>JAKGUB010000329.1:2420000-3620000 GCA_026261675.1 Hippocampus mohnikei | reverse complement strand
AGATTCCGCCCCGTCACGCCTGATGACATAACGACCACTTTGGAAGCTCATAAACAGCTTCATTCAAGCAAACCTACGCTGGTCCTTGTCATAAGCTCCCTTCCTGTGTCACAAATTCATCTCCTCCCGTCTTGTCAGCCATTGGCCGTAAATCACTTGTGCTCTCTCGCCGTTTGACCTGATGGCATCCACTGTGAGGTCACCAGAGCGTGGCTGTCGTCCTGATTGGGCAACGTGTGTAATTTGGCCGTTAGCTTGTGCGGGTACAAAAGTGTGAGCGTGCCGCTCCTTTGTACTGTGCATGATGTGACACCCAAGAAAAGCGACTTTGATCACTTCTCATCAACCGCAAGGCATTTGAGTGCGCGTGTGGGTTACAATAGTAAAACCGACTTAATAATTTGGCAGTGGATGCAGGGCCTTAAAAAGGAATGTGATGTTTTAGGCTATCCGGTGGCTAGTAGACATCATTCAAACAATGGGCCAAACGTTCAAGAAGTTCTGAGTTTGAATCTCGACTCCTGCGCCTTCTTGTGTGGCGTTTTATCCGTTAGCAACTTTTCATTCACGTGTAGCAATTTGTTTTCAGCTGCAGTCGTTTTTAAAGGGCGCTACGAATTAAATAGACTTGATTTGATTTGAAAGCAATATTGACTTGAAACGATCAAGATTTGACAGTTTATAATTGACAAAGTGAAACTGCAATGGAAAAGTGGCATTAGGATGCAAAATCCAGGAAGGCATTTTTTTTCTTAATGTGTCTGAAAATACATTTAATACAAAACAAATGCACCCAATTTGGACTGGAATAGAAAATTTATTGAATGAGGTTATTCCCGGAACGTTAAATGACAATAAAAACAAGGACATTTGTGTTCCTTATATGGAAGTATTGTGTTTTTTTGTTAAAAAATAATATAAGGGGAAAAAATGTATACATTATATTTTTGTGTGATGCGAAGGCTAAAGTGGTGGATGGGTGGTCAAATTCAACTAAACGGTAGAAAAGGATTTGAATTCACAATACACATGGTGTATTTAATACATACAGGGAAGCTTGGTTGCCTTCTCTTGAGATTTACTGCATATGAATGCCTCCTCATACAGTCAATATACAGGCTATAGCGGGGGTGTCCAAACTGCGGCCCTGGGGCATTTGCATCCCTTTTTTATTTATTTATTTTTTTAGCGACACACAGCATATATTCAAAATCACATTTGACACAATTTGCAATGTTTAAAAAAAAAGAGAGAGAAATGCAAAGTGAGCCAACTTCTATAACGCCTATTTGACTAATGAACTGTTTTATACCGAGCTTTTCCAGGTATGCAAAGACACACGCACAAATAATAAAATAAAATAAAATAAAATAAAATAAAATAAAATAAAATAAAATGCAACTTAAACAGGAACAAAATGTCTCCAAATTCGGAATAAAAATGCTTCAAAACACTCACAAATCATACTGCTCCATTGAAATGAATGGAAATGCCATTAATCCGTTCAAGCCCCCCCAAAAAATGGTCTCATCACATTTAACAGAAAGCTGTGATGTGGCATTTTTTCAAAAACAACCATAATATAGTACATAAACAATATCTAATCTCTCGATGGGTTGGCTTTAATGTGTTTAATAAATTAATGTCAAAGTGGGCCTCGAGGGAAACGTTTGGACACCCCTGCAGGGCTATCGGAACCAGAAGGTGTGCGTCCGTATCAGTAGTCAACTTTATTGTACAGGTTGTATAAAGGCAGGGCGGGCAGGTTGCTCCCGGGGTAGTACAGTGGCGTGGGGAAGGCGATGGAACGTGGCACGGGGACGCGCAGCAAGGAGTTCTCCCGGAAAACCAGCGGCATGCCCACGAGAGTCTGCGCCGACGCGTGCGCCATGTTGGCCGCCTCCAGCTCTGCCGAGAGCTGCCGCTTCCATTTGTTCCTGCGGTTCTGAAACCACGTCTTGACCTGCGTTTCGGTCAGCTGCAGGCTGGACGCCAGGCAGGCGCGCTCCGAGCTGCTCAGGTAGCGCTTCATGTCGAACGTGGACTCCAGCTGGTACACCTGGCTGCGGGAGAACACGGTCCGCGTTTTCTTCTTGGCCGAGGAGCCCTGCGGGTGCTTGTCGGCCCCGTCCGACTGCCGCTCCTCCGACAAGGGGGACAGCAGGGCTCGCTCCTGCTCCTCCTCCTTGTTGTAGTCGTGCAGGAGGGGCGGCCGCCTCGCCAGACCCTCATTGGCAGACAGGAGCCCCTTGGCGGGACCTATGGGGCCACCAAGCGTACGTTACGGTTTTTAAGCATACTTTTATGCACGAGGACCACCACTTCTCAATGCAAAGTCCCTTTGGGATGGATGGGAATGAATAGATTACTCTGCTTAATTTTTATTCCATAAATGCAATATTTAGACTAGCGGTGCCACATAGAAGATATTATTGCAAAGAAGGTTGTCGCCTAGAGTTCCCATTTCAGTAAGCAACTACAAGGTGTGTCAGAAAGGTTCCAGGACTGGTGTCACAAAAGATATATTTCAAACCCAAACTACAAGTTGTCCCCAAATGATTCAACCAGCATGTCTACAAAGACATCCTGCAGAAATTGTTTCGTTCAATGACCAGAGCATCTGACAGTTCCTGGCCAAGCGCTCGTGTCCCTACTCATCCATCATGGCTCTGTGTTTTTGTTTTTTTCCCTCAAGCTCCAAAAATTTAATATTTTCCCTGAATTCCACATTTTCCACTCCGCAAATAAGCATTCGACAAAAAGGTTCCTTCTCCTCTTTCCCAAGTTTCAGTCCTGTCCTGCTTGAACACTGCAATGGCCTTGTGGAAGCGTCAAGTAAAGGCCAGGTTGAAGCTGCCGTTTTCCTTCGACAGCCTAAATATTGAGAGTAAATGAAATAGAATCATCATTCCTAACTCTAAATCTTCAGTTCGTTCAGAATTCATAAATCGAAGACATATTCTTCATATTTCCCTCCTGCTTCCACATTTCTTGATTGAATCAAATCATTCCAACTTCAAACTTTCTTGCTCATTCAGGACATCTTGAGGACTATTCACATTTTCAAAAATTCCCAAATTTCTAAAACAACATTTCGAAATTATTTTTACATACCCCCCAATTGCACATTTCTCAACCACCTATGGAGAACGTTCCAATTCTTATAATTTACACTTGAACATTTCAATTAAATCCAGGCCATTTTAGTTCTGCTTTGCAGCATTCAAACACATTTTCTCCAGAAAGTGTTTGCTCTTATTTGTGTGGCACTTTCACCAGATGACTCACAAAGTGCTTCACATAGTTCGAGATTGCTGCACTCTCAGGCGTATGGGACGAACTACTGCTCCATCCACATTTCTCCACCCTTCGATTAATTCAAAATTCAAGTCGTCCAAGGCTTGCGTTCTACATTTTAACACTTATTTTAATTTCACAGCATTTAAATTCATCTTTTCAGCAATTAAACGCAATTCCGGTTCAGAAAATTGCATTGTCTTGTTTCTGTCACAAACGTGACCACGAATGTTATCAAAGTCCTTGATTTATTTATTTTTTTGATTGATAAATCTTGCTTATTTTTTCAGAGCTATAATTACTATAGAAATCAAATATTAATACGAAAAAAAAGCTCAACAAATCAAAGCGATCTGATGGCACTGGAATTCCAGTTTTCAGTGTTCACTGAAGAGGCAGCTCAGCGCTTCAAATGAAGTGCTTTCCAAAATTTGGGGGGCGAGGCTTTATCACCTCGAGTTTTTAATTTCGTGCCATGCAGCCATTAGAAGTGAAATGTGGTCAGCAAAATGACAGCAAATCCACCAGCCTGACCGGTAACGCCATCGGGTTCACCTAATCGACTTATTTTATTTTATTTTTTCGGTTTAAATTAACATTTGTTGCGCAAGCATCAAGCGTGCAATGGTGTCATCGCCGCGCCTTTTACGCACTAGCGTCATTAACGTCATTTCACACGCGCGGTTGAACACGGAATTGTTTTAACTTGCACGGAGCCAGTGGGGGGGTGCGCTCTTGCGCTGAATCCGAGGTGACTTTTTTCCCCTTTTTTAATTTAAATCAACAATACTCAACCCGTCTGCATTAATCTGCCCTCACACACGCGCGCACCCCCCCCCACACACACACTCACACACGCGGCTTCTGCGCGCCATTTAACGCCCAATTGACGACTCACGCAGCAAACACGTCCCATCAATTAGCCGCCTCGATTACATTTGAAATAAGAGCGAGCGAGTGCAACTCATTATTTTCACCGCCGCTGTGACGAGGCCGAGGATGAAACAAGGGCTGCACGAGTGTCACCCATAAAATTCAATTAGAGCCCGATGCAATTAAAAGCCTGACATGTTTTACTTGGATTTAATTTTATACATATGAGTGTGTGTGTGTGTGTGTGTGTGTGTGTGTGTGTGTGTGTGTGTGTGTGTGTGTGTGTGTGTGTGTGTGTGTGTGTGTGTGTGTGTGTGTGTGCAAAGAAAAATAATTGCCACACAGTCAGCACAAACAAATTAAATCGGCCTCATAATAATAATTACAGTGTCAGCCAATAAAAAAAATAAAGAAGAGAAGCACTCATTGGAACAGCGATTCAGGGGTGAGTCTAATACTAGGGTGGCTTTACTCGATTCGTGGAGTGACGGGCGGGGGGGTTAAGTGAACTATAACAATTAACATGTTACATTTAAGTCTCATCTTTGAAAGACAGTCCTTAGTTGGACAGTTAGTGTCCTCGTGCAGCTAAGCTACACACACGCACACACGCACACACCAAATCTCCCTCATGCGCATAAATAAGGTGAGCAACAGCACTAATAAACGACACATGAAATTATGAGAAATTGAGCAGTATATTTTACAGTGGTCTCTAACAGTGTCACGATGCAGCTAAATAAGGTGACCAAAATACCAGAATGGAGCATCCTTAATAATTAAAGGCTACCATATTAATGGCATCAAAAGTGAACATCATTGTGTTTGTAAATGCACATTTTTGTTCCTGCTCTTGTTGGTGCTTATCGGACCGAAAGGGTCTGATGAAGTGTCACCAAGCATGTAGCTAAACAAAATGACCAGAAATACTAGAATCATTTATCCGTAGTAATAAAATATGACTTGTATAAATATGAATTGTATTCAAACGAAGCGTTTTTAGGTTTGTAAATGCAGATTTTCTGATCCAACTCTTTCATTGCGTATCATTGGATTGGGCAAGTGTTCCCGATAAATTGTCACCGCGTGCAACTCGATGAGATGATCAAAAAGGTCGAATAATAACTCATGAGAATTAAACATATATCTGAATTCGTGTCATCAAAACTGAGCATTTGTATCTTGCAAAAATGCAAACATTCGGCGCAGCTGTTGAATCGGATCTCAATTGGATCGTGCAGGTGTCGCCAAAATATCAGAAAGCGCTGGCGCGCGTAAGCGCAACCACAATGATCAAGCATTCACATTTTAATAAGTGAAGTCACACGGCGAGTGTTGTCTATTCACCTAAGCACGAGAAGGCGTTATGCTGCCGGTGCGGTCCGCACGCGTGTCGGCGGGCCGGCTCGGAGCAGAAGCAGTCCGCCGCGTCTTCGCCGCCGCTGCACTCCTCCTCTGAGGACACGGACAGCGTCCTCCTCCGCGTCGCCACTAGTCCCTTGGCGAGTTCCTTGCTACCGGAGCGCGGCGGCAGCAGCAGCGAAGATGGCGGCGGGTGAGGGTGAGGGTGCGGGGCCGCGGTTGGGGTTGGGGTCGGGGGCGCCTCGGACGGCGGCGTGCCCAGAATGGATCGGATGGTGAAGCTGGAAATGGGCCCCGTCGAGCCCTTGCTCCCGCTGTCTTCTGCGCTACTCATGGTCGCCTCATAACACTTATCGATAGGGAGTTCTCCTGTGTCGCGTTATTCCGTTATAATGACGACAAGAAGGAGAAGAGGGGGGGCGGGAAAAAGAAATAAAACAAAACACACACGCACGCGAGACGTCTTTTGTCCGCTTAATAGCGCGGGGGGCTTTTACATTGAAGTGGAGTTGGAGGTGTTTTTTGTCCGTGCGGCGTCGGGGAACGTGAGCGCTTTGGCCGGTCCTCCTCCTCCTCCTCCTCCTCCTCCTCCTTCTCGGAGGCGCCGAAGCTGGCGTGGAGCTTATTTGCATGAAGGTAAACTCCTCCTGGGCCAATCCCGCCAGCCATTACCCTGCGCGCACATTTTAAAACGGAGAGAGGAAACAATGCTTCCACTTTTGGCCTGGACAAAATGTGACACCACTTACATTGAAATGGATTGCCTTCGTTTGTGGTGCACCCCCCACCCTAATTGTTTTAATTGATGAATTTTCCCTTCCCAAAGCCGACTTACCCATATACCTCTTTGATAACATTGTCCTTTAGATAAGGAAGCTCGCCATTTGCCCCCCCCCTCAAAAAGCAATTTTTGTCATATGTCTGTCGGTACAACCAGACAGTCAGTCAAGGTAGCTTCATGGAAGCTCTATGTCCATTTCATACACAAGTTCAAAGCCAGTCAAATTATCCGGATTTACAAACAAAAGGCATTGAGACATTTAAAATCAAAATAAAGCAATAAAAAGTACTTTGATTAAACGTTTTAAAAGTAAATTTGATTGTAGTATTTAAAAAACAATCATGGAGAGCTTTTTTTTAAACAGGCTGGAACAGATCAATGGCATCCCATTTCATTCCAATGAGGAAAGAGTTTTCATGGAACAAATTAAACCTATAAGTCCACTGGACAGGCAATTATAAACATTTTGGGTGGGGGGGTGGGGCAAATACTTTTCTTATAATTTTCTTATAAGAGGCATGGCACAGTCGTTACAGAATATTCACTGTATATTTTAAGTATTTTTCAGCAGTCACCTGATCGCATACAAAATGTGTGCTGCACATGCCAGTTTATGTCATGTGACTCATTATCAGCATTTAAGAATTCATCTGGTCATTAACAAGCTAATCTGCCTTGTAGTGCAGGACACTGGCTAATTGATTAATTGATTGGCCGTGGTGGGAAGAGAGGTGAGCTCTGTGAGTGTGTGTGTGTGTGGGGGGCAATTCCCCACCCATCATCACACATAGTAGTGGCAGTGAGACAGCTGCAGGGCTGGACTGGCCACATGACGCCTGTTTGACTTCGTTCTAAAGGAGGCCCGGACACATTACAAATGGCGGCCTTTAATCATGGTGTCAGTGGGCTTCACTTGCAGCATGAATGCATCAGGATGGGCTGGGGGGGGATGGACACTGGCAGGTGATTTTGGTGCTGCAAGAGCTCCGCTGATTATCCGAATTAGGATTTGACATCATACAATAGCAATCCCAAATGAAGGTCATTGATGTCTGCCCAAAAAGGTTTGTCATTGCCTAAAGATGCCACAGAATGGTGGCAAAGTACTTCCTGTGGCATCACAAAAAAAAAAAAAAGAAGAGAAGATCTGACCTTTATTTGGAGTTAATCAAAGGCACTTTTAATGGTGGCAGGTATGCGCTGACTAAGGTATTAGTTGAATTTCAGTGTGATCGGTTAATTCTGGCCGGCACGGTGGTCGAATGGTTAGCACCTCCACCTTCCAGCGCAAAAGTCCTTGGTTTGATTCTGGCCCCAGTATGGAGTATATTGTTGCCTTGCCTGTCTACATGTGTTGTCTCACCATTTGTTTTCACAGGTTGTAAAACTGTAGTAAAAATAGTAACCTTATCAATGGCATTTGCCATCATGTGTTAGCATTAATTAAACTCGTGGGAGCAAAGTGCAACAATCAATGCTTATAGTAAGCTCGTCAATGGTATTTTCAATTATGTGTTAACGTTAAACTCCTGGAAGCAAATTGCTACTATCCATGCTAATAGTAAGCTTGTCAATAGAATTTCCCATTATGTATTAGCATTAAGCCAGTGGGAGCCCCCGAAACTAGCGATGCTAATTGTAAGATCACCAGTGACATTTCCCATGATATGGTATAGCATTAAGCTAGTGGAGGCGTTCTCAGGGTATTGTTTGATTGTCATAAATACACCGTGTTATTTGTCTTTTGCCCATGTATTGGATTTCATTAGATAGTCCTGATCCTGTCGGAAATTTTAATAGTGTATAATGAGTGCATTTTATCGAACTTCGAAAAAAAAAAGATTTAGATAACACCCAAATCAATTGTGACTTGTAGCAAAGTGAGATGAGTTTATCCTGGAGATCGTTGTGGATCGTATATGCGCTCATGCTGCCCATGTATCACAAGGGTGGGGGCAAACGTCAGGGACCACGCCCCCCCCCCCCAATATCCTCCCCTCCCCACCACCCCCGTTGGCTCTCCATCACGATGACGGGTGGCGTCTGGCTAGCCTTTACCAACCGCAACAAGCGAACAAGAATATCCTTATTTAGAGGACGCTTTTGCGCGTGTGTGTGTGTGTGTGGTGGTGGTGGTGGTGGTGGTGGGGGGGGGGGTTATGGCGCGATTTGATGTGGAAATCAAGCCTCGCTAAATATTAAACAACACGCGTGGATTATGATCCATGGCGTGTCAGGCATCTAGAATAAGGAAATTACCCGAGAAAATGATATCGATACATTTTCTAAGTATAAACGTTGATGATGTTTCGATTTTCATTCAAGAAAGAAAGGGGCCGTGCTCTTTTCTTTCTTTTCTTTTTTCTTCCTTCTTTCCCCTGCTGTGGGTGTGTGAGAGAGTTGTAAATGCAAGCGGAGCCCCGGAGGTACGTACGGCATTTATGTAATGTGAGTGTGGAAATGAACTGGGTAATTTATTGGAAAACACAAAGTCAGGAAGATTGGATCAGCACCGCCTATCCGAGGGCTCCTATCCATCAAGTTCCAATTAACAAGCTAACCATTGACTTTTAATGGCTTTCCAATCTACTGCCCTGATAGACTCATCAATTCCTCGGGGAGAAATTAAGAATATCGACCGCCAAGCGCCTCCTCCCCTCTTCACGCCCAACCACACCGCACCCTCCCGGCGGCGAGCCGGTGCCGTTCCTCACGGCAACTATATGTCAAATTAAAAACACAATTAAAATTTAAACTGTTCCAATCAGACGCGGCCCCGCAACCTATGTTTCACTTAATGGAACCTTGATGAAAATCGGATGCTCGCTTTCCATCACGTGGCGAATACTTTGCAAACAAGGTCGTGCGTCCACGCACGCGCTGTATGTCTCGGAGCCTACGCGGAACAGAAGGGACGCGTCACCGGTGATCTCTCTGCCTAAATAACCGTGGCGTACCCAATTACGCACGCACTTTGGAGAGGCAAAAACATTAACAACTTCAAGCATGATGCACGAGCGTGGGGTCAAATACCCCGGATGTAGCTTGCATTGTTGTCATAAGACGCCTTGGCTGATTCCACTTAATTTTTAGAAAGGAAAATGTTGGCGACAAATGCATTTACGCACAACTTGTTTGAAAACATCTCTGCGAGTAAAGCTTTGGCTGACCTACAAATCATCAATGCGACTTAAAATCACCCCCTAAACGCCTGATCATGTAATGGGATTTTTTTTTGGGGGGGGGGGCGTGACAATGGAAATTATCGAGTGGTAATTTTATTTCCAATTTATGCGCCCACATCAAGGTCATCACCCAGCCGTGGTGCCCGAGCTGGCCTGACTTAACGGCCGCAATGTGCACGCATGCATGCGTGCAGACGCGGACGGTCGATACACGCTGCACTCCCGTGTGCGTGCGCGCGTGTGTGTGTGTGTGTGTGTGTGCGCGCGTGCCAGAGGAAGAGAATAATGTCTAATCTATTCATTTGCGGTAATGGAGTGGCGTGTAGCGTGTGGCGTGCGCGCTAAAGGTGCACGTCGATAACGATGATGATGATGATGATGGCGACGATCGGATCGGAGGGAACATATTGTCTGGTGATGAGGTCATCGTGCGCAGCAGACTGAGTCGTTTCGAGCGTTATTAGTGCCGTCATTAATAGTGGATGTCGTCTACAGATGTCCGCGCAAAAGTAACAATACTTGAGTTGAGCGCGGCTGTCAATTTGAAGGGACCGCGCAACATTTTCGAGTCTGCACGGCGATTCAAATCGGAATGTAAAACTATACCGGGATGAAGATGAGCTACGTGAATCACACATGATAGAAAGCTAGACAATTCTGAAAAATGATGTATTTTAGAGTAATTGAATGAAAATACAAACTTTCATCCCTGCGCAATTAAAACCAAATCGATATGCTTCTTTACCTTAATGTTGAAAGACGATTGTGTCGCTGCGACGAATTGATATCGGCTCGTCCTTGCGGCACGCGTGGCCCAATGCATGAATATGTCACAAAAACAGATTTAACGTGCTTCATTGCTATTCTAATTGGAAAATAAAATCACGTAGAAAGAATATTCAAATGATAGAAATGAAATCAAATATATGCACTTCTCCCAAAATGGTATACATTGCATTAAAAACTGCAATCAAATATATAATTACGTGAAATAAAATGAATTAAATTACTACAGGGAAAATAATTATAATTATTTTTGTCCTGAATTTACCAAAATTACTCCCCACACACACACACACACACACACACACACACACACACACACACACACACACACACACACACACACACACACACACACACACACACAGTCATACAAGGAGGTCGTTGGCTGTTTCGTGGCATCAAGTGTCCGGTGACACTTGTCGGATCATGTGTGTTACAAAATAGCAGCTCAATAATTTATCTTGAAATGTTCTTCATTCATGCTCTTCAACATACCCGCGCTTCAGACCAACCGCTGCCAAATGTGCATGGGTTGAAATTTTTTTGAAACATAATCGAAATAAATGTTTTTGTTTCTCATTCATTAAAATACAAATGCTGAAACATCAAAGGAGATTTCGAAACACACACACACACACACACACACACACACACACACGTACACGGTAATGCCCACTCGTGTGGCTCCATTGCAGACGATTATTTTGACAAGATGGTGGTAATTACGCATCTAATTGAAGGGGCCATTTTTATGCAAAATGTATTTTTTTAAATCCACCTGTCACTCCCCCCCCCAAAAAAAACATGAATGAAATTAAAATCAAACCGCCCCAGCGCCACGGTGCAAAAATGAACAATAAATGGGGGAGGGGGGAAATATCGGGAATAGTCTCCATTTATTTCACCACGTGGTTCATCAATACAATATTAAAAGAAACGATGTGTGTGTTTCTGTACACAGAAACAAACAAACAAAAAAATCTCCTGTCTCCGCGTCAATTAAATATTTACATTTACATAACTCCATACAGCAAAATAGAAAACCTCAACCTAATGACACAAACAACACGGCCATGTACAGTTGGGAGTGTCTTGATTGTCACCCGTCATGAGCTCTTTTGTCACAACAAATCAAGTCAAATGTACAAATTATTATTATTTGGGATGATGAATTGCACATAACTGTGAAAAAAAAAGTTTTTTTTTTTTAATGAACAAGCCAGTCATGGGACTTCTTTTTAACAAAAACTACTCCCCCCCCCAAAAAAACCCAACAACAACAAATAAACAGAAGAAATAAAAAAATAGACAATCTTTAGGCAGTGTTCGCAGGTACACCTGAGATGATGATAACAACGGTAATAATAATAACAATGTGGTTGAATTGTCAGATCACATGTAGACCGTCAGGAGTTCCTTCGGGCCTTTTCAGTGGTTTTCTTGCTCGTTTCTTCATCGAGTACAAAAATAGGGAGTCTTTTTTTTTCTTTTTTCTTTTTTTTTTCCTCTCTCGCTCTGTCTCTCACACGGGTCTGAGCAGCGGCACGGAGGTGACGATGGGGTGCGAGTAGTAGACGCCCGGGTGCGGGAAGGTGAGCAGCGGCTGGCTGGTGGGCACGCTGGCGGGGGCCGCCGGGCCGTCCGCCGCCGAGTTCTCGTGGTAGAGGATGGGCACCCGCACGATCCTCTGCGCGGCGGCGTGGCTCAAGTTGGCCGCCTCCAGCTCGGCGGCCAGCTGCCGCTTCCACTTGTTGCGGCGGTTCTGGAACCAGATCTTCACCTGGGTCTCGGTCAGGTGAAGCGAGGCGGCCAGGCCGGCGCGTTCCGAGCTGCTCAGGTAGCGCTTCATGTCGAACGTGGACTCCAGCTGGAACACTTGGCTGCGAGAGAACACGGTGCGGGTCTTCTTCTTGCGGCACGGCTTCTTGTCTCCTCCGTCGCCGCCGCCGTCGTCGTCGCGCTTCTTCCAGTCGTCCAGCTCGTCCTTCTTGGCCTCGTCCGAATCGCTCTCCTCCAGGATGATCTGGTCGCCGCTTTTGCTGGCCGCGCGCTCGTCGTCGTCGTCGTCGTCGTCGTCGTCGTCTTTGGTCTCCGGCTCGGACTTGAGCAGCAGCTCCGGGGAGTCCCGCTCCGTGCCCGACGTCGGGGACGAGTCCCTGGCTGTCAGCTTCTCTGCGGCGGCTGCGTGGGGGGAAAAACGTCACCGGGGGAGGGGGGGAGTTAAGGCCAGCAGTTTGCCAGGAGTCTTTTCTAGACTGCATTTTGTTGACATGTTATAAAAGTGGATTTCATGAGCCTACCGCTTTGCAAGACGTCATTTGATGGATTTTAATCACTCGCCACATGACGTAAAAACAAATATTTGAGAAAACACACGGTCGACTACAAAACACACACTAAATGGCGATGCAATATCCTTTGATATCGATTTAAAAATGTGTTCTGAAGGAGCCAAAGAAATTATTGTTCTTTACTTTTATTCACTTAATTAATATAGCAGTGATTTTAATCACCCTGACATCAAAATTCGTGAGCAAAATTAAATATTACGCAGGGGGCCTAAACAACTCCTTTCATCATTATTCATATTAGTCGTATGTCAACACATATTTTTTGTAACATTTTCGGGAAACTTAATAACAAATAATTAGAAGCAACAAGAACAATCCTTTAGTTGCCTCAACCTTTTCCGAATACCTGAACCTGAATTACCCAGAATACATAAAAGAAAACATTTTTTTTAGAAAGCACTTTTTTGGGGGGTGTCATATTTTCGGAAAACAACCCCCAAAAATTAACAAGAACAGACCTAGATTCGCCTCATTCGAACCTTTTCCGGTTACCTGAATCTGAAGTAGCCAGAATATGCAGCAAGAAAAACAAAAACAACAAAATCGCAAGCACTTTGGTGTTTTCTTTAGCTATTGTGGCAGTACATTAACAAAAACAAATACTCGAATTGATGCGTATTATATTTTCAATCACACACCTTGGTGGAGGTCTATCTATCCATCCATCCATCCCTGTTTCTTACCTTCACTTCTGTGGATGTGCGCGGTGGAGTTGAGGGCGTAAGGGTACCACCAGGCCGAGGTGCGCTCCAGGTAGTGTGCGGGCAGAGTGAAGCGCTGCGCCGGCAGCTCGAAGCGAGGGAAGCCGAAGTCGGCCACCTGCGACAGGGAGAAGCCCCCGGCAGCCTCCAGGGCCGACCGCTGGGCCGCCAGCGCCGGCGACGGGGAAGGCGGCTTCGGCTTGCTTTCGCAGTTGAGCAGGTTCTTGATAAAGAAGGGCGAGTCCTTGGCCGGAGCCTCCTGCGTGGTCTCGGGCATGGCGGCGGAGGCTCGTTGTTTGTTTCTCTTTCTTTTGTGTTGGGTTGTTTGTTTGTTTGTTTGTTTGTTTGTTTGTTTGTTTTTGCTTTGCTCGGCGGTGAAATAAAACTAGAGAGACGGAAGGCGTCGGAGGGGCAGTGGGAACGTGCGCAGGCGTGACAGATGGATCATCCCGGGGCTCGAACGCCGAACCGCGAGACGCTGTGCGGGCGCGTGATGCTAATGACGAAATAAAAATGTCATCCAAGTTAAATGCGGAAAGTACAGGCGATTGCGCTCGCACAATGGCAAATGGGATTAAGGCAGCGACTTTGAGGAGGGAGGAGAGAGAACAGAGAGAGAGAGAGAGAGAGAGAGAGGACATCCTCCCCGCTCTGGCTGCTGGGCGTGCGTGCGCGTGTACGCGCGCGCGTGTCCGACTGTTATTGCTCTCATAAAGTCCCGTTAGGCAGCAAATGAGCAGCAGGCTGTTAACGCCAAAAGGATGCAGCTCAACGCTCATTGGACACTTCATTAGGGACAGCAAACCGTTTGGTCTTCGCTCAAATGATGATGATCAGTTCTGATTGACCATGTCAGAAAGGCGTTAATGCAACGCTGCTTTGTTAATTTTGGCCGTAGAGATTGTGAGATTTTTAGAAATGAGAAATGTTTCATATTTTGGTAACCTTAAGAGGGGGTCAAAATATTTGAACCATCTTGCAGTGTGAGCCAGTACATTTATGGAATAATACAACAGAAAAAAATACATGAATGAATAAAAACAAGTGCTGTGCTGTGTGTGTGTGTGTGTGTGTGTGTGTGTGTGTGTGTGTTGTTTTATATGGTGCAGGTGTTCCTAATGGTCTACCTAATGGTCTAGTGGCTGTTGAGTGGACATTTTCTGTTCATACACCCGACCTCTCAAAGGTAGTATTTTCAATCAGTAAAACAGTAAGTGACTAATTTGCTAAAGAGCAATGATAAGATAAGAACATCTTTATTTATCTCACAATGGATAAATTCCCAATTTACAACAGCAAAATTAAGAAAGACAAAAAGTATATAAATAAATATAAAATATAAATTTAAGCATATTAAAAATGTGTGAGTGGCGGTGAGTTTTCAATTAATTAGAACTTCTGAAGTTGATTGGCAAAAAAAAATAAGAAGAAGAATGAAGTAAAATTCTGTATGTTACTTGTTATGTTCCTGGAAATAATTTAGATGGTACTGGAAAAAAATGTAGCCACCCACTCTTAACAGTGTTGCACCAAAGGCCGATTAGATTCATATTTCTCACCCATTGATTTTTATTTTATTTTTTATTTTTTTACGAGAGTGAGGTCCGCATCCAAGGTTACACGGTCATTTATTCCTCTCCAATCGATGTGCTTAATTCATACGTCGGATTGGGCCTCGTCGCTGGAGATGTGTTATGAATATTCGCTCATTGATATTGATTGACTTGAGTTAAAAAAAAAAAGAAAAAGAAAAACTGGAGTGGACTTGGTGAATGGTGAAGAGCGGTGAGACAGCGCCCTCTGTAGGCCGAGAAGAGGAATTATGAATTGTGAACATGGACCCGTGGAAAGTGGAGCATTAGTCAGAAATAGAATAATTCAATACAAATTACAGTATACAATATTAATAAAAAGGCATGCTTATTTTACAAATGGTGTAACCTTAAAATATAGTATTTATACGCTAGTCGAAAGCGACGTGAAACTCAGAGGAGCTAAAATGATAAAGCCACCGATTTGTTTGCATTGTGTTGCATTGTGTTGCTACCACTCTTGTTTGGTAGACTTTTGTGAAGTTGTGGTCGTGAACTCTAAAAACATCAAAGTGTGTATTACGACTGTAAAATAACCACTTTAATTTAAGTCAATAAATTAATTGCCTTTCACATTAATTCGTGGATCATTTATTTGCCATTGTTTTACCGTGAGACTAACTGAAAACACTAAAACATTGATATATAATAAATCTGATATTATTTATTGTAATACAGATTCATTTGTATCTAAGGGAAGATCACTGTGAAAAAAGAAACGATCGCAATAAATCGCAAGATCAAGGAGGGCGTCGAAATTCACAAATTTCAAAGCCCCTTCCGCTGCATCTTTCTTTCAGACTTTGCCTTTCCCGCACAAGAAAATGCCCTGCGTGTAAAAGTTAAAATCAGGTCGACTGTGTGGATAGTCTTAAATAATTCTGGCCTGGATCAGACGCATTGATTCAAAAGGCATATGCGGAATCGGCGTTGGGCGCACCGGCATCCTGCTCCAGCTCCATAAGTCTATTTTTGCTGCTCCTCGGGTAGGTTAGTGTGACTTTTGATTTTATTTATTTCAAAGCGTCCAGTTATCGATTATTTCACAGAGAGGTGGAGGTGGTGGGGGGGAGAAAAAATGACAAATGGCAGCGGCGAATGACATGGTCAGCAGGTTCTATTAGAGAAATGATAGCGTTGCCGGCGCTTTGTTAAAAGCTCCAGTTTAGCTACTTTATAGGTTTACATCCATCACCGTCTAATGACCTGTTTGATGAAAAACACGCGCTTGGCTGACAACGGCCGCGTGCAGCCAACTTGGCAGTGTAATTGCCCACATATTAAATATAGATTTTTGTTTTGATATCTTGTGAGAATTCCTTCTGTGGGTGATGGGGAGGAAAATGTGGTTAAAGCTTGAGAAAGGAGAAAAAAAAAACGCTAGTATGATGTCCATAGAATGGAACAATAGGAGGGTAGAATTTTAGTATTACTATGGCTATGACTATAAGTATTCAGACGGATTTTTAAAAATGGGGGGGATTTTTTTGGGGGGGGGGGTCCTAAAATAAAAGGAAAATATAAGTCACTTTAAAGCAGGGATGTCAAACTCATTTCACTTTGTGGGCCACATACGGACTCAGGAGATGTCAAGTGGGCCAGACCATTAACATGTTACCCTACTCTGCTACAAGTAACCAAAATATTCATGTCTTTCCTTTGTTTTGGCATAAAGAAGCACTGGCGCATTGATAGCGTCTGCTGTGTTGGGTCTGTCTCAGTGACAGACTGAGACTGCTGTTTTCTTCTCTGAACAAAACAATGTTGTCTTCTACTCTGATCAAAACAGTGTGCCGCGTAGAGGATAATCCATGAATTGTGTTTTATTAAAAACATTCATTCGGTGTCTTTAATGCATTTTTTCATTTTTAAATTATCCTGCGGGCCAGATCGAACTACCTTGGGGGCCGGTTCCGGCCTGCGGGCCATATGTTTGACACCCCTGCTTTAAAGCATAAAAAACCCACATTTTGGGGTAGGGTAGAACATCAAATGTAACATAGCACAATTTATTGAAAGCATCAACTATTTACGGTGGATATAAAAAGTTTACACACACCGTTTTCAAATGCCGGGTATTTGTGATATTATAGCGAAATGTTTTCCATCATAATTGACATTTTTAATCTGCACAACTCAATTAAAATAGGATTAGTCGGAAAAGTGCACACCCATGGGAATTTGGCTCTATTCAGAACTAACTTATCAGATTCAAGTTTATGTCAAAAATGAGTCAACACACACCTGCCACCATTCATGAGTCTCCGATTGACCCCAAGATGTTCTAGTAGGCTTTTGTTGACATTTTTGTTATCACATAACAAAGTCCGTCGAGAACTTCCACAGCGTCACAGGGGTCTCATTGTTCATTGTGCATGCTCGTGTAACCGCAGCATCTCAGTTGCTCATTTCTTTTTTTTTTCCCCCTCTTGAAAAGATGTCTTTTTTTTTTTTAAAGAGTTGTACAGGTTAAAGGTCACATTCATGGCGGGGAAAGGTATGCCACGGTGATGGGTGACCGGTTAGCACGTCCGGCTCCGGACTTCCTGTGTGGAGTTTGCATGTTCGCCCCATGCCTGCGTGGGTTTTCTGTGGGTACTCCGGTTTCCTCCCACATTCCAAAAACATGCATGGCTGTGTGAGAGTGTGTGCGCAAATGGTCGTTTGTCTACGTGTGCCCTGCAATTAGCTGGCAACCAGTTCAGGGTGTCCCCTGCCGAGTGCCCGAGGACGGCTGGGAAAGGCTCCAGCACGCCCGCGACCCTGGTGAGGATAAGCGGATTTGAAAATGGATGACTGGATGGACAAAAGCCTCGCGATTGAATGGGGGGTGTGTAAACTTTTTTTTAATACCGGCTGGAATGAATGAACAGAATTTTTCCAAGGACGTAATGCAAAACAATTATTTGCTTTGCTAGAGTGCAATTCTAAATAAATGGCAATTTTTTTTTCTTGCAACAGGTGAGCCTATATGATGTTCTATGCTATGGTTCAAGGCAGAACATTTAAAAGATATTTCTTAGAATTAGTTTTCCCACAAATAACAGCAAGGTTTGCAATGAAAACTCCCAAAGAAGACTGTTTTTTTTCATACGGTATCAAATAATGAAAGTGTATTTTAACGGATACCTCCGTCTCACAGACAAGCTTGTGCCGAATGTCTTTGTGCTCTTGTAGACAAGCAGTAAAGTTGACAAAAATGGCCGCTTCCACGGTGGCTGCAACATCGATTGCAAAAAGCCGCGCGCCCCCTTTGTCCTTCTTGCACTTTTAACTGGGCCACTCCTGTCGGGACGAGCCATTAAACCCATGAAGGCCACGCGGGGGGATTGCTTCGATTTAAGTATTGCATTTAACTTGTAAAGGAATTGGTGGCCCTCCGCTGACCCGGCGCGCTTTAATTGGGATTTTGCGGCTATCGATTGCCGAGTGGCCGAGTGAATCTTGAATTACGGCCCGATTAGCTTTTACCTCGGCATCTCGCGCCGGCCAGTCGAAGGAGCTCGATGTCTTATCGCGCTTGATTGCGGGAAATCGGGTTACTTCCTACGGAAACAGCGGCGAGGCATGAGACAAATGTGTGCAAAGGGGGTGTCTTGAAATTTCATTTATTGACAAATACGCGTTCGCTGTTGCCCCTTGCAGTGGCTCCGTTTTAACTTGAAATAAATGATTCATTGAGGCTAAAGAAACCGACCGATAGCGCCGACTTGCTTGTGTGTTGAAGCAGTTGAAAGATGAAACGCACCGGCGGAGGCCCTGTTAACTTAGTCCCACCTAATTTGCTGTATCAAGAAGCCAACGTGACGTCAACTAGCCACATCCTCGCACGCCCATGAAGCAGGAGTTGAGGGATTCTTTCCAGCCCTTTAAAAATAAGATGACAAACTTCTCCTAAAACGCGTGTGGAAATTTGTGTTCTGGTCAATGTTAAAATTATTGGTCATGATTCCAAAACATTGGTTCAGACTAAATACAAGATTTGCTAATCACACAAATTTGAAATAGGATTGGCTCATTGTGAACATAGCCACATCCCAAGTGATAACGGGGTGTGCACACTTACGCAAACACATTAGTTTAGTTAGAACTTCCAGTTCTTATTAATTTAAAAAAAAAATTCAATTCACTTTTAATTATTGAAATGATTTGGCTTGGCCTTGTATTATTATTATTATTTTTTTTTCAGGCATTTGAAGACAGAGATCTAATCACCAAACGGTGAAACCGGCGGCGGCCGAGCGCACTATCAATAAAGCAATTTCTGGTGTCATAACAGCAACCGGGGGTCCCCCCCCCCCCTGAGCCAACCTTTCCAAAACTTTTCCCCACTACTGATCGGCGCTGCCCCGCCGTTCGAGCCGTGCCTTGTGAATTTAATGGATTCTGTACAAATAATATTCCGCCATAATGGAAAAGGTTGAAGTCACCGAAGACAGATGAAGCCATAAACACGTATAATTGAGAATCAAAGACCGATAAATTTTAAACTGCGAGCCATTCTCTCTTTTTTAGATGATGATCTATGTCGCGGCAGCAGCAGGGAAATGGAAGAGATTATGTGGGGGGGAATTATAACAATAAATTTTCTAAACATACACCTTGATTATGCTTCGATTTTTCGGAGGGGTGGAGGGCGGCGGAAAGGAGGCTGGGCCTGCTGATGGCTCGCTGGCAAAATGGCACCATAAAATAGGCCGGCTGCTCTTTTGCCTGCTGAGCGTCGGCATGCCTGGAGGTGCAATGCCCCCTACCCCGCCCCAAACGGGGAGGGAGGGGGGAAATGAATTGTGTAATTTATTGCAAACGTGCACACAGTGAGATTAGATCAGCATATCCCATCAGAGGAACAACAATCAATCAGCCTCTAGTTAACAGCTTGAAACACATAAACCAGGGCGCCTAATGGCTTTCCAGTTTAACAGATTGATAGACTTATCCGCTCCTCGGGGATGAATTAAGAAAATCGAGTACTCTCACACAAGTCAGGGCACTTTTGACAGGATCTTTTCACCCTTTTGGCACGGCCGCCGTCTTTACGGCTTTGTGTGACGACAAGGCTAATCTGAAAATGGGAGGGAAAAAAGTTGAGTTGAGTTGATTTTTTTTTGTAATCTTTCCGTTTGCGAGCGCGCCTGAAGAGCTGATTTGCGATTCAGATGAGGCCCGGGCTGGAAGTGTGGCACATGTGCAAGCGAGAATGGGCTCATTTTAATGACCTGATTATGGCGGGTCATTTGGAAAGTGTGAAATCAAGGGAGCTATTGAAAGCCACTTAACAATATCAAATGTGAGCGGGGTGAGCTACTGCGCCAAAAAGCTGAATTGGGCAAGCCAAAAATGAACTTGTTAGTCTAATATCACTTGAAACACACGATTGATTTCCAACTAAATAAGTCACTAACAATTGGAAATGATGTTTCTCAGTTTCATCCCATCGATTTATTCATTTATTTATTTATTTATTTATTTATTTATTTGTTTGTTTGTTTGTTTGTTTGTTTGTTTGTTTGTTTATTTTGTTTTTGCAAAACCAAGACCATGAGCTCTTCGCCTCCAAAATACCCTTTCCCTCATTGTGGGTGCGTTTGGAAAACACACTCAGAGCGCACTGCTTCACTCAGACCATATGGAAACTCAGAACGTTGTTCAAATGTGTCGTTCGGTCATTCAGAGTGCCCCCAAAACCAGTGCGGCAGGCTCTACAGATGGAAACAGTTCGAGCACGAGCTGCTCATCATAGGCTGCGTTCAGAAATTAACGTGAGCGGCGCATGCTCGGCCTCCCGCAGCACACGAGGACGATGACTTCAATGATATTTACGTTTTTCTTTTTAGTTTAAAATGGCTTACCTTAACTACAATTCGGCATCGCGTTGTAGCCGAAGGACGAATGTGCCTTTTGGCAATCCTCCGGAGGAGTCCGCCAATCACTGTGTTGCTGCAAAATTAAGTAGGTGCTGCCATCAATGACGTGTTTCCGACAGACGTTGAGAAAGCGTTTTTCGAAACTCCAGAAAGATGACTCGGGTCAGGTCTAAACCAAAGGCTGGTCACCACCAGAGACCCGACAGTTCGCTTTATTTTCTCCTGAATAGACCATAGACATGTAGAAGGACTATGGAGGATGTAGGACGACACATGACCAAAAAAACCTAGACTAAGTAAATTAAGGTGGTTTATTTAGTGAGGATGTGGGAACAGAGGAGACTTGAAAATACAAACAAGAGCAAAATTCTTCAAATCAACAAGCATTCCTCCTTGCCAATGACTCCACGGATACACTTTTCTTCGTCACCCCAAGGCTCGTGTCTTCCCTGTCGACACAACATGAGCGACCCTATTGTTTTGGTCGGCGGGTGTCAAGCGCCCCCCCCCCAACCCCACCCTCGTCGTGACAGACGTAATTGCCGTTTGCTTGCTGCGTTATCTCCATCTGCTTGGCCGCACGGCGGCTCGTCTCCCGACCTCGGCAGCTGTCAGAGCGGAACAGGGCCTCAGGCCATATTGGGGACGGCGCATGCACTCAATTACACACACACATACATGACAATCAACCAGCCTGATATGTACTTGTATTTGTTCAAGGTATCTTTAAATTCTGGCACCTAAAATTAATTTTGGTCCAGTAACCTTGGTAAAGCAGTCCTAACAGCAGTTCTATCCAAGCTGTTTCAACAAAAAGAGCTCAAACAATCGATTAAGTTCAAAAAGTGACTTGCTAATTGTCAAGCTAGCGCTATGGAGTTAGCTCATGTACTCATGCTTGTTTGGGTTTGCCAAACAGTTTCTTCGGCTCTTTTCCCACATCGGTTTTGTGAAACAAGAACCAGAGAGTTAAAAAACTTCTGGATATGACCCCCTATCTACTATAAAAGCAAATACGGGAATCAGGGATAGGGCCCAGCCCCAAATCTAAAGGGGTCTCTCAAAACTGCTTTCTTAATAAATCAAAGATGGAGAGCCGAGCCGTGACAGTTCTATCTTCCCCACATTTTAATGTCCTCCAAGACCCCGCAGGGCGCGCAGGAAAATTAACCATTTAATAGCAATAAATAACCGCTTCTGACTCAAGGGGACTCCACATCAGTCTCCGTCCATCATATCAGCCGCGCATATAAATCATGAAATAGCGGATGTAAGGGCCCGATCAAATATTTTATGACCGTGCGGGAATGCTCTTTTCCCCTCTATTAGCTCAACCAACAACTTCCAACGTTAACACTAAAACACATTCAACTCAGAAACCGTCCGTGCTTGCAAAAGCGCCCCCTGCACTGTTGCCTCCTGCTATTTATCTTTCCTTTTCCGTCAATGGCGCTCTCATTAATGCCTCTCAATTCATTCCTTGACCCCCCTCCCCCACCTTTTCCCTTCCTCCCGTTGACGTATTTGATAGCACCTTGTATTTGTCAGAAAGCAACATATTGATTGTTGGCAAAAACATAAGCGCAAATCAAATCAGCCCCGTTTTGTCGATGGATGGGACACTGCCTACCTGCGCGCACACAAAAGAACGGGGGGTGGGGGGGCAGTTATTGACCAATTGACTCGATGCGAAGAAGGGGCATTCTTCTCCCCCACAGTGTAAAGACCTCCGACGTTAGGCTAAGCGATCACGACGCCGCCCGGCGTCCGTCCATCTCCGCTAGCGCTGATACCCGACCGACTCTATGGAAGTCTTCCATCAGCGCCGCGACATATTTGGGTTTGTATTTTCCTTTGATAGGGGGCAGAACCTGCAACATACGCTTTTACGCGGCCCCCCCGGCGCCATTAGAAAGCCCGCCGTCATGCGGGTTATTTACGAGAAACTATTTCCCGCTTACTTACGCGGGCTGCTTATTTCTTCCCCCCGTGACCCGCTGTCGATCCGTTTTCCCGAAAGCCTTCGAGCGAAAGACATCTTCTCCGTGTCCACAGGTCAGCCTTGGCAATTGAGCCGAGATTGAATAGCGGTCTGGAGTGGGATGAAAGGCACGGGGTTGGCCTTTATTGTGTTGCGAGAGAAGGAGTGCTGGGAGAGGTGCGCTGAAAAGCCCCCGTGGAAGGCTTCCTTTTCAGGATGATAAAGACTCCCGCGGAAATAAGAAGCGATGCCGGCTGTTAGCGAAAACCAAGTCTGGCCAAGAACGAGTCAGCAAATTGGCGCCGTAAGCAGCAGCAACACGGGACGTGAAGGATCTCAAACCTGCTAATATTTCAGGTCTGTTCCACAAACATGTCGAACGCAATCGCCTCGTAGGCTTTTGCTCGGCACTTTTCCCGGGTGTTCGATGGTCCAGGTACTCCAAAGTATCTGAACAATCCATAGGATCCTTCACATGATACTTTTGCCCAAAAATGAAGTCAGGAGAGAGTCTCCGCCTGAGCTGTGAACCTGAACAGCGTAGGTGTCAAACTCAAGGCCCGGGGGGCCAAATCGGGCCAACACATCATTTTATGTGGCCCGCGGAAGCAAATCAACTTCCGTGATGCTTTTAAAATTTGTACCAAAATTTCAAATTTGATAAGCGATATCGAAAATGGATAGGCGGATGGATGCATGTATATTTGATCAGTATTAACCCTTCCGTGCACCCTGTAACCCGATAACACGCTAAACTGTCCACTGGAGTAACCGCTGTGCCTGAAAGGGTGAAGTTCAGTCTTCTGAGATTTTATAAAAACACAGTCGGGTTGATATTGCCTCGCCCCAGAAAATGGGAGCTATGCCTTTTTAAAGATAGCTTTGATCCACGACTTGGACAAAGAGCCAAATAAAGTGCGGCGTGGCCAGGCAGGTTTGTCACTGTCACAGGTAAATGATGTAATTAATGAGCGTGTAGCCGAGCGGACGTGCAGCGGGGCGTTGGCTTTTAAACACCTCTCCAGCTGACTGGGTTTGGGGAGGCCCAGCTGGACGCGGCCGGCGGATCGATGGTGGGGGGGGGGTCAAGGGTCAGTTAACGCTTCCATTATGGCCCAAGTAGCTCTCATCCTCATCATCATCTGGCTAACGATGCCTGCAAGGAGGGCCGGGCGTGGAACCTGGAAGCGGGGTTCGTTGTGTGACATGAATGTTTGATGTGGTGTCGTTGCCGAGGAATTTCATACAAATGACGACAACTTGGCTTTAAATTCAAGACCGATTGCTCAACCGATGGCCAATGACAAAGATCTCCAAAGCATTTCACGAATGAGCCGAGAATCCATTCAAAGAGGACCTGTCAATTGGACACCACGGACCTCGTTTGCCAGCGTAGGTGGTGGCTGCTCCAACGACATGGGACCATTTTTGAATTGTGATGTTGATGCATTGCGAATATTACCGCCGGAGGAAGCCTGGGAAATCTTTCCCGCTCAGATTGTGCTTGATCAATAATCTCGGGAGAAGGGGAGGCCTCATTAATCTCAAACTTGAACTCACATTAGCCGGACTGTGGATTTTTGTTCAATGTATTCCAAATCTTTGCGTGGTAATTAGGGGCATTCATCTCGTATGATATGAAAGACTCAAGGGGGGTGCACAGTGTGTGGGAAGTATTTGAGTTGAATCAAAAGCTAAGCGCCACATGTAAAATCCAATGCGCTCGTGCCGCGTTCGAGTGCACGGCAGTTAAACCGACTATAAAAATATCTCACTGACTTAAAATTTCTGATGGACTGTATCTGTTTTTTGCCTCAAAACGTGCACGTCAGACCTCAGCCTCCCTCAGCCTCCCTCAGCATACCAGCAATGTGGGGTTAATTCTTTTCCATTTTTAATTTTTATTTGCCATTTGTGATGCTTTTTTGCCACATTTTTTTCCAAATATAGGAGCAGCCTCGGGGTGTTAAGATATGAGGAAGACGACAGCGCGAGCTACCCGAAGCAGAATCACATTTAGCGCACCTGTTAGCAAAGTTGCGTTTTGTTGGTTTGACTTCACTTTTGTTTTACTCGTGTGTGGCTTGTATGAGCCGGAGCGCATCCTATCCAGCAGCAAAATCCGCATACACGATTTAGCTGTAGTCTGAGTTGCACGCATTTCAAGACGTGAATTCTCTGGAGTTTTGATGGAAAAATAAAATAAAATACAGAGACAAAAGTACTTCAAAAGCAGAGCAAACATGGTGCATCGGCATTTTGCTGTTATGCTGCACACAAATGGAATCAGATGAAATGTTGTATTTTGCCTTTCCTTGTTGCCTTTGATTGTTGTATTTCAGCTATGTGACGCACACCGAGTGACCTCGCGTATGCAATGTGCTGCATAAATAAAGCTTCCTCGCCTTGCAACTTAATATTCACAGGCCAAGATAACACGGTGAAATTGTCCTCAATGACTTAGCAATGACGAAGTAATCTCCTTTTGGTTGCTTTGGTGAAGGAGTCGAAAATGGAAGCCACATGAGGGATCGCGACCCGCTAGTGTGTGAGGATGGGCTTGTGGACGCACTATATTATCATCGGGACGACAAGCTCATCCGTTTTACGGGGCCCTGTTGAGGGTGCGAGTGAAGTCGGGTATTAGGGCAACTGTGCGTTCACACCCATCAGTCAGGACAAATGAGCTACAGCCGCAGAGTGACAAGCGTTAGGGGGCGGTCGTGCATGGGGAGGGGCGGGGGGGGGTGAAATGGTGCCACTTTTGTGGCCGTACAAATGTCATTTGACCGCGATAACTCACCGCCGGACACTTCATTTGGAGACGCTGAGCGGTCAATAGCGACGATGCCATCTTCTTTATTTGTAGCCGGCGCTTTCGGTTGCCGCAGCGTCGAATAAATAATCCTGAAATGCCACCTGGGTAAAAAATATCGGCTGATTCTAGTTGGGTTTTTTTGTTATGGATTTTTTTGGAGCCCATCGCAGCTGTCTTTGGGCAGTCGGCGGAGGACACCCTGAACCGGTTGCCAGCCAATCGCAGGCTACACAGAAACGAAGAGCCATTCACACTCAGACTCACACCGCAGGACAATTTGGAGTGTTCAATCAGCCTGCCATGCATGTTTTTTGGAATGTGGGAGGAAACCGGAGGACCCGGAGACAACCCGCGCAGCCACGGGGAGAACATGCAAAATCCACACAGGGAGGCCGGAGCTGGAATCGAACCCGGCACCTCTGCACTGTGAAGTCGACGTGCTAACCACTCGACTACCGGGCCGACAATTGTAATATAGATTCATGTCATGCTTGTGTTTATGAAAAAATAAATAAATACATGGGAGGAGGACCTTGAAAAAAACCTGACATTAAAATCGCAATTGTAATATCATGGCAAAAAATAAGTTTTCAAAACCATTCCGCCTGACTCATATCTCTGATGCAGACATACCAACCACTCGCCCACTGTGCTGCTGACTTGTGAGAATGAAACCAAAAGGCCAATATTTGCCTTTCTCTGCACTAATAGTCAAATGAATTGATGAGCAATCCATCACTAGGAAATTGTCCCTCCCCCAAAAAGACTCAAAGAAATGGCTATGAATCCACTTTACGAATCTATGAGGAGTAATAGTCTAATTTGTCACTTGCGACAGTCCACCTGATCGTTGCCGTATTTCAGCCATATTGGAAGGACTCGCTCCAGCTTGTGTGCGTGTCTGCGTTTGTTTGTCAAGTGGTGCTTGAAAAGTGTAATAAGGCAGTCAGAAAAAAAAGTCAGAAAAAAATCAGTTCCTGGGTGACAGCGGCTTTATCGCGCACTGCCTCATAAAGTCCCATCATATCTATTCACCGCCGCGATTATCAAATGGCTGTTGAACACTCTTATGTCTTCGTATTCGGCAGGCAGTCAGTCAGCGTCGCCGCGCCGAGGAAATACGGGAAGACGCTGCTCGTCCTCCACGATGGGGAAAAAATAAGCCCGTCGCGTGCCGCTTTACTCAAGTGGAACATTTCTCTCTCTTGGCCGCCTTTAAGGACCAGACAGCTGCGGTCAAACTCGGGTCAATAAAATGTCCGTCTGTCCTTTGAGTCTCCAGATCCATCAAGTGATAAAAGTTTGTCTTTTCGGGGGGAAGGCGCCCTCATCTTGCGAGACACTCAGGAAATTAATCAAGGAAATTGTTTTTTTTTTTTTTTTTTGCTGCTCCTATATCACATCTAATCTGTCCCTTTGTCCACGTGTGGCAGGCTCCAAGGCCCCGCCAATCAAGGGAGACACGCTGGCGTTATGAAAAGCCACTTGTTCCCCGCATAATTGGGGAAGACGAGAGGAAGGGGGGAGCCAGGGGGGTGTCGTTCGCCGAGTTAAATGGGAGCTGGAGGTGGACGGAGGGGCAGTGTTGTTTGCCCATGTAAAGTGCGATCCAGATAATAGCCAGCTCATCAAAGGCGCCAATTACATTCATGACAAAGCGGCGAGGCGCGCCTGCGAGGAAATTAAGTGGTGAGAGGAAAGAAAAGCTTCATATATACCTCCTTTATGCTCGCCTGCACACACACACGGGAGACGCCCAAGAAACAGTCTCCCGTCTAATCCCCCCTTCACCTTTTCCGCCTGCCCGTTGTTACTATGGCTGCACTTGGGTGAGATTAAAAAGCTTTTACACACGGATAATCTTCCAATGTGCCCAACAACAACAACAACAACAAATGGGGGGCCACTTCTCCAAATTTAATTCCAAATTAGGTCTGAACAATTCATCAAATTCAAATCGGAATCATAAGAGATGTTTCTTACAGATACAGATGAATGCATTGCTTTTGTTTGTTAAAAAAAATACATGGGAAGAGGACCTTGGAAAAATAATCAGTCAGGAAAAATATTCACAAATGAGCACAAACAGCCTTTAATTCAAGCGGGTGAAAAGCCGCCACGGAACGTCTTTGAAATGAGCGAGCGCACAACGTCGCAGCCTCCTCAAAGACAGGTGCAGCGCTCGGCTTGGTTTAGAGCCGCACTTTTGCAAAATGGCAAGTTAAAGAGTCACTGAGCAATATCGTCATTCAAATGCTGGCTTTTGAACTTCTTCCCAAAATTTGAAATGCGGACTTGTCAGACCACAGAATACTTTTCTACTTTGCACCAGTAGCAATTCATTTGACATTATTTCCTCCGGGGAAAATCTATTTGGTTGTGATGTTTGAAACATGTGGAAGTCAACGAGCATCACAGCACAGACCATGTTTGACTTTGGACCTGCACATTAGCAAATCCAATCGTACAGCCTATATTGCATATTGAACCAAATGAGAGAGCATGTCCCGGCTCTTCTCGCTAACAAATCATTTTGTCTCCATGTAAATTATTCAACAGGATCCGGGGCCCACTGGAAACCTGTGCATAATTAAATTGCAATAAAATAACATAAGTACGGACAGGCTGTTGGGAGCTCATGCTAATTGGCTGCTGAGGTGTCTCACGCGAGCAGCGTGAATGTGCATGCTGGCGATGTGTGGAGTATAATTGATCAATAATGATCCAAGTATCTCCCAAAGAGCTTCCTTTGTACGTTGAGGTCTGACTGACTACACGTGTATTGGAGAGGTTCGACAAATGTTTCATTATCAAGACGTGTGCACCATCTAGTGTCCACTTGGTGGAACACAGGTAAAGAAGCTTTTTTTTTTCTTTTTCTTTTTTAAATTATTATGATTGTTTGGTTCATTTTCTGTCTTTGGACACATTTACCCTCTAAACAATCCCAGTTGTTTTGCTGTAACACATTTTAGAAGGATGCGTTATTTACTTATGTTACACATTTGATAGCAGATGGCTGTCAGTCATAACACAAAACACCCAGTAATCAATCTATATTCTAAATAGAACATGAGATTCGGTTTTGTCTGCGTGTGCATAAAAGTTTTCAAATGTTTTCAATCCATTGCAGCCTTGTTTTTTTGCCGGGAGAGGTCACTGTAAGCGATGCTTCAAGAAATCAACGATGCGCCGAGTAGTTCAGGGCTTCACAAAAAAATTAATTTGCCGATACGGGATGACGTCGAGCCCGCTTTTACGTCAATGGTGATGAAGCGAAATATTTCACCAAATATACCATTGGGTCCTCCGCTCACCCCGGCCTTTGACATGACCTGGATGTCCGCTTGATGTTTTACCTTCAGAAAATACTATAAGGACTTTACATGAATTTTAAAATGAGCGTGTTTATAATTTATGGATTTATGTTGCCATTTTCATTTGTCGGGTATCGGGTTTAGTGATAGGAACTTTTCTTTAATGACAATTCGTGTGATCGGACTGTTTATCTCTGAGCACAACTCGGTGAACTTTAGTGGTAGGAACTATTGTTTAAGGACAATTCGTGTGATCGGACTGTTTTTCGCTGAGCACAACTTGGTGAACTTTCACCCCTTCCAACCTCGTTGTTTTGATTGAGCATCTTGGGCTATCTGTGGGGGGAACCGGAATCAAACCTAATCTGACAGCGAGGAGGTTTTCTCAGAATTCACTCGTACACGAGAAAGAAGGGCGACAATGGCGCTGTCAAGCACAAACCGGCGCCCCCACTGAACAGAGATGCTCGATGTAGCCTAATGCTAACGTTCGCTGTCAACCTAGCGGACTTACCTGAGGTGTCAACATGGCGGTGATGGGAAGGGCTGTGTAGCACCCACCGACTGGACACACCGCATGTGTTCACATTTTGTTTTCAATACTGGCCTGGATTTTTCAAACAAGCAAATACAACGGATGTGAGTATGTAAACATTTAGAAGCTTGTATAGAATGCTTTACAATGGATTCAAGTCGTCTTTAATACTTGATTCCTTCAGACACAACTAACATTTTTTAATTATGACAATGTATTGAGTGACCTGATAAGCTTGACGTCATGTACTTCCGGGATGCAGTGACCTTCTCAAATGGCACCACTAGTAAACACCCCAATGTTATTTTACAAGGCTGAATGATTGAGAAAAAAAGTTATTAAGCAGTTTATCTTTTTTTAAATGTTGCTGCAGTGTTGGATTTTTCCGTTCCTTGCTTTCAATGGGCGAGGAAAAGCCAGACACGCTGGACTTCGTGAAGGATTTCCAGGAGTATCTGAGCCAGCAGACCCAGCATGTCAACATGATATCGGGCTCCGTCAGCGGCGTTAAGGAGGCCGATGAACTACCGGCCGGTAACGTTGACATTTCTTCCGTTTTCTCAAGAGTTAAACTTGTTGATGGCAGATCATAAAATAGCAATGCCCACCCCATACATTGTTAGCTCTTTACAAATTCACTTATTTTTCTGTGGAGCCTGTCCTCCCCAAAAACGTCTTCTACGCTCCTGAGAAGGAGCCACTAAATGGGCACAAAACACATGGATAATTGAATTTTTCAGTCCCAGCTATGTTCGACAGAAACATTTTCACGTTGGAGAGCTTTCAAATTGCTGCCTGTATATCCCTCCGTGCGCAGATTGCAGTCAGAACGGGCTGGATCACCCGGCGGTGGACATGTCCCTGGAGGACGGCGCTGGGATTTTGGTGGACGGTTTTGAGAGAACCTTTGACGGCAAACTCAAGTGCCTGTACTGCAGCTACGCCACCCGAGGCACAGCGAGACTCGTCGAGCACATTCGAATGCACACAGGTGGGGGGGTACGGTTGAATTGCACTCCGACTACTGGTTTCGGTCCGGGGGGGGTGGGGGGGGGAGCTATAGAACCACTCTACTGACAAGTGCAAGTTATCGAAAAAGTCAACCAAGTGACTGTAACGGAATAAATGTAGCGCGATATTCCGCCACCGGTCGTAAGCTTTTTTTTCCCCTCAATCCACCAGGAGAGAAACCCCACCGCTGCCACCTGTGCCCGTTCGCCTCGGCCTACGAGCGCCACCTGGAGGCCCACATGCGCTCGCACACAGGCGAGAAGCCGTACAAGTGCGAGCTGTGCTCCTTCCGCTGCAGCGACCGCAGCAACCTTCGCATCACCGTCGACGGCGCCACAAACTGGTCCCGAAGAAGGATGCCCGCTCGCTGCCGCACAAGAAGATGCTGAGCGTGCTGCAGAAAAAAAGCAGCTCGCTCGGCTACGGCCGCCGCCTCCTCATCGCCTCGTGCTCTTCTACGCCCAGGGCCTGCGACGCGGATGACCGCTCCCGTGAGCTGCCGCACGAGGCTTATGACGACGGCCTGGGCGAGGAGGAGCCTCAAAGCCGCCTGCGGTCCAACCTGATCATGGAGAACCCCCTCAACCAGCTCTCCACCCTGGCGGGCCAGTGCGCCAGCCTCCCGCCTTCCCTCCAGCCCCCTTTGTCCCCAAGAGCGGAATCCGAGGCGGAGGAGAAGCCGCTCCTCATCCAGCGCCCGCTCGCCTCCTCACCGGTCACCCCCGAACCGCGAGCGCCCCATCAGCTCAGCAACTGCAGCCCGGCGGGCAGCGAGCGCAGCGGGCCCACCAGCGCCACCAACAGCCGACCCGGCACGCCGGCGCCCGGGCACTCGCCCCCCCGGCACGCGCCGCATCGCTGCCAGCACTGCGGCATCTACTTCCCCGACAACATCCTCTACACCATCCACATGGGCTGCCACGGCTACGAGAACCCCTTCCAGTGCAACATCTGCGGCCACAAGTGCAGGAGCAAGTACGACTTTGCCTGCCACTTTGCTCGCGGCCAGCACAAGTGACGACTTTTGAAATCAGTCACTTTGCAGGATCTTTAGTGATTGGTTTCTTTTTTTGCTTTTCCTCTTTCCACTGGCCTCGATGTAGCATTTTTGCCTTCCGGGAAGATGTCGGCATTGAGATGGATCCCTTTGCCCACAATGGGCAGAAGAAGTCTGAATTCTATGAAGGAGTCATAGGGAATTTTATGGCAACACATTTGTAAGTGTACCATTTGCATTTTCAAAATTTGACAAGAATAATGACATCATTTTGTTTGAGGGGGCCAGGGGGGGGGGGCAAGTTGCAATATTAAGACAAAGTCGAGAGCTTTACAAAAATTACGTCGGAATATAATGGAAGTATATCTGTGCCATAGATTATTACCAGAGTGAAGAAAGTCCAAATCTGACGGAAAAACGTTTCAATGTTCCAAGAAAAAAAGAGTGATGACTCTTCTCATAATATTGCAACTTTTTAATTTTTTTTTTTTAATGAAGATTACTACTGACTTTTTTTTCCATCTGCTTCCTTAAGCACTCCTCCATATCATTCAAACAATACAACACAAACATATTTATAGATATGTCTAGATAGACAGAGCGCGTAGTAGGAGTCTCAATTCTTTGGAGCTAAACCTCGAAGGTTGCCTGCCTCACACAACATCGCTCCAAGCGACGCGGTGTCATGCCAGTATTCCTTTGCAGTGCCTGACATTTTGACTTTTGTGAGTGAAATAGCAAAGAAGAGGTTGACGTATCGCCTTGATTTTTGCCAAAATTCTCCTTCACGAATGCTGCTACGACCCATTTCCAGCGCTTTAACTTTTTGCGTCCCGTGTCCCCCAAACACACCTTGCCAGGGGCCACCAGGAAACGTGACTTCTTTTTAGTAAGCTAACACACTGAACTTTTTGCCACTTTAAGAACTGTATTCCCTTGGCCTTACAACCTTGGTGAGAAGCGATTGCCAAAATGTATTTGCCCGGTGCTTTTTTTTTTTTTTTTTTTCCCCCACCCCTTTGAATATTTACTGCACATTCTAAGTACCGGTAGTTGATTTGATGTTCAATGTATGAAAAAAAAAACATTTGAAAAAATGAATATTGAGTGCGTGGTACAGCCATACCGACTTTTAACATCTTGACCCGTTTTTAAAATGTGAGAAGTTATTTTTAAGTCATCCAGGACAAGGTCATCCGCAAAAGTGAAATGGAGCCAAGTCAACTTTTTGGGGATGGTGCAGACGTTTCACCTTAAATCCAGAAGGATTTTTCGGTTCCCAATTTCAAGTGTGGATTCCCCCTGAGGACGCCTCCCGTGTGTGTGTGTCCCGGTGGTTATCCAGCTGCACTTGGCAAAAAAAAAACAACAACAACCTTGAGATCCTCCCCACCTCAAATGTCCAACTGAAGAAGCCTTTCGGAAAGAAGGTGTCACGTCTTCCACAGCAAAGAAGAATCCGGTTACCGCCGTTCGACTTTTGCGGTGTTGTACTCAAAGACAAAAGTGGAAAACAAGCTAACTGTTAGCTTGTCTGGTCATTACGTTGCCGTAGCAAACGCTTGTTTAGATTGGATTTTTCTGGCGAATGACTTGTGAGACTTATCAAACACAACCGGTTGCTCCTGTCTTTGAGACTGAGTGTTCATTTGCCCTCTGCTTTTCCAATCCTTCATTTAAAAAAAAAAAAAAAAATCATGGAGTCGCTGACTCATCTTAACTCACTGTTTTACTGCACTTTTTTTTTTTTTTGCTGCAATCGATGATTGCAATCAACCGTGATTATTGCACAAGTTGTCGCGATGCGTTGACCTCGCCGGGGTTGTCCTACATTAGCGAGTTTGTCGGCTGCTGTTGTCCGTTGCCAAGCAATGTGTGTTCAGTGGGGACAAAAAGGAGCGAATGATGCCTTTGGTCGTCACCGTGTGGTCACTTCATGGGTCGACGTTTATGTCGACAGCCCTTTCATCCTTTGGGGTGCTAATTTGTTGAGGTAAATTATCAGTAAAAGTGTTTTTCTAACAGAGTCGAGTGTCATCTTCTGAGCGCGTAAAGAAAAATCCCGGATTGTCTTTCTTGCGGCTTTTAATCAAAGGTGAGTATGTTTGATTTGCAATTTTGATTCGTAGTACAAGTGTGGATGATCTTGTCAACCGCGTCCTCCTTTGCGGAGCCCTTTTCCTTTTTGTCAGGGTCTAAGGACAAGAAAAGACAAGCGTGGAGAATGTCGTGTCTGCTCCTTTCCTCGGTCTCAAGCTCAAGAGTTACTCACCGATAAGCCGGATGGGACCCAAGACGAGAGTCCGGCTCTTGTGTCTGGCCCCCGCGTCTCTGTTCCTGCGCTTGACGCAGCCGCGGCGGCAACGGGAATTCCAGTCGTTGTCCTGACAGATGAGGACCTTGCACCGGATGTAAACCTGGTCAGCCCGCCGCAGGAACTGGAAGGCCTTGAAGGAGAAGCGAGCGTACCGGCTGCTGCCGCTGACGTACGACTGGTACGTGTTATCTACGGGACACCTGCGCGGGACAACCGGCCGTGAGACAACTGAGCTACACCTTCAGGGTGACCGACCGGTTGCGCGGAAGAAGAGCGGCACGATAAGCGGGTGAACGACGCGTTTCGCTTTGTTTTCAGGCGTTGTCGTGTAGTTCCGTCGCAGGGCACTTTGAGAGGGGGGGAAAACGGGCCAACTCCTGCCCGTGTGTACACAGTTGAAAATGTTGTGATCGAGCTCGCATTATTTTTGTGAGATATCGTGGTGCCGATGAAGGTGTAGAAAGTGGAGATTGACCAAAAAGACACTTTCTTTTTAACCAATCCAAGGGACCCGCCGCGCTCGTGTGTCGTCGCCTGGTGGCTGAGCCAAAGGGTGCCTGCCGCTCTTACCCGTTGCGCACCAGGAAGTAGGTTGTCGTGTGGAAGTCGGAGGATGGGGAGGCCACGCAGGTATCGAGGAAAATATCCAGATAGCTGGCCATGCTGCTCCTCAGGTCCACCTGGACGAAGAGGTCCTGGTTGAGAGAAACCTTGTATGGGAATTCCGTCACCTGGTGGGGGAGAGCATCAAAGCAGCCGTTGAATAGCCTGCCGGGCGTCGAGCTTTCCGTCAAACTCGTCGGGCATTTTTATGCCTTATAGTTGAAGCTGCTGCTGGTGTAGAAGTCCATGGAGGTGTTGAACATCCCCGTGCCCGTGATGCTGGTGTTGTCGTGATTCTGCGCCAGGTACATAATCTGCGCCGCCGCGTATCGATCCATCCGACACACCACCTCGATTTTCAAGTTGGCCTTGCGAGTGATGTCTCCGTAGCTCGACGTGTAGCCGCGCAGCGTGTTGGTGTACACCACCTTGCCGTTCTCAAACTGAAACATTCAATTGTAGGCTTTTGGTGGCGCTTTGTCAATGGTCACCCTTCTTCCGGATCTACAGTCTACCTTTCGACTGGTGCCGCATTGATTGACGGGGAAGTTGAAGACCACCTTTTCCTGAAAAACTTCGGGTCTGCAGTACTGGTCCTTGAGGTACAGATTGTGGCCGTCGTAGCCCAACGAGTTCAGGTACTTCCGCCCAATCACAATGTTCATGTCATCCGAGGAGCAGTTGACTTGACCTGGTAAAAGACCACATTGCTTGACTGGGTAACAAGATGAATAAATCAAAATGACACATTTGCCCCCCCGTGCGGCACCCCAAATAAAAACGCAGTAGCCCTTAAGGCTCAAAAAGGAGAACTCACATCCAAGCCACTCCACTGTCCCACATGACTTTTTAGCTGTCGCATTTGATGATGGCAAAAAACCAATAAATGTACCCGAGTTCTGCGGCAAAGCGCTTGTGAACTCTGCGCGGAATCCTCTCCCGACCACCGATCTGTCGCTCCGGAAAACCACGGTCATGTGGTTGGAGGTCGAGTAGAAAAAATTGAAGCTGTCGTTGTTGTTGTTGTTGTTGTTGTTGTCGTTGCACACTTTTCCCAAGTATGGCGAGTTGACGGATGGACCATCGTAGATTGAAATGTAGTCACAGCTGCAGCAGCTCTGCAATCTGCCCACAAGTCAAACAATTTCAGGCAAAGCTTTGAGGACTATTTTCACATTGTTGTCTCCCGTCCAACTCCATTGTTTGAGTCATATCCTCTACTACAAAAATCACTAACTAAGGGTAGAGATGATATGGTCTCAAATTGCAGTGATTGAACCTACCCAAAATCTAATCCCGAAACGTAACCCCAATGAATCCTAACCCTAAACCCCGTCCCCGTCCACTCCACACCAATCCAAGATCGTGCCACCAAAAACGTAAGCCTGACTTGACTCAAACCATGAAACAACCCCAAATCTCTCCTTTAATCCTTACCCCACACCGCTAAAGACAAATTGAATTATACCCAAACCCAATCACGATCCCAAATCCTCCCTGAGCCCAACCCCAATGCTACTCAAATGTCAACCTCCACGAATCCAAGCCCTAACACTTCTCAAAGCCCAAACACAAATTGAAACCTACGCTAAGCCTTGTCAATCGTGACAGTGACCCTTTTCAACCTCAAAAGATAGCTCTACCCCGAACACGATCTCTATTCAAATGTTAGCATGCGCTAACTCTAATAACAGCACTCGGCATCATGCTACAATCCCCGCCAATCCGGATTACAGTTTGCGATCTAAGTAGTCGGTGGTAGTTGAGTTTGAAGAATTTTTGACTATCTTTGCTCTAAAATAGAATCCAAAAGTCTTCACGTACTGCAGGTATGAGAATTCCAGCAAGACCCTTTGGTCGTGCAAAGATCTGAGGTGCCACACGCAGTAGGCGTTGTCGTGGTAGTCATCGGGGTGCCTGGGACTGGAGAAGGCACCCGAGCCAAACATGGAACCTCCGCAAGGCCCCTCTGAAGGTCGGGGCATTTATGACCATGAGGCTTGTTATGTTCACTTGATGTTGATGTTCATGCAGAAGACCCTACCTGTGGTTGGCATGGCACTTGTGGAGTAGCAATGGGCTGTTTCACAAACACACACGGAAGTCAGCACTTTTTTCATGCTCGGGGGTGTCATTTAGGGATATCGTGCTTACCGTAGTAGTCAGTGCAACAGTTGCCATAGTACTGGCACGAACTGGAGCAGGAACAGCTTCCCATGTGACTGCCGCAGTTGTAGCGACATGAGACCAGGGCTGAAGGAATCCCGTCATTTTAGTTCCCGTTCGTGTCAAAAGCTTGGATTTTGTGGGGCGACTTTCTCAAGTGACTTTTTGTGTACCTGTGGTCTGTGGTTGCGGAGTCGTGTTTCTGCAGTAATCTGAGAGAAAGAATGGTTTTACATATTTTGTCAGGGACGACACCACTGGGGATGTTCCGCAGCCAATCCTGCTACTCACAGTTGTAGTCTCGGCAGCAGTTGCCGTAGTACTGGCACGAGCTGGAGCAGGAACAGCTTCCCATGTGACTGCCACAGCTGTAGCGGCACGAGGCCAGGGCTGAAGGAATCCCAACCTTTCAGTTCATCTCGAAATCTTAGATTTTGTCGGCCGATTTTCTAAGTGACCTTTTGGGTACCTGTGGTCTGTGGTTGCGGAGTCGTGTTCCTGCAGTAATCTGAGAGAAAGAATGGGTTTTAACACCACCACTGAGTTTGTCCCACAGCCTATCCTGGTACTCACAGTTGTAGTCTCGGCAGCAGTTGCCGTAGTACTGGCATGAGCTCAAGCAGGAACAGCTTCCCATGTGACTGCCACAGTTGTAGCGACATGAGGCCAGGGCTGAAGGAATCCCGTCATTTTAGTTCCCGTTCGTGTCAAAAGCTTGGATTTTGTGGGGCGACTTTCTCAAGTGACTTTTTGTGTACCTGTGGTCTGTGGTTGCGGAGTCGTGTTCCTGCAGTAATCTGAGAGAAAGAATGGTTTTACATATTTTTGTCAGGGATGACACCACTGGGGATGTTCCACAGCTTATCCTGGTACTCACAGTTGTAGTCTCGGCAGCAGTTTCCGTAGTACTGGCACGAGCTGGAGCAGGAACAGCTTCCCATGTGACTGCCACAGTTGTAGCGGCACGAGGCCTGGGCTGAAGGAATCCCAACCTTTTAGTTCATCTTGAAATCTTGGATTTTGTCGGACGATTTTCTAAGTGACTTTTTGTGTACCTGTGGTCTGTGGTTGCGGAGTCGTGTTACTGCAGTAATCTGAGAGAAAGAATGGTTTTAACACCACCATTAGGGATGTCCTGCAGCCTATCCTGGTACTCACAGTTGTAGTCTCGGCAGCAGTTGCCGTAGTACTGGCACGAGCTGGAGCAGGAACAGCTTCCCATGTGACTGCCACAGTTGTAGCGGCACGAGGCTTGGGCTGAAGGAATCCCGGTATTTTAGTTCCCGTTCGTCTCGAAAGCTAGGATTTTGTCGAACGATTTTCTCGAGTGACTCGTTGGGTACCTGTGGTCCGTGGTTGCGGAGTCGTGTTCCTGCAGTAATCTGAGAGAAAAAATGGTTTTAACACCACCACTAGGGGATATCCCGCAGCCTATCCTGGTACTCACAGTTGTAGTCTCGGCAGCAGTTGCCGTAGTACTGGCACGAGCTGGAGCAGGAACAGCTTCCCATGTGACTGCCACAGTTGTAGCGGCACGAGGCCTGGGCTGAAGGAATCCCAACCTTTTAGTTCATCTTGAAATCTTGGATTTTGTCGGACGATTTTCTAAGTGACTTTTTGTGTACCTGTGGTCTGTGGTTGCGGAGTCGTGTTACTGCAGTAATCTGAGAGAAAGAATGGTTTTAACACCATCATTAGGGATGTCCCGCAGCCTATCCTGGTACTCACAGTTGTAGTCTCGGCAGCAGTTGCCGTAGTACTGGCACGAGCTGGAGCAGGAACAGCTTCCCATGTGACTGCCACAGTTGTAGCGGCACGAGGCTTGGGCTGAAGGAATCCCGGTATTTTAGTTCCCGTTCGTCTCGAAAGCTAGGATTTTGTCGAACGATTTTCTCGAGTGACTCGTTGGGTACCTGTGGTCCGTGGTTGCGGAGTCGTGTTCCTGCAGTAATCTGAGAGAAAAAATGGTTTTAACACCACCACTAGGGGATATCCCGCAGCCTATCCTGGTACTCACAGTTGTAGTCTCGGCAGCAGTTGCCATAGTACTGGCACGAGCTGGAGCAGGAACAGCTTCCAATGTTCCTGCCACAGTTGTAGCGGCATGAGGCCTGAGCTGCTCAAAGAAATATTTTACAAAGTTGAATCAACAAATGGCAAAACCTGAATTGCTGAGCTGGGTGACAACATGACTGACATGTACCAGGTGGAATGGAACTAAACAGAACAGGGTCGCAGATGAGCTGGAGCCTTTCCCAGCTGACTTTCAGTCAGAGGCGGGGGGAGACCCTCAATTGCTCACCAAGAGGCTCATATAGACAAACCGACATTCACACTCAACTCAGTCTTCAATGAACCCAACATGCTTGTTTTTAAACTGTGGTAGGAGGAGAACATACGAATACTCCCTTGTGGGCGGGCCAGAAGCAATATTGGAGCTTCATCAGTCTGAGGTAGACGTGATAAACGCCACATTCTTCTTGTGGCCAGTCATTGTGAACATCGCCTCCACTACTGGCTCAAAAACAAAAACAAGAACACTTCCACCTTGATGCCTTTCTGTGACTCTTCCAGTCCCTCTATCTCTGTTGCAACAAGCCAGTGACACTGCCTCTCTCAGAGAGCATCCAGTTTGAAGCCGCTGTCATCTTGGCATTCTGATGTCAGGATGTGTCAAACGTCCTTACTTTTGCAAATAAAAGTGGTGCATACCTGCTGTCGTGTACAGTCGGCTGTCACCGAGGTCCCCATCACCTGATTATGAAAGACCAAAACCAAATAAGCATCGCATCCGTCAGACGAAACTTTGCCAGAATCACCATTTGCAGAGGACCGACGCCAGCAATACCTCGCACGCCGTGCAGGATGACGACGCTGCAAACAACCAAGAGGGTCCGCATGGTGACTTCACCTTCCAAACCTGCCCCACCAGAACCACAGGACAGTTTATATCATAAGCCAAGCACCTCCTTTCGCCAGCCATAAATGATCCAAGTGTCACGTGGTGTTTGTTCCGCATGTAAAAACACACCCTCGTTTGTTTGAAGCTCTTTGCTCGTCTGCTTCAACGGCTTTTGGGGAAGTGCAATTCATCACATGCAGGATACGTCAACTCTGACACATTAATGGTGAGCAATTGTCCCACACTCTCGCCGCTGCGCTGTTCTTGTTATTAGAAGAGCAGGAAAACATTTTCCCACGTGTGTTTGGGAGAGCTTATCATGGTCCGAAATGTGACCAGGGTTGAATTTGGCATGAATATGAGCGCTCAATTCCAAGAGAGCACCTGACCTTCCTAGTGGTAGCAATGGCGTGCTTTGGGGCTTTTTTTGGGGGGGGGGCTTCAGCTTGAACTGGGCCATTAGAAAAGGTGCAAGGAATTACGAACAGTTCCAAATAGCAGCTGGTGTTAGCCGCGAAACCTTCAAGCTTCTGCTAGAAAACCTCCCAAAAAAGGGAAAGAGCATCAAGGAAAGCCTACTAGAACAACCGAAATGCATTGGGGGTGAATCAGAGGCCACTGAAATGGCAGCGGCCGTGTGCCGGCTCCCATTTCAGGTGAGATTGAGTGCGATTGGTGATTTCTGCACTTGTGAAGCCACATTATGTCAGTGTGTAGACTTTTATATCACCTTTACACCGTACGTGTTTTCATATTTAATATTGATCATTATTTTATCATATTTAAACATTTGTTTTTTGGATCATTTACAAGGAAGAAGAACAAAACCATGAGCAAAGTTGGCATTTGATCACGGAAAACATCCTCAATATTCCTCATCGTGTTTCATCTTTAATATTTTTTTAATCTTCACAGTCAGGAACGGATGAAGCGCTTATTTTGTGAACGCTCCTCCGCCCTACTTTTATAGATCCAATTGTATGCTGTAGGGTAGGCCGTATTAGTTTTAAACAACCGCTAAAAAAATAATTGTCCACAAAGCCCAAATATTAATGAGCAAACGTCGTTTCACTTGAAGGAAAGTTATTCGTTTATGGGGCCTCGGCAGCTGCAATTTATTCTTGACTCGGACCATAAAAGGATGTCATCATACTCGGCATGATAGCTTCCATTTATGATGAGAAAATATCATCTGCGTGTGTGTGTGTGTGTGTGTGTGTGTGTGTGTGTGTGTGTGTAAATGATTTTTCAGATTGCCCTCGTGGATGTCGGCCTTTTCGTACGCGGATACGAAGGCCTTCTAAAGGAACAAAAGTGTTTGCTCTCTTCTCACGACAACGGAAGAGAAGCGAGTTTGAGATTTTCATATTTGTATTAGTTATTTTTTTCCTTTGTTTTAAATGTCTTTTTTTTTTTTTTAATCATTTACCGGTAATTGTCATTTTTAGAAATTTTAGAGCAGCTTTCATGTTTGCTATTATTACTTTTTTTTAAATGCTTAGTTTCAGGTTAGTTTTTATTTGTTTTGGTATTAGTTTAATTGTTTGTTTGTTTAAGTCCAAAAAATATTAGTCAAGTGCAAGAAAAAAGACTCGGTCATAAAGTGAACTTTATATAAATATATCTGAAAGGACCAAAAAAATAAAAAGATGAAAACAAAGGACATTTTTGCCATAATTCTAGTGACTGTACCTAAATGTAAGATGTAGTTGCAGTTTGTTTGTCGTTTTTCAAAAGCAATTTAGATTTGATTTTATTTTGCTAAAAAAAAAAAAAAAAGGTTTTTCCAATTTCATTTTTTTCCATTTAGTTTTGTTAACTCTAATAACCTTGATCAAAACTAAAATAAATATATATTTTTTTACAAATCTAGCGCCCATGTGGACGGGGCCGCCCAGCTGCCAATTCCTCTCATAAGATGTCAATCATCCAGTCCGGCAAAGAACAACAAACACCGGCAGAAGACATTGTCTCGCATTGCTCCAGTCGCTCCACATTTGGCCCGTTGAATTGGTACTTTTCCGTTTCCTTCCAGCTGAGTGATTCATGTTTGTCTTTCAGTCCTGTTTACTCGTTCGGGAACACCATTTGCACGTCACCGCTTCACATCTGTGCGACGTTTTGCTGAATGGACCCTTCTCCCTCTGCCCTTTCCTATTGTGGACGAGGCCTTCGGGCCCCTTTTCAGGATGCTCTTACATCATCAAGTCAACAAGTCAGAGGGGGGGGACAATGGGGGGGCCGTGGTGTGGGGGCGGCTGGGGGTCTCTGTCCTTGCCGAAATGGATCCGTGAGTCAGCCAAGGGGTGTTAATCAGTAACCAGCACGGGTGGTCTGCTTTAAAGTCAGAGGGGCAGAGCAGCTGCAGCTTCATTCGGCGGCAGCCTGCGCACGCACGGTAAGAGACTTCTTCGCCGGCTCCTCGCTTTCCCCGTCGAGATGTTTGCCTGCGGCTTGCGCGGAGAGGGTGATCGGCATGTTTCTGTTAAGTTAGCAGCAGAGCATATCTGTAAAAAAAAAAAAAAAAGACGTTTTAACGTGATGTCATGAAGTCGTGGGGGGGGGACGAGTGGGCGTCAAATTGCATTGATCAGGAACCAAGGCCATGTTCTGCGGTCCATCTGCACGAGTTGTTTGTTCAGCTCACACACTCAACAGGGTAAAGTCCTCCTTTTACGTGCGCGAAATAACGTTGCCTCAATTGCTTTTCTGCAGGTAATCACCCCAAAAACATCAGGGGAGGCGTTTTTTGGGGGTCAGGATTTATTTTTGGAGGAATTCTGTGTGGGACACAAACCGTGTCACAAATTTTAACGTTGAACATTTGAGTATCTCAATTATAAAGTACATATAAAAGCACTCGCCACCCCCCAAAAAAATCTAGAATTCAATTTTTGTTGCTTTTTATTCATTTATTGTAGATATTAGATCGAGATATGGTGCCGAGCAGTCATTGTCAAAGTGACCCCTGTTGCCGAGGGCGATGCCTGCGCTCGTTCAGCCTGCAGCAGCACAAAGGAGGATCCATCCGTCACCGGCGCGCCTCCTTGTTTCCGCCGTTGCCGCCGGTCAATGGCGCGGCAGGCTGAAAACCAGATCCAGCCGGATGTCGCCTAGTTGGGATCTGCCGTCGAAAAGAAAGAACACCCGAACGTTTGTCAATCTCGCTCGTACAAATTGGTCAGAAAACGACATTTGAACGTGAAGGGCACGTGTGCCTTGCCTGAACTGTTTCGTTTGTTCCGTGACGGAGCTCCGAGTGAGTTGCTGCCATCGGCATAAAAGCCTTTTCGCTGCTCAGGCCGGAGCAATGTCTCGAGTAGAAATAAGAATATTGCTATTCTTGGGTCCAAAGAACTATTTTGAGGTGAGGGGGAGGAGCTTCGTTTAGTCAGCTGCTTTGCCGCCTCCTTGTGGCTGCCATAGGAAATGACAATCCTTCACCGTGACTTGCGTGACTTGAGTTTTGAGGAATCGAGTCCAACTTAGGATTTGTACTTTTCCCACTTCCCACCTTTGGGCCGGCGTTTTCACGAAGCTCTCCTGTATTCTCTCCCGTAAGAATTCCGAAGTCGACCACAAACAAAATGCAAAGCCTCCGCCTGCCTCTCGTGGTCCTGCTGCTGTGGTGCTGCGTCCCCGCGGGCCGGGGCAACCGCGTCTACATCCACCCCTTCCACCTCTTCGCCGCCGACAACGTCAGTTGCGAGACCCTGCAGACCCAGCCGGCCAAGCGCCCGCAGACCCTCCCCGTGGAGCGCCTGGACATGGCGGTCCTGACCCCGGACCCCCGGAATGCATCGGGGGAGGACACTCAGAAGCAGAACGTCACGCAGAGGACGGCGGTGCTGGCCGAGCTCCTGAACTCGTTGGGATTGAGGATGTACCAAGCGCTCAGCGGCAAGCGACCGGGCACCAACACGCTGCTGTCGCCCGTCAACACCTACGGGTCCCTGGTCACCTTCTACCTGGGGGCCTCCAAGAAGACGGCCAGCTCCTTCCAGGTTTGAACCGACTTTTTGGGTCCAGGGACCCATTTACAGTGGAGAAGTTGTTTTAAGGATCAATTTTGTTGAGTGTCAGCAATGGCCTTTTTAAATCAGTTGATATCTCTCTATAGAACAGGTGTCAAAGTCAAGGCCCGGGGGCCGGATCTGGCCCGCCACACCATTTGATGTGGCCCCGCGAAAGCAAATCAATCATGTCAAGTTCCATGATACTTGCGAAACCAAAATGTCAAATTGTCATTTGTAATCCATAATAAGAGTCATTATTCTTGACTTCTGATTGCAAAACTAGTTATTGATCAATTTGTTGTGCGCTGTGTATGTCATATGTGGACGGGATTAAACATTTATATGGTTTTCCAGAATTCATAGCGGCCCTCCAAGGCAAACCGTAACTACAATGTGGCCCGCGACAAAAATGAGTTTGACACCCCTGCTCTAAAGATATTTGGAACGGTACATGTGCTGTATATGTAGCCCTCGTAGACACAAAATACGAGGCTGTGTCTTTACAGCCACGTTGTCGGCAGAAGTAGAGAAAACAATACGCGGACTAATTGATCCCTTCTTTCCTTCCAGCTTCTCCTGGGCCTGAGCAGCGGCACCGACCGAGACGACTGCGTGTCGCTGGTGGACGGCCACAAGGTCCTGAAGACCCTGCACAGCATCAACTCCCTGGTGGACGACGGACCCAAAGACGAGATCACCACCAAAGTGTGGCTCTTCACGCTGCCGCACGTTTACTTGTCCGCCGACGTTGTTCAGGGCACCCGGGACTTCTCGGACTCGTCCTTCATCCGCGGCGTGGACTTCGCCCATCCCGAGCTGATAAACGCTTTTGTGGACAAGACGTCTGATGGGAAAGTGAAGGATGCCTTCCAAGACGTGGACGCCGACTCCAACCTTCTCTTTGTTTCCTTCTTCAACTTCCGAGGTTTGTCACTCGCTTGTCTTTTTTTGTTTGGGGGGGGGGACGTTTAATAATTACAACAATAGAGATATGAATTACAGGCAGATCATGTGACACTTTTGAAATACTTTGTCCAACAGTATTCATTGAACTGAACAGAGAGAGTCTAAGAATTTGATTTGAACCGTACGACCAATCCCATCTGTTTGTCCAGGCAACTGGAAGACGGCCTTGCGACCGGACAGTACGTCTTTGCAGGAGTTTTATGTGGACGAAACCACCACAGTGAAGACTCCAATGATGACCCACACGGGGCCGTACCACTACTTGAATGATAAGGTACCGAAATACCTCAGGAGCTCTTTTAACCCAGAAAGGCTTCACGTTAGGTCTTTACGTTCCTCTTCTGGCTCGTGAGCCAGCACCACTAATTGCTGACAACCCAAAGACGTCATCTGTGTGTGTGTGTGTGTGTGTGTGTGTGTGTGTGTGTGTGTGTGTGTGTGTGTGTGTGTGTGTGTGTGTGTGTGTGTGTGTGTGCGTGCGCGCTTTTGGTAGGCGAGGAAGTGCACGGTGGTGAAACTGTCGCTCAGTAAGCGCTCCTACATGTTGGTGGTGCTGCCACACGAGGGCGCCAACCTACACGACATTGAAGCCAAACTGCGCACTGAGGTCATGTCATCGTGGAGCAACAGCCTCCAGGAGGGGTCAGTCAGTCCCCCCCCTCCGTCCGTCCATCCCGTCAATCCATCGAGCTATCCATTTTCCGGTCAATCACCGCAGAAAACGAAATGAAAAGAGCTCCGCACGGTACTGATCGTCCTGCTCCCATGCAGGTTGCTGGAGCTGTCGCTGCCAAAGTTCTCGCTGTCTCGTGCCAACGACCTGCGCGAGCTGTTGCGCAACATGGATGCGGAAGTGGAGGACAAACTGTTGGGCTCGCAGGCCCAATTCAGCCAACTGGCCAACACCGACCGGTTCACCATTAACAAGGTAAGCCGAGGGAAAGCAAATCATGTGTGTCACCTTGCTCAAATGTGAAATTGTCATGTGTAATAAATAACGTTGAGATTGTGCAATCCTGTTTATACTCACTTGAACAATAATTGAACAAACTATTATAATTGACTGATTTGAAAACTAGTCATCTATTAATTTGTTGTGTACAAGTTATAACTTTCCGGTTTCACTGTCACAACGGCCGTCCAGGGAAGACATAACTCCATGTTGGCCCACATGAGACACCCCTGCCATAACTCGGTTCAATGGCGTTCTTTGGCACGAAGATGCCACAAGATAGCGGCAAAGCACTACATTTGGTTAAATGTCAAGTACTGTACAACTTTGTCAAATGTGCAGTAAGATAAGATATCCTTTATTTGTCCCACACGTGCAGCATAACTCCTCAACACGCCCTTGCCAGCAAGGTTCTTTCCCTGCAAATTATTATTGCACCTTGCTGTTGTATTCTTTTTTTTAAACCCCAAGTAAAGCACTTACAGGAAAAGCCTACGTGATATTCAGTCATTCTCACACGCTTCTAAGCTAAATGTTGACAAGCTGTGGCGTTGTTGTTGTTGTCTTGCAGGCAATCAACAAAGTGTCATTGGAGATGTCGGAGGAAGGCGCGGCGGCCCAGGACAAGGCGCAGGAGACGGGCGTGGCTCTCAAGGTGGCGCTCAACCGGCCCTTCTTCTTCTCGGTGGTGGAAGGAGAGTCCAGCGCCATCCTCTTGCTGGGCAAAATCACCAACCCCACCCTGTGAAAGGCGCCAGATCAAGCAGCCGTAGCGGCGGCGGGATCCTCTCGGCGGGATTGATGAAAACAAAGAAGACTTCTTTTCTCCCTCACTTTTTAACTTCAATCTTTTTGTGTTTTGTATCGCAGCAAATTGCTGGACAGTATTTTGTGGTCGGGTTCTTCCACTTCCTTGTATAGTCTAACTAAAAATAGTATTTTTATTCGATAGACACAATAAAATGTCTGTTCCCTCAATGATGCCGAAACCTGCTCATTCTCTTTAAAACAAAGATACAGGAAATATTTTTAAAACACTAAAACAGATGTGGCGCCCCAGTGGTTGACTGGTTAGCGCGCGGCCTCTCAGTGCAGAGGTGCAGGGTTTGATTCCGGCCCGGCCTTCCTGTGTCGAGTTTGTATCCTTTCCCAGTGCGTGTGTGGATTTTCTCCGGTACTCCGGTTTCCTCCCACATTCCAAAAACAAGCTATGGTTAGAAATTTTGGTTTGAAGCGAAGAAACAGTAAGCAGACGTCAAGTCTTAATTTCGACTTTATTGAAAAAGTTGAATCTCTTGATCAATCAGGCAATGAAATACTGTAATAATAATAATAATAATAACAATTAAAAAACGTCACTGAAAGGCACAGTGGACATTGTGTGTGGTACTTTGTCATCCAATCGGAAGCGCAAAAAGCCCAACGTCACTCGGAATCTCTCTCGACTACACAAGTACAATAAGAGATACACTCGGCGCCTGCACACTTGCAGCCGCTCACATTTTGGTCCGCCACAAACACCAAAATGTCCTTTAGCGACACCTTTTTTTTTTTTGCCTTCATTTTGGTCCACTTGACAGAGGCTCCGACCGAGGAAAAAAACAAGATGTTGACAATGGAATGTTTGCTTGCGGTGCTTGAGGGCGGCATGGGGTTTACGGTTAGGTGCCGCTCTTTTTTAACGGCCTCCAAACTGTGCATTTGTTCACGACAGCGCCTGAATGGAAATGATGACAGACACTCCCGTTTCTTTTCCCACTGGAAATTATTTCAGCGACAAAATAGTCGCGCCAACGTAGCTCAAATTGGCACTTGAAAGACCGTGATTTGGAATGAAAATAGTTGCTTCCCATTTCCTTTTATTTTCCCGAATGTCAGTTTACTTGAGGAAGGATTTTGTCTTAAGTGGCACCTAGCAACTAAACTATGTGGGTTGGGATAGGAACTGATGCTTTGGTTTGCAAAACAGTTCATATGGCCACATCGTTATAGGACGAGGAGGCGTTTTGTTTCTAGTGGCACCCGGACACACATAGCGGGCCCGGCGTTTCAATTTTCAGGGGGAGAGCCTCAGTTTGATTTCCGTCGGTGTCATATTAAGGCAGTTAGCTAGCATGAAGGGATTCACATTGTCAAATCAATCACGTAAAAGTGATTTCAAAACAAAATTCGTATTTACACACTTCCATTTGGGGACGTCATACAAAACAAACGAGAACATTTTTTCAAAACGAATGGGAAGCGCTGCATAGTCTGTCCTCACTGAAATGTGTGTGTGTAGGGGGTGGGGGCTGATGGGGGATTACGGTAGTACAAAATACAAAATGGAGCCCTTTATTTGATCCTGAGGAAGCCATTTCAGTGGCTGGTATCAAAGATTCTACAAAAAAAAAAGAAGAGTAGAAAAAGCCTTACTGTGGCCTGGTTTGAGGATATGAAAAGCAAAAAGGAAGGTGGCTCCGGATGGCGAGCGCTGGTCACATGATGCGCCGCACCGTAAGCCCCCCAAAAAACAAACAAATCATTGGGACCGCCTGGGAAAAGTCCTCATCATGTTTCGCAAAACATTCACAAACGGACACTTGTTTTCTTTGCAATTCCTTCATTGAAGTGGTGCTTTTTTAATCCGCGCTTCCTTCCGGGGCCTGCAGGCGGCGCCTCGGATGCCATCCAGCACGGAAGGCTGTCCTCTGCATCTGGAAGCGCCACCGAGCAGCACTGATGCAAAGGCCTATTTACACAAGTCCGCAGATCAAGACATGAGTTGTCTGGGAGTGTTGGGAGGGGGCCGGGGGGGTGGGTGTTAACGCATGTACAGTACTGTTTGTTCTGTTATTAAATTACTGATAAAAAATAGATATATAAATACAAGAATGTATTGTGAACGCAGCGGCGGTCAACGTTTAGCTGCACCAACCAGGTGTGGATCCTTCGGAATAAAAAAACAAAAACAAATAAACTCATAAGCGCTGGGGAGCAACATCACTACGCTCAAGAGCCCGGGTGTCAAACTGGTCTTGTCCGTTTTGGCTTCACTTGTGATTAAACATCATACAAAAAAATGATGAGAATCAAATGCAGGGGAGAGTTACGCAACACATTTTGACACGTTCCACATTTTATGATGCCGGCTAGCCAGAAGCTGAGCTGCACTGTTGACGGTGAGGAGAAACTTTTGTTTTTCCCTTCTGAATGTTTACATATCAACTTCAGCGTGCTTCAGTAACAGAGATACATCGACGGAAAAATGTACAGGGTAATCCAAAAGTCTTTTTGTCAATTTCATCGCAGGTGTCACTCGGACAAACCGAGCCATTCGGCGGCTTCAGCCTTGTGGACGTGGAAAACAAACAAATGCACATGGTCGAATCTAACTCCAGGGGACAGCTTATCGTCTTATCGGGTTAAAGGGTGCGTGAAAGGCTGAAGGCAAGTTCAACCCAAGACTTGAAGACTTTTTCATTGCATTTCCAATTTATTTGCCGCGTTGTTTGAAAGTTGCTGCAGAGGATGAACGATGTTCATTTAACTTGGACATTTTGAAACTATTTACAAAGATAAAATCCCACTTGTCGTGTGTTTTTCAAAGAATGAATTTGAGACATTTGAATGCAAACCATGCCCTTGTTTAAGATTCATGATTTCAATGATTTTCAAGGTAGAGCGCGGACCCGATCTGCGACGCTAACCGCGACTTAGCCTTGAGGCTAACGTTAGGCAAATTCAACATGTTGAAAATGAACTACACGTCCATAATAATCGACAGTAATTGCCATGAAACTCAAAATTGTGATTCTGAGTTTTTCAATTTTATGAAATTTGCAAAACATTTGACGCTTTTCACACCATGACGTGGAGTGTTGAATGAGAAAAATTGATGTATTCCACTTGGGAACAAGTCTGCGACACAAAATGTTGCAAAAGTGAAGCACTGACTACTCGTTTGTGCTCATGGACAAAAAGTGCCACGGCCACAAATCGACAGGAAACAAACACAGTGGAGCTCAGCTTCTGGTGATCAAGGCGAGCGACGTGCTTTTGGGGAAAAGTCAAACCTTTTGACTTTTGTGAGAGACGGCATCGTGAGAATGTGGAATGTAAAAACAAAAAAGAGTGGTCTAAATGCAACTTCCAGTCAAACAATGAGCATTGTTCAAACTGTTGCAGTCAGACTTGTCGGCATCCTTCCTTTCCTCAACGATTTCGGGCCATCGTTGACTCATTTGAGACATCATAAAACCTGCTCCTGTTTTGTTTTTTTTCTTGCATTTTGAGCCTTTGCTTTCCCCAACGTGAACTGAAAAACCAAACTGTGATTCCTAGCACGTTATATCTCCATGGTAACTGAAGGCCAATCACAACCACACTTTGGCCTCCGACGGTGACAAGTTTGACACCCGTGTTCTTGACTAACCTGCAAAGCTCGGCCGCGAGAGCAGCGTCTGCGCTTCCCCAGCCCCCCGCGCGCGAACGTGCGCTAGGAGAGGAACTCTTTCTCCAGCTCGTAGAGGCCGGGTCTGGCCGGCGAGCTCTGGATGCGGCACAGCGGCACCGTGCAGTCGCGATTCTGGCCCTCGGCGTCCATGTCCAGCAGCGAGCAGGCCTGCGCCGCCTTCTCGCCGGAGTAGTGGCCCAGCGAGTAGCTCTTACCCAGGCGGGCCACGAGGCCTCGCGCGTGAGGCTTGGCCCAGAAGGAGACGGGCCGCGTGTCCCTGGTCTTCTTCGGCGCGGCGGGCGGCGGCAGGCTTGGGAGGCCGTTGGCTGTGCCCGGACAGAAGGAATCGTCGACACAGTTACTACCACTGAAGTCAAATATTTTTTGGGTAGAATCACTGAAAATATAGCGTGATGTAATCTGGCCAATGGCGTTGTTCTCATCGCGCAGCACGACGCGCGGGTGTTTTCAGACGGTGTTCAACTCACCGTCGTGGTGGTTGTACTTTTTCCTGCGGAGGCGTGTCCCCGTGTTGTGGTTCATAACCTCCAGCGGTTGACTTTGGGTTTGCGGGGGCGGCGTCTGTTTTTTTTCAGTGGGCGGCGGGGCAGGCCGAGGAGTCTCGGGGTGATGAGCGACGGGCACGAGGTCCACCTTGGCGGGACGCAGCACGACACCTCCGCCTCCGACTGCAGCAGACACTTGGTGGACTGGCACTCGGCAATGCCCGACACGGAGACCAGGTTGGCGTGCGGGTTGGGGGCGTGGCCCGGCGAGGCCTCGTCCTTGCGGGTGCGGCCGCCGCTCGGCGGGGAGGTGCTGCGGCGGAAGCGTGTGGCCCGCTGGAACAGGCCCTCCTTCTTCTTCTTCTCCTCCCGCGGCGGCTCGCCGTCTTCTTGCGCATTCTTGAGCGCCTCGCGGATGTCGTAGCCGAGCACGACGGAGGCCAGGAGTGAGCCGCAGGCGGACAGCACGGCATCGGTCTTGCGGCGGGCCGACGTCCTCTTCAGGCTGTTGGTGGGTGTGAGCTGCGGGGTGGTGGAGGCGGAGGAGGTGGAAGTGGTGGTGTAGGGGTCCTCGGGGCTCTCGTTCGGGCCGCTCTGAGCGGCCGGCCCGGCCCCGCCCTCCCCGCAGGCACAGGGAGGCTGCTGTTCGTCCCGCCACAGAGGTAGATCCAGGTACACCTGGTTGGGGAACTTGAGCTGCTTTGGTTTGGAGCTGCTGTCCAGACACTCCTGAAGGAAAGCGTCGTCTTTAGCGCCACCTGCTGGAGGACGGGAAGAAGAACGCATTTCAACTGGAGACAAGTGCAATACATCGTGCCATTATTTGGACAGCACACTTCCACTTTGTGGCATGACATCATCTTTATGATCAAAACAAAAATAATAATAATAATAATAATAATAATAATAATAATTCTAGATATTGTCAAAACGGAAGCCAGAGATCCTCACGATGGCTCGGGTATCGCTTGAATTTCATCTCGATGCGATTTACTGTTCAAAGCACGATGGCAAACAAAGACTGAGCAAATGCAGATCCGTTTCACTGCGGGGGGGGGATGAAGGAACGCACCTTGTTCAGCAAAGAGAGCGGCGAGTGGGACAGACTTCTGCGACTTCATTAGACTCGTGGACCAAGGATTGCTGCCATCTGAGAGGGGGCGTACTCTGAAGACAATAGACACATACTGTTAAAACCCTAACGAGAGCGAGAGAGAGAGAAAAGGCAACATGAATGAAAGAGCTTACCTCTCTGTGGCAGCGGGTCTCTCCTTGCTCTGCACTGAACTGGGGCCCCAGGTTCTCCCCTTCTTCTTGATGCCTCTCCGTAAGTCGTCAAACTCCTCCGGCCTTAAGGGGGCGCTGCGACCCCATGTGCGGTTGCTCTCGTCCTGCGTGACTGTGTGCACACACAACGGTCAGTCAGTAGGTGACATATTAACCGCCCTCGCCCCAAAAAAGAACTGCAGAGGACAAGACGACTGTTATTGGTTGGTTAATCCCGCTCGTTGTAAGTCACACCCGAGGAAAAAGTTAGAAAGCTGCCGTTATTAAAGCCTCGTCTGGGGTTGGCGATTAATCCCTTTTTTTTTTTAAATCATTCGAATGAATCTGTCAAAAAAAAAAATCTTTGTAAGCTTCTTCCCTGTTTCCCTGGTGCTTGCGCTAACAACATGGCTGCAAGCGGTCCCCAGTTCCATGTGTGTCAAGAAGTGTGAGAGGAGTCCACCAACAAGGCCAAAGAGAATTACACGATTTTTGATCTCCAAACATATTGGCACAAGTGATGGGGACCCCCAAGAGCAAAGGTCATGAGCATTTAGTAAGCGGGCGGCGCCTCCAGCCCTCACCGCCGCACCCCGACAGCTCGCTGGTCAGATCCACATCCTGCTGGTAAACAAACAAAGCGTTCCTCTGCGCAGGGGACGTCACTGAGAAGGGAAACAGTTCCATCATCTCTATCATAGTTTCACAATGTAGCGTCACTGCCTCAGTACCGTATATCAATATGACAAATTCCAATCTGCTTGCGAAAGAACGGCTTTACTGTCAGTCACCAAGGTTTTTTGCATTAGGTTGAATCAAAACAACTTGGGCTCTTGTTTGTGTTTTTGTCCTGTATTCAGAGAACGTTCAAAAATAACTGGCAGTCAAGCAATTAGGCTTGGCCTAATGACATTCAAAATGAATGTCGTCGTTCAAAGAGAAGTCATTTGACTGACTGACTACACCACACCATGAACGCATTCTGGGGAAGGGCGAACCCCTTCCGCACCTAGTCTGGTTTTGCCCGCCTTTAAGTCTGGAATAAAAATGACACCGATGCTGAACGGATTCTGCATCTAAACCTGTTAAACATTTAAAGAGTGCTGCGAAAAGAATCTCCTTTCTCACTGCTAGTTAGGGATCTATATTTTGTCAGGGTATGTGGTCAACCGGGCAATATTCTGCCTTCGGAGGCAGTTTCACCGCTGTAACATAAGGAGGACGGCGCCTGCGTTTCACGGTTGTTCCGCAATGTCGGGACCTGGGATTGCCAGTTTAACATCTGGCAATCAATTTTCCGATCTTATTTTGTTGACAGTATTTTCCTAGATCACACCGGGCAAAGAAAGTTCCGGGAATATGGCATCCCGCTTTGCTGGGTTCTACAGTCCGTAAAAAGCAAAAGCGGATCAATGCCAGGCGTTCCGTCATGGCACCGATGCTGCCATTTTGTGGGATCACGATGTAAAAGAGGCTTAAGTGCGAATTTTACACACGCGGGAATCCGTCCACAGTGTATGCTACTCCTTTCAGCCTTAAATCGGTCAGGTTATGCTCCTTCTGCCACGAGAACCCGAACAGCATCGGGGCTTTCTGTAATGTCCTAAAATGCCACAAGATGGCGTTCAGGCTAATAGGAATAGCACTAATAGTCTGCTTGGTTGTGATGTCGTTCATTTTCCGCTAAGACTTTTGGAAACAGCCAAACATGTCGCAGTCAAATGAAAAACTAGATGCATAACTCTGCTTACAGTGCTGAGCAACACGAATGAATTGTTCAGTGACATTGGGTTGCATAGCTCAGCGCTTTTAACACCTTCAACCTAGTTGCTAATCTGTATAAAACGGGTGTCAAACTGGAATACATGGGTACAGTTGGTGCCGCGATGTTTTCCTGAACGGTGATCCATAACGGGCGATGTCCGGCTGAGGCTAATCTGGGCGCTCTGTGCGCATGTCAGAGCCGATCACTAGCGGTCAAGCGGAATTTGTTCCAGTTGTTGCATGACTGTTGGTGCGTGACTAATAACATTAGCAAACTGTTCAAACAACTGGCCTGGCCCGCTTTTGTTCATCTGCGCCTTGTCACCGCCAATGCCCCCTCTTGCATTTCCCCTTCGCCGCCATTTGACGGGCAGCCGTGCACGACGTGCGGGTTTGGACGCTTGCTCTGGGACGGACCTGGCTGGGAAAAAGGGGAGGGGTTAGAGGAAAAAAACTCACGCTGAATAGCTCGTAGGCGGGGGATGAGTGTGGGACTGCTGGGAGGAGAGGAGCTGGTGCTGTGAAGGCTCCGCCTCTTGTCCATGGAAGGCGATGCCTGCACTGTGATTTTGTGCTGGAAGTCTAGAGGAATGCGTGGAGGAGGAGGAGACAGCCACTCGTTACAATGTCAAGAGTGCCACAGAGCGAGGTTACACATGAATATGCGCCATTCGGAAAGTAACGTACATTGAAACTCCTCTACAACAAAACCTACATGGGTGAAAATACCCCCTAGTGTGAAAAAATGTTCATCCATGAAAGCCATTCCCACTTTTCTGCTCCCCCTATGACGAAAAGTCCCCCTGTTCCGTTATACGAAATATTTTTCTCTGCTCTTGCCTCGCAACGAGATTCACGAAAACAAGCCTTCCGCAAAAGTCTAATCCAACCTCAGCGTGCCACAGCGCCCTCTGCTGCTTCGTTCGGAAACGGCAACAGCAACCACCACACTGGTTTACACATGCGCAGTAGTCCAGGAAGTATTTTTTATTGTTAGTTTCAGACGCAGCACGAACGTTGCATTGCTAAAATGGCTACGAAACGGACCTTTGCACACCAAGGAGTTAAGAAAAGCATTCATGCTTGAAGACAGGTTAAAAGTAATAAAAATTAAAGATGGAGGAAGCAAAGTAAAAGACGTGCATGTGCAAGAAATTGATGTAAGTGAAAATGAATGCTGATCGTAGATTTCACAATTTCTTTCCCGGTTTTTAATTTCTACACTGGCTAGATGAAGTGTCAAATAAGCGTATGCTCATATTTATGCACTACATATTGGAATTAAAATAAAGAGTACGCACATACGTTTTGTGTGTATACTTACATCTGAGATAAAATTTGCTACAGTGAAAAGCCCCCTGTTGTGAAAAATGCCTTGCTGCAAACATGATTTCGTTGTAGAGGAGTTTCACACTATCTCAAAAGTAACTCGCACTTTACTTCATCTACTCCAGCTACCGCTCTTAAATTATTGCCGTCCACAGACTGCAGGATGGATGCATTATAAGCCATGAAGACCAAATTCATTCCTTCATGCATACTACCAACCTGAGGGCAAGCTAATGCGGTTGCCATCCTTGAGCTTGAGGCGGGAGCGCTTGAACTTGCCCTTGCGCTTCTTCACGTTAGGCTTGTCCTTGTTGAGCTGGAAGATGAGGATGTTGAGCTCCCGCTCCAGTACGTTGATCTCCCGCTCAGCCAGCTCCTGCTCGCGCCGCTTCAGATGCTCCTCCTGGGACTTCTGCTGCAGGGCGGCCCGCGTCAGCTCCTCTTCACGGGAACGCAGCTCCTGGGGGCAAAGCGGAAGTGAGAGTGAGTTGCCATTGTCAATGAACACATTTCGAGACTTCATTTATGGTGGAATAATCACGGTTAAAATCCAGTGTCACTTAATTGGAGTGTTGTGCGGACGCTCTCTTCAGTTTGTCCATTTTTCTTTTAACTGCTCTGGGATGTATTACAATCATAAGCCTGAGCGGATAACTCGTGAAAAGCAGCTTAATGGCGAAGGTCTTGTCACCACCCACCAACCGCATCCCAGATTACTCGCGGACGCTCACAGGAAACGAGCTGATGTCGCAGCTAATTCACTCAACGGGCTGACGGATCGAGATATTCTGTCCTGTACGAACCTTCTCTTTGGTCCTGAGCTCATCAAACATCTCCTGGATCTCCACGCGCCAGTCGTCCTGCATGATGTGGAAGGAGTCCTGCGGCATGGTGGCCATCACCGCCTCTTCGATGGCTGACAGCTGCTCCAGGATGCAGGAGAAGGAGGGACGCACGTGCGGGTTCTGGTCCCAACACTCTGCAAAATTAGAGGCAAACAGATGGAGCTAATGTTATGCCTGAATGAGCGGAGCCTTTTTGGGGAAGAGGGGGGTGTAATTTACCTTCCATGAGCCTGGCGAAAGGTTCGGGGCAGGTGGAGGGGATTGGTAATGTTAATTTGTTGACGGCCACACCATAAGCAACAGCCAGGCCGTCGATTCCTCTGTAAGGCACCTCCCCTGTTAACAACTCCCACAGCAAAATGCCATAGCTGGGGGAACAAGAAGTAGCATTCACCAAAAAAATTGGCAATATCAATTGGTCACATATAAAGTAATTAGAAAGTTCCATTTGCCGGAGGAGGATGCGAGGCCAGAGAGTTACACATTGACCAATGGCGACGCATCGGTGAAACGTTAGAATGGTCTCTCGTCGAAAATCACAGGTCGGCGCGAGGGAAGGTCACGCCAAAATTGTCTTACCTCCAAACGTCACTGCCTTTGGAAAAGAGAGACATCCTGATGACCTCGGGGGCCATCCAGGAATAGGTGCCCGCCGCTGACATCTTGGTGGTCTTGTGCCACTCGCGAGCCAGGCCGAAGTCTGTGATCTTCAACGTCTTCCTCCCGATGTCATCGTTCTCTATCGTTTCAAGTAACAGAACTGGAGGCAAAGAGACAGGGGAGAAGGATTCATGATTATTTTTGTCAATAGTTTTTGTGCACGTAACACAGACACCTATTGGGTTTTGTTTTTTCCCCCCCTTGGAACATGTCCACAAAAACTATTCATCTGTGCCACAAGAGGCCGCCAAAGCTCCGCCATAAATAGTAAACTGGTGCAGCAGGGTATTTCAAAAACATTTTTTTAAGTATGTTTGTGCTCTGAAGTCATAGGAAAACAATTGGAATAGACAGAATGCAAAAAGTTTGGGATTATTTCACACAAAAAGTTACCATACCAAGAAATGTGTCTACTGCAAAGCAAAACTGGATTACACAACGGCACTACTGGATTACACAACGGCATACAAAGCAGTAATGTTTTCATGTTTTCGTTTGAGGATGTTTGTGATGCAACAGGAAAGGTTACGTCGGCATTAAATCGGAAAACCTCTGGATTGTGTTGTGCAAGTCAAGAAAATAAAACTTGGGGAGTGGCTACAAAGGAGTTGGCATCAAAAACTGGCGTCAAAACAACTGTCATCAAATTTCATTCTAGGAGAAACCATTTTTAGTGCAACCTATCCGGTACAGTTCTACCTAAATGTGCCCCCCCCCAACACACACACACACACACACACACACGCACACACACACAAAATCTCTCGACTATAAACACAAAGTGGCCTGGTGAAAGAAAGACAACCGTTGCAAATGTGTTGAGGCGAAAAACAATGTTGGCCAGAGTGAAACGACGCGCGCGGGTAAGGAAATGATAGGTGATATTCAATGTGGCCAAGAGCACTGCGCGGGTCATTTGTTCCAGTCAAAGCGGAGACCTGACAGCACCACAATGTGCCTGTCCCCAGGCCCGAAAACTGTTCAAACACATTCGAGTCGCAGGGAACCCTGAAAACCCGCCTGGAACTCGACACCTGGCCTCGCGTGAGAAGTACCAACTCACCAGCCTGAGCCGACGGCGCGACGTTGAACACCAACGCGCAGACAAATGTGACGTTCGCAACGTCACCATCCAAGGAAGGAAATCGTTTTCGACAATTCACATTGCAAGAATACTCTGCCTCAAAGGAGGCCACAATCATAAGAAGAAGAATTAAAAAAACAAAAACTTGGTATATCAAAATAATCATATCATGAATTCACTGAACCAGGAAGGTCAGATGATTTCTGCTCAGCGCGGGCCGTTCTGAAAACTATTTCATCCTCAACTATGTGTTGCCAGGAAAATACCTGTATTCCCACGGGAAAATGAGTTCAGGGTTTGTTCCAACCAAAAATGTAACACGTACACAAATAACCACACAATTAACCGAGGCCTGTGCGCGTATCAATCAAAGCCTGCGGAGGAGGAAGTCCAAGGTCAGTCAGTGCAAGATAACGCCGCAAAAAACGTGCTCAGGCGCACACCTCGCCACCTTCTCTTTTTTTTTTAAATCGTGTTCCATCAGCAAGAAAATAATGCACAACTTGTGATGCAAAAATAAAAAGTGAAGTCAAAGATATTTGATAGATGCGCACATCTAAATTCTACTCATAAATTGAACAGCCCAACCAAAAACAAAAACCCCGCTTACGTTTTGAAATTGACAATGACGATTTAAAACTCATGACATTGTAACGTCGAGGCACTCGCGTGCGTTCTTTCTGCATATGACGACAAAGTCAAACACACACCGACAAGGAATTCTGCCGAGTGTTTGCTCACGCTATCACTGCAAACTTCGCGGGCACGGACACGACGGCACATTGGCCAGGGCGAGCCTTACGCAACATAAGCGAGCGTGTCATTAAGCTCGTGATTATGTCAAAGGTGAGGCTTGTGTCAATGGACTCGGATTGCCTTCGAGGGCCAATTAAACGGCACGGAAATGGTTACGTGATGGATTGCTGAATTAAAATGCGAACTGGTTTGAACATTTGTAAATATTGCCGACTCCGCATAAAAATTGGCAACGCCGGAGCGGTGTTTCGGTGCTGCTCTTGTTGGGAACAACGAGAGTATTGGAACTGCCCCCGGGCACGGTGGGGATCCTCTACCAACACCTCATACAATGAGAATTTCATTACAAACCGGTTTCACCGGAGCCATGCCAACTTCCTGTTTTCGAGTTCCCGAGCATCCGAGAGGTTGCGTAGGTCCAAATGACTTCTGATGGCTTGGTGACGCAATGCAGGAGCCAAGCCTATAGGACCGGCATGCAAGAGACAAATCACAGTGCGTTGCTTCCAGCCGGTGGACATGTCTTAAAAGCCGACGGTATACAGTACTTTTGAGGTCCACATCACACAAGTTGACATGGCGAGCGCTTTCGGTAGAAGACGCAAAAGCTCGCAACCGGCCATGGCGTGTGCTGAAAAAGTAGCGCAAAATGTCCCCGCTGGCACAGCCACAAAACTGTGTCAGCGTCGCCTAATTGCTATTTATACGAGTCTGGGCCTCTGTCACTCTAAAACACTCCATGAGATGGAATATGTTGATGCTTGTACAGCAACCTCAAAATTCACCCCTAAAGGGGTACCAAGCCCTTTTTTGGGGGGCAACAATGCAATATATGGCCAATTATAAGTAAAAACGCAGGATCGTGCACAATATTCGGAATAATACTGCAACGTAAACAGAATCCATCTGAGGAGGGGGGTGGGGCTGCCATTTTGAGCAACATCATTCTCTGCTGTCGACTGAAATGAAAAGTCACCTGACTTCTGCTATATGCGGAGCGTCACGTGACCAAACCTGAAAAACAGGGTAGCGGACTGTCAAAGTATGCTGCCATGCCGAGCATAACTGAGGGTTGATGTCATGATGCCTTGAACCCAAACATTAAAAAAAAAAAAATAAACATGTTGAAGGAGGATCGATAAGCAAGTGAAAACGGCCAGCTCTGTCCTGGGCTGCTCCTTGGCGGCGGACAAAAAGGATGACGGCCAAGCTGTCAATCATGCCGGGACGACTTGATCCGCTTGACTGTTGCGTGTCCCAGCAAGCATATTGATCATGCTACGAGCACAGCACCGTTTTGGTCGTGTTGTTTGTGTGTCCTTCCTGTCTCGGGCAGAGCCTACTGACCATCTGATCCTGGGTATGCAATATTAGTCATTATTTTACGTGAATTCCCTTTTATGACACTTCCAAACGAAACGCCATTCATATTGAAATCTGAACAAACTGGAGGTCGTGTAACTTGCAATGTATGATTAAGTCATGTAAAAAAAAAAGAAATAAATAAAATCCCACATCTTCTTTCCACTGCTCAATTGTGCCAACCTTGATTTTTATGTATCCAGGCAACCGGATGTAAACGTAGAGTGAGGGAAAAGCAAATACACCTTCGCTCTCGGCCGCAGTGGTAGCGGTCGTCAATTTGCCAACCGCCATAAAACATTTTAAGAAGGAGAAAACAAAACACGGCAAAGTTCAGATGTCCAAAAGACCAAACGGCAGTTGCCTAAGCGACATTATATGCATTGACAACAGCAAAATGTGCTTCGTTTACTCTGTCAAAGGAGCCGTTTTGGTGATCTTCCAACTTCCAGCGCACGGAATGGCAAATATTTTAACGAAGAATAGGAGTTGTGTTGCGCCGCCGCTTTAACTTAGTCGGCACTTTCTCAGCATTTTGAAAGAGAGAAAATGGTTTGAAGTAGGCAACAGTAAACGCAACTGGAGATGGCAATTGCCCCCGAGGCGCACCACACCCACCAACCCACCCCTCCATATAATAATTCCTCCCCCTCCTTGCAAAGGGGATCTTCCTGGTGGGCTCGTGGAAAGATCAGTAGCAAGAGGTGCTGCCTTCAAAGTAGCTCCCACGCTTCTTCCTATCGCTTCACCCCTCAAGGTACACCCAAAAAGAAAACCTGTCCAGTTAAACAACACATTTTACACGCTTATGTTATATAGAGAGCAATTTTTACAGACCACGGAAAACAAGTTCATCTCAATTCTGAGGTCATCAAATGGGTTAATTTGGAAAAAAAAAAAACAGAAAACGTTCAGTTTTGGTGTAGAAGTATTTTCGTGATGACACTGGCCTTTTTCAAGGCTCCCGCCCCAGACTCTCTTAACTCGACAACTTTCGGACTCTTAGAACATTGGCAAAAAGTGTCTGGTCTTCAAACTATTTTTGGGGTCTATATCGCAGATTTGCATCAACTTCAGGTGGGTTCGGAATGTATCAAGCATAGGTTAACTGTAGTGGAGTAATTATCACAGTAAATACGTGTATTAAAAACACATTGAGGCCGGAAACGAACGAAAAGCAGTCAGGACAGCGGTGACTGATGATGCAATCTTACTGTACGGCGCAAACTGGTTTGCTATTTGTGTCTTCGAAAATTAGCCACGAGTGGCCTGGCATGCCAGTTAAATGTCGTCAGGAGAGCGAGAGGGAGGCAAACAAACATTCTTACAATGTGGTTTTTGGTGTCAGGCTGCCCTCATCGCTGACGGCTCTTCACTACCAACGCGACCGGCGACGGTTTCTTGTGTATTTAGCGGCATAACTGAGCACTGATGCAACGCGGGTCCCTGTCAAAACTCAGACTGCTGCCCGCTAACTTGACGTGGCGCTATTTTCCTAGCTGTGCCAACACACTTAAGCTTGAGTGCACGGGGTTGTGGGGCTTCCTGTCGTAAGCACAAATAAGGCTGCCGAACATTCCCCGACTGGGCATTCCGGCCGGTGGGAAAAGGATCAGGGCTAGTGGCCGCCTAAATCCATCTATCACGGTCACTTGTGCTTTGTCTGTGCTCTACACCCCCATCCCAGCTCGCTTGGGACATAAAACACATATTAACCCATAACCGGGCTAATTATAGCCTCAAAAACAAAGAGGTATGAGGCTGGTACCTTTTGGTTTCGGCAGCCTCTACGTTTGCCTGGAAGGGAGGGCGAGAGGGAGTGGAGTGGGTTGGGGGGGGGGGGGGGGGGGTTCCGTACTGATTGGTTGTTTGGGAGGGCAGCCCATGTCATCTGTGGGCCCTTTTCCTTTTCAGCCGGCACGGCAACAATAGGTGCAGTCAGGGAGAGGTCGTAAAAGACACAGAGAAAGCATCTCCACTCCTCCTCTCTCCCCTCTGCCCCATTCTCTTGTCACAGAAAAGACAGACAGTAACTGTGTCACCGGGGGAGTTGTGGGAAAAATTGGCCTTCAACACCTAGCACCCACGCACCCCCCTTCTGTAGGTTTCCCACTGAGGCTGTGTCCATACCGCACGTACGCAGGTGCATCTTTGGTTTCTTCTTTGAAATCAAATTTGACAGTGGAAGTGCTCTTTTTTTTTTTTTTTTAATATTGTGCCATGGAAAAAATATCGATAATCAATGTGGTATAATATTCGATCCATTCCTTCAAAAAAACAACAAAACATCAATTTTCTGATCCGTTTACCCTCACGAGGGTCGCGGACGTGCTGGAGCCGATCCGGCTCTCTACGGGCAGTCAATCGCAGGGCACAATCACACGTACGAACAATTTAGAGTGATCAATTAACCTACTGTGCATGTTTTTGGGAATGTGTGATGAACCGGAAGTGTCGGCCGCCGTGCTTCCCTGTAAAAATCACATTATTAAACAAATAACAGTCAAATAAATACAAAAAAAGGAAACCACTTTTAAAAAAAAAAAAATCTCGCAGTCATTTACCAGGAATCGAAAAAGCATTTTGGGTGGCGATAGAAGTCTAACCGGTCTGCATTTGTATGCGCGTGGTCTTACATGCATTCAACCTTCAAAACCCAACAACAAAACAAAACAGCGACGAGCCTCTCCTCGGCCTTATTTTGCTTCCTCATACCTTATCTCTTAAAAGATATTTACAGTACATCTCGCAAGAAGGAAGTCATGGCATTGATCCGACCAATCAGATTGGGGCGAGCGGATGGTGCGTGTGAAAAATGCCGAGTATGCGAATAGCTTAATTGCAAAGTCATCATCCACCCGTTGTTGGCGGGCCCACATTGCATCGTCATCTCGTATCTCGGTTCATATCTTGTACAAAAACAAATCACAGCAACCCCTCCCACCCTGAGGTTTGACACAGAAGAGGGGAAAACGTGGTCAGGTAAACATGGAGAAATGACAGGAATCCAGAAGCGAAAGGCCAAAGTCAACGCGTGTTCTGCGGGGTGGCTCGCAGCCAAGTTTCAGTCTTTCATTTTGTGATTCTTATCTGCCGCGACACAAATACCAGCACTCCTTGATGAGCGCGCAAGCATGAGGAAGGTGGCAACACCCGCGGGGCTTTGGATCTTGCGCGAGCTCACTTTCCTTGTTGTGGCGTTCATTCCAGCCTACTGAGTTAATGTTGATGACTTATCAGACCGGCGATGCATCGAGTATCTCCAAAATTCTTTGATACCGTACGCACTGATAACGCATCAACAGCCAGACATACTGTGTGTAACACAGCTGGGCGTGTGGAGATCCACCTTGAAAGTGACATTTTGCAGACCGGAAGGAAACAGTTTTTCCATGTTGAACTAATTTGCAGTTGTTGGTGTGCCGTGCAGATGAAACTGTGCAGTTGGTTACTGTGTCGACGCGTTTTGGTTTATTTTGACGCCTCTTTTCACCCGCTTGTCATGTCGTCAATATGCTGGAATGCAGTTCAGCTGTCAATTCTTTTTATACAAGCAGCAACTTGAGCTTCAGTAAAGGATACTTTGAAAATGAAAGTGTTCTGGGGTTTTTTTAAACACAGCAGTATAAAAATGACTTACCGTATTTTCTGCACTAAAAGGCGCACTGGATTATGAGGCGCCCCTTCAATGAATGGCTTATTTTGTAATTGTATTCATATATTGGACACACTGCGTTATAGGACGCAATCTACACTGCATCCACTAGATGGAGCTGCGCTCAAGGAAACGCCAACAGAACGATCAGATGTCAGTAAAACCTATTTAATAAAGCAGCAACACAGTTCACTTAACCAACAGCAAGTTATAACGTTGACTCGTTAACGTTGTACTCTCTTGCCGCTGCTCCATTTCCATGTTCAACTGCGAAACTGATCGGCGTAAGTTTGAACTCTGCGTTGTAAGCATGTGTCTCGAGGAAGGAGCCATTTTGGGGGTCGACATATTACCGTAATAACCATACGTAAGGCGCATCGGATTTTAAGGCGTGCTGTGAGCTTTTAAGAAAATGGAAGGTGCGCCTTATAGTGAGGAAAATACGGTACTAGTGACATTTCACATTTGTTTTGGAATGTTTTAATTAACACATATTAAACGAGAACAGTAATCACTCTTTCGGTTTTTTGATGTCGTGTTCGTGTTGTCCAATTGTGATGACAAGTTGTTTACTCTCAGAAGTGCTCATTTGAAGAAAATGTGCCACGTTCACTTCTGTTGGTAAGACATCGAGGGCTGGCTCACAAAGACAAATTTTCGGACAGAGGCAATTCACAAAGGATTTACTTGATTGTGTAATTTCACACTTGATGCTTGGGCGGGCAAAGTTTACTTGTAAACAAACAATAAATAGTCTGCTTACTATTGTATGTCCCCTAATAACAGTATCGTTAGAATCCATTTTTATACCCACACACACGCACACACTTGATTTAGTAGAAAGCAGCCAATTCTTTCAATTTCACGTTCATTTGAAAAACAATGTCCTTGCGCCAACCACTTTTAGACGAAACTCACTTTTGCGTTGGAAACATTGTTGATTCTGGAGAAAGGGACAAAGTTTGAAAGTCTTTCAAACGGAGCCCCCAAAAAAGCCGACGGAGGGAAATAATAAAGGGGCAACGGGGAGGGGAGGAATGGCAAGGGAAGGAGAAAAATAAGCGAGTAAGGAGGCGAACCCCCTCTAGTTTGTGGCAATAAAAGAGTAGCGCTGCTCTCTGGGAGATTAAATATGAACGGAACAAAACAAAACGAGGGCTTTGGGACCCTCTGAGTCCTGGCCATTCTTTGGGCCGCAGTAGCCTAGCAACCGCTGCTTGACCAGTCCATTGTGCAAACGTATGTTAAGCTTTTATCCCTCATTAGCAACATTCCTCCCCGCGGGCCGGGATTTCACAGATTAGCTGAAAAAACACAAAAGCAGATTGGACAAATCTTGCTGACTTCCAACATATTACTTTACAAGCTAATCATGGATCAAATAGCGACATGTTTATCTGGCGCGCAGATGTACACGAGGGGGGAGTTGATCAAATGACAAGGCTGAGCAAGTGGATGGAGGCGGGCCTTCCTGCCGATCCTGTCCACACTTGAAAATACCCCCCCCCCCCAAAAAAAACTATACTCCCAGGAACTTGTCCAAGTTAAATTATTCTGGGGTTTTTTTCTGCTGGGGGGGAAAAAAAGCACCAGACACACCACAGGGTGCGCTCGTGTGAGTAGAGGACAATCTTTCTATGAACTCCACCCGGGTCTCCATAACACGCAATCTCTGTAACCGTCTTAATTCAAAGTTTAAATAAATACAATTCTATGTCGGCCATTTTCATTCATCACAATCCTTGACTGCCATATTTTGACTGGATTTTTCAAGACCCACTGAATATTGTGTTCTACGATTATTTTAACATTTTATCTACAAAATGAAAGAACAGACTCTCGTCTTTCACCAGAAAAAATGTTGATTCGACGTTCAACAGTAGGACATTAGTCAAGTTTATGACATTCACCCGCCTTGCCCCAAATCCAAAGAAAAATAGCTGCCGGTGTGAAAAAAGAAAAAAATCATCAAAACAGTGACATGACCGTTTTTGCTTCAGGAACACTTCCAACATCTGAACAGTGGCTTCATTCCCTAAAATCGGCTAATTCAACATTAAGCGATGGCTTTTGATCCCAAAAACATCACAATGTATTGCTGTTGTCCGCTTGGAGTCACCGTCCTCGCATTCCCCGCAGTATCTTGAAAGGCACGCCCGGCCTGGTGAGTGACGTGCGTGTCAGCAAACGAAAGTGCAGAGTTGGCTCAGTTATGAAGTGTGCGTGTCGCATGACCCGGCGTGAGGCGTGGCCAGCGGTAAGCTTGTGCATGAACGTGCTTCCTATGCGTTTGTTAAACATAGTCTTGGAAAGTGTACCTGCAATTATAGAGATAATAAAATCTGTGTCATTCTTAAAAGAGATCTGCGTTCACTTTCTACATCGGAATTGGAGCGTGCGGACGGAGCCGTTGGCTTCGGCGGGCCCGTCGTCCCGGCGCAGGTCGCGGTGAAGTGGCAGGACAAACACACCGACTTGCATGTTAGCAGCTCGCCGACGCTCAATGGGGACGGGAAGAAATGCGGGGGGCTTTGTTTATATTCGCCAAACACCCGATTAGCGCTGCGACCATTTAAGGCTTTTCTCGCCATCTGGCCTCTAATTAAAGCACGTCTTTGCCATCTTTAAGGTCTGCGCTGGCACAGAGGAATGGCAAGAAGCATTGCTCTAAAACTAAATTGTTACGACGGCTATAACGGATTATTGCTTTGTCATTTGTTCAACTTGGGCTGTCCATATTTACAGTATATCACACACATCAAATCAAGCTGCCTGGATAGAAATGAAGCGGTCACCGCTTTGACGCTTGTGCCCAATCCCCCGAGCGAACATATTTTTCCTCCAAAGCCACCAGAATCAGATTATGACTAGCTAGAAGGAGGTGATGTCAGCAAGGACACACATTGGATTCGTCATTTATTATTCAATCTGGGAACTGGATTTTTATTTTTTCCCAGAGAGACAGGGGCTGTTGCAATGGTTGAGCAAGCCACTTAAGTCCTAAAGCAGTGCTCGTTAAGACCTCCATTGTACTTTCCCTGGGTGAAATCAGTCCAATCATGTGACACCCCGCTCAGCGCTGATTGGTCACAAGAACGGCAAACAGGAGGGCGGCGTGGAAAAAGAACAAGCCCAATAAAATGCAACATGGAACACCACTGTCCTTTATTGGTCACTTTGAAGAGCGATGCGGACAATGAGGCGGCCTTAAACTACATCCACAAAACAACGGAGTCACTTTAAAACGGGACCTCGAGATCAAATTAGCAAGAGGGAGATGGTCTGTACGGAAGAGCATCAAACCATGAGCCTCACTTCTTACATGTCTTCTTCAACGACGACTTTCAGTATTTTTGCAGTTGTGGATGCCCTCTGGCTCCGTGCTGCCTCACAGGTCAAACTTGGTACTACAACCGACTTCAGGCTTGGGGGACGGGACGTTTCAAAGGCGATACGGGTCTGTTTCTTAAGAGTATCACGATTTTGGTTTCAATATGTATCAAGTCACAGGCTGAGTTGAGTCTCTGGCATTAAAATATATGAATAAAAATCTTTGTTTGAACCAGGATTAAGGAGAGCTCCATTTCTATTTGATGTTAAACCCATCTGTCTGATGGATGTCAAATAACTTTCTGACCACGGCCAATCCAAACCAAAGTTATTCTGAAGGCATCCTATCGATTTTGTCCATGTCGGAGTTGGATTACCGTGTTCCCACTTGATCAAACAGACTGCTCCAAGAGGTGAAAACAAAGTCAAAAGTTCAATTGCAACGGGCCAAATGGTGCGAGAGGGTAATCACTCTTCATTTAGTGGACAAGACGCTCATTTATGACACGGACACAGTATCAATTTAATTGCATTGCCCTTTAACTGGGCTTAAAAACTGTCACATGACCATCGGGACTTGCGGTGTCCGCTCGGCTCATGTGGCAAGAACAAGCGTGTGTTTACGTTTGTTCAATCACTGCCTCTATTTGAACAACATTTCCAAGTTAGAGTGGAGATGGCGGGGGAAGGGGGATGGGGGTGGGGGGGGGGGTGCTTGACTGAGTGTGTGTGCTAAGGGATAAGGGCAGGGGGAGCATTGCAGCTGTGCAAACTAACTTAATTTCACATCCCCTTGAGGGCGCACGCACACAGACTTTAAGTGCATGCACACCTCATGACCCTAATTGGGGAAAGTTACCATTTCCAAAGACCTTTTTAAAAAAAATTCCAAAAGAGTTGAATAAATTAGTTTCCTTGTCGTCGGATTTCAAAAGCAGTTGTGTGTATAATGTGGGGAATATCCTGTAATCCGATCATTATGTCACATCTTATGTAAATTTGTGAATAAATTGAGTCGACAGTGAGTGGTGACTGAAATTGCAAAGCGGTGGGCAATGCCTGGGAATTTCCAGAAAGTTTTCATCACATTTTCATGAGAAATTAAGATGAGGAATTTTGGAAATTTCAATGGCGATTATGAGAATTAAATGGAATGAATGAGAATACATATCAGAATTAACTGAGAATGCAGGTTACGTTCATGGAAAAGTAAAAATATTCATTGATTCATTGCATAAATCGATTTATCATCACGCCCCAAGCAAAAATATGTTCCCTTAATATATTTAAGCTCCCAACCAAGCAAATTTGCATCGTTTTTGTTTTATTTCCATTTACTCCCGTGCAGATGAATTTTCCAGGCCAAATCACGAGACTTTTCCGATGTAAAAGCATGTGTGCCTTGACTTGAGAAAGATCGGGAAACACTGACGACCTTTCTGTGACGTGCTACTATTATTTGCCCTGAAATGAGGCCAACATACGTGCTGAGACACTAAGCCAACTGGTGTTGTTCTTACTGTTGCTGGACTTGAGGTCTCGGTGGATGACCACGGCCTCCTCATGCAGGTAGTGCATCCCGCGCGCAATCTGCACGGCCCAGTTGACGAGGATGTGCGGCGGGATTCGCCTCCCGGTCAGCGCCCGGTTCAGCGTGCCCCCACGGGCATACTCCATGACCAGGCACAGGTTGGGCTCATCCAAGCACACGCCCTCAAGCTTGATGATGTTGGGATGCTGTAGCATGGAGAATAGCTTGGCTTCCTGCTTGACGCTGGCCGCTGTGGCGGTAATGTCCTCGTCGGGGTCCTGCCGGGCCGCCTTCACGGCCACCTCCTGGCCTTTCCATGTGCCGCGGTACACTTTGCCGAAGCCCCCCACGCCGATGATCTCCTCCAGCACCAGCTCGGTGAACGGGATCTGGACGGGCGAAGCAGGGACCCGCTCCCGAACGCTGGCGACGGGTAGACGGTAAATGGCGGGCTGGTAGGTGACATAGTTGGAGGGGAAGATGCCCACACGGTGGTTGATCTTGCCCGTCCACCAGCCCTCGTCGCCTGAGATGGCCGCGTCCTTGGAGAGGACCTCCACCACGTCGCCGCGGCACAGGCTGAGCTCGTCCTCGCCGCTTGCCTCGTAGTCGTACGCGGCAGTCCACAGCGACCGTGTCGAGCACAGCGGGGCCGAATGAGCCCACGCGTGCGTGGGACAGTCTGTCCAGGCATGTGCCGTACTCCCTCCGCCACCACCACCGCCGCCGCCGCCCGGCCGCCCTTCACCGTTTGGGAAAGCGGCCTGCGAGACATCCATTTCTCGGTGGCCGTAATGGCACCATAGGGTGCGGGGCTTAAGAGGCTAAATTAAAAGAGCAAAGGGTGACTTTTGGAGCATGTTGTTGCGTGTAGTTTTTGAAAAGGAGGGGAATTCCCCGCCTGGGCTCTTGGCACTGGCCAAAGTCCCACGGCGAGGAGCGTCCCACACGGGATTGTAACTTTATCCCACTCGACTCCGTCAACACCCGGCTACAAGTGGGTGTCTTAACGCTCACTTAAAGTTGACTAAATGTCCCCTAGTCAAGCTGACGCGAGTTTATAAACGTAACAATGTCCATTCTCGGCGTTCAGTAGTCCAAACGTCGACGGGAGAAACATTAACTAAGTGTCCCACAAGTGCTCGATGCTAAAGCTAAAGCTAACGACGCCGAGGCTTCGTCACAGGTGCCGCGGGGAGGAGGTGCACCTGCCCCCGGGAATAAGGATGCGGCCGCCGAGCGACGGCTTTCTCTCTCAAAGACGACGTTTAGTGTCATCCAGCCGCCGTCCGGCCATAACGCGGTCCGGTGTGGAGACTTGTTCCTCTTTCAGTTGGCGATGTAGCGAAGAAGTTTCCACGGCATTCCACACATGCGCGCGCGGCTAACGGCTTAGCTCGGCTAGCTTGCTTGCTTGGTCAGGAGCGATTCGGTCGCTGGTCAAAAGTAGCTCTTCTCGTCTTCACAACTCCCTGGAAGTCCTCGTCGATGGACGGCGGATGAGCTCTCAAAATCCCATCGAACATCCTCAAATTAACAGAGTGGGTATGTTTGTTTATATATAACAAAAATAAACCGTGAGACGTGGAGAGAGGAATATCAAAACAACCAATCCCGTAGGAAGTTTGCCGATTGTCGGAGTTTGGAGGACGAAATGGGGTGTCTGAGTAGCGGATGGGAGAGAGACACCGTGGGGTGGGTGGGGGGCGGTTGTTGCCGTGCTGGTTGCCACGCTCTGATTGGTGGATTTGCTGACACGTGACTACACAAAAGGAGGGGTGAGGCGGGTGTTGAGCCAACATTGGAATGTGAGTGGAGCGCGCGCCGAATTCATGGAGATGATGGGAAGAATGGAGCGTCTAATTATGCACATTTCTGATGAAATCGCAATATTACCGGCAGTTGTATTACTACAGCTATTAAGCTCAAGCCCCTAGTGCCAGATGCGGCCTGTCACATCATTTTATGGCTCACTAAAGCAAGTCATGTGCTACTTTGTTATTTTTTGGGGGGGGGGATAAAATGTCTATTAAATGTCTACCAAAAAGTGAAAATGCCTTCATATTCAATAGGGTTGAGGTATTTGAAAGATGTGTTTTTTTAACCTCGCTCATTTTTAAAATAAGAAGAAAATTAGTTGAACAAAGTGTTCTCATTAAATGGACACTTAATTAGTTAATAAATGCATTAAATAAATGTCAAAATAAAGAAGATATATTTAAAAAATAAAACAGAAGCATGTCATGTGTCACCATAACATTGATGCAACAAACAAATAAATGCATCAAGAAATAAATATGGATCAGTGATGAGACATTTTGGGTCCTCCGCCCCACAATTTGTGAAACATGGTTAATAAAAAAAAAAGAAGATAGGCAGTATAAAAGTGCGTAAAATGTAAATGCCTCCATGCAAGCTATTCTGTTCCGATAAATAGTGAAAGTGGGAATCGCATAATAGGAGAGGAGAGCGGGAGGAGGGACGGATGGGAAGGGGAAGGGAGGCAGGGACCGAGGGGGGAGGAGGCGGTCAAATCTGCGCATCTGTCGAGCCAGCGAGGAAGAGGAGCCAGAAAGGGAGAGCGCGAGGAAGGCGAGCCGAGCAGGATGAGGACAGCGACGCTGGGGATGATTCCCCGTCGACGCCGGGATGGAAGACGCCAGAGCCGCCACGAGCTGGAGCGATGAGCCGTGAGGGAGGAGCCAAGCCGAAGAGGCGACATGGAGGTGCGTAGCACCCGCTGAGGGAGAGAACCTCTTTATTGTAGCCTAGCAGCATCATCAACACCATTCGGCCGACCGACCTGAGCGGGGAGGAAGAGGAGGAGGAGGTGGAGGAGGACGAGGAGGAGGAAGAGCAGGAGAGGGAGGCAGAGATGGGCTGCCACATTGCTCAGACCCTGCGTCAGGGCGTGTGGGCGTCCCTCACCGGGGGCTGGTACCATGACCCGGAGCAGAAGAAATTCAACAACTCCTGCCACCTCTATCTGTGGATCTTCCTGCTCATCCTGCCGTTGTCTTTACATCTGGTGAGTTGGGGCCTTTTGTTGTTTTTGTTGCGTTTTTTTAATGTTGTTTTTTTGCTTCCGTGAGATGCCCGTGATAGCTTTCTGACATCATCCATTGTGTGCTTGGCGAGAATAGGAAAGCGGCTTTGTCGCAGTGTGTCGCTTCTCGGTGCGTGCAGTGACTCGACGCGTGGCTGTTCCCGCATGTGACAGTATAAATAAACTGCTGCCATCACTGTGCACGCATGCTCATTGTGTTTGAATCATTTAAATACGAAGCAGGCATCCCCAATCTGCGGTGGGGAATGCTTTCTGTCGGTAGCCTTTTTAGAAGATGAGAAAATTAGTGCTGACCAGTGCAAGTATATCAAGAGACTTGCGTGGAGTTTTTGCGTGTGTTCTCTGCAGCTGCGCTGTTGATTTTTATGGAGACCGCGTCTTCAGCGACGATTAGCGATGATAACCATCCATCCCATTATCCGAGCCACTCATCCTCACGAGGGTGCGGGTGTGCTGGAGCCTATCCCGGTTGTCCTCGGGCAGTAGGCTGGGTACACCCTGAACTGGTTGCCAGCCACTCGCGCAGGGCACACAGAGACAAACAACCATTCGCACTCACAATCACACTTTCGGACAATTTAGAGTGCTCAATTAACCGACTGTGGATGTTTTTCAAATGTGGGAGGAAACCGGAGAACCCGGAGAACACGGGGCGCACATGCAAACTCTACATAGGAGGGCCGGAGCCCGGAATTGAACCCTGAACCCCTGCACTGTGAGGCCTACATGTTAACCAGTCGACCACCGTGCCGCCCTCTTTACAACCAATAGCTGCTAAATGTACTGTATAAGCTGTTTGTACTTTGTAGTTGCTGAATGTAAATATAAAATTTACTTCGACTCTTAGTTACTTTGCTGATTACTTGGTTTTGAAAGTAACTAGGTTTCTTTTAATATCAAGTAATCAGTAAAGTAACTTTTTAAAAGTTGCTTTTTCAAGGTAACTGCGGCAACACTTGGTCCTACCTTTGCTTTGACGATGCAACGATTGGTGTCCACGCATGCAGGCCCTGCCTCCGACCACGATGGCCCTGAGCATCTACTGCGCCTCCGTCACCGTCTTCTTCGTGCTGGTCAAGACGGCCAACTACCGTCTGCACGTGCTGTTCGACGAAGGTGAGGCGGTGGTCCGCAGCAGCCTCTCTGACCTCAGCGGAGCCGCCGACAAGAAGAGCAACGCCGCCTCCGACGCCTGCCTGCCCGCCAACATCAGGTGACTATCAACAGATGTGGCATACAAACAAGACCTAGTCTACAGCATTTTCCTCCAAGACTCGTTTGAATTTAGTTTAAAACTTGATGTCCAAAACAAAATAAATGTGCCACCATCTAGTGGTCAACAGTGGAATTACACACACAACAAAACATGGAAACGGAGAGTGGCAGTTTCACTTTTATTGCTGTTAACTGAAGCTTGACAATGGGGGGGGTCTTCATCATTTGAATGTTTTTTTTTTTAAAAGAACAACTTCTGGAAGTTAGCGTCAACCAAGTCTACCTTTTTCCAATAGGAAGAGCAGCACCGTCCCAGACAGCGTCGCCATGACGATGCTGGCTTGCAAGCGCCCCAGTCAGGTCATCCAGGTGACCGTCAAGCAGACGGAAACCGACGTGGGACTGATTGGGGTGGTGAGTGGTGGTCGCTGTACATACAGTTGATGGATGCTTGCTGCCATGAAGGTGCCATCCATTTACAGGTGAATTTCAATGCAATGTTTCTCTTCCATGCAGGAGTGCTTCAAATCAGATGAGGGGAAGACGGTAGAAGGTGAAGTTCGACTGATGATCGCTTTGAGTATTCACCGTGAATATTCTCATAGCTTCTTCATTTACACCTAATATGTGCTTCTCTATGATTTCCGCAACTGCAGTGGCCCGTAGTGCCGAATGTGCAACAGAGAAGCCAGGGGAGGCAGGCCCGCATCTGAGCCCAGAGCCTACCCTGGGAGAAACCCCCGACAAGGATACTCCTCTGCTGCAGGATCAGCAGAGGCCCCCATCCCTAACTGAAAGACAGGAAACTCCATCTGTGGGAATGATCCATGACAACAAGGAGCCGGCAGATGAGGGAAGACAAGAGGAGAAAGCCAGCGAGGAGAACGTGGAAGCATGTGGAGAAACATCTGAAGGTCTTCTACCCCACAAAGCAAATAAAGATGATGGTGTTGAGAAGGAGAGCGAGGACAACAAGCAGCCATCAGATGCCAACAATAACTCACTGGAGACCCCCCGGGAGTGCCCTCACAAGCTCATTGACACGCTAGACCCAGCTACACAGGTGCAGTGATGTCACGCACAAAATGGACAGCATACAGTATGTATTGGTTGAGCACACACCTCCAGCAAGGTGAAGAAATGGTGGTAGTAGTCAAGCAGAATGACGAGAAAACGCTCTGCTCAGTGTCAGTCAAGAGGGTTAGGAGAAATTATTTCATGGGTTCTTGTTTTAAATTTCATGAAAATGACTGGCTGACTAGCCGACGAAATGACTGAATGACTGACTAGCTAGGTAACAGACTGACTAACTAGCTACCTAAATCACTGACTGACTGACTGACTGACTGACTGCCTAGCTAGCTAGCTAACTAAATGACAGAGTGATTTATGGACTTAACTGACTGACTGACTGAATAACTAGCTAACAAAGTAAATCACAGAGTAACTAACTAAAAACCCGACAAAGTACCCCACGGAATGATTGCCTGACTGACTGACGAACTAACTGTCTGTCTAGATAGCTAGATAGCTGACTAATTGACTAGCGAACTGACCAATGTATTGATCGAAGGACTGTCAGACTAACTACCATACTAACTTGTTGACTAGCTGAGAAATTGACTGAGTTTGGCTAGCTAACTGAAGTAATTGAGTAGAGAATTAAATCTCATTAACTAATCAATTAACTGAGTGAGTAGCCAACTAACTAGCTGACTGACTGACAGCCTGAACCAACATTTCTTTTTCCATTTGTGAGTTCAGTGGAGTGACAAGTCATTTTGTATCTTGTGTCAGCACGAGCAAGGGGAGGAGACATACTGCTCCGATGAAATCGAAGTGGTCCTCACGGACAGTTCCGCTCCAGCAACTTCTTCTCCGCCTCAACACGTGGACGCCGACAGCAAGAGCGACGCGGTCAAGATCGTCATCACCATGAGCTGTGACCCTCTCACCGCCGCCCAGCTGGAGGAGAGCGTCAAGCAGAGTCTGCTGGAGAACGCACAGGTGAGATCAATGGCGGCAGGTTGAGGTTGTCCTGTGCAGTGGTCATTTTCATGGCCATGACTTATGTTTTTTTAGGCTCAAGAGGATGCTGACGAATGTCACATCAAGATCCCGGTTATCATCTTCGACTTGCCCGAGGACGACAAGCAGGAAGCGGAAGAAGAAGCGCATGAAAAAGAAGTAGAGGACCTATCAAAGGACGAGCCCACCCTGAGACAGATGGAGAGCCAAAGCGAGGAGTTCTACTTATGCAAGGACACCGTCAGCTCGCAGTCAGCCACTTCGGGGTGTCTCCTTCCAGGTGGGGAGCAGGCCCTGGTCAGCGTGCCGCATACCAATAACAACACCTCATCCGGTGTGGACGTCTGCTCCCACTTCCATCCCGATGACACGGACACTCCAATTTCCAGCACGGACCCTCAAGGTTTTCTGGGTCTGCCGCCCGCTTTGGGCCGCTATGGTCCCGGGGCAAGGATGCACTTACGCGGGCTGAGCATGGACAGCGGGAAAGACGCCGTGCTGCTATCAGACCGTTCCCAAAACACAGTATGTTGTCACATTTGACCTTGTTGTTGACATGTCCCTTAAAATGTATGTACTGGTATGGATTTATATATGAATGTGACATTAACGCATTCCAACCTTCCAACAGCATAATACTGGTATCAAACTCAAGCCCCAGGAGCCAGATTCATTTTAATTTCTCGCAAGTCATGACACTTCTAGCTAAAGTCATACCCTGTTTTTTTTTTTTTTACTCTACGAACTTCTTTCGTCTCGATGCCAGACCACCATGACCACCTCCAAGTCAGACCTGGAGGCAAAGGAGGGCCAGATTCCCAACGAATCCAAATTCTTGGAGTTCGTCTCCCTGTTGGAATCTCTCAATGCCCGAGGGAGCACCAAGGAAGAAGGATCTGACCTCCAGCCGGACGTGGGAACTTCCGTGGCGATCGAAAAGCAACACACGGGTTCGTTACTGTATCTTTCCTGACTTGGACCCTTTCATACTGCTCATTTCCCATGACTTGATAATTATCTTTTGTACATCAAATTATGATTAAATGTATTCAGAGCCCTTGCATGATCATTATTGTTCCACGCCGTGTTCAACTGCATTCCGTGCAGGATGGCTTACTACATCATCACATCTGATTTTTCTTTCCACCCTTAATTCTGAATAACAAACACAACGGCATGAACTGCATTACAGACAACACAAACGCATCTCCCAGAGCAAATGAACCCAAAGAGAGCAAAACGCACAGCAAAACCGAGCGACCCAAACCGCCCACCAGTCTGGCTCCCGACAAGTCTGTTCTGCCTATACACATTCCCATCGTGTCACCAGACAGGTACCAAAAAACAAACAAACATATTTTATACACGATACCAGAGGTGCTCATTAAGTAGACCATGAGCTAACAAAATCCTCGTAGTCATCTCATGTTTTCGTGTGTTCATGTGATTTAAAAAAAAAAAAATCTTCCTATTTCGAGGAGCTAATACAGCAGATTGAATTGGCTCCCGGATAAATTGTTCAGGCCCCTCTTAGCGTCACTATCTGGTAATTGTATTCCACCTCCAGTCCGCAGACGGAAAAAGATCCCGACTATGACTCACTGCCTTCCCAAACGTCCCAGTCGGAAAGCTCCATGCTGCAGGTCATCTGTCGGCCGGAGGCTACGAGCAAGGAGGAAGCGTATACCTTCCACACTGTGCACCGTAAGACGCTATCCATCTCCGATTTGAATGCCTAAATGAACATTTTTGATTCAAAGTTTTTTGTTTGTTGTCAAAGGAGAGAGGCCCCGGAAGCTGTATGCCGAGCGAGCCCTCAACCTGCCGCTGGGAGCGGAGCTGATCACTGGCAACATGTGGTATGACTGACCACGTTACCTTCTCGAGGCCAACTGTGGCGTTTATTCCACATTTTACAACACTCCCTAGGCGTCTTAAAGGTGCCTTTTCCACTGTTTTGTGTGTGTGTGTGTGTGTGTGTGTGTGTGTGTGTGTGTGTGTGTGTGTGTGTGTGTGTGTGTGTGTGTGTTCAGTGACCTCCTGTCCACTTCTTCCAACTCGGAGTGCCAAGACAGCATGGCGGGCGGTCACGCAGACTGTCCTTTCCAGCGACGCATCATTCCTTCGCACCGACTTCGTCCCAGACGGACGCACCCTGAGATCTTCCAGGTGTGCATAAAAAAAAAAAAAAATTGCAGTTCGTTAGCAGGGTCCAAGAATTATGCAAAAAAACAACCTTTTTTCCTTTTAATTTCAAGTACCACCTCAAAAGAGAAATAAAAATGCAAAAGTGCTCATCATAAGGTGGAGGCTTTATTCCTAACTTATAACATGATGCACAGTTTCAACATTGACGGTGCTCTCGAATATAGGAAAACAAATTAATTAACTTCTAGAATGATGAAATGAAACTGTACTGACATAAGACGCATGATGATGTTTGAAAACAGTTCTTCAAGATTCAATGCAGCTGGTTTGTACTTGAAAGTTAAATACAACTGAACTGCACTTCATACATCTACTCGACTGAGTTTTAAAATATATTATAACAGGATGCAGTTTTAACAACAAAGTTTGTGATTCTTCGCATACCACCTTTACTGATGTCGACGCACAAACAAAAAAAAAAAAACGTGTCCGTTGAATTTATACCGCATGTCACATCTTGTTCAGGAGGAGGACTCTTTAGACGACTCCTCAGAGACCTCCACCCAGGAGAAGCCCACCAGGAAGATTTACTACAAGCTCAAGCTGTTTCCGGGCAAGTGGGTGGACATTTTATACGACCGTCTCACCTTGCTCGCCCTACTGGACAGGTAAGTGCTCTTTGCGAGAAAAGCCCGCTGGTCAATTGGTGTACAGAAATCCTTCCCACACTCCTTTCAGGGACAGCGGTTACTACAGTTGACAGTTTACCATGTTATCACGTTACAGGGAAGCAGGAAAAAAACTACCCTGATCCGGTCGAGTGATGACTGTAATCTGAAAGTTACGGTCTGTGTAGGAACCAACGCGTTCTGGAGAACCTGGTGGCGGTCTTCATGGCCTTCCTGGTTTCCTTCCTCGGCTTTGCGCTGCTCAACGACGGCTGCTTCAAAGACTTCTGGGTCTTCCAGTTCTGTCTGGTCATCGCCAGCTGTCAGTACTCCTTGCTGAAGGTAGAATAAGGCAGAAGACAAAACAATCAGTCATAACGTCACGTTAATTGTCAAACGAATCCAAGTGTCGACCGGAGACTGTCCATTTCTACGATGGGCATGAGCTCTGTTTTGTACAAATTGTAATTTCTCTCCGGTGTTTTTGCTTTGCAGAGTGTTCAGCCGGATGCAGCTTCACCAACGCACGTTAGTTATTTATCTATGCTTTAAAATAATAGCAAAACATGTTTAAATTATGTTTTTCTTTGGATGACACAAATGATTTTGACCCAAAATGTGGGAAGAAAAAAAAAAAAAAAAAACGGGCCGGAATAGGTGCAGGGATGGTGCTTTAATGACACTGGAGTTGTGAAAATGTGCATGATATGATAGATGGCTAGACGGGTCGACAGGAAATATACAACAGAAATATTTTATAATGCACCAATGTCATTATTTCAAAATCATTTCAGTGCTCATGTGATTAAAAACGTACAAAGCACAACTCATGAGAGTCCCCGATATGCCGCATATATGGAACTTGGTGCGCCATTAGGACAAGTTCCGTACACGATTTACTGACCGTCTTTAGCTGTCTCATATCGATCCATCTCTGTGCAGGGTCACAACCAGCTGGTGGCCTACAGCCGCGCGGCTTACTTCTGCATCTTCTGCTCGCTCATCTGGACGGTGGAGCAGCTGCTGCGTCGGAAGGACCTCCCCGTCTCCACTTTGTACGGCGTCACCATCGTGTGCCGCGACGCGCTGCGCTTCGTGCGGAACCTGCTCATGGGTAAGGACAGACCGAGACCCGGATGGGACGCTTCCGCCTCAAGCCACTTGTCTTGTGATCGAGCAGTTGATCGATTTTGATCACAGGTTTCACTCACTGCTTCCCAATCACGTTCCTGGTGGGCCTTTTCCTCAAGTCAACACCTTCGCCATCTACCTGCTGGAGCAGATTGACATTCACTTTTTCGGCGGAACAGGTCAGCAGAGACATTTTCGATCTATTGTGTACACCAGCGCAGAAATTGCATTGTTGTACTATGGGGAAGATGTTTCAAAGGTCCATTTTGAGCAACCAAGTCAGTCCTGGTGTGCTCACTTGAGGAGATGCTGGACAAATTTGGACAAAAAAAAGAGGCTTGGCCTCGATTGTGGCGAAATGCGTTTCTTTGTTGTCATTCAAGCGGCTACAAGTCTGATCTCGGCAGTGTACGGCATCCTCCGCAGCCTGGGCGCTCTGTCTCTGCTCTACGGTTTCTGCTTCGGAGCTCTCAAGGTTGATGGCGCCCACTAGGCTAAAACCACCTATGGAGGCGCTTGAAAATGTTTTGACGTGTGTGTGTGTGTGTGTGTGTGTGTGTGTGTGTGTGTGTGTGTGTGTGTGTGTCGCAGGAGCCGTGGGACGAGCAGCACACGCCAGCCTTGTTCTCTGGTTTCTGCGGCCTTCTGGTGGTCTTCTCCTACCACCTCAGTCGACAGAGCAGCGACCCCTCGGTCATGATGTGAGGAACAGTTCCACATTCTTAACTGAACCAAAAACAAAAAAATATTCAGTCTAACTACCTGCCGTTTTGACACATCCTTGCCTTGACTGTTCCAAACTACCAAAAGTAAGCCACTGCTGTAAAATGAAACCAAAAAAAAGCAAAACTACTCACCCTTTCGTTGTCATTTAATTTAACTGTCATGCAAGTGTCAATATCAATTACCGTATTTTCACGACCATTCGGCGCACCGTGTTGTTGGGCACGCCCACCCTTCACTCATTGGCAGACCTCTGCATGCCTGACGTCACTTACGCCCGCCTTTTCTCTATATAAACAGCGTGTCGGCCAGAAGCGCGCTCAGTCAGGCTTTGGAACTCGGCTCATACACTAGACTTTTAATGGTGCCTTATGGTCGTGAAAATACGGTAGCTAGTTAATTAGTCAGTTAACATGAACCTTAAATGATGTAAAACTACTTGTCCTTTGAATGAATTGATTTATTTTTGAGATAAAAATATTCATTTCAGTGAATCTCACAAGTGTTGTCTCGGCACCCCCTAGTGGTACGTAAGAGCATCACTGAATTAATTAAAGCTAAAGTGGTATGTATTAACTAAAATCGAATATGAAGCTTTTTGGCTATGGAAGCCTATTTAATGCTTGTTTTTTTCTTTAATGCTGTACTTTTTTAAGTTTCATTAAACTTTACGATCCATTGGCATTTAACTGATTTTTTTTGCATTTTTTTAAATTGTGCAATTATTGAGGTTTCTTTTCTTCCTTCTTTTCTTTCTTTCAGATCGCTGATCAAGTCGAAAGTGATGCCCACGTTAGCAGAGGGTGAGGAAGACGAGGGCCGAGACGCCGACATCGAAGACCCTCTGCCCAAGAAGCTGCAGAATTCCATGGTGAGCAACAACAATTTGTTTGCTATCAAGCCTCCGCTGAGCATTTTCTATCATCAGACTGTACATGAATGATAGCATGAGATGATTTATCTCAAATGGCGGACGTCCCACAGAAGGAGATTCTTTTGTCAGACGTGATCGTGTGCTCGCTCGCCTACATCCTGACCTTCGCCATCACCGCCAGCACAGTCTTCCTGTCGCTCAAGGTGAGACTTGCCCTGACTTCGGGGCGACAGAAGCGGGGTGCAAGACTCTTCAAGTCATGCTAACATGCATGTGGGTGGGAGGAGCCCGGATTCAAACTCAGATCTCCTGACTGCGAAGCAGACATGGTGATCTTTAGGTTGTCTCCACGAACTGAACCCCCCCTCCCCAAAATGCTTTTTTTTTTTCCTTGTCAGCCCTTTGTGACCATCGTTCTGTACGCGCTGGCGGGGACGGTGGGCTTGGTGACGCATTACGTCATCCCCCAGTTGAGGAAGCATCATCCCTGGCTGTGGATCTCGCACCCGCTGCTCAAGACCAAAGAGTACCACGAGTTTGAGCCCAGAGGTCAGAATTTTAATTTCAAATAGTAACTAAAAAAGTTAGGAAAAAGGTGGAGCATTTCAACTTTCAATTAAAAAAAAAAAAAAAATCTGTGCTTTATGCAGGCATTATTAGACGTAATTATTCTTTCTTAGACCAAAAGGCAATCATTTAACATGTTTTTTTGTGAAAGAGGACGCAGTCCTGATGTGGTTCGAGCGGCTGTACGTGTGCCTGCTGTGCTTGGAGAAGTATGTGGTGTACCCCGCCATCGTCCTGAGCGCGCTCACCAACGACGGCTTCGCCCTGAGCCACCGCAAGAGGCTGGGCATCCAGTAAGACGCGCCTTACCTTGGTCGGCACTGCGAGGAGCGCTCCACTTAACCCTCTTTCCCCTCTGACCATCCCCGCGCAGCGGCGACGTCCTGTTGACCACCGTGGCCGGGATGAAGCTCTTGCGCTCGTCCTTCTGCGACCCCAGCTTCCAGTTCGTCACCTTGCTCTTCACGCTGCTCTTTTTCCACGTCGACTGCCCGCGCGCTTCCGAAAGCTTCCTGCTCGACTTCTTCCTCATGTCCATCCTCTTCCACAAGGTGAGCGCTCGCACCTGGAAACACAGCGGACACTTGCGTGAGTGAGTGGGTCTAAGGGCGCTGTTGAGAAAATCCCTCGAGTGTCAAATGCGGAACGCCGACAGTCATCCCAAGGTTGATTTAGTTCATCTTTTTAGTTCACAGTTGGGTAATTTATTTGGCAATGGTAAAAGCACATTAGGAGCCTATCCTGGGGTATCGCAACACACCAAGATTACTTTTAAACAGATACTGATAAAATGATGAATATCAGGCAGCACCTCTTCTCTGATGAAAGGCTGAATATATTTACAGTCCAGTTCGATGCTAGTAATACCCAAATACATGACATCGGCAAATAAGGTAACCAAAACATGTCAAGGTGGAATTGCACACACGGATAAAATTTTTGATACCGCGCTTGTCAGGTGTACCTAATGAAGCGTCTTTGTTGTTGTTGCAGATGCGCGAGCTACTGCTGAAGCTTCATTTCATCCTCGCCTACATCGCCCCCTGGCAGATCGCCTGGGGCAGCGCCTTCCACGCCTTTGCCCAACCCTTCGCCGTGCCTCGTATCCTTACGCTGCCTTAACGTTCGTGCGTGTGCGTGCGTGCGTGCGTGTGCGTTAGCTCACCGTGAGAGCCACAGGTTCGTTCTTGACTGGCGCCGCAATCAGACTCGGCCATGCTGCTGCTGCAGACGCTGATCACTACCGTCTTCTACACCCCCCTGGCCCCTTTCCTGGGCAGCGCCATCTTCATCTCCTCGTACCCGCGACCCATTAAATTCTGGGAGAGGAACTACAAGTAGGGAAAATAGTTGAAGCTGAAATGGAAATATTGTTCATCAAAATGTCGTGAAAATTTGTGTGCCTCATAAGCCGATGTGGGCTGGGCACCTTGAATTGTGCATGGCACTAAATAAGAAATAAACTAGAGTGAACTTTGATAATTATGTATGACATGTATGTTGTGTTTAATAAGTTCAATAAGAACTTCCTGCGCTCTTAATATGCGCCGTATGGGAAAATCCGAATAGCAACACAAAAACACTTACCTTTACAGTTATGGTTTTTACTCACCTGAGATGAGATGCTAATAAAACTAAAAACTTGTCGCCTGCAGCACAAAGCGCATCGACAACTCCAACAGCCGCCTGGTGTCTCAAGTTGATAAAGAGACAGGTGAGTTCTCAACCACAGTGCTTCTGAATTATTCTTCCCCCGTGGACGCCGTGTGCACTCTTTTTACGGCTGTCTTCCGGCAGGCTGCGACGACAACAACCTCAACTCCATCTTCTACGAATACCTGACGCGCTCGCTGCAGCACTCGCTCTGCGGCGACCTCACGCTGGGCCGCTGGGGCAACTACAGCGCCGGCGACTGCTTCATCCTGGCCTCGGACTACCTCAACGCCCTGGTGCACCTCATCGAGATCGGCAACGGCCTGGTGACCTTCCAGCTCCGAGGACTGGAGTTCAGAGGTACGGCGTTCGCTTGGTAGACTGCGATGGCCCCGGGGCAGATCCCTGGTGTACACCTGTGAACATGGGGAAGGGATTGGTATTTGACTTGAATGAATTGACTACTGTACCCCAGGATATAGCCCTGTGGTACACCAGTGAAATGATTTCTATTAAATTGTTTTAATGGAATGAGCCGAGTGCTGCAGTTGTTTCTCCTGGTGTACCCAAGGGCTCTGTTCTGAGCCCCACTTCCCTTCATTATCTACATTCTACCTTTCAGTCACATCTTTTTTCATTGTTCTTGGCATGATAGCCAATTCCATCTGCTCACCAAAACTACCACCTCTCTTTTGCCTTCTTCTCTGACTGACCTGTCTCGCTGAAATATTAATGGCTCGCCAAAACAATTCCACTTACCCATACCAAGTCCACACCACCAAACAGTGACAGCTTTTCAAACTGTTTCTTTGCCTTGCTGCCAGGAACTTACTGCCAGCAGCGTGAGGTGGAGGCCATCACGGAGGGCGTGGAGGAGGATGACGCCTGTTGCTGCTGCGAGCCTGGCCACCTGCCCCACATGCTGTCATGCAACGCTGCCTTTAACCTGCGCTGGCTGGCGTGGGAGGTGACCGCCACCAAGTACCTGCTGGAGGGCTACAGCATCAGCGAAAACAACGCTGCCACTATGCTGCAGGTCTACGACCTCCGCAAGCTGCTCATCACCTACTACCTGAAGGTACTTGTCCAAACAAGAAGATTCATCACCAGGAAACCTCTCGCTCACCATCTCTTCCTCTTCCTCTAGAGTGTTATTTACTACTTGGTGCACTCCCCCAAGTTGACCACCTGGCTCAAGGACGCCGCCATTCACGAGGCACTGCAGACCTACACCAAGTGGCACCATATCGAGAGAGACCCTCAGGTGTTTAGCGTCAAGATAGACGAGGACTATGTGCACTGCCTGCAGGGGGTTACGCGAGCCAGCTTCTGCAACGTGTACCTGGAGTGGATCCAGTACTGCGCTGGCAAGATGGAGACGGTATGGAAGGCTTGGGGATTTAGCAGGGCTCCGCACTGTGGCAGGTTCTGGTTGGGATGCCCGGCAAGGCAAGGCAAGCTTACTTGTACTGCACCACATAGAGTGCCAAATAAAATCATAGTGAAAAATGGCAAAAGTATCGTTGACTGATGGAAAAAAACCCACCAGTGAAGAAAGTTTTTGGTCCCAAATCTAAATTTGAACAGTTTGAGCAGATCTCAAGTGTTAAGAAAGTGTGTTCCGACAGTTGAGGGGGAGACACAGAAAAACGACTTCAGTTGGTTTAGTTCTGGTTGTGGAATCCAGGTTCTGAGGTGCCAACACAAACTTCATAGTATTAAAACGGCGGTGCACAACCTCGAGGGAACCGATCCTGCATGTTTCAGATGTCTCTCTCCCTCAACGCACCTGATTCAAATGATCAGCTGGAGGACCGGGGTTGGACACGCCGTGGTATAAAGTCTGCCCTCTTCTTGTATCCACACGTTTGTTTGTTTTTGTGCAGCCTGTCGACAGCGATGAAGACTCCCGTCTGGTGACTTTGTCATACGCCCTGTCGGTCCTGGGAAGACGATCGCTTGGAACGGCGTCACATAACATGTCCAACAGGTAGGTAACTTCACTTTTCTTTCTTACCCTTTAGATTGATTTTTGCTCCGTCGTCCAGATCATGGTCATCCAAAAAGTAAACTGGGTTGTAGAGTTTACTTATCTTCAATTCTGAAGAATCGAATCTCAAAGAGGGTTGGGGAGGGTGTCCAGTACTGAGTTCGTTGGATCATTCAGGTGCCAACAGGCCGAGACTTTCCAGAGACTGAAATATGTTTTGTATTCAATTTTTTGGGTCCGTTCAACCTTCCATCATCTGAAGACCTTGTCCTCATTAGGGTCACGGGTGAGCTTTAGCCTATCCTAGCTAACTTTGGTTGAGAGATTTAACCTGAACCGGTCACCAGTCAATCACAGGGAACATAAAGACAAACCACGGCTCATCGTCTCATTTACATCTCTGGACAATTTCAAGTCTTCCAACATTTTCAAACTTGAAAAACCACTGGCATGTCAATAGGGAGAACAAACGTCTAACTTGAAGTTAGAAAGCTCCACCACTAGGGGGCATCAGAAACTTGATTAGCTCTCTCTTTTGTTGGTCTTATTTTCATACCCCGTCAAGCCTGGACTCTTTCCTGTATGGTTTCAACACACTGTTCAAAGGCGACTTCCGCATCGCTACCAAAGACGAGTGGGTTTTCGCCGATCTTGACCTCTTGCAGAAGGTGGTGGCTCCCGCCGTCAGAATGAGCCTGAAGCTGCATCAGGTACGGGCAAAGTGCCGTTCGTCACGAGGCCTTGTGGCACATCCTTCAAGAAAATCTGGACTGAAAGCTTCCAAGTCCCATTGGAGTCAGTCAGTCCGTTACATTTCCTGCTCCCAGGACCACTTCACGTGTCTGGAAGAGACAGAGGAGGCGTCCATCTTGTACGAGGCCATCACAAACTACCGCAGCAGCCTGATCATTTGCCACGAGAGCGACCCGGCCTGGCGCAAGGCGGTGCTGTCCAGCCGCGACACGCTGCTCACGCTGCGCCACATGGTGGACGAGGGCACAGATGAGTACAAGATCATCATGCTCTACAAACGCCACCTCAGCTTCAAAGTCATCAAGGTAGGAACAGAAACTTTACGCTGGATGCCTCTTTATATGCCTTCAGATTTTCAGAGATCGCGGGTCGGTCTGGATTCCCGTCGAGACATGAAGGGGTCACTATACGACTTCCTAAACTCTCTTGGTAGATCAACAAGGAGTGTGTGCGAGGTCTATGGGCAGGCCAGCAGCAAGAACTGATCTTCTTACGGAATCGCAACCCGGAGCGCGGCAGCATCCAGAATTCCAAGCAGGCGCTGAGGAACATGGTCAACTCGTCTTGCGACCAGCCCCTGGGCTACCCCATGTACGTGCGGCCTGAAAGCCCGAAGAGAACCGAAGGGTGTTCTGGGGTTTGACGTCCGTTGCTCTGTGGTGTCAATCCAGGTACGTGTCGCCGCTGACAACGTCGTATGCGGGAACACACCAGATGCTGCGCACCATCGGGGGAGGGGCTTCCAGCTTGGACGCCATTCGTTCCTGGCTGTGCTCCAAATGGCTCAGGTTCAAGAGAACTTCCCCCTTCAACGAAATCAGTTTCTGACAGTTTTGTCTGCCCTCAGGGCATTATGTTGGCTATTTGTGTCTGCCCCATTTTTTCCCCCCGTACTTTAGCTGCGTTAATGCGAATGTCATAAAACCTGCCAAGGGTGGGTATTTTTGTCCCAATTTCCAACTTAAGTTGGACCCTTTGGCTCTATCTTGTCCAATTTTGGTCAATTTAAACCCATGAAAACGACATCTGGATGGAATTGAACCTTTCAGTTTTGTGTTTTTAAGTAGATTACATAATTTCCCAATTTTGGGATGAGGGAGCAATTTAGTTTTTTATTTTCCGATTCCAATGAGGCATTTAGTGGCTTATCGCACTCCAATGGCACAAATGAATGAAAGCATTTCGACAGTCAGCAGTGGAGATCATCTCTGTTGGGCATCGAGAAAAATTAAACTTTAATTTTAGAACTGGAAGCTTTCTCTGCTGGCTGTAGAAAGACTGTACTATTATCAAAATAAGAATAAAATTACGCATTCAAAAAAATGTACTTAAAGGGTTGAGAATAAAAATACTGTAGTGAGTAAAACCTACCAATCTGAGCACACATTTGGTATGTGTCACCGATGCCGACAGAGTGCGCAAGGACAACCTGAACAGTTGCAACAGTGGCATCAACATGGATGACTGCGACTGCGGTACCGGCGGGTCGTCATCTCTGAGCCACAACCGCCCGTCGTCGGTCACCTCCAATAGTCTGAGTACTTACCAGCAGAGAGCCCCCAGGACCACACGAAGCCACCGACACCATAGCTCAGGTAGAATAACAACAAATGGGAGTTGACTTTGTGTAGCAATATTGTGGAATAAGTTGGACTATTGTGACATGCTTCTAGTTTCTAAATCCATGATTTACATACCGTAATTACATAATATATTGACCGTAATCATTTGTAAATGTGTTTTTTTGTTATAGTTCAACATAAAACTATTAAATGTATAGCTAGCATTACCTTTGAAGAGTTCAGCTTTCGTTCTTCCAACCTCCAGTGTTTTTTATTTTTCTGTTCACCAAGGAAATGCTTCCTGTCAGAAAATAAGATTTCCATGAATGTTTGTTCTTGGTGAATTCCTGTTGTGTGCAGCCCGGAGGGAGTATCGCAGCAGGTCGGTGCAGCCTCAGACCCAGCGGCCGCCGGTCAACAGCCAATCGGGACCCATCGTGGACTCGGCCTCCAACCATGGCTTGGTTCAGCGTCTGTCCAACAGCCAGCTGTCCTTCAACACTTCCATAGCGTCCATCTTCTCCCAGGTCAACACGCACACAACACTGATGACTCCTGGTTAGCTTGAAATTTCCGGCTAACGAAGCGCTTGGTTCCTCAGGTCCCTCGTCTCTCGGGAACCGGCGGGATCAGCTCGCAGCTCCAGGCAGCGCCGAATCAGCAGCGTTCCAGCCAAGTACGAGTTGGCTACATGTTGTCCCCGTGTCTCATGTGCAGTGTCAACGCTGACTTTTCATGTCACGTGGCGTGAAGATGACAACATTAGCATTTCTGTGGACTCTACGCCACACTGTTGTGTCCATTTCTCATTAGGTGTCGTCATCGTCGTCTACCCTGAGTCTGCTGTTCGGCAAGCGCAGTTTCTCCAGCGGCCTGGTGATCTCAGGGCTGTCGGCCGCCGAGGGGGGCAACACCACGGACACGCAGTCATCGTCCAGTGTCAACATTGCCATGGGACCCTCACACCGGTCGGCCAGCAGGGCCACACAGGTACAACATTTATCTTTTTTTTTTTTTGAGGGGGGGGGCGGGTTACAGGTAGGTATACAGTAAACCTCCCAATTTTTGGTTCAGCAAAAGTAGTGCTTTGCTGCCATCGTGTGGCATCTCAGTGCCAAGGATGTATGTTGAGGTGAGTTGAGGAGTTCCATTTTGACAAAAAGTAAGGCTTTGCTGACATCTTTGTGCCAGCACAGCTCGTTGAAATGAGTTGAAGAGTTTCATTTCCCAAAAAAAGTAGTGCTTTAGCACCGTCTTAGGGCATCTACGGTAGGTGTCAAGTAACTATGTTGCATTGAGTTGAGGAATTTCCTTTTGACAATAGAGGAGCTTTGCTGCCGCCTTGCAGCAGCTTGGTGCCCAGGAACTACATTGATCTGATTTGAGGAATTTCATTGAGAAAAGTGGTGCTTTGCCATCACCTTGGTGGCAAGGAACAATGTTGAAGTGAGGTTTTTTCCACCTGTTTTGAGGCTTTGATGCAGAAAAGTTGAAGAAATATTTGTTTTTTTTTACACATTTCATTTTTTTACTTTTTTTTAAATTATCATAATAAAAAAGCTAATTTTGTCCATTTCCATATAGTGCACCTTACAAAATCCTACACCCAAACAGCAGCCTACTACTCCAAATATATATTCAATATAATGAATTTAACTTTGTTTTGGGCATTTTGAGCTTGAGTAGACTAGCATGTTACATCTAAACTCATGAGCTTCGAGACTTACCATTGTCTATTCGTCAAGCAATAATTCCCCCTCTCTTGCGCTTTCATCAGTGGACGTCCGAGCCGTATGAGAGCATCGACGAGAGCGTTCGCAACGCCAGCGTGCGGCAGTCACGTGACCAGAGCGTCAGCCAAGGACTGGACAAGACCTCCTCGGGGGACGGCCCCTCAACGGCTCCTGATGTGACGGATCAAAAGACTGCGGGAGAACGCACAAGTTCACACTTAGCAGAGGACTGTACGAACGATTCATATCCGTGAAGAGAACGACCGAAATACGCACCGACCTGCCTCCACGTCACTCAGCATGTGTTCTCACCTTGTTCTCTGAATGTATTGTCGACACCATCATGGATACTGTCAACGAAATAAAAGCAAATGTGTTTTTCACTGGAGTCTTTCTGTGGTCTTTACATACACGCAGGGGACTGCAGATTCGTAAAAAGTCTCAAATTTGCCATCCGGAGTCTTTCTTGACTAAATTCCTCTTTAATGGAGGAATTCTGACTTTTCAAAGAACACTTGTTTTTTTTAACTTTGTAATATTGCGACTATATTTGTGTAACTTTACAAATTTTACCTTGACAAAAAGTACAATTTTGTTCTTGAAAAATACTTTGCTCCTTTGTATTTCCCAAATTTCAATTTCAAAACAATTACATCATTTGAAAATCTAAATGTTCATTAAAAAAATTATTGAGACTGCACAAAATGAAAAAAATCATAAGATTCCAGGTCTTTAAAATGATTTCTTAAAAAAAAAAAGACTATTCTCATAACATTACGTCTTTTTTTCTTTTTTCTTCCACGGGGCTTTACTTAGATTTTTTTCCAACATTATGACTTTTTCTTTTTAGTCATCTTTAGTTTTTTTTTGTACGACCTTATCCCCCAACACACACATACATTTTATTTGCATGTTTTTTTTCTTTTAGAAAAATGTGTCTACTTCTTTTTGTTTTTTTGTCATATTTTCCTCAGAATATTTTCAATGGACTCATTAAGTCCCTTTAAAAATTGCTTTTCATTTACAATTTGAACAAAGACAGAAAATGTGACCTCACGTTGCTTTTCTCATTAACATGAGAATTGGTTTGTTTGATGCATTTGCCGAAACGCAAAGATCCTTTTAACTGACAAAATATTGTGGCAAACAAATAATGCATAGGAAAATAAGGAGCTCACCCCAAAAAATAAATCATATACTTCATGCTCGTGCGACATAACACATCATTTCCCAGCCCAACCCCAAGAAAGACACCATGACATTCGTGAAAAAAAAATCTACTATTTATTGTAAGTTGTTACACTTTCTAGCAGCACTATGCAAATGACAAGATATTCAAGGGCAGTCACAAAAGATTGGCCTTTTGTTGTATAACGCAAAGATGGTGTGTGTGTTGTTGTTTTTTTTTCGTGTAAACAAAGACAAGACCAAGTGCCGCTGATCCCAATGGACCACAGCTTTCAACACAGCAGGCGAGACTCAACGAGAGGTCTTTCGCACCTTTTCAGAGAAATGAGAAAGAAGCCCCGCTCTTCAGAGAAATGAACAATCGCAGAAGAATAATGGTGAACATTGTCTCTTTTTTTTTTTTTGCGGGCGACAAAAGTTACAATTTCAGTTGTGACATAATGGCTCTTATTTGTCCGCAATCAACGACCATTGGACGTTATCGTCGCCTTTTTACAAAAACTTCATCTGCGTTGGGTATTACTTGATATAGTTTTACGAAGACAAACACTTTTGAAATGTAACAAACACTTGACCGTGCTTATAGTCCAACCGCGTGGCAATGACAAATTTTTGGCACATTGTTTTCACTTTTAAAAATGTGTTGGAATTGACCAATAATTAAAAAAAAATAATAATAATACATTGTGAAATGGACACGGAGATGCAAAAGTACAGTTTTGTTACATCCGATTTGAACCGTCATGCAAAGACTTGCCGAAAGCAACACCATTAATGAGCAAAAAGTTGGTCACAATGTACACCTTTTTGCCAACGCTTTCTTGAGGTACGCATTTACGCAGCGATATGTGACGGCTGGGTCCGCGACAACGCTGGGGACGCCTCGGATGCTACACTTAAGGGCTTCCCGCATTTCACGGCACTTTGGACACCAAGTGCTCCGGATCGCTCGGATTCCTTATCGAACTCATTTTCTGACCGACATTGTTCAAGAAGTTGTTATTGCCGTCGTCGTGACTTGAATCAAAAAGTCATTTTGGTGGTGTTTGTCCGACTCTGGTTGAGGCGTCATAAGCCAGAAGTTGCTTTATGTCCGCCATTGTTAAAGAATTCGACCAGAAATCGGTGTCAACGGTAAGGAGTCGATGTCAGTCCGACGTCGTTCAAGTTCAAATCGTTTTGTGTACGAGATTGTTGACCAAGTTGTCGTCTGTTCACCGTCAAAGAAGTCGTGAATTGTTTTGGGTCCAAAACTGTTGAAGAACTCGTCGGCAAAAGTTCTATGAAGTCAGCAACCGGTTACTGTTCTTCAGATGTGTTTCAAAGAAATCGTTTTCCATTGAAAGGAGTTGTTGTCGTCCGCTGTCGTTATTTGTCCGACATTGCTGATGTCTGTTGCACTTTGTAAAAGAAGCTATCGATAGGAAATGGTTTTGTGTCCTAAATCGTAGAAAATAAGTCATTAGAAAGGAATTGTTTTGGGTTTTTTTGTCCAGCATTGTCAAAGAAGTCGTCGTCAGTCCGCCATTGTTATTGGTCGGACACTGATCCTGTTGGTCTGACTTTATTGTCAGTATTTGTCCGACTTTCTTATAATCGTCACCGGAAAGATTTTTCTGGGTCCGACATTTAAAAATAAAGAAATAAATAAAATATGTTGGCGTCAACAGAAATCGGTGTGGGTCAGACGTCGTCGAGTCGTTTTCTGTCATCCGTCATCGATTAAGAGGTTGTTGTCGCACTGGCGTCGCTGTTGGTCCGACGTTGTTGTCCCGTTTGACTTCGTTCATGAAGTTTTGCGTGAAAATATTATCCAAAAGTGGGTTTGTCGTTCCGATGATGTTGTCGGTCCTACGCCGCTCAAGAATTTTGAAATGGTTGCGTTCCTCTCGCAACCAGACGATAAACTCATACGAAGGGATCAAAATCCGACTTTTCGTACAAAGAGGCTCATTGTTTTCATGTAACGCTCAAGAATCGGCTATGCTTCGGTGAGAAAAATACAAACCCCTCAAAAGAGTTTTTTTTTAAATTGTCTGCATACTGCAGTACTTGAATACATACTCATACAGTATCGTTTGTAGCAAATAACTGAATTATTTCATTTATTTAGCAAAAAGCATGCTCAATAGAAAAAAATAATCTTTCCCCATCAGCTAAATGTTTAAATTCCCAATTTCCGCCTGCGCTTTTTTTCCATCATCTCTTGACCTTGAGGCTTAGGCATCGAAATCAATAAAGAGAAAAGTGATCGCCTAAAATCCGTTTGTCGCACACCAGCCAAGCCAGGACGTCAACACTGTGACGCTTTCCCCGCGAATGGTGGTATAGCCCGTCACCGAGAGAGGAAGCCAGAGCACGAGAAATAAAAGCGACGGAATCGGAGGATGTCTTGGGAAAAACAAAAACGAGATATAACGATGTCGAGGAATCGAATTTCGCGCAAATTGACCAAACCTGCCAGAGAGATCTCGATAAAGCCCCAAATCGTACCTCATCGCAAATATTTTTAAAAAGTGGCTCAAACTAGCTATGTGAACGATTTTCGTCGGTGACCCATTTTAGGGATTTATTTGAGTAAAAATGGGGGGGGGGATTAGCAAACTTCCGATGGATGCGCTTCCAACTGCATCGACACAGTAATCGTTGGCAGGATGCGGCTACAAAAACGACACGTTTGAAGGTGGGATATCGAAGACGACATGCTCTTGTTTTCGGTGAAAAAGAAAACGCATCTTTTCACAAACAAAAAAATCAAAACTTCACAGGAAGTTGAATGTCACCAGACTGTTGTGAGCACGTTTCAGCCGTTCAAACCTGGATGTAAAAACGACTGGACAGAAACGGGCTGGCGACAGTGACTCCAAATTTTGTTTTTACAAATAAAACATCCTCCGTTGGTAAATCGTACACAAGGCCAGCCACCGTTCTTCGCGAGACGCCAGCACGCTGCCGCATCATGTCAGACAACATTTATTTGTTTCTGTATCGTCACGAAGGCATATACTATTTTCTCTGTGTATTACTTGAATGAGCGAACATTTTTTTGCTGAGTGAGATTGAAAGGACTTCAGCAAAGGGCAATGTAAACCGTGGTCCATCTTTTAAGCGGGTGCGGGCGGAACCTCGCCCTTTTCCCAGCAACACATTTGCATAGGCAAAAATGGGATTAGCCCTTAGACAGTGGTTTCCTGAATTATTATATAGATGCAAAAAAAAAATCTAGTTCAAAATCAAAACGAAGACAGAAAAAAAAGCAAAATCAACAACAACAAAATGTCGAGGCTAAACTCTCTTGAATACACTCCTGCCCCCACACGCTGCTGCTCTGATACATTTTTGTCTGTGCACATTTGATAGTTTACAGTGTTAGGCTTCAAGTAGATCTACAAAAAAACAACAACCAAAAAACGACAACAACAAAAAACCCTGACAACTAGATGTGAAATAAGTTAACCACATGAGAGGTAGTGAAAAGCCTACAGGGTTGTTGTTTGTTTTCATCCAAGCAGATGATAATCATAAGAAGAAAAAGAATAAGAAGAATGATGATCATAATAAATGTGTCAATAAGGCCAAAGCTTCGCAACCCCCTCCTTCCTGTCAGGACACTTTAGCTCTTAAAAAGGGGGGGGAAAAATACGTGGAAATGGCAGAGCACCGCCACCGTTGCATGACTTCACATGTTCATTGCTTGTAAAATCCACAGTTATTTAACACCAAACAAGCGCCTTGACTGTGTAAGAGTCACAATAAATTAAAGTTTGGGGGTAAATGGGGGCCGGGGTGGTTAGGCAAAAAGGACACCGGGCGGGAAAACGCCGGACACGCAGTGCTCCCCAGTACATCTCTCCCAAGTATAGAACCTTCCTGCTCGTCTCCCAAATGCTTTGAACACGGCGCCACCAAGCGCATAAACTCGCTGTCTCTTTATAAATGTAAACTTGATTTTCATTGCACCATGACGTTTATTTATTTATTTGTTTATTTTTATTTATATGCTTAGTGGTGAAACATTCTCGCGTTAACTTGCGTTTTAAAGACTCGGCAAAAAAATTGTTTTCCTAAAAATGAAAAAAAAAAAAAATAATAATAATATATATATATGTATATATAGTGATTCATATATATATATATTGTGATATATAGGTTGTCACTAATGTGGCCGCCTGCATGTACTGACGGGATAAATAATATATTCTAGTACTTTCCATGAACTCGTATAGGCCAGACCTTTGTCTTCATTGAACCTAGATTAAAAACGAAACAAAACCAAAAAAAAAAAAGCCTTTTTTCCTCTCAAAAAACAATATTTCGATTGACCTTGCTATTATTGATAAGATTCGACGACTAAGTTTGAATGTACAGCGGAACCTCCGACGAGGAACTCAATTCGCTCAAAGCAATTTTCCAAAGAACGTCATTTATTCCATACCGAAAAGAACTTTCGGTCTATGATGGAAGGAACAATTTCAAATTCTGTGATACAAAAGAAGTTGACCGTTGCAAAAGACAACTAAAATAAAGTAAAATTACTCACCCTTTGAAGGCTGACACAGCAGAAAGCGGAGCGATACCATCACCTAGTTTAAAAGGTCGTGCCGGAATTGAAAAAGTCTGTCAAATAGAAAAATCTCAAGAAAAAGAAAAACACACTTGGTGTTACCAGCTCAAATTTAACATTGTGCATCATCGACTTAATAAAAAAATAATAATAAAGTGATTAAAAATCACATCTATTGCCATAACAAAACATATACTGTGACTTTTGCGGAATATTATTATTTTTTGTATTTCCAGGAGGGTTGAACTCCAAATAGTTCCACTTTTGGGGTTCCACTGCAATTCATCAAATAAACAGATTTTTAGTCGCGATGGACATAATCCGTGCACTGATCTTTAGGGTGGTGCAGACTTGGAAAATCGTGTCCGGCAGAGGAGATTTATATTCCCTCGCAACTACTTTGCCGTCTAAAAAAAGTGAACAATAAAGTCGTGACGTCACTTACGACCACTCAGAACTTTGCTCAATACGACAGTCATGGAAGCAGGCGTTCAGAACATTCACAGAGCGATTCTCCTGTCCCATGACTAATATTTAAAAAAGTTACTCAATTAGCTTGAAAGTGGATCACGGACATTTCGGCAGTTTAAAATCCAGCCGAGCAAGGTAGAGACACAAAGGCTAACAAAGGTGAACTACAGTACAGTACACCCAATTTTCAGATTTTTTTTTTTTTGACTAGCTTGCTCTCAAAATGGCTCTCCACCAAAACTTGGCACGCCCAACATCTGGTAGTTCGATACACAGACAACTCCCACGAGTCCTCAACGACTAGTGTCACAGTTTTCGCTAACACTTTAGGATCTGAGAGATATACTGTATCGTCATCTATCTGGACATCAATATAATTGATGTTAATTCGACAAGAAAAAAAAAGTAGAGCATAATAGTTCAGTCATGCACTTCCTACTGCATATCAACAGGCCGGGCGGGCAGGAAAAAAATTAGTTACCGGGACATTTGGCAAGACCCCGCCCCTCCATTTTGTCCTCTAAATTCTTTAAAGTGACACATTATCATGCGTTCAAAGTCAGATTTTTTTTTATTATGACTATTATTACTTATTTATTTATTTTTTTTTAGAAAAGTAGACCAAAGAGATAGTGTACAGTATAGCGCAAAGGCATGCTAATCTAGCAAGCGGCTCTAGCGCCCGAGGGGAAGTGTTAGCATTGTCGCTAACGAAAACTTTGCTGGCTAGTGGCTAGAACGAGTTCCGTCCTCCTCAGCGCTGTTGACATCATATTTGGCACCGGCTACACCTCACAGAAAAAGGCCAGGGGGTTTGTTATCCCAACCGCGTCAGTGCCTCAATGTAGAAGACGACTAGCGCTGTGTTATTATTATGATTTATTTTTTTACCTGTGCTTGTTAGGCTATGAGGGTACGAATGGGAAGCAGGAGGAAGTGGGGGGCGGGGGAAATAACGGGATGGTCGGGATTAACTGTGGTTGCTTTCTAAGGGGGCATGGCGGGGTTGGAGGACCTACAGGAGCGCCACTCGCTGCCATTTTTTTTTTTGTCTTGTCAAAACACATGTGAAGGCATTGTTGAGTTACATGTAGCTGCCCAACCACAAGTCTAGCCCTTACTTCTCACATGTTAAGAAGGAAAGTGCTCGAATGGAGGGATGGAAACATGGACGGTTGCTGCTTCTTCAATATGGATGCCTCCCCGCTCCCAAAAATTTTTAAATAAATGCTTGTTTTCCCTTTCCGGAAAGCCCATTTTGAAAGAAAAATATTAAAAAAATAAAATAAAATAAAGAAAAACAAACCAAAAAAAAGTTGCAGTCGTCAGCGTAAGACGGCCTTCATCTCATTAGCTCAGAATGATATGGGGAGAAAAATGGGTTTAGAAATGAAAAGTGAGGTGTCATTATTACAGTACAGGAATCATTGGCCTGTCCATTCTCCCTCTCTCTCACGTTCTCGCTCTTACTTCCTGGTCCTGAGGAGTCCACGGTCTAACGTGACCATCAAGACATCTGGACTCGCGAAAAACAATCAGCGGCCGGCGAAGGCGGCCTCGTCAAATTTGACCTAAAAGCAACCAGCAAACTCACGTCACTGGCTAGAAATTGCTTGAAAAATATAAATAAGAACAATAACCAGCTTGGATGTCATTCAGTCTTTTTGCAATCAAGAAAGAGTTTGTTTTTCCAAACCGGACTTCTGGCACCATAGTTGACGTAGTCGTCTCGATGGAGGGCATCGAGGGTGAGTGAGGTGGGGGACTTTAGGTGTCGAGGCAGGTGCGCCTCCTGTTGGCGAGGAGGTCTCTGTAAACGGTGGAGTTGAGAAAGCGGGGGAAGGAGTCTCGGTGCATCAGCGTGTAGATTTGGAGCTGCGCCTCCTCGTACATCAGGCTGCTGGGCTCGGCCAGGCTCTGGTTGATGCCCTCGCGTACCCGCGAGTCCAGACTCACCTGCCGCGGACGAGAATAAGAAAACGGCTGACAGGGTGGTCGGGAAAGAAACTTTTCTTGCCAGGATTAATCTTTGTAAACATTTAATCTAGTGACTCTCAGTCTCTAACGAGTACCACTAGTGGTATGTGGGCTCCCTCTAGTGGTACGTGACAGTATCACTGTCTGAGTTGCAGTTATGACGTCCATAAAATTGAATAAATAAATAAATAAATAAATATTGTGACTATCGTTCCAACATTTTCAGAATATGAAGTGGGCATGAGCAGTCGTGTACATTTTGGTGACACTTGGTGTAGTTTTAGGTGAAGTTATTTTTTTCTCTCTCGGCGCGCGTGAAGCGGAAACGGCTGAGGTCGTCTCTAAAATCTAAAAGTGGAGATCCGTACTTAAATTTTGGTGAGGATTGATCATGTTTTTTCAAATCTATCTAAATAATGGTGATACTTGATGAGAGCAGATTGATTTTTTGTAGTAAACTAGAACAGGAACGACTCCATGTGACAGCATGTGCTATGTCATTGTGATCATGTGACTGCTCAAAAATGGCTGAGCTGGCCCTGCGCTGGGTATGCCATTAATTTTACTACCAGCTTAAACTTTTTTTCAGTTAATCGGATGCCTTTTTCCCCTCCGTGAGCCGTCACCTTACCGTGGTGGAGGGGTTTGCGCGTCCCAATGATCCTAGGAGCTAAGTTGCCTGGGGCTTTATGCCCCTGGCAGGGTCACCCATGGCAAACAGGTCTTAGGTGAGGGACCAGACAAAGCACGGCTCAAGAACCCCTTATGATGGACAAAATAAATGGAACCCAGTTTCTCTTGCCCGGACGTGGGTCACCGGGGCCTCCCTCTGGAGCCAGGCCTGGGGGTGGGGCTCGTTGGCGTGCGCCTGGTGGCCGGGCCTGCACCCATGGGGCCCGGCTGGGCTCAGCCCGAAGAGGCAACGTGGGTCCCCCTTCTCATGGGCTCACCACCCATAGGAGGGGCCAAAGGGGTCGGGTGCGATGTGAGCTGGGCGGCAGCCAAAGGCCCCTGGCGGTCTGATCCACGGCTGCAGAAGCTAGCTCTGGGGACATGGAATGTCACCTCTCTTACAGGGAAGGAGCCCGAGCTGGTGTGTGAGGTTGAAAAGTTTCGACTGGATATAGTCGGACTTACCCCCACACACGGCCTGGGTTCTGGTACCAGCTCTCTCGAGAGGGGTTGGACTCTATTCCACTCTGGAGTTGCCCACGGTGAGAGGCGCAGAGCAGGTGTGGGCATACTCATTGCCCCCCGGCTCAGTGCCTGTACATTGGGGTTCACACCGGTAGATGAGAGAGGGTAGCCTCCCTCCGCCTTCGGGTGGGGGGACGGGTCCTGACTGTTGTTTGTGCATACGCACCCAACAGCAGTTCAGCGTACCCACCCTTTTTGGAGTCCTTGGAGGGTGTGCTAGAGAGTACTCCTGCTGGGGACTCCCTCGTTCTGCTGGGGGACTTCAATGCTCATGTGGGCAATGACAGTGAGACCTGGAGGGGCGTGATTGGGAGGAACGGCCACCCCGATCAGAACTCGAGTGGTGTTTTGTTATTGGACTTCTGTGCTCGTCGCGGATTGTCCATAACGAACACCTTGTTCAAGCATAAGGGTGTCCATATGTGTACTTGGCACCAGGACACCCTTGGCCGCAGTTTGATGATTGACTTTGTGGTTGTATCATCGGATTTGCGGCCGCATGTTTTGGACACTCTGGTGAAGAGAGGGGCGGAGCTGTCAACTGATCACCACCTGGTGGTGAGTAGGCTCCGATGGTGGGGGAAGATGCCCGTCCGTCCTGGCAGACCCAAATGTATTGTGAGGGTTTGTTGGGAGGGTCTGGCGGAATCCCCTGTCAGAAAGAGTTTCAACTCCCACCTCCGACAGAGCTTTTCCCATGTCCCGAGGGAGGCGGGGGACATTGAGTCCGAATGGACCACGTTCCGCGCCTCTATTGTTGAGGCGGCCAATCCGAGTTGCGGCCGTAAGGTAGTTGGTGTCTGTCGTGGCGGCAACCCCCGTAGTTGCTGGTGGACACCAGCAGTAAGGGATGCCGTCAAGCTGAAGAAGGAGTCCTATCGGGCCTTTATGGCCTGTGGGACCCCAGAGGCAGCTGACAGGTATCGACTGGCCAAGCGGAATGCGGCTTCGGTGGTCGCCGAGGCAAAAACTCGGACGTGGGAGGTGTTCGGTGAGGCCATGGAAGCCGACTTCCGGACGGCTTCGAGGAAATTCTGGTCCACCATCCGACGTCTCAGGAGGTGGAAACAGTGCACCACTAACACTGTGTACAGTGGGGATGGGGCGCTGTTGACCTCGACTCGGGACGTTGTGAGCCGGTGGCGGAGTACTTCGAAGACCTCCTCAACTCCACCAGCACGCCTTCCTTGGAGGAAGCAGAGTCTGGGGACTCTGAGGTGGGCTCTCCTATCTCTGTGGTCGAAGTCACCGACGTGGTTAAAAAGCTCCTCGGTGGCAGGGCCCCAGGGGTGGACGAGATCCGCCCGGAGTTCCTCAAGGCTCTGGATGTTGTGGGGCTGTCCTGGTTGACACGCCTCTGCAGCATCGCGTGGTCATCGGGGACAGTGCCTCTGGATTGGCAGACCGGGGTGGTGGTCCTCTTTTAAAAGGGGGACCGGAGGGTGTGTTCCAACTACAGAGGAATCACACTCCTCAGCCTCCCTGGTAAGGTCTATTCAGGGGTGCTAGAGAGGAGGGTCCGTCGGGAAGTCGAGCCTCAGATTGAGGAGGAGCAGTGTGGTTTTCGTCCCGGCCGTGGAACAGTGGACCAGCTCTACACCCGTAGCAGGGTCCTCGAGGGTACGTGGAAATTCGCCCAACCAGTCTACATGTGTTTTGTGGACTTGGAGAAGGCGTTTGACCGTGTCCTCGGGAGTTCTGTGGGAGCCCCTGATACGGGCTGTTCGGTCACTATACCACCGATACCAGAGTTTGGTTCTGCATTGGGCAGTAAGTCGGAATCGAGGGTGGGACTACGCCAAGGCTGCATTCTGTTCATAACTTTTATGGACTTTCTACGCAGCGAGGTGTTGAGGGGTCCGTTTGGTGGCCTCAGTATTGCATCTCTGCTTTTGCAGATGATGTGGTACTGCTGGCTCCTTCAAGCAGGGCTCTCCAGCTGTCACTGGAGCGTTCGCAGCCGAGTGTGAAGCGGTCGGGATGAGGATCAGCACCTCCAAATCTGAAACCATGGTCCTCAGTCGGAAAAGGGTGGAGTGCCCTCTCCGGTCGGGAGGAGATCTTGCCCCAAGTGGAGGAGTTTAAGTATCTTGGGGTCTTGTTCACGAGTGAGGGCAGAAGGGAGCGAGAGATCGACAGGCGGATCGGTGCAGCATCTGCTGTGATGTTGTATCGGTCTGTCGTGGTAAAGAAGGAGCTGAGCCAAAGGGCGAAGCTCTCAATTTACCGGTCAATCTACGTTCCAGCCCTCATCTATGGTCACGAGCTATGGGTCGTGACCGAAAGAACGAGATCCCGGATACAAGCGGCCGAAATGAGTTTTCTCCGCAGGGTGTCCGGGCTCTCCCTTAGAGATAAGGTGAGAAGCTCGGTCATCCGGGAGGGGCTCAAAGTAGAGCCGCTTCTCCTCCACATCGAGAGGAGCCAGATGAGGTGGCTGGGGCATCTGATTCGGATGCCTCCTGAGCGCCTCCTAGTGAGGTGTTCGGGCATGTCCCACTGGAGGAGACCCCGAGGACGACCCAGGACACGCTGGAGAGACTATGTCACGCAGCTGGCCTGGGAACACCTCGGGATCCCCCGGGGAGAGCTAGAAGAAGTAGCTAGGGAGAGGGAAGTCTGGGCTTCCCTGCTTAAGCTGCTGCCCCCGTGACCCGGCCCCGGATAAGCGGTAGAAGATGGATGGATGGATGCCTTTTTGAAATTTGCACTATTATTGTTTGTATACACCGCCTAGTCCAGGGGTCGGCAACAAACGGCTCCAGAGCCGCATGCGGCTCTTTACCGCCATCTAGTGGCTACCTGGAGCTTTTGTTTTTTTGCGGCTCCAGACACATTTGGTTTTTTTGTCCGATATGATTCTTTCAACATTTTGGGTTGCCGACCCCTGGCCTAGTCGAACAACAAACAATTCATTTTCAGTGGTGTGTTGATTTAAGGTCGGTTTTCAAACAAGTTGCCTCCCTTTGACAAAGAGGAACCAGAGTCCAAACCTCTTTCGGCGACAGTATGGATACGTAGTCTTCGTATATGATCCTGGCTTTCTCGTCCACCACCGAGGGGTCCGTCTCCTTCTTCAGCTCGTCACAGGCCAACCAGAATAGGAGGTTGTCCTCGCTGTACTCTGACCTCAGGAACTCCTGGAAGATCTCCCGACCCTCCAGCGAGCGCAGCATCATCTCGAAGCTCCGAGACCACGAGAGCACCTCGTCGAGGCTGGGGTGTCTGCGGTGGCGGTGGGAAACGCTAGAGATCAAGACAAAGCGGTCGTCACGACGCAAAGCCAAGGGCGACGAGGTTGAGGACTTACTGTTCTTCTGCAGCTTCTATACTGTCCATCTTGGTGCAGGTCTGGCGTTCGCTTCTCTCCATCCTGTCTTCATTCCTGCACGTCAGGCAACAGGCAGGCTTTTACTCACAGCCGTGTCCCGGAGTGAGCAAGACTACTGCAGTCAAACGGTGCACTTTGCTTCTTTGGATTTAAGGCTGAATTCATTAGCAATCTACTCGTAGAGATTATTTTTTTAAAATTTTGATCAAAATGAAAAGAAATAGTCACCCAATGACAATGACACTGTTCTGACAAAAATAACAGTGCAATTTTCCCTCTGAATATTCAATTTTTTCAAAATGTTACTTTCAATGTGGCTCTCATACGTAAGCTCAGCATCTAAGTTGCGCTTACGACCTTCAACTTTCTTTCGCGGTATGCGAAGGGCAAGGAAGTAAATGTGTTGTTGCACATACTGTATAGTTCGACAAATGCGCAGAGACAAGTCAGTCTGTTAGCTTGTGACCAAGGCAAAAACAAAGCTTGCATTATTTGCTGCCTACTGTGAATGCTAGCGTACAATGCAAGCATTCAGGCTCCAAATTTCATGGTCCTTTAATAAAAAAAGACAAAGAGCCTCCTGGCTTATCTGTGCATTTAAGAGCGTCGCACAGCACATTTTACATTTCATCCCAGTAGATTTTTTTTGTGTGTCATCGTGACAAACTTTTCGTGAATGGGGGGAGGCAGGCTGTGTTTCAACTCTTTTGTCAGAAAAGATTAATGGTGGTGTCCGGTGCCTTTTTTTTCCACAATCTTTAAAAGGAAATGCAAATACTGCCCCAAATTTTACCGCAACATAGACACACAAAAAAAACCCCAACAATAATATTGCCGTCATGTCATTCTTGGTTTGTATCATGCAGCTATTAATCAAGCTGGGAAAGAAGCGTGTGATGCTCAAGTGAGCAAGACAATCGATAATAAACATTGCCAGACATCCAGTGAACAATGGCCTCCTGTCAACGCGCTAAACACACATGCGAGCTTCCTTCTGTCCGCCGCAACTTGGTCCATAATGCAACAGACACTGCGCCGTCTATTTTTGTCCCACCATGGAGGATCTCTGCTTCCTCTTGCCGGGGCTCTTGTCAAAGTCCCCATTGTGCTGCCTCTAATAGGGTAAGCGGGCCACAGCCCCCGGGCGCTCTCACAATACGCCTAAATATACAGGCTGTTCCTCACAGCTGTTTTGCATGTGACGAGAGGATGGAAATAGAAGGGGATTGTATGATCGTGGGTGAGGACCGGGTTAGAGGGGATGAGCGAGGAGGGGGTGAAGCGAGATGGGGAAGATTGCGAGACCAGGGGGGGGGGGGGGGTGGATTAACCACCAGCACAGGAAAAAAAGAAAATAAATAAATAGATCGGCAGGGAAATCATTGAAACGCTGGCTTGTTGGGAAACTCCTTCCAGGTCTGACAAGCTGCCAGCCTGCCACTTCTTCAGATGGAGTGCTGCGACAGAGGCGACGCATTCACCATTCACTGGCCCACAACAAACATTCATTCACCGTCTTCTAAGGCCAAGCGTGCGGCCCGAGCGAGGCGACTGCAGGAGCGGGATGCCGCTTGTTGGCATCGATTGCTTGCTGGCTTGCGTAGGGAGGGGCGGGGGGCAACCCAACGAGGCGGGTCTTGCGTGCAACTGGGGCTGAATTTCAAATGATTTTCACCCCACATGAGGCTGTTTGGAGATCTAGCGGAACCTAAATAGTTTAACAATATTGAGTTCAAGAGAGCAGCCCAGTGCAGTAGTGGTTAGCGCGTGTGCCCTAACAGTTCTGAGGTTGGTTTGAAATCACTGTTCCGCACGTCGTGCTCATCACGGCTAAAGATTCACCGTTTTCTGGAATTGGCTTGACAGCATCAGATAATGAGCAACAAACAGTCCACTGCAACGTGCAGTATGCAGTGAAAACAATTATTGTTACAGTATTTTATTATTTAAAAAAATAAACGCTTCTTAAATCTCTTTTTTTGGGGCGGGGGCTGAACAGATTAAAAGCATTGCCATCCGGTTCAAGGTGGAAAGTTGACACGATTGCGTGAATGAAACTTTTAAGTTAAAGCACCAATGATGATTAAAATCCCATTGATAAAAATATTTACATTCTTAGGCAATTATTTATCCCCTACAATTCTTAGTCACCCCCCACTCCCTCCATTTCATTGAGTCAAAGCAACATCACCACAAACCATTCTCCCTTTGATTCATTTAAACACTCGTATCAACATTCGCAACGGTTCTTTAGGTCATGTTTTGCTATTGTCCGCACTGTAAGCCTACAACTATCTATCCAATGATGTCCTCACTAACAGCCGCCAGATTCAAAGGAAGACCCCATTCGCATGCTTAAAATAGTTGCTCGCCGATCTTGCAAGGGGTGAGTTCATTTCAACCCAGAGGTGCTTTAGAATGCATTTTCTGTGGGGGGGCGGGGGTGACAACACTCATGTGTCTGTGGTCAGTCTGGATGGAGAAGCAGAGGACCTACCAGAGACACTTGCAGCAGCCGCACCAGCAGAGACAGCAGGTGTTGGGTCGGGGCTGTCCGGGGACCTGTGGTGGGGCCTCGATGTGCGCCGCCTGCCTTTTTCTCATCTCCAATCCACTCACACTGCGGGGCTTTGGCGCACACAGAACACACAAATCACCCGTTACTAAAGAAAAGTAACCGCCGAATGAGAAATTGTGTGATTGGTAGATGAGCTCTTACCTGTATCAGCAAATATTACATCATCATCCATCCATTTTTTTCCATCATAATTACACATTGAAAATTACTCATAGCCATTTGAATTCAACTTACTACGCAAAACATTGCCGCTGCGGTTAATGCTGAAAACAGCTTAAGCCGCTCACAGATTCGTGCGCTTGACATTATTTCCCATCTTGGGGGTCGAGCAATTTCATGTTCAAGGATGATTTGGGTGCACGGCGTGTTCCACCTTGTCGATGCCGCGGAGCTCTGCCATGGTCGCTTGGGGGTTTCCCCTCAAATTTCACACGCTCGGAAGGTGGACGTGTGCGAGGTTTTGGGTTACAAGTGTCGGGGGCAGGAGGGGCGAGGGAAGCGGATGACGGGGCAGGCGTCGAGAGAGCCACTTGAACATCACACTGCCGTCTTTTCTTTACGGGCCGGATTGCAGCGAGCACTGCGGGCTATTCTAAATGAAATGCCTCTCTCAAAGAAGTCATTTCAAGCGCCTCAGACAATAACGCACAGTGCGGCCTTGGAATTTGATTTCTTAAGCGGCGGGAGAGCATGGCGGCCAGCTGGCGGGCTCGTTGCGAGTTAAACAGACCAGGGAAAGCCTCCTCGCGCTGCAGAGCAAACGGCGCTCTCGCAGCTCCAGATTCAGGTTGTTACATCACAACTCCTGTCATCAATCTCAGCGAGGAGGTGAATTCCTGCTGAATTGAATCAAAGTTGCAGTTGATCGTAAAACAAAACAAAGAAAGCGCGCCTACCTGCCGACATTAAACCCGTCACTAACACCCCGGATGTGAAGATGAGCAGCAGAGACCCTCCGTCCCTCTCGACCTGGTCTGCATATGGACATACAACGGATGGGGGAAACTAAGGCGACGGGGCTGTCTGATATGCAAATGACATCGCCTGACCATTGGGAAAGCGCATCAGTTATTCAGCAACCAGGCAACGAGCCCATGGACGGAACAAAAATAAATAAAACGGCCCGGCTGGATGCTAATGACGGCGGGCCGCGGCTTTGTTGAGAAGGTGGAGAGGCGAGGTTGCATCGACAGCACTTGCAAATCCCGGACCGAAAACACTAACGTGGCAGCGGGAGCATGAAAGTCACACTTGTGGAAGGTTTCTCGTGCTTCAAAAAGTGCCGCATGAAAATCACTCGGGCGCAAACAATTTTTCGGACAGATATCGCAACTTCAATTCAACGGGCTTGACACAATGACCCTGGCCACATTGTGACTACAAATACGGACTTCACAATCCCAAATAAATTTGGTTTGATGGCACATCTTACCATGAATTAGTGAGTACTTGAAAGCAGGTCAGACAGAGTAGTCATGGCGTGAGGTAATCGGTTGCCGGACAATAGCGAGGCCGCTCAGCAGAGCGTCTGAGATTGGCTAATGGACTGCCTTGGTAGCTGGTGGGAGGTTCAGGGCAAGGCGAGGTGGTCCTTTTTTACCAACAGCAGCAGCGGTGTGTGGTTTCACCATCCCTGACCCGAGACGGTCACCGAAATGCTCCTTCAGTTCACGACCGCTCCTTTGGTTTTCTCCTGCCGGCTATCCCTCCTATCTCAGCGAATAGGTCGTTTGCGGACTTGAAAGTACAGCATCTGAGGGAGGCGGAAAAAAACCCCAAAAAACCCCACAAGCGTTAAATCGTTTTTGACGACCAATACGGGCTTATCGGGCAATGCAATCAATGGCATAATTGAGAGACTTGTAACGAGTTTGAGGTCAATGTGTTGCGCAACCCACGTGGTCCCTTTGTCGTGGCAAAAAAAAAAAATAAACCTTTGTCGTGGCTGCTTGTTTGTTCAAAAACTCCTGAACAGATTTACACAAAAAGTATGTTCATACTGGATGTGATTTTGCCACTGCGCTAATGCTAACAGATTAGTTCCAAAGAAAGTCTGGCATAGTCGTGCCAAGCAGAAAATCTGAATTAAATGGTAACACACTACGGATCAAAAAGAGGGAGCAAATGCTTCAAATGAGCATCGCTGGAACACTCGCTAACTGGACACTAACTTAACGCCAAAAATAGCAGACGGTGGTCGGATATGACTGAAGCTGTTGCATCTTGTTTGGCCAAAGGCATGATGACAATTCAGACTGCAGGAAATGAGGCCTTTAAAAACTTTGTTAAAAAGATATAAAAATGGCCCAAGATTAGGCTTTACACCTGGGGTGGCCAACCAGTCAGAGACTAAGAGACTTTTTTTCTAATGTGTTACCGCAAAGTGCCACATTATACACATGGGCACACATAAGCATCATCGCATCCCTTCCTCCCACCCCTCGCGGTCGACTTGGGACCAGTCCGCTGGCTCCCGGTTGATTGCGATCGACGTATTGGGCACCCCTGCCTTAAAATCAGAGGTAATTCGCTGACTAGCTTAGCGCCGTCGTTTGCGCACGGGCGGTGATTCAATTGTCATCTGACTAGTTGCCTTGTATGTCAATCAAGTAACGGGATTGTTGATAGGCTAAGTTCTGTGTATTTAGCGCCGTTGTTTGAATGGCAGCGCCACCGCCGAGGCGTTTCCGACGCTTGTCATGTGAAAGCCCGGGAGCCGCATTGAACCAGCCAAAGAGCCGCATGCGGCTCGCGAGCCGCGGGTTAGCCACCCATGCTTAACATGATCAGGATTTTGGAGCCTATCGGCAAGAAAAAAAAAAAAAGTATCCAATCGAATTCAACAACTTCTTTATTCACCGTAGAGTCGACCGCTGCCGTTCAGAGTGATTGGGACCCGCCCGGCGAACAAATCGCCCAAATTCCCGATGTAATTGACACGCATTGAAACGCATTGGGAGGAAATAATATTTCAACCCTAAAAATTCTCCACCAAACTCTTGATAAACATTCAATGAACTGAAAATTGTGGCGGCAAAGGCTCTGTCGACCACCCAACCTCGGTGCGACAATTTCACGTTTGGATGGCAACAGCCGTATAATTGTGACAGAAAATGATCCTTGCCTAACGTTAACTACTTTGGTCGAGCTCCAGCAAAACAAATTACACAGCGTGAATGAAGCATTGTTGACGCTACCCCTCTGGCAAGTTTATCAGGGTAGTTTTTTGTCACTCTACGCATTTTCTGCTATTCACTGTCTTTTTTTTTTCAGACCAAATAGGAACTTCCTGTCAAAGCAGTAGTCCACAGTTAACAGCGTAAAAACAACAGTGACTGTGCGACCCCTCATGTGACACTGAATGGCTGGTGGATTTTCAATGAGCTGGCATCCTGAAGGAGGTTGACTGAGCGCTCGAGGACGAACATTAGAATCCAACCAGCCAATATCAGGAAAGAAGTCAACATTTCTAATACAACATCGTGCTACTTTAGCCAAACACCAGAGCGCACAGTCAGTCACGATGCCATTTTTGTCGCATTTTCTCCCTGTAAAGGAAATTAATTGAAGCGTAAAACAGCCTCCCAGTCTGCCTTCCCAGGGTTTTGATTTGGGAAATTGTCTTTCCCACCAGACTCCGACATACGACTGTGAGTGTGATCGAGAAAAAGACCTACCCCAGAACTTTGACGAATGACACGGGGTCAACATCTTGACATGCAGATGAAGAAAAGTTTATGGGGCTCTTTGGCATTCAATTAATAGATGAAGTGTACAGTTTCCACAAGAGCCAAACGATTTGGAAAAATAAACTAATTGCAATTTTATTCCCCCCTTTTCAATATTGCGATTTAAGATGTGATCGTGTATTGTGAAAACAGTGGAAACCAAAACAAGCATAATTTAAAATATCCATCCAACCTCTTTCACACCATACCTGGCTTCAAGAATGATTGTTTTGATGACACAATCATGTGATTGTTATGCCCCAGTTCTGAGAATGATTTTGGGGGGTTGGGGGTCACATGTGAAACCTTATTCGTGAAACCTTATACGTGGATATGTTTTATTGAAACTTGTCGAACGATCACAGAAAAAATTAAAAGTTGTACTGTCTTTACTTGAATTTGAATATATTCTGGGCCAGATTTTCTATTGGCGATGTCACACAAAAACGTTGTCCAGAAAAATAATTTTTTGTCTATACAAAATACACAATTTCTCTGTAACCCATCATTCAATTTTCTAAATTCTTGGTGCGTTGTACTCAGGTTGAATGACCATTCCGAACATACTCAGCGGTTTGATATACAGTCTTCAGTAAAAAAATAAATTGTCACGTTGCTAATTTGAGAGAGCTTCTTTTTGGTGTATTCTTGTGGCAGTACAGTATATAGTATATAACCCCCAAGCATATTGGTGAAGGCAATAAGTAAGTAGAACCAGGAGGAATGATTAGAACCTGAACCAGGGAACTCTGGCGACACAACGCGCAGGGGTTGCTCTCATCTGGTCACCCAAGGAGCTCAAAAATGGAGGTCGTTTGTACGAAAAAAAGTGTCCAGGGTGGAATTGTTGCATGTGCCTCAAGCCCCCCCATTTACCCCTTCTCACTTGAACCTGCTTCCATTACTACTATTACGATTAGCTCCGCTGGCTAGCAGCTGCTGCGAACCCTGCCGAGCGCAGCCGTCATCCGAGCTCTAACGCAGTCAGGGTCCGATTCGAGCGACAGCGCCATTATTGTCGCTCGCTCGCCGCCCGAAAGCCGCTATCTTCGGGAGGAGGCGGAGGGAACTGAGCGGGTGACATAGCTGCCACGCTAGCCGCCGAGCTAGCTTCACCGCCTCCTCCTTCGCCGCTGCAGCCAGTGTGTGCGAGTGTGTGTGCGTGTGTGTGTGAGTGTGTGTGTGTGTGTGTGTGTGTGTGTGTGTGTGTGTGTGTGTGTGTGTGTGTGTGTGTGCGTGCGTGTGTGAGTGTGTGTGTGTGTGCCCCGGATTCCGAGCGCGCCCGGATAAAGCGTCGTCTTACCGCTTTGTGTCGGACTGTCAGTGTCCCAGGGTGGTGGGTGCCCACGCGACAATGTCCCGACCTCTCTCGAAGGGCATCGTTAATGGCGATTTGGCCGCAGAACGTCCATCGGCGCCGTTTTTCCGTCCATCCGCCCCACTTCAGCACCGAACGCCGCCGAGCCCCTGGATGCACCGCGCATGCGCGCTGCTCTCTGGCTCTGCAGCCCATCATCATGAGGGCTAGTCTGAGAAGTTCCAGCCCGGCATCCATGCAGCTCAAATCGGACGGATGGTCCCTCGAATGGCTTTTTAAGAGGACATGAAAAAAATGTTAAGTGAATGGAACCCCGCGTAATCCGGTTCGGCATCCGCGGATCTTTTTTGGTTGTGGACTTTTTGTTGTCGTTCTTTTGATAACCAGCCCAAGTTTTTCGTGGATTTACAGGCATATACAGTCTGAAAACCAAAATAAAAGCACACATACACTTGTATCCAAAAGCCATAATCGTATTAATATATGAAAGCTGAATTGTTAAATACCACAAAAGTATGTGGGAAAAGTGGTTAGGGCTGCACGACTGTCCGTGTTTTATGTCATGTGTTGTGTTCATTATTTTACTTTTTGTTCGTGTTTTATGTTGTGTGTTGTGTTTATTATTTTACTTTATGTTAACTGCTTTGTTAAGCGCTTTGTTACAGCTGCCGCTGTTGTGAAAGCGCTATATAAATCAGCATGTATTGTATGTATTGTATTGTAAAAGAATAAAGCAACAGACCACAATTCCTTGCAGAGGTCCAAAAATAAATGAATAGGATTATCTGTTTCACATTTGCCTTGAAGAATTTGAGTTTCACAACTGGGCAATATCAATAATATCAAAAAATATGTTTCAACACCCACACTTTTGTTGCATCTGAGCGGGATAAGCACCCAGCACCCACGTTTACCAGTGAACAAGTGATTTATTTATTTTTAATCTTGAGGTGGAAAACGGGTTTTTTATTTATTTTTGTTTTAATTTTATTTATTTATTGTCACTTATACGCGGATTTTTGCGGCCCGGTCTCTATCGCACGTGAATAGCGGTGGTCCACTGAATTATCTATCAAGCAAGACAAGTTCGACGGTGTCAAATCCAGAAAGTAAAAACCCTGCCACAGTTTGGCTTTAGCCACAGGTATTCGTTCTGTAAAATTTTGTTTTCCTGCCAGGACTCGCAGTTTAACAGGCTCAATTACTGAAGTTGCTAACAAGCAGTCAAGTCGTTCACCAGTGCTGTTCTCTGATGCTGACTGTTCAGTGCAGTAGCACAAGGGGGCACTACAGCCCTACTCTGTCTACTTCAAGCACACACACGCATAAACACACATCTGTCATCCCTCATTTGAATAGGCAAAAATCTCCATTGTGTGGCAATCAAAAACTACCACCTCCCCCCCTCCCCGCCATTCCAACAAAAACCCACACATCCGTGGGAAGCAAAGCTTATTTGGAAGGAAGGGATCGTATTGTCTTTAGGTGCACAAGGATGTGCCAGCCTCTTGGCGGAAGGTGCACAGGGTGCGGATGGTGAAAAGGTCACAATGCAACATCTGAGTCTGAACATGATCGGGTTCTGCCTCTTTAATAGGGAAGTAAAGTGGACTCCCAAGGTGCTTCTCAACTTCACACACGAGTGAGTTGCATGTGAAAATGTTAAGAGCTGCCAAATAATGCACTCAAATGGTGCCTGGAGAGTCACCCATTGACAGATTTCTTTCAATAGTTTTCCAAATGTTTTTAATACTGTATTTTTGACAATTAACAAAAACTATTTGTGCTTTAAATTCAGAAGCAATCAGACACATTTCTAGGAAGACTTTGTCTTTCACAAACAACTGAAAAGGGGGCTAAAATGGACGCTTCAAATTAAAAGGGTCGACTTCCTGTGTCGTTTTGGCCATGGGTCCTTTTTTGAGAGCCATGACCACCAAATTTAATGTTAAAGTGCAGGTTTTGCAATTTTGCCCGGTCAAAGGTTCCAACACCCACAGTTTTCCTCACATCCACGGGGCTGTAACACCCACACTTGTGGTGCAGCTCCACCCCAACGTGCGTGTGACTGATGCTCATTGCGTCAGAGAGGTGAGCGACAAATGCGACTGACAAATTGACAAGATGGAGCCACTAGTCATCTTTAATGGCGGCGCCATGCTTGTCTGCAAGAGAGATCGCACAGGCAGGAGAACATTTACGAGTACGTGGCATTCAATAACCTTGACAAACTGCAAGTGTGTGTGGCATCTTAAAAAAAAAAAAAAAAACGAAGATTCATATTGCTTGTGTCAATACATTGACTTAGAACTGGAAAAATGCAATTCTAAAAAAAGTAAATAAGCAGTAGCATCAATTAAAGTTCTAGTTAACTAATGTGTTTTTCAGAGCCTAATGGGCGTGGCTAACATATGCCATTATTTTCATTGGCCAGTGGGGCAGCGAGAATTGTGACCTACGAGTTCTACCTGGCAACAAGTGACTGAGGGGGAAAAAACAAAACGACGGTCATTTACGTTGCTTGGTATGGTCGGTAATTCAAAACATTTTTGTTATCATTTAAGTCATGCTGTATCATTTAATTTTTTTCGAATTTCAGAGTTGAACAGAACTTAAAAATCAGGTAAGCGCAGTCTTGAAGAAGTCATATTTAAGACGATATTAGGCCATTTTGATTACATTGAAGACCTCTTGCTCATTTACATTTCGGACGCTTTCAGCGAATATATTTTAGTGAAAGTCAAGACTTTTTTTAGCTTGTTTAAGATCTGAAGACACACCAGATGTGAAAGATATTCTTGTTTGGTTTTACATTCCCTTCTACACACTGTTTTGCTGTGTAGTTCATCAGAGATTCTTTCTCCTATTTTTCTGCTTCCCTGAAAATGGAGGAGAATAAGAAAAGTGAATGAGTCAGCCTTTGAATCAGCAGCAGAATTTGTTGAGGGACTTCAGGGTTTATTCAGTGCTCCAGATTACCATCGAAGGTCTCTACGGCAACCTGCAACATCAGATCAGCAGCCAAGCCACACAGCCTCTGGACTAACACGAGTCAAGAGCTAATGGGGGTTTTCAATAAACGAAACAAAATGAAAAATACTCTCATAAAAGACCATGGACGAATTGCTACGCTATTGATTTGTCCTTTGAAAACATTTCTGCTAAAAACAAATTGATGGCAACCATCGGATCCATGATTATTTTTTTTCATAAGATACCAGTGAAAGGGTTTCACACTCACATTTTCCTCACATTAGATTGGGATGTCGACACGTCTCCTTTTCTCAGGGGAAAGTTTCAACATCCATGTTTTGGTCACACTTTCGTCTATGAAGGCTTTCCACACTGACCTTTTTGTGACATCCGTGGGCTGTGTGCATTTACTCAAAGTATGGGGGCCATTTCAATTTGAACAAATTCACAGCATTCGGAGTAGTGGTACATTTGAACAGTTTGTTGCGTCTGTCCGAATGCAAGTCAGTTATTATGTAAGTGTCCAATTATAAATAATTATGCAATTATTCACTGTTCATGTTGGACTGTTGACTTTACAGCTAGGTGAGTGCAACCACTTACGTCATTCGCATTCAAATTTAATGTCCTAAGCCATATGTGTGGCATAACAACACCTGCATCATTAAAAAAAATCACTCTTGAGGTTTTGCAATGAATAAAAATCATATGCTTACGTTGTCAAACCAATCACTCTCAAAGCTGTGTGCGGAATAACAATTACACGCTTGTATTGTTAAAATAATAACTCACAGCAGTAGACCAATCCCATGTCATTGCCAGTAAAACAACAAGTTTCAAAGCTGTGTTGCATAACAGTCACACGCTTGTGTTGACAGAACAATCACACTGATAGGTGTAAGAATAACAATCACATGATCCGGTTCTTTTAAGGCAATTGCTATCAAAACTGTGTGTGTTATAAGGATTCCATGGTCGTACAACCAAAACAATCTTGAAACTGTGTGTGGTATATGAATTGCATGCTCGTCCAACCAAAACAATCTTTGAAAGCATTGTGTGGCATAACAATCAAGCACTGTCAAAACAATCACTCCCGTGGCTGTGTATGGCATAACAGTCGCCTCTGTATTGTCATAACAATCAATCTCAAAACTCAGTGTGGCATAACAATCACGTTCTCATGTTGACAAAACAATCAGTCACAAAGCTCTGCATGCTTATGTCATTAAAAACAACAACAACAACAACATCACCCTCAAAGCTATGTGTGGCATAACAATTCCAAATTCCAAACAACCTCTCTCAAAGTTGTGGGTGGAGTAACAATCGCGCAAGTGCATCATCAAAACAATCACTTTCAAAGTTATGTGTGGATTAACAATCATAATACATATTTTTTCACAATTATAGTTATCCAATGAGCAACCATGCAATGGTCTAGAACTGTACCTGGTTACTGTACAGTGGAAAAGGGGTAGCGTATGGTATATTTTACATGGCAAAGCCTTAAGATTGACAGTCAGATGCCATTTACAGTGAGAATCTACTTTTTTAATCAGCCACAAGGCTTACATAAATCAAATGAAGAATAGTATGGATTAAAAACTCACTACACCTTTTCATTTGTCTTTGTTGTTTCTGCGTGTGGAAGGAGGCGGTAAAGAAATACAGCAAGAGGTCATATTGATGTTAGTGGCCTATTGGGTGTATTTGGTGAGAAGAAGAAGGGATTCAAAGGGTAGATGAACAGAGACATTGGATAATAAAACATCCCCAATGTCGCTCCCAGACCTTCTCCGGGGGATTATTGACTCTCACACAAAGAGTGAGTACAATATTTAGAGAAAGAGATTACCTCCGTGACAAAAGAGTCCGTTTTCTTCTTGGCTTCAAAAGGAAACCTTCGGTGTATTTGTGTAATACGAGCGAATGAGTCTACCGTGACTTCGGCGCTCTCAGTAGGCGTGCCACTGGCATAATTAACTCACTGGTATACGAGTGTATTTAGCGCATGACATACAGTGATGGGTGAGTAGCAGAAACAGAAAGGAAGCGGCAGGAAAAGCCTAACAAAAATGTGCCGTGAAGACACTTTTGAACAATGACTCACAGGAATCAAGCACAGTTAGAAAAGACACAAAATGTGTGCACTTGTTATTTCGGATTCACACTAAACACTCACAGAGGGAAAACAACAACTCACTAACATTTTTGTCACGTTTAAAATTTATTCTAAATGCCTGAAAGAAAATCAGAAGTGATGTGAGAAGAATTAATAACAAATACATCCACACTTGTAGTTGAGTAAACACACAAAGTCAGCGTGATAAGAAGCTAGCAACCAATGTTAGCAAGCCTAGCATTAAAACGGTAGCGGTAAAATGAGTTGTAAACCTCAAAATAACTTGATTTGACCGGGAAGTTGATATATGCTCGTCAGTTTGGACACTGGAATTGCTGTGCCCCACCTCACTGGTGGGGTGGCGCACGTAGCACTCCTACTGACCTGCTGCCAAAGTTTTAGCCATGAAATATTGAACAATTGTTATAAAATGGCATTCGCAAATCTGTTTTCATTGGTTGTTTGGCTGTATGTACAGTACGTAGGACACTGCGATAAATGTGAATATGCCGTGGAAGCCAAGATACGAGGCTGTCCACTGGACTGTTCTGATAAAATTGCTGCTCTGGCAACATATATTCTAATCTCTTCCGGCTTCACCACTGGTCACAAACTTACTTCCTGCTTTCAAGACTCCCACCTGTGCTTGGCACAATCTCTGCGCAGCTCAACCAAAGTTGATTGACCACTATATGAGATCGCACACGGCTGCCTTCGGCAATGTGAGCATTCTGGTCAAGCGAGCTCCTTTAGAATTGAGTAATTTTAAGATGGTTTGATGAGCACATCAGGAGTGGAGCTAGCAAATGCAAACTGGCATGCTTGTCTAATCCCGCGGCAGCGCTCCCCTTGAATGCCGCTTGACATTTGACAGATTATTGACTGATGACAGATGACATGCCGGGAGAAACACAAAAGCCGCAAAGCAAAATTTCCCAGCTGCTAAATGTCAACCGAGAGACTGAATATTGGGTAAAATATGCCATTCATTGTGAGACGGAACAAAAGTCTTGGATTTTGCTTGTGCAAACTACATTTAGATTTCTCTCCAGAGATGTCTGGAGGGGGGGGGGGGACTAGCAATTGAGAAGATGAAAAAAGGTGAAAAATCAATCACAGCTATTGCTCAAACGTCCTTTTTTTGAGGGGGGGGGGGATTAGCCTCACTGTTCCTATATTTTTAAGGGGAGTGTAAAAGACAGAACTAGCAATGGCCGGAAAAAGAAGAAATTGTGAAGCTGAGAAAACCAATCAGAGCCATTTCACAAGCATTGGGCTTTCCCCTTTGAAGTCAAATAGATTTTTTAGATACTATATGCCAAAAACGAAGGATGAGGGGGTGGGGGTATATGCGACTTTTCCATCAAGTGTGTCCATTTCATCCAACATCAAAACCGTAGTGCCGTCAATGGGTGAAAAATGAGCAATCGTGTAGCTGCGAGAAGATGGAAAATAAATGGGAGCCCTCACACAAACAGTCCATATTTTTGCAGGAACAGGTTTCACCGTTGCCATATTTGTGCGAAGGGATGTATGTCTCTTTTGTTGAACCAAAATGAACATTTAGAGAGCTGTCTATGGGTGGAAAACAAACAATTGTGAAGCTGAAGAGAAGGACAATCAAACAGAGCCACTAAACGATTATTGGGCATCTTGGGATGTCACTTTTTGAAAGGGGAGTGTACGCGGCTTTTCCCTTGCACACATGAAACCCAAGAAGGCCTGTGGGTGAAAAACAAGCAATTGTGAAGCTAAGAGACATCACAATCTGTCGGATCCGTGACACGAACATTGTCCATCTTCTGACATCCAACCCAAGGGAAACTTTTGTGGACTAACATACGTATGTCTTTTCCTCAGACTACATCAAAATCATCAAAAGGTGGAAAACCAACAATTGCCAAGCAGAGAGAAGATGGCAATTAAGTGAGTGCCATTGCACAAACTTCAGTCACGTTTTCGGCAGAATTAGCCTCACTGCCACGATACTTTTGGAAGGAAATATTCTGGACGTGTCTTTTGCCCCCGACAAGAACACTGCAAGGATTTTGCTTCCCAGCCTAGCGGAAGCTTGATGAGAGGCAAAACACGGGCATCCCGGGGCATCGCTGGCTTCTACACCGCCGCTTGTCAAGACTATTGTTTGTAATATTCATGGCATTCCGTCCGGAGAGAGCGCACTCGGAATCGCCTCCGCCGAGACGCCGTTAAATAATTCAGTGTCCCCGCTGCGCTTGAAATTCATCCCTGCCATCGACTGCCAAAAAAGACGCTCGCCAGTCAATCCGGTTCCCGAGTCAATGAAGCCTTGTGACTGCATTTCTTATGGTGCATTACTTTTCAAATGTCCATTTAAAGAACTGTGCAGACCATGAAATAAAAAAAATATCCAGGTATGTGTATATATATATATATTAGAGCTGTCAGTTTAGCGCGTTTTTATTGCCATTAATTTAAAAGAATTTTATCGGGATCAAAAATGTTCTCGCGAGATTAACGCGGCAGACGTCACAGCGGATGTTACGTTGCTTTATAAATAAACCAGAAACAAAACATCAATCGCTCTGCACAGGTCCACGCACGTTTGTTTTGCCAGCCACGGCAGCGCGAGACACCGAAAACGGATACTTAAATAGTTTATGAATGGAAAGTTTACTTTTAAAAAGTTGCCAGATTGTTCCAATGACAAGACCAAAGTTACCTGTATGTTTTGCAGTCGTAAACTGAGCTATCATCATAGCACGTCGAGTCTGAAATACCACTTAATGGCCAAGCACACAGCTGACGTGCGTAACTCCGCCCCCTCGTCTCAGACCGACAGCTATGGATCATTTCAAAGCAAACAGCGTGGGCTAAAATGTTGCTAGAACAGGGGTGTCTTTATTTAGTTCATTTTTGCATAGTTGTCATGTTTGTCCGTCTGCAATCTGACGTTTAAACGAAGTAAATTGCGTTTCAGGTTGGGTTAATCATGAGTTGGGTTAAGTTGAGTTTTGGGACTTGTAGTTCTTTTGTTCGATTCGACTTTATGTTTGTGTTGTATGGTTTCTTACGTTTAAAACAATGAATAATGATGACGATAATGATACATAGTGAAATCAGGGTTGATTAAATTATTTATTAAACGTATTGTTAAATAAAGGTATTAATTAATGTCAATTATATACATATTTACTTTGTGATGCAGAAAGATAGATATATTAATTTTTTACTGCATTTATGTGTAGTTTAGGTTATTACCTGCTTCTGATACTTCTGTTACAACTACTACTACTACTACTTCTGCTGCAAAGTGCTCCAATAAATGATCAAAAAAGTACAGAACGAGAGATCCTTCCATGCTGACCGACAATCCCTATTCAGGGGGCCGTGAAAAATTATATGCTGAGTACTAGTTTACCTTAGATGTGCACTTTATATTGCGCTGTTTTGATTCCATAAAAATAGCTGTTAAAGCAGCGGTTGTGTGACAAAATATTTTTTTCACTGTTGTTGATGACATATATATATATATATATATATATATATATATATATATATATATATATATATATATATATTCAGTTTAGCGTGTTTTTATCGGCATTAATTTAAATGAATTTTATCGGGATCAAAATATTTCTCGCGAAATTAACGCGGCAGACGTCACAGCGGATGTTACGTTGCTCTATAAGTAAACCAGAAACAAAACATCAATCGCTCTGCACAGGTCCACGCACGTTTGTTTTGCCAGCCACGGCAGGCGAGACACCGAAAACGGATACTTAAATAGTTTATGAATGGAAAGTTAACTTTTAAAAAGTTGCCAGATTCTTCCACTGACAAGACCAAAGTTACCTGTATGTTTTGCAGTCGTAAACTGAGCTATCATCATAGCACGTCGAGTCTGAAATACCACTTAATGGCCAAGCACACAGCTGACGTGAGTACTCCGCCCCCTCGTCTCAGACAGACACCTGTGGATCATTTCAAATCGAAGAAAATGGATGACACGACGAAGAACACATTTGCTGAAGCCATAGCTAAATATATGGCTACTGCATGCAAGCCTGTCAACATTGTCCACAGCTCCACTCAAGCTGAAATATTTCGCATTGCATTGAACGACTTCTGTTGGATTGACCTGGCGCTTTAAGAGGGGCGGGGCTGCCACTGACAGGTGACTGTTCGCGCGATGTATAAATGGCGTTTTGTTTCGTGAGTGAATACACTCGCTACTCGTAACCGTTCGCAATCGGCAATTTAAACAGCGTGGGCTAAAATGTTGCTAGAACAGGGGTGTCATTATTTAGCTCATTTTTGCATAGTTGTCATGTTTGTCCGTCTACAATCTGACGTTTAAACGAAGTAAATTGCGTTGCAGCTGGGGTTAATCATGCCGGCGCTCCACTTTCGGGATTGACTATTGGGACTTGTAGTTCTTTTGTTCGATTCGACTTGATATGTTTCTTACGTTTAAAACAATGAATAATGATGACGATAATGATACATAGTGAAATCAGGGTTGATTACATTATTTATTAAACGTATTGTTAAATAAAGGTATTAATTGATGTCAATTATATACATATTTACATTGTGATGCAGAAAGATGGATATATTATTTTTTTACTGCATTTATGTGTAGTTTAGGTTATTACCTGCTTCTGATACTTCTGTTACAACAACTACTACTACTTCTGCTGCAAAGTGCTCAAATAAATGATCAAAAAAGTACAGAACAAGAGATCCTTCCATGCTGACCGACAATGCCTATTCAGGGGGCCGTGAAAAACGGAATTAACTGAACAACTCCACTACGGATTGCCAGCGAGAGCCTCCATTACAAGCATCCGAAATGATGTTGACACAAAACCGTAGAGAGACTTCCGAGCAAGAAGGACCAACAGAATCAGCATAGCCTGACTGCTGTGTTCAAAGCAAATTTGAGAAAAACAAAGTATGCAACCATTGGTTAAATCCATTATAGGCTGAGTACTAGTTTACCTTAGATGTGCACTTTATAATGTTATATTGCGCTGTTTTGATTCCATAAAAAGCAGCTATTGTGTGACAAAATATTTTTTTCACTGTTGTTGATGGACAGTAATATTGTGTGAGAGATAATGTGTGAATAACTGCTCCAAGTGAAAAAGGTTCATGTAAAATTGAAAATCGAAATTGTTATTTCAGTAAATATTTGCATTTTGCACATAGAAAACTGATTCATGATTCCATGTTGATGAGAGCATTAAAATGGGGGAAAATAGGACAAAAATTATAAAAGGAAATTCAGAAACGATAAAAAATGCGTGAGTAGTATGCGTGAGTTAGTTAATTTGCGTGAGTTAGTTAATTTGAGTTAATTATGACAGTTGAGTTTTTAATTAGATTAAATAGTTTAATCGTTTGACAGCTCTAATATATATATATATACAGTGATACCTCGGCTCACGAACTTAATTGGTTCCCAGAAAGTGTGTGTGAGCCGAAAAGTTCGTCTTCCGAACATTTATTTCCCATAAGAAACCATTAAAATGAGAATAATCCGTTCCCAGGTCCCCATAAACATAATTTTCTACTAAATAAGCCTTAAAACTACACATAAATATACCTTATTTTATGTAAAATAAATGTGCTATTGTATTGAAATTAAAGAAATAAACTGTACTGTATAATAAAGTCGTTTTATTTACCTTTGTGATCGTAGTTGATGGCTTGATGGAATGGAGTGGGAGGGGAGGGAGGGAGGGAGTTACGGTTTGGAAGGAGAGTCACCTTCCATAAGGACTGTAGGTAACTCAACCTCCGGTGTCGCTTCTCTTCTTTGCTTCTTAGAAGGAGACTCTTTATCCTTTTGCTGACTAAAACCTCTTAATTGACACCTGTTGCGTGTTAGCGTACTGGTACTGGGACGCTAAGTCACACAAACGCACACCTCGTTCGTGTTTTTCAATTATCTCCTTATTCTGGTCTATCGTAATTTTCTTTAGTGTTTTCTTCGGCTTAACACTAGCCTGTGGTGGGGTCTTTTTCGGTCCCATAATAGCAAAAGTGTCTATCAAACTCAAACCACGTCCGCATTCAAAGAAAGGGGTGATTTAACTGGGACGCCGTGAGCGTCGTCAGCTTCTCGCTGCCGCCACCGTGGCGCTGTTCGACCGCTTGGTTTGGTTCGTCCGACTAAAACTAGTTCGTCAGCAGAGACTATATGCTCGCGAAATTAATGTTCTTGAGGCGAAAAGTTCGTGAGCTAAAATGTTCGTGAGCCGAGGTATCACTGTATGTATATATATATATATATACGTATCACTGTATATATATATATATATATATATATATATATATATATATATATGTATCACTGTATGTATATATATATATATATATATATATATATATACAGTGATTCTTAAATGAATTTGATGAATTTGAATTTTGAATGAATGAATTTTGAGGCCAATTTTGTGTCTTGACGACAAAAATGGCCAAGGTTCGTGTTTTATTCACCAATTCCTCCTCCTCCGCTCACCGTTGTTTAATTTGAAACAAGCTTCTCTCTGCTTTTTTTTTCCGCTTCCTCATTCATCCGCAAAGCTGATAACGAGGAGCGGGGGGGGCTTGACCTCGACGTTTAATTTGATTCGGCCAATTATGCAATACGAACGTTGAGCATCCGTTCTTTTGCTCATGAATATTTTAAAAGTGGCCGTCGCTGCACTTTTGTCATCTGCTGGTGAAAAAGATTCCCTCAGATTTTCTGCCTGAAGTGGACTACTTTAAAACAAAGTGGCCGAGTTCCTAAGCATTTTCAAGCATGGCCTCTTCAGACGTTTATGTGGGTTTACTCATGATCATCATCCCAAACAAATTTCATGTTGCTCAGTGAAACTGGCTTTGAAGGCTGAATTTTCAAAATTATTATTTTTTTTGGGGGGGTACTTACCAAAGACCCCTGTTAAATGTTCATTTTCACCAGAATGAATACAGAACCACAATGAGGATGTAATGTGACATCCATCTCTGCCAATCACAGATGACACAAGCTCGCGTTTGTCATCTGTTGGCAGAAAACAATCCACTGAGATTGTTTTTTTGGGGGGGGCCTGAAGTGGCGGCTTCTTACCAAAATGGGGACTTCTTTTTCTTCTCGAGCAAGGCTTCTTGAGACTTTTTGGTTTGTCTACTCACGTCTGTTGAATCCGGACACTCACACAATCTAGTGGACACACAGACTGAGGTGAATTGATTTGCTGACTTGCGCTAGCGGACTCACTTGACGCTGCAGGTATAAATGACTCACTAGTAGTTTTAAACACAAGAAAGTCCAATTTTGGAACGTGGCTGTGCCAGTTGTACATCACTGTTAAGTTACTGCGTCACTCAAGCCCCTGTCACACCTTGACGATTTAGCCAGCGTATGCCGACGTAGGAAAAATTTGGCAAATACGCTGGCGTACGTCGAATAAGTTATGGGTAAGTTTTGTATACGTAACAGCACGCTGAAGCACGTTGGTATACGCCGAATGCGTCGAGAATCGTCGAGAAATTTTAAGCATGCTTAAAATTTCTCGACGTATGTCAGCGTATGGCTATACGTCCCGTATCACGCAGGCCATAAGTAATAGGTAAGTTATGCGATCGTTGCACACGTTCAAACACGTTAAGTGTAGGTTACTCATAAGTCCAAATACGTCGAGAATACCTACTAGCTGTTCTCCAACATCCGTGCCTTTCGAACTTGGCGCTTGGACATGCTGACCAGGCTGTCACGCACGTAGTTGGCGAAGGCTGCAGTGGCTGTGATGGGCTGAGGCTGTGCGAGACCTTTGATGAGCTCCCCAGACTTTTCTTTGGTATGACGCTGATGTTGTTTGGTTTATTAATGACACAAGTCATAATGGCGTTTGATTGCTGCTTTAATAGCGTGAATAGCAACTCACAGTAACGATGGCAAGCCGCACCTTGCCTCTTGGGTTATACCATTTTAACTAGACCGGGGGGGGGATAGTCCCCAAACAGATGTTGGTACTGCAATGTCTAGTGCAGTTATGATTTGAAACGTCCAGCACCAGCCTTTTTATAGACTACGTCACGTGATCGTCGGCAATACGCTGCTGCACGCTATGCATAAATTAGACTATCGTTGGGCATAAGTTGTGTACGCCGGCAACACGCTAGGCATTCGTTGGAATAAGTTATCTATAAGTTATCGAAACGTTCTATATAATTTACTGATACGTTATGTATACGTCCAACCCGTTATGAATGCGCTATGTATACGCCCAAAATTGAAAAAAAAATCGATAATTCAGCGTATGCCAGCGTTTTAGGGAAATTCTGATACGTCGGCATACGCTGGCTGAATCGTCAAGGTGTGACAGGGCCTTCATCACTTGCGAATAGTTTTACAGTTGCCTCATGACCAAAATCCTTTGTCGTACTTGTACTTTGAAACCCGTTTGGCCGTATCCGATGAAAAGGTTTGTTTAATCACGTCGTAAATGAAAAGGCAGGGGGTGGAACTTGCTGATATTAATTAAGAGCGTCCTTCCTTCTCGGCGCAGCACGCAGCTGCGATGCACGCAAATTTCTCAAAGGTCAGTCCGGAGAAGCCGTTAAGTGAGAGTAACAGGATGCAGGCTCGCGGGTCGTCTTTTGTATGTGCGGGAACAGGATGTGGGGAGGAGAAAAAAAGGAAAGAAAGATCCAAAATAGGTAATTTTGACGCTCAACAGATTTTCCATTTCAAAAGTTATAAAAAGATTAAAGACGACAATAACGGCTCGTCTTCCTGCAGGAGAATAATTAAACACAGACATTGCATGCAAGTACTTGACAGTGTAATTACTGTAAAAACTCTCACGCCTTTGCACACATCATCATCATCATCATCATCATCATCATGAGCCAGCCATTTTCTGGATGTGGCACACGAGCGATGTGCTACTCGCATGGTCATTATTCATTTGTCAAGGTACGGGAGGGGAGGAGGTGGGTGCCGGTGTCAACCGAAGAAGAGAATACAAATACTTGACTAGCTTAAATAAAATGATGGCACATTGTCGTGCAAATGTGGACAAAATGGGTGGTACCCATCTGGTCATGAAATATCAATAATAATAATAAGAAGAATAAAAGAAAGCAAAATAATAATAGATGAAAAAAAATGTCATAAAATCACTAATTACCATCATGGATGGCTTGATGTGTCCCTGTTAAAAATGGAGTGTTGAATGGACTATTTAAAACAGAACTATCGGTCGACGTGCATGTAATCCGTGCAACCACGTGACGAAATGAAATGGAGTAGTCAATAAAAACTTTTTTTCAGTGTGTTTTTCATGTTCTTAAGGTTGCCCTGCAAAAGCGTAGGCAGCACAGATGTTGCCATCGGTTGTAATTTATACCGACACTGATAAAAGGTTTGTAACGTAACGCTCCAACTGTGGTTTGAAACCTTCAGCCAGACTTAGAACACCATTTTGAAACCACAACCCGAGTTTGAAACCTTTCCCAGACTTGAAACATCTTATTTGAAACCCTAACTGGAAACCAAGAAACCATAAAAAAAAAACAAATAAATAAACAAACAAATAAATAAATAAAAACTTACTTTGAAACCCCTTCGCGTGCTTGAAGCCGTATTCATAATTTAAAACTCTCGCTTGAAGGTAAGGGAAAAATCAAGGTAGTTTAATTTCATCCACAAGGCAACTCAATGTGCTGCACACAAGCAAGGACAAACCACCTACGAGCATTTCCAAACGCAACAGTTAACAACATTCGAAAGCAAAGCAGAGAAAAGAAAAGCAGGACCCAAACCATTCACTGATTTTGAGACCAGAGGTAGATCTTGATTCTACAGCTAACTGGGAGCCAGTGTCAGGCCTTTCGGACTGGAATAATAACCCGAACCCAACTTTCAAACCCTAATTCAGGCTTGAGCCTATTTGAAAGCGACTCATTGTTTGAAAGCCTAACCTGAGGTTAAAACTCAAAACTGAAACCGTGTGATTCTCTTGAACCCTTAACCTTAGGCTTAAAACCCTAATTCGGAACCCCAACCCAAGCTTGCAACCTTAACTGGAATCCATGTACGGGATGTTTGAGTGTCTACTTCACTTGTGACAGCTGCTTTTTGTTGTCATCTCGACACGGTTTGGGCCGGTTTCAACTGCTTGGCTTTTTGCCCATTTTGTGTAATGGCTACATTCACGCAAACGCACATTCCCGTGCACAGACACACACACACACACCCAAAAAAACGCACGCACTTCCTAGACAAAGCACTCATTCGTCATATTGAATGAATATAAACATCTTCATTTGTGTACTTACTCGCGACTTTGACAAAATGCTCCAAGGCCATCAGCGGAATAGCAAGTGATGCATGCGCGCGTGTGCGTTGGCGTGTTTGTGGCTGTGTGAGTGCTATCAGCATGGAACATGTGGCTCGGAATATTTTCCGAGGCTTTGAGTCATTCGTCACAAAGTGCTGGTTTGCCTTTTTCCGGATGACTAAAATCCAGTATCGCTGTCACAGGAATATATTGTTATTGTTATTATTATTACTTTATACAAGTTTTATGATTATTATCCACTTATCCACATTACAACGAGAATTAGGATTTGTATTTAGAGGTGATGCATGCATTCGTGTTTATTTTTAAAGAATTTGAATTGTTGCTGTTAATTAGTTACTGTCTATGAATTGTTCAAACAGCATCTATTTTACATAGTAAACTTTTTTTCTCAGTAAGAACTTTGAGATTTCCTTTTAAAGGACAAGTGCTTTATAAATTTAATGCATTATTATTATGATGGTGATTATGATTTGAATTATTACGTAATAAGTATTAATATTAGTGCTAGCATCGTAGCATGACTCATTTGTTATTCATGTTCGTGATTTGTCATGTGTAACACCCTTGTTAGCGTGAGCGTTATTATTTTTTTTAATACTTGTTAGCATTAGCTATAGCATCTGGTATTACAGTTAGCAGCGGTCAAAGTTAAAGCGCAAAGGGTAGCATTACTGTTAGCATTAGCATGGTATGATTAAAATGAATATCACAGTTTCGTTTTGACCTGTCTGTTGTAGGCTAAGCTAAATAAAAGGAATGGTATTGCATTGGTATAATTGATATTATTTGCGAGTTAATGCGTGCGTTAGCATTGTTGTTTTGAACTGTTGTTAGCATGACAACAATAGGCATCATTAGCAGGGGCGTTCATAATGGAAATACAGAAAGGTAGTAATTTGAAAACAGTTATCAGTGGTGTAATTATCAGTAGTTTTTTTTAGCATAACTAGCATTAATATAATACTCAAGCTTGGTTTTTCGCAAACATATTGGCATTACCAATGTTTTCAAATCTCTAAATAATCTCGCGCCACCTTACCTCTCTGAGCTCATCCTACACACCTGCCCGGCGCCTCAGGTCTGCGGACCAGACCTGCTCAGAGGGGATCAAGCCTTTTCTGTTGCTGGTCCCTCTCTCTGGAATGACCTCCCACCGAACATTCGTCAAGCCTCCTCGCTGCCCATCTTCAAAACCCTCCTCAAAACTCACTTGTATTCTCTGGCATTCGACTCAGCATGACTTAGATTTGTTCTTGGTTTTACTGTTTGGTGCTTTCTACCGTCTTTATTACCGATTTGTTTTACTGTTTATTGTATATGTTAAATTGCTCCATGTACAGCACTTTGTCTTCTACACCGCCACTGTTTGAAAGTGCTCTATAAATACAGTTGACTTGACTTGACTTGACTTGACTTACCATGACTTTTGAAAGTATGTATAGCGGTAGTGGAAGTGTGACATTATTTACTGTCTATTTTGCTTTCAGCATCATTAGCATTATTGCTTCAAACTCATTAGCATAACTACAATGTGGAATACTAAAAAGCATGAGATAGATGGATAGGTTATATTGAGTTATGAACCTTTGACATTCTGGTCAGGATTATTAACATGGAATACATTCATATTTTAGCAGCAGCGTTTTCAATAGCTGACACCCCCCCCACCCCCAAACTTTAGATTCTGATTTATTGGAACAGGATGTTCATAAAATGTGCGTGTGGGCTATAATTAACAGCGATTTTCCATCATTGTGGTAAATTACAACTCGGCACAGCAATCACAGCAACATGAAATGTGTAGCGAAGGAGGATTCTTTGTAAGGATGACAAATCACGATGAAATAAAGAAATGATCTTTTGTGACTGAGCCGGACAGAATGTGAAAGAGAATGTGCGTGGAATGCAAATGGCTAGTTTGCTATAACAAAATATGCGACACCGTGCTTGACTGGTTAGCAAGTTAACCTCACAGTGCAGAGGTGTAGGGTTCAATTCCGGCTACGGCCTTCCTGTGTGGAGTTTGCATGTTCTCCCCATGCCTACGTGGGTTTTCTCCGGGTACTCCGGCTTCCTCCCACATTCCAAAAACATGCATGGCAAGTTAATGGAATACTCAATTGTCCCCCAGGTGTGATTGCGAGTGCGAACGGTTGTTTGTCTGTGTGTGCCCTGCGATTGGCTGGCGACCAGTGCAGGGTGTCCCCCGCCTACTGCCCAGAGACGGCTGGGATGGACTCGAGCACTGCCGCGACCTTTGTGAGGATAATCGTGCATTTTGATTCAGCGCAATGATAATCAGTCCACTTTCATGGAGGTCTCCAAACATGACTTTGGACAATTTTAAAGGAAAAAAAAAGATATCCAAATATTATACCCAAATACTGTATATAGATATTGCCAAAAATAATTAGCTGTTCATTTGATCATTCATTAATTGTCGCGTCTCGACATCGCCAGCTAATTTACCCTGGCTGGTGTTCTCACGCGGTTCGACAAACAGAACTCATTAACTCCAGATTGTGATTTTTTCATCAGGCAGACAATGAGCTTAATTATAGCGGACTGGCAACACAGCAAGGGGGACTATGGGGAAGAGGTAACAGGCATCGTACGACGCACACACACGCACGACTTTGATTACCTGTGGAGCACGTGTTGCGACTATTAAAGTTGACATCGCCACGGCAACAAGACAAAGCCCTTTTAGCATCCTCGTGGGATGGAACGACTCTCACTTGATCCAAATTACAATTGCTACGTTTTCTCTCCTTTGGCCCTAAAATGAGAAAGCTGTTCATAATGAATACAGTTCATCATAAATAAGCATAGCGCCGTACGGCCGGCGGCGACGGCGGCCGTCGTGCCCTCTTCTAATACGGCCTTCCCGTCTGATTAAAAGCTCTAAATCCGGCCCAAATCACCAAGCCGCGACAGGACAGGAGCTCATCCGTCCCGCTAAGTGGAGCCGCGCGCGCTCGCGGGCTTCGATAAATCAAGCGGCTAGCTTCCGAACGCTATTTATTAGCTCGACTCCTGCAAGTCAAGGTAGTGTTATTTAAGTACAAAAAAATAAAAGGTAAAAAACCTAGAGCAATAAAAAGGTCATCTGTTCTTGTTCACTGTGAGTAGAGCGACACCAAATAGCGTGTCGTTGGATGTTGTTGATTTAAGAGGTGGTGCACAACATGCGGGCGGCCTGGTAGTCCAGTGGTTAGCACGTCGGTTTCACAGTGCAGAGGTACCGGGTTCGATTCCAGCTCCGGCCTCCCTGTGTGGAGTTTGCATGTTCTCCCCGGGCTTGCGTGGGTTTTCTCCGGGCGCTCCGGTTTCCTCCCACATTCCAAAGACATGCATGGCAGGCTGATTGAGCACTCTAAATTGTCCCTAGGTGTGAGTGTGGGCGTGGATGGTTGTTCATCTCTGTGTGCCCTGCGATTGGCTGGCAACCGATTCAGGGTGTCCCCCGCCTACTGCCCAGAGACAGCTGGGATAGCCTCCAGCATCCCCCGCGACCCTAGTGAGGATCAAGCGGTTCGGAAGATGAATGAATGAATGAATGCACAACATGCTGTACAAAACTTGTTGAAAACACTGCTCGACTTTTTTTTTTTAAAGTCTCGTCGTACTTTTTGTCATACTTTCAAAATATTTTGAGCATTGTTTCTTTGCAAGCGTAAGCGGTATTTTGTCATATTCGCAATTGGAGTTCCATCCCGAGGAGCATTTCACGGCCACGCCATCCGTCAGCATTGCGCACTCTTCTTAGTATTCACTGCATCCAGTACAGTTTCATCAATGTATACAAATTCACGTCATCTTGCGTTTCAGTAAAGCCCGCCGAGAAGGACACAGGGCGGGGACGATTCAAATCCATGCCACGGCCTTGACTTTGCCTTCCGAAATCGATCAATTGGGCTGTTTTGCTTGTCGGATTTTGTTGACGAGACAACGCGCAATCATGCGCCAATGTCAGCGAGACCTGGCGCCGCTTGTTCATCTGACTGCAGACGAGCCTGTGGCATGTTGAATAAGCCCTCTTTTAGCCCTTTCTGGGATTCTCGCGGCCTGTAATGAGACACGGAGGGACATTATCTTGATTAAAATCGATCCCGGTGGGATTACACTACGGGCTGCATTCCCTCACTTGCTGCGTGTGGGCCATCGCATGGAAAACGAGCTACGAGATTTTGACTTGTAGTGATATACAGTAACACCACCTCATAAATGCAGCAAATAAATCTACGCCATGCGTTAGATTATAGGATTTCCAATGTTACATTTCATAGTGTGGGTGAATGCAAAAATATGGACCAGATCCGGATTAAAGTCTGATCTGAACAATAAAGCCAATTTAGGTTGTTTTGTGAATCAATGAGTGGATGAATGCATCCACCCTACGCGGACAGAAATTGGAGCCAAATGAAATCCGGATCTAATCTGAATTAATCTTTTTTTTGACAGTTTCTCTTCCTAAATTTACTGAAAGCAAATTTGGTTTGCCACACATTTTATGCTCATTGTGGATAAGCTTTTGGCATTATACGATGATTGTCAACAAGGAAGTAAGTTGAGAGGTTCGTAGTTTTGTAGTGGATAGCTCTACTTTAAAAACGGGCAAAAGGAGAGATGGAATCCTTTGAAGGCAGCTTTTTATTTTTCACCACGTCTGCACCTCCGAACCGAACGAACGAGAACACACCTCCTCGGTAACACAAAACACTTCCTGGTTTCCTTAACCAATCAAATGATATCAACATAAACTTGTTGAAGCAATTATTAAACGGATTATAACGTAGGTTATTGTAACACAAAAGAATATAATGCTCCAATATAAAATGAAAATAATTAATAATTTAACATAAGCTTACACATTTGAGACAAACTTTGATCTGGATTTGATCCAAATTGTATTTGGTTTGACAGTTTTTGACTGCGAAGGACAAATATAGCCCAATTGATTCGGTTTACTCACCAATGTCTCGAAAAGGACAAACATCTTTTAAATGAGAACTGTTAATTGCAGCCAAATGCAATCTGGATCTGATCTGGACTCCTCTTTTTGTTTCGCATCCCAAATTGAATTCAAGCAAATTTAGTTCAGCGATTATCTTGCTTTTTCTTTACCTTTCTCGTGTGATGTATTTGCGTGTATAGCACATTTTGTTTCAGTGTGATTTCTTCACGTTGTATCGCCCCCGCCGAGCCCCCTCCCCTGTGACCAAAAAAAAAAAAGAATGCGCGAACGAATTAAGACTGCATGGTGATGCACCTGAATTGCGAAGGTGAGGAAGCGAAGTCAAGAAAGAGGGAGGAAGCAAAAGGGTGCCAACTCTCTCTCTCTCTCTCTCTCTCTCTCTCTCTCTCTCTCTCTCTCTCTCTCTCTCTCTCTCTCTCTCTCTCTCTCTCTCTCTCTCTCTCTCTTTCCCCCCCTGTCCCGTACCCGCTTCACTCCAACTCGCTTCAGTCCGTCACAGCTTCCACTTCGGAGCGCAATCACCTTCGTCCTCTTCTTCTTCTGCCTCCTCTCCTGTTTTGTTTTTTTCTTTCCATTTTTTGCTAAGAACCATGGAGAGCGCAGAAGGCAACCTCTCGGACGCGGAGTACCGCAGCCCGATGGCCGCCTTTTACAACAACAGCGGCTTGTGCTCCAACGGCAGCGGGTGCGAAGGCGAGCGCGCCCCGGGCGGCGAAGCCGACTACGGCGACGCCAACCCGGTCATCATCGCCATCGTCATCACGGCGGTCTACTCCATCGTGAGCGTGGTGGGGCTGGTGGGCAACGTGCTCGTCATGTACATCATCGTCAGGTACGCGCACGCGCGTCGGTTACAACACTAAAAGTGTGCGGGGTTTTTTTTTTTTTTTTGTATGTTTGTTGGTTGCTGTTTTGCTGCGGAGTCAGCAGACGCTTGAGAGTTTGGTTTTTGGTTTGGTTTGGTTTGGTTTATTTATTGAACATAACATAAAACATATACAGTAATAATAAGGTAAAGTAAGAGAAATCAGTCATCATTCAACACAGTTATTATGTTCAAGGGAGTAGGAAGAAGTAAAGAACTTATCTAGTCCTGCCCCGTGTTACGCGCGTCGGTTACAACACTAAAAGTGTGCCGGGTTTTTTTTTTGTATGTTTGTTGGTTGTTGTTTTGCTGCGGAGTCAGCAGACGCTTGAGAGTAAAATCTTGTTGCGCGCCGATCGGACGGGGAGGGGGGGGGGGGGGGCGGGGGGCTGTCGCCGTCCTGCCTGCTGGTTGTCGGACACGCGTGGCGTCTGGCAAACGTGTTTTAAATTTAAATAGCTCAAATTGCTCCAAATTGTCAGCCAGACCTCCGCCAGCGGCGCACCGGACGACAGTGGAAGCTCTAAAAGTCGAACGACTCAAAATTCGTACTATAGCTGCTTCGACCAAAAGCGCGTGGGAGGTCACAAACTAGACTTCAGTTCAGCGAGCGCTAAAGGGTTCAATTGAGCTTTCTCTTTGACTCGTATTTGGCGAGCATAAACCCAATAAAAGATGACACGCAAGAGATCAGTTCCAATGTTTTGGGACTTTTTTTTTGTTTGCTTCTCGTGGGACTTCATGCATGACGTCACGTGAAGACCCCCTGCGTGCCTTGCTCGACCGCAGTTCAGTGAGCATGATCAAGTCTGGCTTTTTCTTCGGCTTGGTTTCGTAAAACTTAATTTCGGTGTCATTTTTGCAGGGCCTCACTAGAACTCAGTTCAGCAAGTCTCATGATGTCACATGAGAGCTCAGCATATCACGCTCGAGCTCAGGTCAGTGAGTGTCAACCTGCTTTTTTTGAAGGGGGGGGGTCAAATTTACTCTGAACAAAGACATGTCTTGTACTTTACAAGACCTCCGTCCAGCGGGCATCAACTTGTTTGACTTTTTCTTTGGCTTTTTTTCAACAACCATTCGGGACAGCTCTGGTGTGTGATGTCACTCTCGACTTCAGCCTGCCTTCACCTTTGCTCAGTGAGCCTGTATTGTTTCATCTGTATTCAAGAGGGAGTTTGGTTTTCATTGTATTTATTTTTTCAATTAAATGTTATTTTTCTGAAGAAGCCCCAATGCCCGAGGAAGAGCAACTTATCAGAGACAGAAGGCTTGACTGACAAGGTATCAATCATTTGCCGGTCACCGGCAGCGTGCAGCCTCATGCTCACCCGTTATCTTAAACTTCAGGTGCTTTGCTGGAACCATTTTGGAATATCAAAAAGGGGTTGAGCGTTTATGGTTTCATTAGCTGGGGTATCAAGTGAGCAGTCATAAACACACTTCAGGATGCATGTCGACACACACACACACACACACACACACATGCACGCATGAGTGCCGTCCCACAACACACTTGAGTGATGGCCTTCTCAAAGTCCTCCTTCCTCATCCATCAGTTGATTCGCTGAGCTTTGCATCAAGAAAAAAAACTTCACAAGCTCCTCCTCCATCCTTGTATGTTGCTGTGTAGCGCCAAGGGCCCAAACATCCAGCAAGGGCACTGTGCGCCCTCTTTCGCTTCAAACGCCTTGCCAGTTTTTCTGCACTGCATCATGACGCCTCACTTGCATGGCTAAGAAGGGGGGGTGAAGAATTAAAAACAGGAGAGGAAGCGAGCGCAGACCTCCACCAAGGTATAACCTGCAAATTTCAAGCAACGAGTCTCTGTGGCGCTTTGCAAGCCTAACGAAGTTGAAGCAGATGGTTGTGTATCTGCAACCGCATTATTTTAATTGGCAAGGTCTTTCATGAAGCAGGATTTTAATTTATTTTCGTTACGAAATGCCGTAGAGCAATCTCGTGTGAACTTGGAGGCTTTTAAATCCAGTAAGGAGAACATAAACATCAGCGCACACAACACTGTGGAGCAATCACATCAGTCTACAGTGCATAGAAAAAGTCTACACCCCCCTGTTTGAAAGCCAGATTTTTACTCAGCATTAACTTGACTTATCTGTACAACACAAGTGGAAAAAAAAATAAAGTCACAAGCGCAGTGACAATGCTCCAGTCATGCAGCGATCGTGTGTGTTTTTTTTTAATTACCAACGCCTGGGTGTGTAATCGGCCTCCACGTACATTTCCGCCGGCCTGAAAATCCCACAGTCTAAAACTTGGACACACACACACACACACACACACACACACACAACATTGTGAAGTGTTCACATGCCCACAAAACAAACAGATGCACACGCCAGTTCAGTCATCAAAAACGGTTCCTGACCCATTAGAGTACTCGATTAAAAAAAGGATGCGCCCTAATGTGAGACACATTCCACAACCGGTGTAGCAGCCATTTAGCTAATGGTGCACTGACAGCATTTCCTGAGGATTGGAAAAAAAAAAAAAAAAAAAGTAGTCATATGCTCCTCATCCTCTTCACGCTGCCGCTCTCGGATGCAATTTGGCCAGTTTAAATAGACACAAAGGTGCGTGAGTAAGGTGTTCCCGTGGCAACCCTTCGGATCATAAAGAGTAACAACTGCGCTCTCAATCTTCATCTCCTCGGACTTCTTCTCATGCTTCCTCTCGCGGCCCATCCGGAAATCTTTCAATGAGTGACTGGAAAAAAAACCCCTTCAGGGTCTAAAATACAATCACACACAACAACATTGTGGAGCCATCGCGGCACTATTCAAAACGAAAAAAAAATGTCATGGGCACACAACAGTGTGGAGCGATAACATGTTGAAATGTAAAAACTAAAAGCACCGGGGCACAATCACATGTCGGAGTGCGTCAAAGACTGGCAAGACAAATGTTCCTCTCTGGGGGGGTTTCCAGGCAGGGGGGAGGAGGGGGTGGAGGGTGGGGAGTGGGCTACTGTAACTTCTTGGAAATTAGATGACATTTAAATGCTGGCTATTCCATTCATAATCCCGTTTGAAAGTTCCAAAGACACGGAGGGAGGAAGACAAAGTCACCGTCCCTGGTCTCACTTCTGCGGAGAGCCGTCGCAATAAACAAAAGCGCAGATGTTGGGACGAGATCCAAACTGGCGTGCGCTACATTGCTGCCAAAGCTCTAATGGGAAGTGCCATTAAGTTGTTTATGCGTCGAGCGTGAGTGTGAGATAAAATCTCATTCAGCCACATTTTGCTCTCAAAGTAGGTTAAGGATTAGAGAAACTTTCCTTTTGTCGTGCTCAGAGCCATTTTAATGATTGACTTAACTGCAGACAGGGGTGACGGCCCTTTTTTGGGGCGGCGGGGATGGAGGGGGTTGAAAAAAAGGTTTCGGGCATCATGGAATTAATATCAAGTGAAATTGTCTTATTGTCTTACATGACAAAATAAAAATGAGCAAGAAGTGAAACAGACCGGTGGGGTAAAACCAAAACATGGATACGCATAATCTTGTGGAGCGATCCAAAGTCAAGGGCAAAAACATGCGTCGCACAAAATTGTGGAGCCATGCGACCGGAAGTCGACAGAAAATAAAAATGGACACACAACTCCACTGTGGAAGTATCAGAGTTCAAGTCTAAAACATGGACTCACACAACACTGCGGAACGATCACATGACAGCATCCAACTCCATCTTCAGATTATACCGTATTTTCACGACCATAAGGCGCCATTAAAAGTCTAGTGTATGAGCCGAGTTCCAAAGCCTGACTGAGCGCGCTTCTGGCCGACACGCTGTTTATAGAGAGAAAAGGCGGGCGTAAGTGACGTCAGGCATGCGGAAGTCTGCCAATGAGTGAAGGGTGGGCGTGCCCAACAACACGGTGCGTCGAATGGTCGTGAAAATACGGTACACATGGACGCTGTGGAGCAATCACAATTTGCAGTCTAATTGTATTCTGCAAAGCATTAACAGGGACACACACACACACACACACACACACACACACACACACACACACACACACACACACACACACACACACACACCATTGTGGAGTGATCACGTCATATTTTAACTCACTAACATGGAATCGCACAAAGACAAGGGCCAAACCATAGATACACACAACATCGTGGAATGAACATGTCTTACTCTACAAAACATAAAAATGGACACACAACGTTGTGGAGGAATTCCCCGTCTCACTCCAAGTCGAAACAAAACACATCTGGACGCACACCAATGCGGAGCGACCACATCGTCCCAAGTGTAAAACGTGGGTGCGCACGACGCTGTGGAGCCATCATGAGTCGAATGTCGACAAAACATCGACGTGGACAAACAACGCTGCAGAGCAATCCTCTGTCTCACTTAGAGTCTGCATAGAAGAAATACGGATGCGCTCCGTATTGCGGCGCGATCACAGCGTGAAATTGAACGCGCAAAACATTGCGGTAAGACCGCACGTCGGAGTCTAAAACAACGTACATAGTCACTAACAACCTTACGACTCAATCGCCGATCAGAGTCACACCGATTGACACGCGCAAGATTGTGGAGCCATCGCGGCAGCTCGCCGGTGACGGAACATCAACTGGAACCGTTTTTTCATCGCCTGGATGAAATATAAGACGCGCGAGGGATGAAAATGGAAGCGAGGCGTAGGGCGTGCGTACGTGATGCGATTCCACAAATTCCGGCCTTTCAACTTCTCGTTGGTGCCGCGGACTCGTGTCAACAAAGTTCCGCTTTGTGTTTATAACGACAAAACGCTTGGGGTGATGGACGGGCGGATGGAAGGATACTTATGGCGGCGGCGAGGCTGTGCATTTGTTGCACCTTCCGTGCGGACTGGACTCAATCCGCCTCTTGTTCCAGTCGCTATTAGATCTCTACTAAAAGACAAGATGTCACAAACAAAATTGTGATATGAGAGCGGGCAGTTGTCCACGGACGTCATCTGGAGCACGTCAGAATCGATATTTGTCTCGCAAGGTGACAAAAATATAGTCTCATTTTCTCCTCCTGCCTTCTCGCTAAGGGGTATTTACACGCATGTGTGTGTGTGTGTGTGTGTGTGTGGCGAGAGATCGGAAGAAGCCTCATCTGTAACCTGCGTGCATGTCATTCGTGAAACAAACCGTAGAAGATCTCGCGGGTCAAGGTGCACAACCTTCAGCTGTTTTCCTCAGCAGGCCGTGGCGACACGTCGTCTTTGTTACCGTGGCAACGAGCAGACAAACTCTCTCTCTCTCTCCCCCTCAGAGATTTCCATCGGGAGCGCCGGGCTGAATCGTCTCTGTTTTTGTCGAACGACGACAACGCAAAGCTGTGGCTTTTTTTTTTTTCTCCGCATTCACGCGGAGTAGGGGGGTGTTTAAAAAAACGGTCGGCATTCGCGCCGCGTCGCGCCAGATAATGCAGTTTCCTTTAAACGGTTGATAATTAGGTCTTTGCTCAATGTCAGAAAGAAGCTGACGGGGGAAATGAGGGCGGTTATCGGAAGTTTGGGGAGATTTTGTGATGGTCCACCGAAAGATTGAAATTCTAAAAGATATGTCAAATGGTGGACGGCGCCAAAATAAAAAGTATTTCCGATGGCAGCGTCACGCTGCGGCCGCGCGGATTTTCTTCAGCCGGAACTGTCCCCTTGGTAAAGGAGGGAGGAATTAGGAAGCGTTTGAAATAGCTGTCGTTGCTAGCACAAAAACTTCAGGCTTCGGTTGGAAGGCAAAAGAAATGTTAGGAAAAGCCCGCGAGAACTTCTGGAATGGCTTCCGGGACTTGAAATGGTGACCGATGTTTGACATGAGTTGAAATATTTTACTGGTGACTGCTGAACACAGCCACATCTTCAGTTATGAGGATGTGCACACTTTTGCAACTAGAACATCGATGTTGTTTTTACACCTCTCTTAAAAATGTATTTTTTCTGATTTAATATAAGGGATTGACCTTTTTTTTTTTTTTTTGCTCTACAGAACGCATGAGGCCCTGCGTTGTCTCTGTGTTTTATCGTGTTTATTGTTTTTATGTTCCTAATGAATTGTTTTCGCGGCCTTTGTTCGAAATATGTCGGATCTTTACTTGATTTCCAGCACTTTGTATGCCGCTGCGGTTGTTTTTTAAAGTGCCGAATAAATAAACTTGAGTCAAGTGTTGAAAAACAAGGTCACCTTGGGGGCTGAGCAGTGGTTTACTCACATGCGACAAAACATTTTTTTCCCTGCATTTGTACAGTCGAACGCCGTTACAACGTACCATGAGGAACAGAACGAGTCTGTACGTTCGAACGGTAGTTTGTCGTAACCTTATTTCCAATAAAATGGCCGCCCTAGGCAACTGCCGGGCCGCCGACAACTCCCATCAATTTAGGATGTGCTGCCCTCCGAAGCCGTTTACGAACATCTTTCATTCAGTTGGTTTTCGAAGTTTGCCAATGAAAGGAAGTGGGGCTCAGAACAGAGCCCTTGGGTACACCAGGAGAAACAATTGCAGCATTCGGCTCATTCCATTAAAACCATTTAATAGAAATCATTTCACTGGTGTACCACAGGGCTATATCCTGGGGTACGGTAGTCAAGATTTTGTTGCCACTACAGATGATTGTTGAAATCGTTGACTTTGCCAAGTCGTGGTGTCGGCTGAACTCGGTCTGGCGGACTCCCTTTCGAAAGCGGGAGAGAAGTTCAGCCTTCACAGACACCGAACATGTTTTCAGAGCACGTGCTCAGAACTGCGCCGTTGCTTCGTGAGTTACGGCGGGAAGTACAACAATGTCGATCAAGAGCGTTGCTAAGCGACAGAGGGGAATCCCGCACCGTGCATTTCGTTCATAAGCAAGGGCGCGGTGGCAGTTAGCTTCCCGCGGTTCGTTGTACCGAAGGCGTTTCCCATTATTCTGCGGGGAAAAAAATCCGATCGTTATAAAGGAAGCTTACGTTATACGGGAGTTTGTACGCAAAATCGGCAAATGAAAAAAAGGTGATGTGAAATTGAGACTTTGAAATGTGAACGTTAGCGGGGTACGTTGAAACGAAGTTCAACCGTTTGATCTAATTTCTGATTCTTTTGGGGGACATTTTGTTGGAACAAAAATGGAGGCTGGCCAACGCATTTCCACTGATCGGCGCGGGTGGGCGGACGATGACGATTGCATGAGTGCCTTTTCCAGCAGATTGCAATTACATGATAAATGACCCTAGCTTAGCGCTAACGCGGCGACAAATAGCTTTTCACGGCGCGTGGGACCCTTTCTAGTCTGCTGAGTTTCTCTGATTAGATTCCTCAGACCCGGGCTGAATGTACGGGCACGGAACACGCATTCCTTCCGGTTGCGCTCCTAAATATTGAACCCAATGGAAACCTCCGGGGGACGGCTCGCGGCTTGCGGACCTTCGCAATCCGTCAGTGTGTGTGGATTGTGTTACCGGCAGGGAGAAAATATCAAAACAGCGGCAGCACACTTTCACACGTTCATGACAAATGATGTTTTGTGCGCTGGATAACAGCAGTCCAGTAGATTAATGTCCAGGCGGCTGCAAGATGTTGTGCTCAAGGAGCGCTACGGCTTTGTTGGAATTACGGAAGGGCGGCAGGCGTGTCGAGGTTGTTTTGAAGGCTTCATGGGGTGTTTTTGTAAAGGTCCTTGACGAGCTGCAAAAGCTCAGGAGGTTATTGAAAAAGGTTCATTACTTTAGTTTGTGACTGGTGGTTTTTTTTTTCTGTAATGTAATATCATTATGAAGGCTGTATTAGATGTCTATCAAAAGGTGAGTGGTTGTATTATATTTATGAATAAGAAAACCTTTATTTGCCCCACAATGGAGAAATTTGCATTTTAGTTTTACTACACGGTAATGATTCGTTTTTTTTTTTTTTTTACATAACAGGAATGAATGCCAACAGGCTGGTTGTGGTTTTTGAGGCTTCAGAGGGAGTTGTTTATGTTTTTGCTGTATTATTATTATCATTATTATTATTGTGTAAAGTTACTCAAGGTGCTACAAAAGATGAGGAGGTTTAAATTAAAAAATGTGAATTTTTTTTACTTGATTATTTAGTGATTTAATAAACACCATTCTGTGTGCTTGCAGAGGGATTTTTTTTCAAGAGGAAACTGTCAGGGCATCAGTGGTTCTACTGCATTTTAATTTTACTATCCGATAATTTTTTTTTTACAGTTGTGTTAAGAATGAATAATGGCAGGCTTTTCACAGTTCTGAAGGCTTAAAAGGATTTTTTTGGGGGGGGCCAAAGTCATCTTTGAAAAGGTGAGTGGGTGTACTGCAATTTAGTTTTGCACTACAAATTGTTTTTTGTTGTTGTTTTTTTTAAACACTCGGCAGACAGTAACAGCATGCTTGTTCCGGTCATGCTGGCTTCAAAGGGAATTTTTTTTGTGATGGTTCTCATAAGTGCTGCAGGAGTTGTTTTTATTTTTTTTTTTAATGATTTGACGTCACCCAAATGGACACTACAAAGGGAGGATGAGCAGTTTTGCTCTGCTTTAGTTTCCCAGGAGAGCAGCTGTTTTGTTTTAACCTTCATTTGACTACTCATGATGAATCGTGACAGGCTTGTCACACAATGGAGGGCACAAAGTAAGTGTTTTTTTTTTGTTTTGTTTTTATTGGGTCCAAGCCCTATAAAAGTGGGTGTCAGGCACAGTGCCAGAATTTGTTGTCTCCCGGGATCAAAGGGAGGCTTGACCGATATGTGGGTGAAGCTAAGGAAAAAAAGAATTACTTTGTTTTCTTGAGAGGCTCCCTCGTTTTTCAAATCAAAGTATGATACACACCAGTGGTGCATGTACAGTGTATTCAATATAAGGTATGAATTGGCCGGAAGGGAAAGATTTGAACCCCATGTCCAATGATGGTCATTGATGATGTCTTTGTATCCCTTTTCCATGTGCACTGCTCCTTCAGGAGTTGGACCGGGTTCTTTTTCTTTTTTCCCAATCACCTCTACCCCACTGAAAATGGTTCAGAGAGATAGCGGTGCGCTCTGCTCTCATTAATTTTCTGCCTTGGTTTTCATGAGTGTGCGAGCGTACCTCGTGTTTGAGCTTGTGTCACACCATGAGCAAATCCCTCATGCGTTTCTTTTCGTAATATTGTGGCAATACTCAGAACTCCACTGTAGTCGCAATGCAAATTTTTCATCGCATCTCTGCTCAGGGGTATTCATTTATTAGCAATATGTTTGTTATTGCAGTTTTAGTTTGCCTTGTTAACAAATACCTCAGAGCATTAATATCTTAGCTCTTGTACTGGATGGCAACAAGACGAACAATAATAGGCTTTAGTGTGCCATTTGGACAGTCGTCCCTAAATTATTTGCTCATTTGCTTGTTTTGTTTTGAGCCACGCACACATAGCTCGCCTTTGCCCTGGCTGAAGAATTAATTCCACACTTGAGGAATCAATAATAAACTGGCTTTCCTCAGTAAATAAGCATTTTCCGGCCACTCCAGCCATTCAAGCTGTGCACAACTGCTACAAGCACATTAAACAGCCTCTGCTGTTGTGTTGTGGCATGTGACCACTAATGACTCCACTTGTAATCTTCTACTTAAGAAAAAAAACAACACACACACACGCACACACACACACACACACACACACACACACACGTCTTTCTGTGCGGAGGTCATATGGAAATTTCACAGACACGTTCCGGCCGGGCGATCTATGAGAGAGGGCTGCGCCGCGGTGGAAGTGGTCAGAGACCACTTCAGTCATGGCCAATCAAAGCGGCTTCATACATTAGCTATAAATGCGGCGCGTTAGTTGCGCGCCACAGTCTCGACAAAGCGGACGCACACCTGCGCTGTGATATGGGCACTTGGCGGTCGCCAGCGCTCCGCCACTGCCCCCCCCCCCCTTTCATTCGTGTGAAAAGTGTGTGTGAAGACTTGTAGGTGGCGAGTGAGGCCCCTTTATTATATGCAAACCCGTTTGTGCATTTTCAGGTTCAGTGTCCCTCAAACACCAACCGAACCAACTGGGACTGTTATTTGATGACACATTGTGCACCTCAAGTTTTTAAAAAGTGTTTCTCCGGGTGGAGAATGAATTATCTGACATCACACAACTATTAAATTGCTTGAAACCAATCGCTTCCTTCCTGAAAGAATCCTGAAAAGTCTTTGGGAAGTTTGGTGCAGAATCACAACCAAAACACACCTACAATGGAACGGTTAGGCCCACGAGGGCATTTAAAACAAACGCCCCTTCTGCCACTCCGGAACCACGTGACACACTATTGCCTCAGCTAACCGACCCTGGACCAATAAAGCTGGGAAATAACGAGGCTGGCAAGCTGTCAGCGTCCCGGTTAATTAGAATTTAATGAACAAACATGTCATCATGGACGCTTGTTAAGAGGATTTGGGATTAGTGAGGGGATAATAAAAAAACAAGAAGAAGAAGACGACGGGGTGGGTTCAATAGTACAAATTCAGCCCGCTGAATTGTCTCACTGTTCGTTTGTGCTGTTTTCAATCAATGTGAGGACGCATCCAAGGATGGAGTGGGGTGGGAGGTGGGGGGCACGTGAAAGGAAGGCTTTGCGGTCAATATTTGCTTGGAGCACCACTTTGCTTGGCGTCATGGAGCACTATTGGGACACTTTTAATGCAGTCACACAAAGGCCCTCTACTTGGATGCTCTTTGTCCTCCCAAGTGTGAAAAAGCTGGCCATTAGTTGAACAAACAGCTCTTTTTATAAGTGGCATTTTTATTCAATAAACGCTCGAGTGGTTTCATAGAGCTGTTTATTTTGTTGATATCCTTGAGGTCCACGATGTTGTTGTAGCGAATGTGCATAAAAATAAATCTTTTTTTTTTTTAAAGGAATTTAACCCCCAAATTTTCTTTACATTATGTAGTGTGCACCCCCACTAGCCTAAACACACTATTCTGATTACTATTGCTTTTGCGGAGTACGAACGAAGCAGCAAAATCCACCTGTTTTGCTCCATCTCAGAGGCGGCCATTTTGATTTTTTTTTTGTTGGTTTTTTTTTTTGAAAAAGGGAATTTAACCTTAAAATTTTCTTGACAATATGTTGCGTGCACCCCCGCTAGCCTAAACACGCTATTGTGATTACTATTGCTTTTGCGGAATACGAATGAAGCAGCAAAATCCACCTGTTTTAATCCATCTCAGGGGGCGGCCATTTTGCCACTTGCTGTCGACTGAAAAAGGCATCACAGTTGCTCGGGGCTCAGGTAACAACCAAACCTGGCTACGTTTGCGAACGTGACGTGACTGGATAACCGAGCACTGAGCAACTGAGATGTCATTTTCAGTCAACAGCCAATGGTAAAATGGCCGCCTGCTGAGATGGTTAAAAACAAATGGATTCTGCTCACTAATTTATTTTCCACAGATGCAGTATTAATCAGAATGCCGTGCTTAGACTAGTGGGGGCCGCATAGATTGTATTAAATAGTGAAGTGTTGAATTTGAAATCTTCCCTTTTAGGCACGCCGCCTCTGAATGGATACTTTGGGGAGCCTTGCCTTCGCTCTCTCATGTCCTCCAATTTTCACGCTTTCCATTATTTTGTTCAAAAATAATCATGTAATGGAAAGGGGAAGTTGAGCACAATGTGTGCTCTCGCCATTAAAGTTCGGAGATGCGGCAAAGGGAGTTTGAGTGCACTTTAAATTGGAAAGTCGGGCCCATCCCAGCAACAACACAGACTTTGTTTTTCACATAATGACTTCATTTTGAGGTTGGTGTTTTTACGTTGTACCTTGACATGTCATTAGGTTTTTATATTTCATTTTTTAATGCAAACCCAATTGCCTGACTCAAACCCTCAGAGAGAGAGAGACAAAACCACTAATGTTGTTTTTTGGGCAGGTACACCAAAATGAAGACAGCCACCAACATCTACATTTTCAACCTCGCCCTGGCCGACGCGCTGGTCACCAGCACGCTGCCCTTCCAGAGCGTCAACTACCTGATGGGCACGTGGCCCTTCGGCGATTTCCTGTGCAAGATGGTCATGTCCATCGACTACTACAACATGTTCACGTCCATCTTTACGCTCACCACCATGAGCATCGACCGCTACGTGGCCGTGTGCCACCCGGTCAAGGCTCTGGACTTCCGAACGCCGCGCAACGCCAAGATCGTCAACGTCTGCAACTGGATCCTGTCGTCCGCCATCGGCCTGCCGGTCATGTTCATGGCCTCCACCGTCGTCACTCGTGAGTCTGCCAACATGCTCGTCTTGAATACGTTCTCCTTTCAAACTCGGCCCACTGCGAGACAGTGCCCAGCGGGACATCACGCACACGATTATCCTGATGAGCGAGCCAATCCGAAGCATCCGGGTTTTAACGTGTCATCTGTGAAGCTTTCCGTGCCCACCGATGCCCGTGTGTTGAAATTTCTCGCTGGCCTTTTGCTCCAACTTCTGCTGCAGCAGGATAACGCTTGGCGAGCTTAATTGGCCCTTTTCTCTCCATTACCTCCGCTGATAAGGCGACAATGCCAGCGACTTGTATAAATGAGTCACAGGGAAGCCTTTCAGCAGAGAATAGCTAGTAAATAGTGCTCCTTGCAAAAGGACCCCGAGCAAGCCCGCTGGAGTGTTCATTATACTTTAATTTGCTTGAATTATGTTGATGTGGATGGAAGTCGCCCCGCTTTGGAGCTTATTCTTAATAAGAGCGCATAGATGTGACGTTGTTATCCATCGCATAATCGTGTTGACATGTTACACAGTCTGGTTTTGGATTAGCCATTAAAACGGCAAAACAACAGAAGGACAAACATGGGACACGCAGCGCGGCGCGGACAAAATGACTGCCTTCGCGTTATGACGGGCGGCGACAAAACGCTTCGATATGGAGACATTTGTGAAGAATAATAACGGACGGGATGGTGCCATTGTCACACGATAAAACTATCGCTTTTCCAAGGCCAATACCGAGGAGGCCGAAAACCGATATTTGGAGCCACTGCTCATAATATATTGGCATCAAAATTTCTAACCCTTTAGCAGTTACTACAGTGGACAGTTTATCGTGTTATCAGGTTACAGGGTGCATGAAAGGGTTCATAAGGAATAATACGAATGTTGATTGAACAGATTTGCAACATTTTGTTTTCTGAGCCAAAAGGCAGAATTTTCTGAAAAAGTTTTACCTCCTCAAATCTGACTTTTTCATCTTGTTTTTTATGTTTTGTTTTGTTTTTTTATAGTAAGACTTTATCTTTGCCATCAGTCAATTTTGTTCTTTCTCTCGGAAAGTATGAGTTTTTGTCTATGGGGTATTCTTGTACAAAAATGCCAACTCTGACCCTGAAAAAATACAACTTTTTATCTCAAAACACTACGTTATTACCTTGTGATGTGGCATTTCCGCCCGTGTTTCCCGCACAGCCTCGAGCATCGTGGATTGCAAGCTGATCTTCCCGCAGCCGTCGTGGTACTGGGACATTTTGCTGAAGATCTGCGTCTTCATCTTCGCCTTCATCATTCCCGTGCTCATCATCACCGTCTGCTACGGCTTGATGGTCCTGCGCCTCAAAAGCGTGCGCATGCTGTCGGGCTCGCAGGTGAACCATCCGCTTGCTTCGTTCTTCTGCGTCTTTCCGTGACACGGATGAGAGGGCATTAGAATGCATCGCATCAACTCGAGTCCCGATTGATTTTTCCCTCTCTGTATAAATGGGCTCGAAAAGTTACAGGCTCCATTGATTCATCACCCAAGAATTAAAAAAAAAAGCATTACAGCTGAAAAGAAGCAACTGCGGCTCAATGCGGTGACCGACTTGTACTGATTTCATCAATCGATCACCCTGCGAGAATCATTTTGCAGTGATCCTGAAAATCAAAAATACAATGTTGGAGAAATGTGGAACGGCGAATAGCAATGTAGCAAATGGGAAATGAATCCTTTCGGTGGTGCACAATGTGATCAGGGTGCATGAAGGCTGTTAAAAGTGAGCTAATTGTCATGGTTTGGGGGCCTAGGAGAAGGACAGGAATCTGCGTCGCATCACGCGCATGGTGCTGGTGGTGGTGTCCGTCTTCATCGTGTGCTGGACGCCCATCCACATCTTCGTCATCATCATCGCCCTGATCAACGTCTCCAGCTCCACCCTGCAAACCGTCACCTGGCATTTCTGCATTGCCCTGGGATACACCAACAGGTATTCGAGCGAAGCCGACGATCCCTCGCCGCGGCGTTCTTTGGAAGACGCGCGACATGATGCAGGGCGGGAAGCGCAAAAGTGGCGATGAGTCGAGACACGCATGTTCTGCATGATAGCGGCAATGTTGTGATGGACTTCTTTTCTGAAAACCTTTGCCCAAGACAGCGCATGATAGGTGTTATCTCCCCACATATTCTTCTTAAACAATGTAGTCATGGATTTTTTTCCCCACATTTGTAACAATGACAGTGCATGATATAGTATGCTGCAATGCCATAATTTTTTGTTTTTATTTTTTATGTAGTTACTGGATGCGTTTCCTCTGCAGAGATTTAGCAAAGATGGCGCATGTTGTGTTGCTTACTTCGATGTTGTGACGTACTGTTCTTAATAAATGCATCCAAGACAGTGCATCATATCTTGTTTCCTTCTATATTTTGATCGGTTTTCCAAATCCGCATGGTTTATCTTTGCACATTTTTTGTTCGTTCAAGAGTGCATTGTTTGAGACAATATCATGACGGATTTTTTTTTTCATATTTCTAGTCACGACTTTGCATGATATGCTGCTTGGCAAAACGTGATGATCTGCTGCTTGCTGTTCGGTATTAGTGGTCTTGTTTTGAAAATATGTGTTTGTTTGTTTGTTTGTTTGTTTTAAGAGAATGCATGATATGCTGCTAAGTGCTAATAGACGAATTTTTTGAAAACTAAAACTCACGACACTGCTTACATTTTGCAAAGCTTTTGTTCAAGCGAGTGTGTGATATCTTGCTTGGCACAATGTTGTCATGACATTATTTATTGCCATAACGGTTACTTGATGATATGCTTTCTTCCATTTTTTTTTGGGGGGGGGGGGGATGACCTTTAAAAAAAAAAAAAAAAATTCAAGAAAGTGCCTGCTATAATTTTTGCATATTTTGATTCGAGCCAGTGCACGCTATGCTGTTTTCGCTGTTATTACCAAGGTCTTTAATTTGCGCCTTAATTTCTTCACGACAGATGATCTATTGCTCGCTGTTATGTACTGATGGGTTGATGTTGCACACTTACAGCAGTTTGAACCCGGTGCTTTACGGCTATCTGGACGAGAACTTCAAGCGCTGTTTCCGCGAGTTCTGCTCATCAGGCCCCTCGCTACTGGAGATGCAGAACTCCACTCGGGTGGGCGCGGTCGGCCGCAAGGCGCCCCAGCGCGAGCCCAACAGTGCGCAGACGGGAGACAGGTCCAATCAGCAGGTATGGTGGAGACAGTGAAGCTTCCTCTACAGGTTTAAAAGGCATAATTGACCTTAAAATTACCGTGATAAATCAAATAGACGTGCGGAAAGAAGGGAATCAATCACAAATGTGAAAGTCGCAAGTATGTTTGAAGTTTTCATTTTAAAGTTTTAACCCACTCCTCAGTTACTGTCCAAAAGTAAATCGAGTCCCGCACACAGCTAGCACCGATGCTAATGCTACAACAACGTGACTGGTGTCCTGACTGGTCCACAAGTTTGATTACACCACTAAAGTAGCGGATGCAATGTTGCCAAAGCTATGAAAGACGCACCACTGACGTAGCCACATTTTTGGGGGGGGTACCACGCTGTTATTTTAAGTTACTTCCAACCGGCGTCCATTTTGTGTCTCTCGGGCAGGTATGACTAGCCGTGGAGGAGTCGTCCGTCGACTCTCGCTGCCGAGGTGGCGGCGCCAACGACGACCTCAACTCGGAAGTCACACAAGTCACAACGGGGCTCTAATAACTCACGCACGCTGACACACACATATTAACGCACCTACACACGGATTGAGATTCAAAATGTTGCAAGTCGGCAAATGGCGCAGGGAGACCAATTGGAAACAGAAGGGGGTGTGCGGCACGGACAAATAAGAATTGTACATACAAAGATGCTAACCATTATTATTATTATTATTATTATTATTATTTACGCCTGCTCTTCATCGGATTTGTAATACATAGACTGCAGACCTCAGCCAAGGCCAGGTAATCCCAAACGTGTATCAGGCAATACTGTTTCAATCCAATTTTCAAGATAATGTCTACAATGAGAAATGATCGGTTGTCTCAATAACTGTCCGAAAAAGCGAAGAAATACTGTAGCTGTTTACTTCTACCACTTTCACGCTGAACTGGTAACACATTTGGAGCCAGTGCAAGAACCACATCACAAACCGTCATGAAAGACCCAAAATAAAAGACGGTGTCAAACGTTGAAAAACGGCGTGAAGAACCATTTGAAAACCACTTGATGAACCGGGCCAGGAACATACCAAAAACCCAGTTAAGGACCAGTCAACATCAAGTCAAGAACCACGTCGGAAGCCATGCCAAGAAAAAGTCATGGTTGTTTTTGTTTTTTTTGCCACTACCAGTGCAACTTTTGGCCTACTAGTACGATCTTAAACTGGATATGAAGGACGTGGATAAAATGCTCCAGTGGTTTCCCACAATTGTGGCTTAGCTACTAGATGGACATCCACATGACTGGTTGCTACATGGACCTTCCAATACTGATCGAGTAAACACTCAATTGATCGACATTGTTCTGCTGTACCTAATGTTATGTCCCTGGGAAACTTTTGGTGGCGTTTTCGACTCGTTTCTGAAAGCACCAGTCGCCACAGGGTAATTTCCCTGCTGCTCGTTTGTTTGCACGGTGGCAGCTTCGAGGGTGTTTTTTTTTCCTTTTCCTGTTGCACGCTCACACGCACACGAGCCCACAGAGACAACCGGTGCCTGGACTGTGACGACAGACAAGCTCTGCAAATCGTCTCTGGACTGAAAAGGGGAAACGGGGGGGGGGGGGGGGTTGACCAAGTGTGTTTATACGGTAAGCCCGCTGCTGCCGCATTAGTGTGTTTGCATACTTTTAATGACACCGGCGTGTGTGTGTGTGCGTGCCGGGCGGCGGCTCACGACGGAGACTCACTTGATGTATTTACCACACGGGAATGTGTGTTGTTCGTACTAGGGCTGCTTTGGTGTCTGTCGTACGCTTTCTTGTTTCTTCACTGCCTGGCCGACAGCAAAACGTGGATAGATGGGCGTTCTGCGTGGAACCATATTTGGTAAGCAAGGCAAATCGAAGTGTAAAAACCGCCAAACGCTGAAATGTGAAACCCTAACCCCAGTTTAAAAGTCTCATTTGAAATCAAAACCTGATTTTGAAAGTCTATTTTTGGGTTCAAGACTTCATTTAAAACACGAACACTGCAATTTGAAAGCGGAACCTTGTTTTGAAACCCAAACGCCTGCCAGGAATCTATAGTACTGTAATCCCTCGTTTATCACGGGGATTACAAGTGAAATCCGTGATGTAGTTATCTTGTTTTTTTTTTTTACTATACACATACAATACAATACTGTACACCAAAGACTAAACCTTATTTCAGGCCCAAGCATTAATATATATACTATATAAAACCGTTTTTTTGTCATGGAGAAAAGAAAAAGAGCAAATAATGATCAGATTTTTGCTGATTGTTGTCTCTGTGGTAAAGTGAAGTAACACAAGACAAATTATTGTTAAATAGTCACATATTCTGTCTTTAATTCATACAGTGTCTTTATTTTTGTAAGTGTTAAGGGACCAAAAATGAAGTTATTTTATTCACGATCTATTTTTTTTTTCAATTAATCGGTGGATGAATCGGTGATTACAATTTCGTACCACCAAATATCGGAACTCGACCCAAAAAAATAAAAAATGACAATTATCGGGCCCTATGTTCAATTTTTAACCAGGCTTGCAACCCTAACTTGTAGCGAGAAGTTGAAACCTTAGCTTCCAACCATGTTTTTTGAAACTCCAACCCTGGTCTAGAAACCATAATTTGACTTCATTTTAATTCCAAACTCTAATTTGCAACCCTAACCCATGCTCTTCTACTACTTTTAGAAGCACTGTAAAAGGGATTTTTATTTATTTATTTTTTAATCGTATAAAGTGTGTTTACTTCTTTTTAAACGTGTCTGACAGTAAAGAATGTCAGTAAAATGTGGACAAGAAGTTCAGAAAATAGACGGCTGTATAAAAACATTGCCTGCCACTTAACGAGGGTCCTTAGATGACTCTGAACCAGTTTATTTCATCATCCATTATTTCCGATAAGCAAAAACAACTTGCGGGAATCTGGTTTGGGCCTACGGGCCATTATTTTAGATTGACTTCCGAGAGAATTTCCCATTTAAGAGGAGTACGCTGTGTCACCATGAGAAACGACATCTTGCCCTGGCAAACAGATGTGACTCTGTAGGGGAATCAATGTTTTTGGACACCGGCTTAATGAAACAACGCCACGGTGGTATCGTCAGATCATGTTACGAGTGCGCGTGACTTGATTGGATTTAAGGGCCAGGCAGTGCGCTCGCCAGCTTTTTCACCGTCGCTGCAAAACTTTATATTCCGTGTGCCGCTACTTTTTTTTAATAAAGATAAATTGAGCCATTGAGACAAAGTGTGGGCTAACTCCATTATTTATCTTTCAGGAAATATTGATAGCTTTGAAGGATGTTTGGACTTGGACAACTGCTGTGCTGAACATCTTTGGTTAAACAAGTGAATAAGTATTGTTATTGTGTATATATATTATGAAATAATGACATTTAAAAAAATATTTTCCAAAATGTCTCAATTCTCACACCCTAATTTTATAAAAACTTTCAATTACTCTACTGCAAAATGACAAATGAAGTTAGCGAGCCCACTCTCAGTGTCTCAATTATTCCAGTAATTCTAATTCTAATTATTTTTTATGAGTCATTTCAGAATTGGAGGACATTTTACGTCCCACCCATCAAATTTTAAATAATCCACATACAAAATATTAAATCATGCATTTTCCAATCAGATTTACTCGTCCTGAGACCAAAACTAAAAGAAAATAATTCTTGCATATTTTTTGGTTTCATCGCTGCGTCATGTAACTGTGGGAACATTTCTTAATAAACAAAATATTTCAATATGAATTAATATTCATGGACCGTGTATCCCACAAGATGGACGCAACCCTGATACCTGTTAGCATGGTGGAAGAAGAAAGCAACGAATCAAATAATATGCTGGACTTGGCATCAACAGTTTTCTAAAAGAATGGCTAGCGCAAAGCTATTTCCTTCTTCTATTTTTCATATTTTTGTAACATAGTCTTGATTGAATGTCTCACTCTACCATGATCATGCAACCCTCTTGGGCATATGATCAGAATAAGACAATTTTTTTTTCTTCACTTGTGTATGTAACTAAGCTTGTCCCCGTGGGTTAGCAGTAACAGCTAGCTAAACAGTTAGCTTCTACTCCTGAGAGAAAGCTAACGTGTCCGGATTTCCACATTTTTTCCCTTGACTTATGTACATCAGTAAGTTTGTCCTCTTGGTTAGCGGTACCAGCTAGCTAAACATTTAGCTTGTACTCCTGAGAGAAAGCTACCATTTGTCTGCAACCCTTTGCTGCGATTACATTGACGGCCTTGCACTACATTAACAGGGTTGCATCTACTCCTTACTCAAACTATTATTTGTAATTTATGATTATGCTGAATGAATATGTAGCAGAAAATCAAAACAGTGAAGGCTTAGTTTTTTAGAATTTTGAAGCCCAAATGCCCCCCAATTCTGCAATGACTGACCGTTATATACACTAAAATTGTCTTAAAAGCTATTTTTAAAATAATTTAAAAAGAGGTCTAAAATGATGAGTGATTGTGCTTCTACTGTGGTCATATTGAATCTGAAGTGTCATTTAAAAATGTATATTGATAAAAAAAAAAAAGTATGCTGTAACCTTATTGTCCTTGCTGTTATTTTTGATGAACGTTGTCCTGGTACACATGCTGTATTCAACCCGCTGGTGTTGTGAAAATGTGTATAAATTTAAACTACAATAAAAGTTTGTCGGATGCTTTGTAGAACCACTACACGCATACAAACATTTAATACTTTTTTCGACATTAAATTCACTATAACAGCACTTCCAGTTGGCCTTGTGTTGCGAGCATTCATTCGACAAAAGGTTGAGTGCATTTCCATGAAATGAAACTGTCAATTGCTGTAATACAATTTCATTGTAACGCATAAGACGATAATTTCACTTTATTTATTTATTTATTTTAACGAGGAGTGTATTTTGCCACAGTCTGGTTAGTAATTGGCATGTCCAGCTAAGTAGCTAACTGACTGTGATTGCCGCTTGTGTGCTGAAAAGGTTGCCCCTGGGGATCCAAATTGATTAACAGCAATAACAGATGCTTTCAATCTGCTGCATCGTGTGTCGGGCTGTTGATGTGCACAACCTCGGGAATGGCTTGCGGTTATGGCAAGCCATTTGAGCATTTATTCCAAATCCCTGATATCAGACATGAGTGTGTTACACTAGTTCGATCTTTTTCAGCACTAGTTCGATACTCAGCCACACTAGTGACACACTTTGTCGAACTAGTTGCATACAAACTTCAACTAGTCATTCATTTTCAGCAACATGTTAACTTGTCAATCATGGATTATTCCAACATGTGAACTTGTCACCCGTGATTTCCTGCACTAGTAAACAAGTGCGAGCTGAAATACTCACTAGTTTACTAGTGGCGGATAAAACAGTAGCTAGTTTACTAGTTAAAGCCCCTTGACGCCTTGATATCGAACTAGTGAGTGTCAAAATGTTACTTGTTCACTGGTGATGCCCCAAACATACACTAGTTGCACTAGTGCGACATTAAATGTCGCACTAGTGCAACTAGTGAGGTCTAAAATGTTCACTAGTAGAACTAGTGGATGCCAACCTGCTCACTAGTAAGCTAGTTGCACAAAAAATAATGAGGAGGTGGGGCAGAAATGTGGCTGCAGGATTCCTATTGGATCTGCAGTTAAAATACACCAATCGGGATTCAGATTTTGTCATAATCACACCCACTTTATTTGCATGTTTTACACTAGTTTACAAGTTGTCCTGAGGATTTGCAGCTAGTTCACTAGAGGATTCTCATTATTGGTTACATGTCGACGAGTGAATCCAGAAATCCAAACTAGTAAACAAGTTGCAATCGATTTGACCTTACATGTTAACTAGATGGTTTCAAAATGTGAACATGTTCACTAGTCAATGTAGAGATATCCACTAGTTGCACTAGTTGGGCTCATTTTCACTTTACATGTTAACTAGTGATACACATGTTTCCTCACTAGTAAACTATTTGGGTTCAGAGTGACACACTAGTGAGCTAGTGACACAGATTTTCATTTCACTAGTTAACTAGTGGAACGTATTTTGTCTCACTTGTCAGGCTCAATGCTGAACTTGTATAGACTTTGACTGAACATGTTTGACAAAACTGGGAACTAGGTGACATGTGCACACATCTAGTTTACTAGTGAAATAATCCCATTTGGCTAGTTTGCATGTTTGACAGTTACAAAACTTTACAAGTTCACTAGTTGTGCACACATGTCAACTAGTAAGCAATTTTATTTAGCTAGTATGATGTACATGCCAGCTAGTATGCCAAAAACATGAGCTAGTGCAACAAAAATCCCTACATGTTAGATATTTGCTGCACTCGTTGTGCACAGTCGCTCACTTGTGCTGATTAACACCAACAAGTGAAAAGAAAAGCCCAACATGTAGGAAAAATGTCAAACGTGTTCAGTCAAATCTTGCACAAGTTCATTTCTTGGTCTGACTAGTGAGACAAAATGCCTCCCACTAGTTAACTAGTTGAATAAACATGAGCGTCTCTAGTGAACTAGTGGCTCACTCTGCACTCAACTAGTTTACTAGAAAGAAAACATGTGTTTCACTAGTTCACAAGTGAGGTCGAAATGAGACCAACTAGTGCAACTAGTGGAAATTGTAGCATTTACAAGTTAACTAGTGAACATTTTGAACCTTACTAGTCAGCTAGTAAGGTTTGGAAGATCCAACTAGTGTAACTAGTGGACATAATATGCCTTACTAGTGAGCTAGTGATCACATTTTAAACTGACAAGTTCACTGCTAAGGCCAGAACACCTTAACTAGTGTACCCAGTGGACATTTGGCCCTTACAAGTGAGCATGTCAACTGTAACATTCGATCATTCATGTCTCACTTGCGACTCGAACACCGACATGTTCACAAGTGGGCTGCATGCAAATGAAGCAGGCGGGACAAGAATTTTGATTGGTCGGTACTCAGACAATGAATATTCAGTCTTAAAGCTTTAACCCTTACGCGCCCGGCTCGTAATACCTTAAGAAGAAAGTAGAGTAGTGATTTTATAAAAACAATTCATACTTTTGATTAATCTCTCTCTCTCTCTCTCTCTCTCTCTCTCTCTCTCTCTCTCTCTGTCTATCTATCTATCTACCTGTATATACCGTGTGTATATATATATATATATATATATTTTTTTTTTTTTTTTTTTTTTTTTTTTTTTTTTGCAGTGGAGTGCAAAAATAGGTGCAGAGTTGCAAAAAGTAGAAAACACACACACAATGTATTAACTATCCATCCATCCAGTTTCTGATCCGCTTTATCCACACAAGTGTCGCGGGTGTGCTGCAGCCTATCCCAGCCGTCTTCGGGCAGAAGGCGGGGACACCCTGAACTGGTTGCCAGCCAATTGCAGGGCACAGAGAGACGAAAACCATCTGCGCTCACACTCACACCCAGGGACAATTTAGAGCATAGGTGTCAAACTCAGGTCCTGGAGGGCCAATGCCTGCCTGTTTTCCAACTCTCCTGTTGCAACACACCTGATTCAAATGAACAGGTTCAATGTCAGGCTTCCGCAGAGCTTGCTGATGATCTGATCATTTGAATCAGGTGTGTTGCAACAGGGAGACTTGGAAAACATGCAGGGCATTGGCCCTCCAGGACCTGAGTTTGACACCTATGATTTAGAGTGTTCAATCAGCCTGCCATGCATGTTCTTGGAATGTGGGAGGAAACCGGAGTACCCAGAGAAACCCATACAGGCCTGGAGAGAACATGAAAACTCCACACAGGAAGGCCAGAGCTGGAATTGCACGGAGGTCGACACGCTAACCACTGGACTACTGGGCCACCCGTGTATTAATTATAAAGTCATTAAATATTACATTAAAAATACATTCATAATATTTCACTAATTTCATCAATGTGATACTACTGTATACCAATTTTGCACCCGTAAAATTGGATCGATAAACACTGTGTAGATACTACTGTATACAGCACAGGTATCAAAGTCAAGGCTCAGGGGCCAGATCTGGCCTGCCACATCATTTTATGTGGCCCACAAAAGCAAATCAAACATGGCAACATCCATGATGCTTGCTAAAATCCATCCATCCATCCATCCATAAATCCATTTTCCGAACAGCTTGATCCTCACTAGGGTCGCGGGGGGGTGCTGGAGCCTATCCCAGCCGTCTTCGGGCAGTAGGCGGGGGACACCCTGAATTGGTTGCCAGCCAATCGCAGAGCACACACAGGCGAACAACCATCCATGCCCACACTCACACCTACGGACAATTTAGGGTGCTCAATCAGCATGCCATGCATGTTTTTTGGGGGGAATGTGGGAGGAAACCGGAGTGCCCGGAGAAAACCCACGCAGGCCCGGGGAGAACATGCAAACTCCACACAGGGAGGCCGGAGCTGGAATTGAACCCGGTACCTCTGCACTGTGAAGTCGACGTGCTAACCACTGGGCTACCGGGCCGGCTGCTTGCTAAAATATGTACCAAAATTTTCAATTATCATATGTAATAAATAAGAGACACTAAGCATTTTGTTGTGTTTTAGTTTTTCTTGTTGCGTGGCTTTTTCTTGACTTTTGTGACAAGATTTTTCATTTGCAATTTCCTTGTCGTTTGCAAGAACTTTTGTTACCCTCATTCTTCTCCTGGTAATTTTGTTACCAGCGTTTTATGTTGTACTTTATCGGTTGTGTGACCTTATTTTGTAACTAAAGCATTTTTACATTAGAATTTCTTTTGGTATACGTTTGTGGGATCCGCTCCTATTCGGATTAGTCGAACACCCCAATCGGCTGGAAGTAGACGTATCATACGCAGCGAAGTTATTTGGCGGGCCTCCTGCAGATATGAGCGGCAATTCAGCTGAATCTGTCACCGAAAGTGATTTCAGTGAAGTTATTAATCGCGTCTGGAACGCTCTTGACGTTGCAAGACGAGAATTGGCGGTGCAGATGGACGAAAATAACCTATTGCGAGCTACAAGAAGCACTTTTCGGAGACGAAGAAGAGCACGCCCGACGGCAGGTAAGCTAACTTTGACACATTTTATTGTCTCTATAAATGTTGCTATTGCATGAGTGTCAATCAATGTTACGAATAATATGATAAAAATTAAATAATTTTGGTCATATGCCTTTTATTTGGTACTGTGTAACTGAGTGTAAGTATATAATAATGAGAGAGGAATCGAAGATTATTTGCCCGAACGTCTGTGGCAATCTTGAGATTAGAATACCTGTACCCCAATTTGCTGAAGGTACAATTGACAGTTGCATATTCTGTTCCTGTATACAGAAACCCAAGCACGTGTTCATGGGATACACGGAGTCTGGAGAGTAAGGCTATTCCTGTTGCCGAATTCCGATCATCTTACACTCCCACCTCATTCGGAATGCTGCAAACTGACCAGAATTGGTTTGGGTAATGCACAAATGACATATTTTCACAGTGAGATTGTATTTTTACCCCCACCCCCATGTGTTACTGTTATTGCTTCATTGGATGTGTAGTCCTGAACTGGCTGCGAGCCATATCACTCCTGTTCAAAATTTTGGGGTAACTCAGAAAATCCTTATGCTTTAAAGAAAAGCAATGCTTGTTTGTATTCTTTTAAAAAAACACTAGCAATGTCAAGGTTGGTATTTCCAATTAACTTAATGTTATTGTCATTGATAAAACGGTGGGTAAGGGTATACGTGACCTCAAACGTAGGAACAGTACATACCCTTGTGCTTTTATTTTAAAAATGATTTACACATAAAATGATGCTCATGTGTTTGATTTTTCTTTTTTTTCTGGGGCGTGGGTATTTATTTTACAGGGATCCCAAGTCATGATCTGCAAGGGACAAACTCCCCCAAGTGTTATGCACAACTTTCATGGAGTCTCGCAGAGTTTAATAATTACATCTGTCAAAGCTTCCCATTAGTTAGCCTAAATGTGATTGGATTTCATCTCGCAAGAGCTGATAAGTCGAGGCGTCTGACTAGAATTCAGGCAAACACTTTAAAGGACCTCAAAACAGCAGTTGGCAGAAGCAGAATATATATTCTTCCCCAGACCAATATTACACTGCCGTTAGAGGTTAGTCTTTGTATTGATCAAACATTCCTTTTGGATATTAGCACTGTGACTGATTAATAAGAGTTTGTCTTGTCAACGTAGATCGATGAATTTGAAAATACTCACGCTGTACCAGAGACATCCCAGCCAAATGAACAGGAGAGCCTTCCCCAGTCTTTTTCTCCTCCACCATCCACAACAATGATGGCTTCACCTACTGCTACCTCAACAGCTACCAGACCTGAGGTCTCACCCAGTGCTCAATCTCAACCCCTGCATCATCAGGTATCGTATCTCTGCCCTCGCCTGCAGTCCCTCAGGTCATGCCCTCTGCTCCTGCAGTACCAGTTCCCTTGTCATTTGTCACATCTTACAACAATTCTGATGCAAGTTCTCAGTCTTTGCCCCTCAATGCCATAGCTTTGTCTTCATCGATGAACAATGATGGAAGCTCAGCAAGCACAGGCTTGGGCTCTTGTCAAGTAAGTATTTGTCCACAATGTTGTAGTTTATATTTAATAATTCAGACTGGAGGCAATTGTGAGCTAAATGGTTACAATTGGAGATTAAAAGGCACCCTCTTGGTGTACACGTCAAAAAAGACAGCTGCATCTAACTCTTTCCAACAGGAGCCGAGCTTAGAGTCAAGTTTGGATTCTGCACAGTGGCTCAATGCAGGGACCCCAGAGGTATATCCCCACATGGAGATTATAAATAATCTGTCATATGTTCTGAAAATATGACTGCAGACATGTTCATGTTATCACATTATAACATGCACCGTTTGTACTTTTGAAGGTATTTTACAGAGCGACATGCTTGGAATCATTGAACAGGTATTTTGTAGGTTTAGAAACATGTAGCATATGTGACACGGAATTCTATTCAATTTCTGTTCTGTCCTCAACACTTGTGCTGTGCCCTGTATATTGACACATAGTTAAACAGCACTTTCTTATTAATACTCTGGAGACAGTTTTGTCCTTTATGAAGGTTTGAATATAAGAGGCTTTTTCTCCAGCAAAACTCTATGGAAAATACAGAAAGCAAATAAATGATTTGTCACTTTGACTCTACGGACACCAATGTGAATGAACAAGAAATTAAGGAGATCCACATGCATGAATTATATCACAATACATCTGTAGATAAATCAAAATGCAGTACATCGATGATGTAAATGGTATGAGAGTCTGGGGTTCCAGTATGTAATTATGATTTGGGTAATCTGATTTTTAGGACTCGTGTGGATGACTTTTTATTGATGATTCTGAAGAAGAGAGGTCAGATGATGACCTCATGGTAGTTGCTTATGAAAATGACAGTCCTCCATCAGTAAGTTAGAGCTCTTAAACATAACATATGCCAAAAATTTCAGGAGTTGTTTCTGACACTGCATTTTAAATATTCATAAGTGGAAAGAATTGTTTTGCCTCTCTCTGCCGTTGTTTTGCCATTCATTTCTAATGTACAGTACTGTTCTTTTAATATACATTAGGAAGAAGTGGATCTTGCCACTATTTTGAGGACTTTTTACGAGGATCACATTTCTGGCAATCCGGTATCCACCGTCTGTATCAGAAGGAGTAAGCTTCTGGAGAGTGCCATTAAAGCAATCTCCAGAGTGACTTTCTGTTGGACCCATTCACCACACATAGAGTTTGTAGGAGAAGAGGCAGATGATATGGGGGACCACAGCGGGAGTTTTTCAGGTATGAATGGCGGTTTTAATTTTCCATTTTCAACACAGGGTGCTGGAGCTTATCCCTGCTGTCTTCAGGCGGAATGCGCACAGCACTCTGAACCGGTTGCCAGCCAGTTGACTGCTCCAAATTGTCAGCAGGTTTGAATGGTTGTTCGTCTCAGTGTAGCTTGCGATTGGTTGACGACCAGTTCAGGGTGTACATCACCTACCGCACAAAGACAGCTGGGATGGGCTCCAGCAAGCCTGCAAAGCAATTCATAAGATGAATGGATGGCTGAAAGAACCCTTTCCTTTTGATTTTCATCCTAGAGTCCTGATGATAGAGATACAGACCTCCTTGGAATCTTTGAGGGAAAGGCTGGCCAGGTCTTTCTTGGTTATGACCAAACGGCTCTAGACCAGCAGAAATATTTGAAAGCTGGCAAACTTATCGCTTGGTCAATTGCTCATGGTGGTCCGTGCATTAAGGCCCTGGATCCTTGCCTCTTCCAGTTGATGTGCGGCCAGGAGCCAACACTGGAGCAGTTTGACTGGCATGTGCTGCCTGACCCAGATGTGCAAAGCAAAATCAAAAGGGTACATCATGATTGTCATTTAAAGATGTATTTGTAAAGAGTTAAACTGCTACCAGTTGCTGTTTATTTCTATGAAAAGAAAGTTCAGTCTGAGACTCGGCTGCATTGTTCCCAATCTTGTCTCTCAGATTCAACAGTGCAAGACAATTGAGGACCTGATAGCACTACAACATGACTTGGGGGACTGGATTTCTGAGTGTGGCATCCCAGGAATATTTAGTGCCAAAGTTGAAGACATGCCAAAAATCTATGCGTATGTTGTCAAGCATTACATCTATCTCAGGTAAAAACATGCAAAGGAAAGAAACATTTCAACTTTTAACTGCTACGAAATAGTGTCACTGAGGTGATGTAAATATGTAGATTTCAATCAGACTCCGCCTTGACTAACTTATATTTTGAAATCTTAAAAATTGCAACAAGTTTTGAATTGACAACAAATCGTGATGGACAAATAGGCTTCATGAAGTACTTATTTTTTTGACTTCTCTATATGGCACTCACGGTCTAAATGTAGCCCCAGATTGGTTTGTGTGCGCCTATTGGGTAGTTCCGTCCACCGATTAGGCGCACATAAACCAATCCGGGACTACATAAAGATGCACTAGTGTATATCTTCAAATCAAGAGTACCATCTAGAAGAGTAAAAAATTATCACAAATGCTTAATTTCCCAACATTTCCGGTTTGGCAGACTCGGCAATACTAGTGTTGCTAATTCTCAGGACAAAAATAATGTTGCTCTTACAAATTACAGAGGTCCCATCCGAATATCAGTTGGAAATGTGTTTCTCATTGATGAAACAAGAGACAGATGACATTAAATCATGAAAAGGTGTACGTATAGGGGTTTTTCCCTTTCTGACCTGGTCATGACTGCTAAAAATGGAAAGCTATTGTAAAAACATAATTATGACTACATACCCTACAGTCATATGACTTTGGGCCCAATTATGCATTTTATGAAAAACTCCAAATGAATATCAGGGATTCAAAACTGTTATAGACTAATATACTCTGCATATGTTCTTACTGTTGCATTATAGAACAGCCAAGATGATACATCAGTTCACAGAGGGGATTAATGCATTTGGAAAGTTGTGGGACCTGGTCAAGAAAAACTGGATCGCTTTCTTGCCCCTGTTCACCAACATGCAAGAACCTCTGTCAAAGGCAGCCTTCAAAGCCATCCTCACTTATAATTACAGTGACAGAGGAACCAATAATCGGCAGACAGAGGAGGATACCATCTACAGCTGGGAAATGGTTTTGAATATGATTGAGGGTAACTTAATCAAGCCTTTGTTGCAGAAATTATTAAATACCTTGCACAAACAAAATGGCACACTTAAAATTTTCACTACTTTTACGGACTGATCAAAGTGCTATTGTCGGATGTTTTACCATTTGAGGACAATGTAAATGACACAAGAAAGGGTTGTTAGAAACTTTAATGAAATGCAACTTTTTTTCTCCTTACATTATGTTCATATAACCCTAAATTTGTTACACGAGGAGATGGTGAAATACTGTCAAGATGTTATGTTTGATTTACTTTTTTTTTGTCCAATGGCAGACAAAGTGTTTGAAATCAGATTTGAAGACCTTCTCGCCTTCATCACTGGAGCGGATGAAGTTCCTGTCCTGGGTTTCGCGACAACATCTGCGTCGATTTTTATGACCAGGCTGAGGGCATGCGACGTTTACCCTACGCGTCTACCTGCATGTTGTGTTTGTACCTGCCGAGAGGAGTTACAGAGGAGAACGACCTGCAGCAGATGCTCTCCCAGGCAATAGGCGACTCCTTGGGCTTTGGAAAGGTGTAAAGGTGCGTTTATCTCCTTCAATAATATTTCTAATCGTTCTTGCACACACCAGGTATTTTTCCTCAAGTCTGTTGTTTCATTGATTGCATTTTGAACATATTGCATGTGCTCTGACTCAGGTTAAGTTGCTGTGATATAGTCACTGGTTGTTCAAGACCCTCACTGTTTCCTTGCAACTGGTTGAGCTGTATGCCGTATCTTGCCAAGCCAGCTTCGAGATTTTCTTGGCTGTAAGGATCATCTCCAAAGACATTGTTGAGGGCTGTTGTTTCCTGCTCACTGTTATTAACATGCCCTCCATCCAAATTTGTGTTGGAGTGCGGTTGTTTGCTGTTCTCATTCTATGGTTGTTCCAACCACATTTGAATAAGCACAGTCGTTTTTCCATTTCTGGCTTGTATACGATCTGTAGTGCCATTTTGTGAATGTTGTCTCCGGGTTCAGTATTTGTTCATCTTCAAACGAATAGAACAGCGTGTAAAAATAGTGCACAACCTGATGAAAAACATCTCTCCAAAGGCGCTCGATACGTTGATTGTGCACTGACTGGCCTGTAATGTGCCTTGCGTGCTCTTGTCCCTGCAGTAGGTTCATTAAAAGAGCAACCAGAGTGTTTTCACCACCATGGTCGGATCTTACTCTGGAGGGTAACCCATACAGGCAGGTGGCTTGGACAAAATATTTCAACACTGTCAAAGCTGTGTTGTCTGTGCTGCAGTTGAGGTACGTTATTAGCCTGGAATTCCCATCAATGCCAGCATGTGTCACAAACCCCCACCTGTAAAACAAACATAAAAAGAATAATGGATTAAATACAAGAAAACAATAAAGTTTCACATCTTGTTTAAAATATTATCTCCGTAGAGATGATATTGCTGTGCACTTAAGACTACATGGAGGCAATTTGGAGTTTGTGTAACTTGGATATACAGATGATAAAATTCAGTTTAATCTGTGCTGTCCATACAATATGGCTTTCTAATGCTCCCACGAGTACAAATACAATATGATCCCTTATTACCGAATGAGACGCATATGTCCATCTATGTGCCATAAACTATTGGGAAATGGCACATAGTAAGTTCTTCTAGCCACAGTCTGGCTCCATCTCTGGGCTGCAGCAGCTGGGTCAATACGGTTGAGGATTTCTCGAACTCTTTTCCTTTGTACTACAATACCATCAGCACGAAGGTATGCCCTCATCATCTGCAACAGGTTCATAAAACAACACAATAAAGAAAGTACACTTTCACACTGAATATAATGACATATACATGAAGGGACAAGAGTATGTTGCCGAACACTTACTTCCGAGCCTGATCTGGGAAATTGGCTGTGCAATCTTCTGACATGCTCCTCCAGGTCAACATCATGAATGGGAGTAAATCTATTTCTGGCTGAAATCTGAAAAGACTTCAATTTTTTATGCAGGTATGAAGAGGAACAACCCAACATCCCTGCGATGGCTCTCACTGTAAAGCCCTGAGTGAGGAGCAGTTCAGTTTGATCCCTTGTAATGTCAAGTGCTGGTCTCCCTCGTCTACCTAAAGTATGGAAATAAAAGGATTAAGGAATTCAAGCAAATGAATCACTACGTGTTTTTATATACTGTATACAGTACAGCCATATACACACACAGATGTACATAAAAGTATATGCAGCTTCAAACCCAAAGCAGCTATTTTATCTAACCATTTTACTCAAGAAAAAATAATTCAAAATTACAATTAAATAACTAAAAGTCCACTAGTTATTGCTTAAAAGTGTATAGCCATCGTGTTACTTAATAGTCGACTGAGCTGCAGGAAAACTACTGGTATAAAATGATGTTTGACGGCGATTGAAGGTAAGTCACCGCAGGTCGTCAGTAAAACCCGTGTGCAGTTCGAAGAAAAATACATACAAAAAGTAATGTCAAAAATCGTAGCCATTTTACCTGTGTGCAAACGATGTGCCACATGGGAACAAACACGTCCACCATTAGGAGCGGGTCCCGCAATGATGACGGATCGGAGATCTGTTAGACTTTGAATCAAATTTTGAATAGCATTAGCGCTAAACTGGTCACTAACTCTTCTTAAATTAGCAATTGAAATGTTTATCACGCGTGCTTCACTTTCACCGGCAGACCCTTGGCGACAGGCACTCTCTATTGCCCTGCACCTTCGCCGAATACGTCTCAGGACGCTGTCCGCCATGGTTCAAAAAATTAAGTGGGCACAGAATTTCTAAAATCATGAGCCCTGACTGGTTGGATTACTGTATACTATTCTGAAACGGACAGCCAATAGGATACCGTTGCATGTTTTCGTAATCATCCTTATTATGGCCTTACATGTTCACTAGTAAGCTTCAAAATGATCTTACTAGTGAACTAGTGGGCGTTTTGTAGCTTACATGTTCACTAGTAAGCTTCAAAATGATCTTACTAGTGAACTAGTGGGCGTTTTGTGGCTTACATGTTCACTAGTAAGCTTCAAAATGATCTTACTAGTGAACTAGTTGGCGTTTTGTGGCTTACATGTTCACTAGTAAGCTTCAAAATGATCTTACTAGTTAACTAGTTGGCGTTTTGTGGCTTACATGTTCACTAGTAAGCTTCAAAATGATCTTACTAGTGAACTAGTTGGCGTTTTGTGGCTTACATGTTCACTAGTAAGCTTCAAAATGATCTTACTAGTGAACTAGTTGGCGTTTTGTGGCTTACATGTTCACTAGTAAGCTTCAAAATGATCTTACTAGTGAACTAGTTGGCGTTTTGTGGCTTACATGTTCACTAGTAAGCTTCAAAATGATCTTACTAGTGAACTAGTTGGCATTATGGAATAAATACTCAAAGGGCTTGCAAGCCCTTTGAGTATTTATTCTTCCGACGTGCTCTCTTTCGTAATGTATTGTAGACCAATGAGAGCACGTCCGACAGACACGTGGACTTCGGGCAGCCAATCATGATGCATTTCGAGCCAAACTGCGACAGAAACGGAGGAGAAAACTTTCAGACGCATTGAAAGCTTTTGGGGTAAATATTACTCTTATTGTTACACAAAATGTTGTTTTACGATTATTTTACGCGGTAAAGTTATTGTGTAAATGTCAAATATGTGGTCGATTTATCAAGATGAAGCCTGCTTAAAAATTTCCTCCAACGATTTCGGAGATGTGTCCGACTTTGACAGCAATGGCGGCAGTTCAACGCTGACAGTCGTAGCCGGTGGCAGATTTATTTCGGCAGGACTTTCTAAAATCTGCCGTTTGCTCTGACAGTTCTCTGTCTGACAGTCACATTTTCTCTTATTACTCACAAGCTAATTGACATTAAAAAAGAGTTAAAGATAATGTTTGGAACATGATTTTGCTATTACTGTTTGCTGCCTTAGTTCGTTTGAATTATTCGCTTGCCTGCATTACATAAAGTACATTTAAAAAAAATATTAATATGACTGTAACTGTGTGTAACTGTTTTACTGGATCTACAACTAAACTAAACTAGGTCCTCATTTCTGGGAGAGTCCACAGCACCTCTGCATCACAACCATTCTGCCGGCACACCTTCAGCAGCACGATGATTCTAACGGGAGCTGGAGGGTGATCAGCTTCATTGAAGAACAGGAGGAGAGGCACAGCGTTTGTCATCTGTGATATGCTTTGAGACTTTTCTCCGAATAAAAAAAAACAGTGTATGTTTTGTTAAATTCTTGATATAGTTCTTGTATTTAAATATTTTAACAATCAAATATTTTTCAACTGTGTTTTGGATATGAATTGTATGAAATAAATCAGTGAAGCCCCAATAAAATTATACTCGATCTGACCTGCTCGAGCACACTGCTGTCAACCTGCTGTAAACAATGCCTTCATTTATGATTGTAGAAACCTCAGAACGGTAAACATGTGAATTATTTTATTTTAAAATATAAGAAACCTATGTTTTTCAATTGTGTTCATTTTCGTTGTATTGCACGACAAAGATAATAGATGAGCCGGTTTGGGGACATCATCAACCAAGCTGCTGCTCCAATTGCAATGCGATATATTGTCCTGCTCTCCTAAATTCGCATCTACACCACAAATTATAGCATCCTGAACTGATTTAGCAACACCTGAAAATTCACATCATCATTTAGGAGAATATGTTGCAGAACTGTTGCATTATATGGTGCCGTATTCATTTTATTTAGTATAGCATACATATATAAAAGTGGAAAGCTACTGTAGAGCTGTACCATTACCCTCATCTCCGTGTACATAATAAATAAACATCACCTACAGATACATTTACTGGTAAAAATTGATAGATTCCTTCTGTATACTGTAGATATTACGCAAATGGCAGTAAATAATTCAGAAAGCTCAGAATCAGGCTTTACAGGGTTAAGTTTTTGCTGGGTGGAGCACTTGTCAGGAGCCAATAGGATGTGTTCACTTCTGGCACTGTCCTGCCTCCTGATTAGCATTTAGCGTAACTAGTGTGACTAGTGAGCCATTAGTGTTTCACATGTTGTACTAGTGAACATTTTGCCGTCACTAGTTAACTAGTTCAATCAAAAGACCATTTAACTAGTTGACTAGTGAGTAGGGTGACATCCACTAGTTCCACTAGTGCGACATTTTGACTTCACTAGTTCGACTAGTGAAGTCAAAATGTCGCACTAGTGGAACAAGTGGATATTTGGGGCATCACTGGTGAGCAAGTAACGTTTTTGGACTCACTAGTTAGATATCAAGGTTTTAACGGTCTTAAACTAGTGCACTAGTCAATGTTTTATCCTCCACTAGTTCACTAGTGGATATTTTAGCTCCCACTAGTGAACTAGTACAGGAAATCATATGCCACTTGTTAACATGTTAGAACAATCCACGTTTCACTAGTTAACATGTTAACACTTTTTAAATCTTACTAGTAAACTAGTAAGACTTTGAACCTCACTAGTTTGGTCCAGTGGGCCACTAGGGCATAAAAGGCTGACTAGCTGGGAAGTTCCCTCTGCTTGTGTGCTTCCAGGTGTCACTAGTTGGAATTTTGTCAGCACTAGTTGGACAAAAGTGGCACTAGTTGCCAAAAATGAGTGGCTAGTGAGGATTTCCATGCAACTAGTTCGACAAAGTGCGTCACTAGTGTGGCTGAGTGTCGAACTAGTGCTGAAAAAGATCGAACTAGTGTAACACACTCATGTCTGATATCAGGGATTTGGAATAAATGCTCAAATGGCTTGCCATATGCGGTCTACCACCAAGAGAAGAACTTGCGCTCAAGCCGGTCTGCTCCTCGAGTGAACAAGACGTGATGGACAGCGTCGTCCACCTTTGATTTCATTCACACGCCCAAAAAAATATATAGCCCCTACCCCCCGTGAATAGTGAAACACAACGAGGTTGGGGTCGACTGTCCCTGTTGAATTTGAAAGCCCCAACTCATTGAAGTCAATTTTCAAACCCTTTCAGAACAGTCAAATGTGACTTAAAACACGGCGTGTAGCGCTTATCTAACTTTTACGATGATGGCAGCAATCAATTCATTCGCCAAACAGGTAGTTTTCCACTCCGGCGCTTCCACCGTAATCATAATTCTAAAGGGATGCTTCACATTAAATTGTACTCGATTCCCTGGTGGCAATTCAGCTAAACGGTGATCACACGCTGTGAGCCGAACGGCTCAAAGGCTGCTGCAGTAATTATGAAACGTGCTGAAACGCCGTCGGGTTCTCGCTGCTTTTTATAGCTTTGTGCGCGATCCGAGCGCGGAGTGACCGCCTTTCGAATTTAACGCCACAGTTCTTCTGGGTGTTTTCGTTGATGAAGGTAGGATTTTCAATAATTCAGCCTGCTCGATTATTAGCCTCGCTTTAGGCCACTAAGATATCATGGAAATATTTTTATTGCAATAGTCCTGAATGATTCGATTTATTATTTTTTTTAAACATCATGCAGCTATCCATCCATTCTCTGGGCTGCTTGTGTTATGCACTGCGGCAATTTCAAAGGGAATCGAAGCAACGTTGTAAAAGTTAGAAAGTTTTCATTGTCATTAGTTTTTATTTTGTTTTGATTTTCTTTTGGAAGTAGAGTTAGTTTTATTTAGTTCTTAGAAGCAGGCTTGCTCTGGGTTTTTTTTTTAATAGAATGTTTCATTTTAGTTTAGTTTTTATTAGGTGGAGTATTTGTTGAGTGCAAGATTTAAAAAAAAATAAAAATGTAAAAAATAATTTTTGTTTGTTTTACCTTTTTTTGTTACTTTTTGTTAGCTACAATAACATTGCTTTGTATTATATTCATTTTATATATATTTATGCATTATATTCATAGTTGCATTTGGTTCAAAAATAGAGAACCAGCATAGCAAAATTAAGATGTAAAGATTTTTTTCAGACTTTTTTCCTCTTGATGTGAGAAGCAGATATAATCAAACCGAAGCATCCTAGGTGATTTAAAAAATAAATAATAAATCCAATTTCCTTTGAATTTGCAATCAAGCTCACATGATTGCAACGCTCAAGATTGCACCTTGACTTGTTATGTCAACCTTGCAGAAAAAAATAAAAATGTGTCTTTGTGCTGTGCAGCAATTAGAAGACAATTCGTGTGTTATTATTGCAAAAGGGCAGCGGTTGACTGAATGTCACACGGAAATAATCTTCCCACCTGTGAATCCCTGATATGTTCATACTTTTTATTGTGTGTATCTGTCCAAACTCCCCCACTGGCATAGAGCATATTTAATGTTTTTATTCCGTAGCAGGAAAAGAAAGTTGAACTCTAGAGGCGAAAACAATGCAAATGGGTTGTTATTTTCCAGAATTACACCCTCAGGGGGTGCGTGGACCGCAGATTGGACACCGGGGACTCCCAATCTCACTCTAGTAATCATATAACCAGCGGGGGTTAACAAGATGTTTGACATTCATGAGTCGAAAGTTGAAGCTGCTGGTGCACAGCCGCTTGCCTTCATGTCCATGAGTGTCGTGGATGGCCACGTGTTGCAAATCTGTCGTCAGGGTGCAAATGCTCTTATATATAAGAGCAAAAACACATTTGTATGATTATGTCACACTTTTGTCCTTCTGAAACGTTCACGTGTAAACCAAGAAACGTCCAACATCATCACAAAAATTCAACTTTTATCATTTGAGCAATTCTCTGTAGAAATGGTCCATAAATACAAGGCAAGATATAAAGGCTACTCAGCATTTGCACGCAAAGGCAGCTCCTAAAGAAAATGCGTTATTACTCTTCTAAATATGGATTGGAACACACAAAGGAAAAATAATTGGACATTTTTAAGTGCAGCAGCAAATATATGAGATTTCAAATAGAGTCCCCACAGATGAATCGTAGTGCTCGACTACAAGTGGATCTGCTGATGTCATAAACTCGGATCTGGAGGCCTTTCTTAATGGATGGATGAAGAAGTGGGGATTTTTTTCCCTTCTTTCGTAAAAAGGCACACAACAAATAAAACTTGGGATTTGCAGGGGAGCCCATTCAAAAGGCGAAACCGAGTCCAATAGTAGACTTGTCGTGCTAGCGAAGGGTCAAGGTGGTAAAGGCGCCTCTCGATCAGGTTGTCACCAGGAGGAAATTTTTTTTTTAGCTTTGTTTTTGCCAAGTGGCACAACAGAGAAGGAATCTCTATTTGCTACACTGGCAAAAGCTGCAAAGTTTAATGGTAAGACGCAAAGGTCATGGCTTGGTCTTGGGAAATTAAGCTGTGGTGCGCATTGATGGCAAAAATGAAATGTGAGATGAGAGCGTATGGCTGGGCAATACGGTCTTTGAATCACATTGCAGATTTCCGTCACAAAAATCCTGTTTTGGGAATTTCCTCGATTTGTTTTCCTTTGCTGAATGAAAATGACGTTATTCAAAACAACTCTTGCTTTTTTTCACTCCCTCCAGGGATTTGCTTTATTTCTCCTGTTACCAAACGAACTTTGAAAAAAAAAATTCCCCCCATTACCTCATTTTCTTTGATTTGTTTTTAAAATGATTTTATTTTTTGTGATGTATCTAAACACTGTCCTTGGGGAACAATGAGATGAATGTGCATCCATTTGCTGGAACCGTGGCAGTCTGTCTGGCACTCGGAGATCAATATACTACATATTCGCCCAATCCGTGAACCTAATTACATGCTCAGGAAGGCTATGTGCGTGTTTTGTGCACCTCTCTTTCAACGGCGCTCCCCTGGCGCATCCCATTATTTCACACTTGTGCAGACTGCCTCCAAAAGTCATTAAAGTCGTCGTCTTTGGGCTTTCACGCTTGCCGCTCTGATCCGCCGCCCGTAATTCCCCAACATTTGTAGCGATGGGCTTTATATTGGCGAGAACTCACCTTTGAGCTGTTACGAGTGAGGCCAATAACAAGTTTGTGGAGGAATAATAACTGCCAAAAAGCTGGAGAGATCAATACAGTAGATTTGTTGACCACCTGGTAGCACGATAGCTAGCTTGCTAGTGTAGCCGCTTAGCTGACTCGCGCAAAGATGGCGAGAGGATAGTCTGAAATGTATTCATTAGTCATGTAGTGGTTGGTAGCTAGCTAGCTAGCCAGATAGATAGCTTGGTAGCCAGCTAGCTAGAGAGCTTGCTAGCTAGCTAGATAGCTAAATAGATAGATAGATGCTGTTGTGGGCAAGGCAGACACCGATGTTTACTTGTGACACAGCTCAAAAGCAAGCTCCTCGAATCCTTTGAGTCACACTCGCTCTCCGTGGAATCATTGCCGTATATTCAGAATCAGAATCAGAATCATCTTTATTGGCCAAGTATGTAGAACACACAAGGAATTTGTCTCCGGTATAACACGCTGCATTAGTATCATCATAAACAAGAACATGACAAATAGGTATGGAAGGACATTTCATAATGTAAGTGAACCGTAGTTTCAAGCAGAGCTAAAGTGATCAGTGGTAGAATACAATATTATTACAGTTTGTACAGTTGGTGCAGAAAATCATTGAACCATTTTAGAGAGATACAATATTTGTTGTACAAGAAGAGTGACTACGTCAGTGACTGTTTAGGAGTTAATGGCTAGAGGAAGAAGCTGTTTAAGTGTCTGCTGGATTTGGTGCGCATGGATCTGTAGCGCCTGCCTGAGGGGAGTAGCTGGAAAAGGTGGTGGCCAGGATGCGGGGGATCCAGGAGGATTTTCCGTGCCCTTGTCTTGATTCTTGCAGTGTGCAAGTCCTCAAGAGTGGGTAGGGCGGTGCCAATGATTTTTTCCGCCGTCCTAATTGTCCGTTGAAGTCGGATTTTGTCCTTCTTTGTGGCGGCCCCAAACCAAACCGTGATGGAAGAACACAGGATTGATTCGATGACTGCCGTGTAGAACTGACGTAGCACCTCCTGTGGCAGGCCATGCTTCCTCAGCAGCCTCAGGAAGTACATCCTCTGCTGGGCCCTTTTCAGGATGGAGATGGTGTTGACTTCCCACTTCATGTCCTGGGAGACTGTGATTCCCAGGAACTTGAAGGTCTCGACGGTTGACACAGGGCAGTTGGATAGTGTGAGGGGCAACTCTGGAGAAGGATGTTTCCTGAAGTCCACGATCATCTCTACAGTCTTGAGCGTGTTCAGCCCGAGGTTGTGTCGGCTGCACCAAAGCTCCAGCTGCTCCACTTGTTGTCGGCACGCAGACTCGTCGCCGTCTTTGATGAGACCGATGACCGTGGTGTCGTCTGCGAACTTTATGAGTTTGACAGCTGGACTTGTTGAGGTGCAATCGTTTGTGTAGAGGGAGAAGAGCAGTGGAGAGAGGACACATCCCTGTGGGGCTCCAGTGCTAGTGGTGCGTGTTGATGATGTTGTCGCTCCCAGTCTCACCTGTTGTGTCCGTCCCGTCAGGAAGCTGAGGATCCACTGGCAAATCGTAGGGGACACACCGAGGTGGAGAAGTTTGGGGGTGAGGAGTTCCGGTATGATGGTGTTGAACGCAGAGCTGAAATCCACAAACAGGATCCTTGCGTAGGTCCCTGTGCTGTCGAGGTGCTCGAGGATGTAGTGCAGACCTATTCACAACATAAACTCATTTTATGGCATATGTTGACTCACGGCAAAGGTTTTAGTGGGCCTATTTATTTTTCTGTCCAAGCATCGTCAAAGTTCCCTCGCTTCAAAGTTATGCAAATTAGGTTACAAAAATGCAACACAGTGAAGCAAAATGGATACTGGCGGCCAGGCCTCTGAACATTACTCGTGATCACACACGTGCGCATACACCCACAGGCGCAGACACAAACGCGGACACATGCAGAAAGGAAAAGTATCATGTGATCAGCAGCATGTTTGTCATTCCATTTCATTTCATTCATTTATTCACTCTATTGGGTGGATGCCAAGGGCAAGTGCAACATGCTCATGATTGCAGCTTTACTCACATTTTGTGGGAATTAAATATCTGCACCGGAAAGGAAATTGAAGTTCTTTTTGCCGCTGATGACACAATGTCAATCTGCATTTGAACCTATATGATGCTTAAACACAATCCAATAAGGATATTGCAATCTGTTTCACAAATCAGAAAGTTCTTCCTAACAAATGCAATTGATTCATGGATTTCGTGTGTGCAGAAAAGTTGCATGGGGAAAAAAATCCCCCCAAAGTTTAAAGTAACCATGTGAATCCTCTAAAAGGTGTATACTGTATGTTAATGTATGTTAATTTAGTTGCAACTGGCAACCATAAATCTTTAAGAATCTCCCAAAAGGTTAAAACTGGAACAAAATCTTGATTTCGAACAGTATTCATCTGAAAGATATGGATTTTCTCTGCATTTAACCTCAAAACGATCCAGCAATAAGTGTGGATGCACCAATTAAGTAACATGGTTTTATCACACCCTGTACAAGTGCAATAAAGTCTTTTATCAGTTCACCCCCCCCACCTCTTATTTGTATGTTTTCCACAGAGCAGCTTCACAAACAGCCAATCAATAACGACGAAGCGCGCTTGTCTCTGGAGTTCACCATTTCAACGATGTGCGGCATCCAGAGTGATTGTGCCACCGCTGATGACATTTTCTGGGGCCGCTTGTTGTTTTCCCTAAATCTCCCGCAGCAATGATAATGATTATGAGGAGGATCTTCCTGGAATGCTGTGGTTGTCTTACTACTCAGATCCTCACATTTTATCGATCCTATCAGGAGTTGTAATCACACTCATTCCTTAGAATGGGGGTTGGGGGGGACAAGGCAGAGATGGTAAAATAACATGCATTCATGTCCCATGTGTAACTTTACAAACGCTCAGACAATTTCCTCCCTCTTCAAACAAACAAACAAAAAAACAGTAATGTCGACATTTATTTTTTTAATCGCTATTTCTCAGAGGTAGAAGATTGAAATACCACGTGACATCTTGGTGCAGATGCAGCATGACAAATACCGGATGCGGTTACCGTGGCGACGGCATGCTCATCTTCAGCTTCTTCACGATGACAAGGTGCATTCGAGTATCAAAATATGTCAGGCCCGTACGCACGCATAGATTGACGCAGACACACACTTGAGGGCCTTTCATGCTTACTGCTGACGTTTGTTTCTGTGTTATCGAATTTGGGACAATTGACTGCATACATTTTTAATGACAGGAACATTCTGGTACATTGATTGTACTGACCAAACATCTAGTGACTATTTAAAAATAAAAATATATCTTGTCTGATGTTTCGGTTCTGTTACTGTAAGGCTGGGTAATTTATTGGTTATTTCAAGTTTATTGTGTCGTAATTTTTTAAGCCTCTGTAATACAATGCGTGTCCGAGCCGATGTGCACTTTTTACACTAAAAAGGCAGCAAATAGATTGGAGCTACTTTCCACACAGTTACATTCAGTGTTGCCAAATTAGCAACTTAACACACACACACACACACACACACACACACACACACACACACACACACACACACACACACACACACTCTATTAGAGACTTTTTTTCCATTAATACAAGAAGGCAGAAATATTTTCACATTGTTTTGTCTGTGTGCCCTGCGATTGGCTGGCAACCTGTTCAGGGTGTACGCTGCCTACTGACAGTAGACAGCTGGGATAGGCTCCAGCACGCCCGCGACCCTCATGAGGATAAGCGGATTCAAAAATGGACGGATGGATGTTTTGTCTTTGACAAGGAACAAGCCAAAATGGAAAGCAATAAACCAGCCGAGACAGTGCCTGTTTTGAGGGTTTTTTTTCCCCAGGAGAAAGCACTTAGTTTTAAATGATCTCTAAAGAAATATGTGTATTTGTATTATATCTGTGGAAGTAAAGTCTCGGGTAAATGAATGAATTTAAAAAAGCATGCTCCGTAAAAATAATAATAATAATAACCGTTTCAAAGATTTCCTGATAACTGAATAAATGAAGCCAAGTGAGAGGGCAAAACGAAAACGTGTTCTGAATAATGCAATTTAATTTTCACTAGGTTTTTCAATTAGTGAAGTGGGAAATCGATTAAAATCGGATTATTCAGAAAGCATATCACGTCCATTTCAAAGGTTGTCCATTTATCCATTTTCAACACCGCTTATTCTGAACAGAGTCGTGGGGAGTTGCCGCAGCCTATCCCAGCCGATTTCGGGCGAAAGGCAGACGAACACCCTGAACTCGCCCGTCAGTCGGAGGGCACATATACAGACAAACGACTATTCACACCGGGCGGCCCGGTAGTCCAGTGGTTAGCACGTCGACTTCACAGTGCGGAGGTACCGGGTTCAATTCCAGCTCCGGCCTCCTTGTGTGGAGTTTGCATGTTCTCCCCGGGCCTGCGTGGGTTTTCTCCGGGCACTCCGGTTTCCTCCCACATTCCAAAAACATGCATGGCAGGCTGATTGAACACTCTGAATTGTCCCTAGGTGTGAGTGTGAGCGTGGATGGTTGTTCGTTTCTGTGTGCCCTGTGATTGGCTGGCAACCGATTCAGGGTGTCCCCCGTCTACTGCCCGAAGACGGCTGGGATAGGCTCCAGAACCCCCCGCGACCCTAGTGAGGATCAAGCGGTTCGGAAAATGGATGGATGGATGGACTATTCACACCGTCACTGAGTGGGAACTGATCCCACCCTGCACAAGTCCGGCGAGTGTATCACGACACAATCAGCGACTCATACTCGAAGGTGGAAATAGAAATATGCAACGCCGTTTTGTTTTCGGAACACGTTTCCCGTCGGAGACGCCCCCATAAGTGTACGGCACGTTAAATTATACGTCAAACATTATCGATGGTTTCAATTTAACAGGCCAATGGGAAAAGCGAGACGTCATTTAATAATGGCTTCCAAATAATATTAACATTTTGATTGATTTGGTCTTGTGATGGCTGGGCTAAAAGAAATAAATCATAAAATGATCAGTCGCTTGTTTCAAGTCGGAACGTAATTCGTGGTGGACGCACCGGAAGTGTGAGCAGCTTTCATTGGAGCGAAGTTGGCAACGTTAACTTCACCAATCAATCTTGAAGTAAGTACCTTAACATAGTTTACATTCACCTAAGAACACCTAACAGTCATGATAGTTATGGCGGGTTCGTGTTTGTTCGCACGAGTTGAGATTTGTATTACGTTACTGTTAGCATAGTAACATTTTCTGACACCATAGAAAACCATAGTGGTTAGCTTTAGCTCCAGCCTAGAACGGCATTTACCGAATGCGCGTTACCTTCCTCTTCCAGAATGACGGACCGCTACAACATCCACAGCCAGCTGGAGCACCTCCAGTCCAAGTACATCGGCACCGGCCATGCCGACACCAGCAAGTGGGAATGGCTGGTGAACCAGCACCGAGACTCGCACTGCTCCTACATGGGACACTTCGACCTGCTCAACTACTTCTCCGTGGCCGAGAACGAGAGCAAAGCCCGAGTCCGCTTCAATCTGATGGAGAAGATGCTCCAGCCGTGCGGACCGCCCGCAGACAAACCGGACGACGCCTGATTGGAGACACCTGATTCCTGCCTTTTGTTGTTGTTGTTTGTTTCACGGATACACGAGACGCTTGGACTCCTCAGTTTTTCCCTTCTTTTTGATACATTGTTACTAGCGTCCTTAGTGCATGATACACATGATGTCTGTTGGTGTATTAAAAGTGTTGTTTCTCTGCTCTTCAGCTTTGTCCTATGGAAGCATTGTAATATGCAAGAAAAATTATGAAAACATCATGCATACCATCTAATACAAGAGCCACAACTCTCAATGTGATGTTTCACTGTTTTACTTATGCAGACACTACAGGCTCTGCATTTGCCCGAAGCGACATGGTGAATAAATAATTCATTTGTAGTTCTTCGTAAAAGTGCTACAGAGTTCATGGGGGTGAGGGGGAATACAAACTGCAGGTGAGTGACAAAAAGCTCACAGTCATTCATTTGGTTATCAAATTATGCAATGAAACCAAAATTTAAAAATCTGACCACAAAATCACAAGACTGCCTTTAAACTAATTTTAAACCCAACATAACCCAAGCAGGCTTGAAACCCTAATCCCTTGAAGTCCTCATTTGAAATCCTATTCCTAGAATTTAAACCCCAAATCTGGTCTAAAAGTAATCTAAAAAAACAAATTTGAAACCTTAACCACGTGTTAAAACCCGTGCCTATGCTGAAACCAACTGGAGGCTAGAAAGCAAAATTTGAAACCCTCACTCTGGCTGGAAATCTGTTTTAAAACGAAGTAGTCTTTAAACCTTGAAAGTCTATTTTGAAAACCCAACTTGAAACCGTAACACTCTTTTAAACCTCTAATTTGAAACCTTCACCCAGGTTTGAAACCCTACTTTGAAACTCTTAACCATCTTGAAACCCTAACCCAAGCTTGAAAGACTTAACTTGAAAACCCCAATTCTCTCTTCAACCCCAAATTTTAATCCCTAAACCTTTGTTGAAACAGATGATACTTTCTTGAAACCCTAATTTGAGAGGAGGCCCTTCACTCAATCCCAATCTATGCTTGAAACCCCAACGTGAAGCTTTTTGCGTGACACCCCACTTTTAAAGGCTAATCTTGATTAAAAGTCCCAATATGAAACCACAATCCCTAACCCAGTCGTGAGACCCCAATTTGAAACCCCAGCGTCGACTTGAAACCCAAACCCTTGACATTTGTAACCCTTGACATGTACACAAGTGAATGCAGTTTCCATAACAACCGTAATGTGTTTCGAGCAGATTGGTTTGTGGATGCAAATTGAAAACGTCCTCAGAGGGGGCAACGCCTGGCAGTCAGATGATGCTTCTGTGGCTGCCCAGATTGTTGACTCAAGACACACTTAGACACACATTGAGTCACTAACACAAACGCAGGATAGACCCAGAGGCTGGTGGTTTAAACCCCGGACCATGCCGCAGTGTCCTTGAGCAAGATGAACCCCCAGTTGCTCCCGATGCTGCGTCATCAATAGATGAATGAGGTCACAGCGTACAGTGCTCGCAGTACCCGAGGTGGAAAAGCGCGATATAAATGACATCCCATTTACATGCACACACACACACACGGTTTTGGCACACTCGTTGACTGAGACACACACATACCCAAGATGCACTGGGACCCAAATTGAGAGATAAACATGCAGAGACGCGCACGCACACTTTCTGCTTGACGACGTCTGAAGGAGACAAAGTCAACGTTAAGTGAGGACAGCTGACGGGGCGTGACAGGTTCACAAAAGTTCTCTTGCAACAACCGGCGCCTAAGATACGTTCGCTGTCAGGCTGCTGTCACTTCTTGCAAGAATGTTAAATCATCTCTCGGCCTCTCCAGACACATACTGCTTGTTAGGTAGATAGATGGATAGAAGGCTAGCTAGCCAGCTAGATAGATAGTGATTGATAGATTGTGCTTGAGAGACAAGCACTTAAGAGATGAGGAGAGGAGGGCTCACCTTATTCCAAGCTAATGGGGCTTGCAGGTGAGCTGCTGTAAGGTGACGCAAGCACTTAGAAGCACATTAGCCACTTAGAAGATTAATTAGCCAGCACCACTTTTTACATTTGATTCGTCATCCGAAACCACACAAAGGTGACTTTCAACCTGTGACGATGATGAGTATGCGGGAGTATCGATGGTAGGTATCGGTATTGGGCTGATACCATCCAAATTTCAAGGTATCAAGTCCAGTACAGTATTCCTCAGGGATGTTCCGCAGTATCCTAGCGCCCTCTGTTGGTGACGGTCTGCCACTGCAGGCAGTTGACAACAGACCGGTTACATGTCGTTGTCTTGTCTGATCATTGATGTTATTGCGAGCAAGAAACATCACGGTGTGTCTAAAATATGTAAACAGTTTAAAAATGAAACAAAACCTTTACTTGAAACTCAATTTGCTGTCCTAACATTGGCATGAAACGCCAATTTGACACCCTTACTTTGCCTGGAAACCACCCTACTTTGTAACCCTATCCTTGCTTGAAACTTTAACTCTAGTCTCGCAACCCCAATTTACCACACTAACCTCGTCTTGAAACCATTTCGGAACTTAGAGACCGGCACAGACACATCCACTCAAATACATATTTAAATCAGCCTCTTCATGTGTCATTAAGCGTCCTTTAAGAGGCCCCACGGTATATAAATCAAGGATAGGACTGTAATATTATTCCAGAAAGCCTACTTTTAAAAATATTAAAAACACTCCATCACGACTACTTTAATGACATTTACAGGACATTTTTGTATTACTTATTAAAAAGTTAAAGAAGTTAGACACACACACACGCATACATATACATATATATGCACACACACACACACACACACACACACACACACACACACACACACACACACACACACACACACACACACACACACACACACACACACACACACACGAGGAGTCTGGCTCAGAATTGAGTTTTCAATAGCATGTGCCCAATTGGGCCCAACTGAGATATAAGCACTTGCCAACGATGACATAATCACAATTCGGGGGGTGGGGGGGAATCAACATGTGCTGAGCCATTGCAATCATCATCTTTGCCACCCACCGCCTCGCAATCTGTTTGTCCTCCACTGTTGCTTGTTGTGTTTTCCCTTCTTTAGCCATCGCTCGTGAATGCAGCGACCGGGCGTGCAAATAGCAAAAATCTGCGTAGCATTAGCTATTATTATAAATGCATCTGGTTAGGGGACTTTTGAATATGCAGTGAGAAACCACAAATACACATTTTCGATGAGAAAAGGGGGTTAGCCCGCCCAAAATACTTACGAAAAAAAATAAATAAATCACTGACTCGGTGAATCTGCAGGTGCCACTGTAAAGTGAAATAAGAAATACACGGAACAGCTCTCAGTGCACTTCCGGATCGTAGATTATCAATTTTAAAATTTTTGAGCAGCGTCCTGCACGCGTTTAGGCATATTTTGGGAATGTAGGAGGCATCCGGAGTACCCAGAGAAAACCCACCCAGGCACGGGGAGAACATGAAAACTCCACAACAGTAAGGCCACACCCCGGAATCAAACCCACGAACTCCCCGTTGTGACCACCGTGCCGCCCCTATCGTTATACATTGATCTAAAAATGTAATATTCAAATAAAATATCTAATTGGCATTATTTCACCGCATTAATTCACATTGAATACGTTTCAAAAGTGAACCAGGGACATGGACAAAAATAGACAAACGACTGCGCCAGAGAAAACTTGCAAAGCACGTTTCATCACCTTTGGAATATCAAGCATGCCACACGTCGCGACTCCTAATCAGCTTCAAGGCGCCTTACAGATTCATTTGCACGCCTTTGCATTTGGAATAACGACCCAATCGTGGTCGACGCCTCCAGTGTGGAAACTACCTTGTCATCCCGTAACCAAACTTGCCGTTGGGTGTTTTTTTACAGGTTCCGGGCTGACTCCCCCGAGGAGGTGAACTGCTTATCAAACGCTGCGATGAGCACAGGCGGAAGACCTGCAATGGTTGAAAATAAATAAAGACAATTGTAAAAGTGAGCCATGCATTTGCCACAAAATGAGTTTCTGACCTTGATGTGGATTTGTCCTCCTGTTCCATAACAGCTCCATTATGGCACAAATTGCTTCCGGCATGACTTCCAAGAAGAAGTCAATGCTCAATGCTTTAATGGTCATGCGGGAAATAAATAAAGACAACTTATCTTATACTCATCACCGAACACTTTGCTTTAAAGTGGGACTCTGACCAACATTACCCTTTTGAAAAATTACCTGACTGAAAACAACGTCCAAGTGTCCACTTTGAGCCGAATTCATAAATTAAAAAAAAAAAAAAAAAAATTCAACAGCAAAAATGGATAAACATTCCAAAATACATTTTAATATCATATTAATATATATATTTTTATGAATGTGATTATACGGTGGTGCACGTCGCTGAATGCGATTTATAATGTTAAGAGCGCAGTTGAAACCATTTTTACCGCGGCTACATTTTGATCCTGGCAAACACAAAATCACTTCACATTGCCAGTACTTCCTGTGGGAAAATTAGTTTGAAAATAACACCAATTTGGAGGTCATGTTCCTCCGCTTTTGGAGTGTCCACTGTAAACAAAAAAAAAAAGCCAGGCTCATTTCCTGCTTGCTGCTTCACCTTTCAAATGTCACGCTAACGCACCGACGACATTTTGATGAACGCGAAAGTCAGCGAGCTGGCTGACAAGCTCACTTTGGCTTCAAGCGGAAGAGATTTAACGAGCCGTCGGTCCGTTTCATCGACGGGGGCCGTTCGGGGCAATGAGCTCAAGCCGATTGGGTTTGTCCTTTAACTTTCACCAAAGGGAGGAACTCTGACGCAACCGAGCACTCATCAAACGAGCTGCATCACAAATTGAATAAAGACAAACACGTCAATGGTTTCAAACATTTACGCCATTTTCTGTATTGCGGCATAAAATGGACTCTGTGTATGCACATGCTCCATATACATTTTTGTACAAAATAATCAATATACAGAATATCAGACACATGGAAAAGAAGGAATACTGTTGTTAGGCTGTACATGGCATGTTACGTGTACACACAATGAAGCAGCAGTGGCAACACACACACGCGCGCGCGCGCACACACACACACACACACACACACACGCACACACACACGCACACACCGAGCGAGACCAACAATTTCGTTCAATCTCATGACTACGCTAGCAGGAACATGACAGAAACTTCCTATTTGCCTTCTTTCGAGATATTCCAAGCGTTTGTTTGCACATATCATAGGTGAGGTTTACTCCTCGCAGATACGTTCACACAGTGAGAAATGAATCCCATTGATGCTAATGTCCAACAAATTTGTGAGTTTAAATACAAAAGGACAAATATGGAGCGGATTGTGGTCGTCTTTTACAAAAGTCGGATTTCTTCAAACCAAGGCCACCGAACGATAGAGTTTCACTTGCGGTCATTTACAATTTGAAGTGATAGGCTTCACTTTGGTTTTCGCTGTGCTTAGCTTAGCGTCGAGTCGGAATGGCGAGACAAGCTAGTGAGTGAACCGATTTTGTCCAGTTTAACAAGAAAATGTAAAAGCAAAAAGTGCGCTGAATTTTAGCTCGGCTAGTGAAGTGCTAATTTTAGCGGTTGAGTCCACCCCCACATCGCCATCTGTCCTAAAATGGCATGTTGTAACTTGACAATCGTAACAGAACCAAAAAAATAAATAAAAATCAGGGATGTCAGCAGTTTATCATAGAGATTATTTAGATTCTTGACATGTTAGCAAAACCAAGATAGCCATTTAGCTAGCGCAGAAAGCCATTGTAGTGACATGGAAACTACTGTAAAGATTTTTTTAACAAGGCGAACTCACAAAACACATTATGGGAATGTTATTCACTGGACTGCAACTAAGTGCCTACAAAACGGGGAATCCTTTTTTTAGCATTTAGCTAGCATATACAAATTATAGCCGCCGTGTCCGTCTACATACCGCAGCATGTCATCGAATATCAAATGTTACACGATTTCACAAAAAACAAACAAAAAAAAAAACAGTTGAGGGATGTCAACAGCAGAGCAGAGACTTCTTATTTCAACCGAGCCTGCCGTCGCTTGGTGAAAGGGAATGTGCGCCGAGTGCAAGATGACAAACATTTTTAACAACTGCGATAAAACGTGCAGCAAAACACCCGACTGCAATGTCAAAAGGGGTGCAAACATTTTTTTTTTTTTGAAGAAAGTGAAATTGGAAAAGAACGCTATTCGGTGGCGAATAGATCGCTTTGGTGCCTGTTTGGTTTTTTTGAATGTGAATCGCTTTGTGGCACCAAGACACTCTGAATAAAGCGAAAATGATTGAAACCGATTTAAAAGCCTTAAAAGTGCACATTTTAAAGTATGTTTTGCGCGCTTGAGGGATGTTTTCTTTTTTTTTTAACAGAGGTCTCCTGGCCTTGGTTCCAGGCTCCATGGCATCCCAGGGCAAGTAAAATGTGCTTATGACATAATGCCGTCTAGTGGCCTGATCATTTGAACATTGAACATATCAACAGCTACTGACGGTCCATTGGTTGGCGGCCCGGGTCGGTCCAGGTCAGAACAAAGCACAACTTTTGCACGGAAGCTATAGTTCTCTTGAGCCACATTCATACCTGTAATAACGCTGTATTTGACACATCTCAGAGGGACGAGAAAAACAAGAACAACAACAACAAAACAAAAAAAACATTTTCCAGCAAGTCCTCTTCGCACTGTATAATAAATAAATCACTCTTGCGAGCCACCACTTTTCCGAGTTATAGGTACAATATGTGCGATCAAGTTCCACCACAGGGCCATACGGAGAGCGCAGGCCCTTAAGACAAACCTGCGTTTGTTGTCATTGCGCAAGTAAGTAGACCAGCGCTCAGAGGGACTTAACAGCAGCAGGTTGGATGGCCGGGTGGACTTGTCCTCTTTCGACACCCTGTTCGCGTTAAGGCCGATGGAATCTGAAAATACAAACAAACATTTGAAAACGTGTCCCGCGGATTCCCGAAGGATTTCTTTTGAAATATCCTGGAAGTCCACGGGAGAAACTGCTATTTCCTACGACTGCATTCAAGCAGACGTGTGAAGGTATTATTAAAATAATCACATTTTAAAGAAATAATAATGTCATTTTAAGTGTTAATAAATATAGTTGAAGTTTTGGAATGTAATTCATGTAATACATGTCAATATGGGAAAATATTGTAATAGAAACAGATGACACATCAGTACATTTACAAAAAGAAAAAGTATACATCTAAAAAAAAATTATAATGTAAATATAGGAATTCAATTAAAAGGAAAAATAATGACGGAATGTAATGACATTTGAAATTAGCAATCAAATAAAATGAAAAAAAAATTGGCTACTGGAAGTTAAGTAAATTACAAAATCAGTGTAGAATAAAAGCATTTTTTAATGTATTGGAACTAGAGCTGTCAGTTTAGCGCGTTTTTATTGGCATTAATTTAAATGAATTTTATCGGGATCAAACATTTTCTCGCGAGATTAACGCGGCAGACGTCACAGCGGATGTTACGTTGCTCTATAAATAAACCAGAAACAAAACATCAATCGCTCTGCACAGGTTCACGCACGTTTGTTTTGGCAGCGCGAGACACCGAAAACGGATACTTAAATAGCTCATGAATGGAAAGTTTACTTTAAAAAAGTTGCCAGATTGTTCCACTGACAAGACCAAAGTTACCTGTATGTTTTGCAGTCGTAAACCGAGCTATCATCATAGCACGTCGAATCTGAAATACCACTTAATGGCCAAGCACACAGCTGACGTGCGTAACTCCGCCCCCTCGTCTCAGACCGACAGCTATGGATCATTTCAAAGCAAACAGCGTGGGCTAAAATGTTGCTAGAACAGGGGTGTCTTTATTTAGCTCATTTTTGCATAGTTGTCATGTTTGTCCGTCTGCAATCTGACGTTTAAACGAAGTAAATTGCGTTTCAGGTTGGGTTAATCGACTTTATGTTTGTGTATGGTTTCTTACGTTTAAAACAATGAATAATGATGACGATAATGATACATAGTGAAATCAGGGTTGATTAAATTATTTATTAAACGTATTGTTAAATAAAGTTATTAATTAATGTCAATTATATACATATTTACATTGTGATGCAGAAAGATAGATATAATAATTTTTTACTGCATTTATGTGTAGTTTAGGTTATTACCTGCTTCTGATACTTCTGTTACAACTACTACTACTACTACTTCTGCTGCAAAGTGCTCCAATAAATGATCAAAAAAGTACAGAACGAGAGAGCCTTCCATGCTGACCGACAATCCCTATTCAGGGGGCCGGGAAAAATTATAGGCTGAGTACTAGTTTACCTTAGATGTGCACTTTATATTGCGCTGTTTTGATTCCATAAAAATAGCTGTTCAAGCAGCTGTTGTGTGACAAAATATTTTTTTCACTGTTGTTGATGGACAGTAATATTGTGTGAGAGATGATCTGTGAATAACTGCTCCAAGTGAAAAATGTTCATGTAAAATTGAAAATCGAAATTATTTCAGTTAATATTTGCATTTTGCACATAGAAAACTGATTCATGATTCCATGTTGATGAGAGCATTAAAATGGGGGAAAATAGGACAAAAAATATAAAGGGAAATTCAGAAACGATAAAAAATGCGTGAGTAATCATGATTAATTTTTAGTTAATTTGAGTTAATTATGACAGTTGAGTTTTTAATTAGATTAAATATTTTAATCGTTTGACAGCTCTAATTGGAACGTAATGCAACCGGTCGTGATCACGGATTTAACTCAACATGAATATAACCGATTTTTGCTGCTGCACGACAGCATTGAAGATTCCGCCCACAGAACTCCCGGCCGGGGTGTACCTGGTTAAATGTTTGCTGCCCTCGTGCACCTCCATCTCCGTGCTCTTGAACTCATTCAGCTCCTTGCGGATGGCCGCCTACACATTGGACACACAGTACACGCAAAAATGAAAAAGCTGCGCAAAGCGCGAAACGACCACTTCGCCGGTTGACCGGCCTTGACCGTGAGCCGGGCGAATGCACATTCAAGGTCCTCAAGTGAACCCGGGACAGTAATATAGCGGTTAGCACATGTTCCTCGCATTACTAAGGTTTAGGCTTGTAAAGCCCTGCTCTGTATTTTCTTTTTGCATGTTTTCCAGTGTCCATACTTGAGGACAAATTATCTGAAACTGGAGGGCTGGCTAATGTAGCGCTTGATTTGACCACAAGAGGGCAGGCTTGAGGCATGACACAGCGCTCCAAATACAATGGTAGGATTTGCTTTTGGTACAAGGCATAAACAAGATTGTGTGGAGAGAGAGCGAGAATCAAAAATCGCGCCCTTTGCCACACCTTGTCAGCGGGCGTGAGTCGCGTCCACGGCTTATCCGCCCGCCGGTCGTAGTCCTTGGCGTCCGTGACCTCCACGTACTCGTTGAAACGCAGGATTCTCCGAGCAATCAGCTCCGCTACCGTTGGCCGCACGCTAAGCTGCACAAAAGGACCGTTTTAGTCCTCACATTTTAAGATGGGGTATTTATTTATATCCATCCATTTGAAAAATCTCAAGTGGCCCTTGATCATTCCCTTACCTTTCTGGAGAGTTTTCGCTTGATCTCCTGCTTGGCCTCATGCTCCTCCACTTCGTTCTTCTCTGCAGGCAGACAAACAGTGCGGTCACTTCACACCTACTTAGCTTTATACTTCTATACATAACAAGGGTCGATCTGAAGCTTATTGAAAGCATTCCTGGAGAGATGAAAACACTCGGTTGAAAGAGCTCAACAATGTAGTGTTGTTGAGTACATTTACGAGACTGCAGAAACGACTCTGAAGACAAACATATTCAGAATCAGATGGTAACGGCACTGTAAGTGCCTACTTCCTGTTTTGCTCCTCAGAACAAAGGCCTGTCCAAAATCATTTAAAAAAAAAAAAAAAAATCATGAGCCTAATACCGTGAACGCTTTTTCTTGATGTCTGTGGAGATTCTCGGTTATCTAGGTCATTGCAATCAAGACTCTTGTTTGTTGAATTTGTTGGTTGGTTGGGTGTCCCCCCACCCCACACACCCCTCCCTAAAAATATTCCAAATTGACTTAGGCAATCATGCTATTACAGACGCTCCCCGGCTTACGAACATCCGGGTTACGAACAAACGGTACATACGAACATTTTCACGGGTATGTCGAAAAAAAGAAAGAAAAAGTTTGATTTTGTATTGCGCGCCTTTTTCCGAGTGCCGAACGGGGCGGAGGAGGGCGGCGGAGGTGACGGCGGCGGCGACGTTCGAAGGCGGCCGCCGGGAGATGCGGGGGGGGGGCGTGTGACGGTGAAATGGGCGGGGAGGCGTCCGGCGCGCCGGTCGACGACCGGTCGTCTACTCTCCCCGCTGAAGTTGCTGCTAGTTTACCGGGCAGCTAACCCTCGAGCCTTGAAGAACGTGACGAAAAGCTCTCTCCCCATTATATGGATGTCAATATAAGCCTTAAACATACCTTCCAGACAAAATATAGCACTGAAGCAACTTACGAACGAATTCACCTTATGAACAATCGTCCGGAACGTAACTCGTTCGTAACCTGGGGAGCGTCTGTATACCGATAAATGATGACTTTGGTGCCATCTTGTTGCTGAGGCTGGAACTGTCCGGGAGGCAAACCCACAAAGCAGTGAAAATACACAGCCAGTCCCCGCGAGGGCTACTGGGGAGTGTAAATCCCCGTGGTCCGAAACTGTTGTGGAGGGTGGGAACGGGTGCAGCAGAGGTGACCCGGTCCTAGTCAGGCTTGAAAACTGTCGCCCAGTTTTGCAAGCCTGATCCATTCTTACCAGTTTTTCAAACCGAAAAGCTGTCCCGGTAGCACAGGGACACTACGGAGAGCCCTCCTCAAGGGCCCCGACAAGGGGGGCTGCTCCAGTCACAATTGGCAGTGCGCCTGGATCAGGAATGACAACACCCGCCTGTGTGTGTTCGCCACAGTGACGAGAATTAAGGAGCTTCGTGGAGTGATTTGCTTGTGGCACTTAGTTTGGAACATTTTTAGGGGTGTGTCAAGTCAAAAACTTGAAACTGCGTGTGAGTCAAAAATAGGATGATAGGAAACGGCACCCCCGAGTTGCAAAGCGGCAACTCACCCTTCCAATCACATGTGAGCCATTTGTTTCGAAGTCTAATGTTGGAAGATGACTTTGAAACCATTGCGGCGAAATATGATTTGCAGCCGTAATTGCTGCCAATACACGATTTAGCCATGTTTATGATGACGACCTACGTCTGAGGATGTTCCGCTGCTCCAGCTCCTCTGTGGTTGGTCTTTGGCTCAAACGCCTGAAATGAGAAATCTTGTTTTCACCCACACATATTCACTGCACGCACGTATCGATACATCTGCGGATAATAGGACGACTTCATCCTGAGATCAATCACTCGAGGCGCTCCCACGGCAAGTCGAGCGCGCGACGGACGCAGGCGTGACCCCCCATCCCCTCACCTGACAAGTTTGGACCCGATTTGCTGGCGGAGCTCGTGTCTCTCTGTCTCGGAGCTGCGCGGCAGTATGTTTTTCTCCTCCAGCTCCCTCTTGCTGGGTCGGTTGCCCAGTTTGATGTTGAGGGTGTCTCGTCGCCGAATCTTGCTGGCCAAGGAACCTGTCGGGAAAGGTGCTCGGTCCAACCGCTTCCATACACATTCATTGATGGCTGAGGAAGTGCCGTACTGTTGAGGTACTCGTCGTCGTCCTCTTCTTCCTCCTCATCATCGCGGTACAGGATGGGTCCGTCCGAGTCAGAGTCGCTGGCTTGGGTCTCCATCGGCCGGTTGGGGATTACGGTCACCACAATCTGATGGATGTTGACGCTGCCGCCCTGCGATTTGACGGTGTCCGCGTCGGCCGGGCTTGAGTCACTGGCGAAATAGGCGACATAAAATTGGAAATATTAGCTCCCCCGAGTTGGCTTAATTCGGTAAAAATGCACATATTAGAGTGGCCCTCATTTCGTACAATCTAATGATCACCCCGTGCGCTAATCAGCATCTTAATATGCCACAGTTGGAAGGTGGCTGGAATACCTCAAAAGTACTGCATTTATTTGTTTTTGTTCACTGCATGTCTGTATTAAAAAAAAAAAAAAAAACATTTCATTTTTAAAGAAATACTTAAAAAAATGTAAATATAATTATTTATGAAATGTATTTGGGTGTTCAATTTAGAAGAGTAATAATAAAAAAAAATGAAAAAAGGTGGAATGGAAAAAGAAAAAAAAATAACACGGTGAAAAGAATGAAGAGAGAGACGAGGAAAAGGGAATACCTTGATGAAATTTAAAAGAAAAACAGGGCAAACTACATCTCATATCTTGCCATGAGCAAACATCTAGATGTGGTCGGCATTTAAAAACAAACAAAAAAAAAAAGAGACCCCATTGATGATCTTACCTGCTGTGCGTCTCCTCAGCCGGCGCTACGTTTTCCTCTGGCGCCGCTCCTCCTTCCCCTTTCGTCCTCGCTTCTTTCTCCCGCTGGGGGTCGCCCTCAGGGTCCCTTTCTGTGAAGGAAGTGTCCTCTGTGGAAGTGTTGATGCGGGAGGAGTGGACAGTGGGCTCGGGGGATACATCCCGCAGGGTCTCTGAGCTCACGGAAGACTCGTCCAAGGGAGCTTTGTCCTCCGGGGCGGCTTGAGAAGCAACGGGAGGCTCCTCAGCTTCGGGGAGGGAAACTTGAGGAGAGCTCCCATGGGCGTCCGAGGAGTTAAAGTCCTCCAGCTGCCCGGGAACGTCTGCGGAAGCCTTCTGAGAATCGGCTTCGGGTTTCCGGCTTGTCCGAGCGTTGGCGCCTCTGCTTTGCGCCTCTGCGTCCTTCGGCGGGCGAGAGCGAGGGGGGACGGTGGAGTATGAGGTGGTCGCGGTGGTTTTGGCTGAACCTGCTTGCGTCTTCTTTGGATGAGAGGACTTGGCTGAAAAGAAAAACAAAATAAGGAAGCATATCCAACACATGTCACACAAATGGCCAAGGGCAGTCAGAGTGGACGATTATGACGAATTTTTACGAAATAGGATGCAGCAGAACTTTCAATACCCGTTCGAAGGCATGCTAATTCTCGTGCATGATGCCGTCAGAGCTGCAGAATTTGGAGAGGAAACGTGATTACAGTATCAGAACGTGAACTGAACGCAGGCGGTACACAGATGTGCTGATTGCGCAACACGTCATACTATCTTAAATCCAACAATCATAAAATAAAAATTGTGGACCACAAAATCTCCTGGCTTTGTTGAATTTCCCCTAGGGAATTATAATGAGTAATACACTAGCTAACATATTTCCTTCAATAGAGTCACAACATTTCCTGAGGTGGGAAAAAAAAGGAGGCAGGCTATTCTCATGTTTTCCGCAACCAATTGAACGTCCATTGGCGCAGAGACAACTACTTTGGGCAAGAGGGCGGGGTACCCCCTTGGACTTGCCGGCAGCCAATCACTGGTCACATATCAATGACCGCTCACTGCGTTGAGCAGTTCAGAAACCTCAATTGGGCAAACGTGCATTTTTTGGGAGGGAGAATGTTGAAGGAAGCCAAAGTACGCACGCAGAGAAAACTCACACAAGCACGGGGGGAATGTGAAACGCCATCACAGATTCAAACGGCAAACCTCAGGCTGCATGTTTGTGTCGTTAGGCATTTTCAGTGTTACGTCATAATTTATTCGAGAGCCCAGAATGACCCACCCCAAAAAGATCTAGATAGAAAAACAAAACAAAAAATTCAAAAAAATTTGATAAAAAGCGAAAATGTGCAATTCGCTGTCCAGTTTTCGATCAAACCTCCTACAGAGTACAACGCCATAAGATTGATGTGGAACATAAAAACACTCAAAATGACTCGCACTGGCACTACAAACTGCACTGTAAACATAAAAGCTCAAGAAACTAGAAAGGAAAAAAAAAGGAAAACCGTTTGAAAAAGTCAGAAGAAACCATGCAGGAGTGCGTACGTACACTTCCATGCAGGCATGCAAAAATATCAAATCAGCTAAACTTACCGATCACGCGACTACTATTAGAGCTCCGCGAGTTTGGTTTAACTTGCGTCGTAGAACCCGACTTCCCTGATGCTTTGGCGGTTTTTTTAGCGCCGGTCGAAGCGTCCCTGCTGTGCCTGGCCGTGCCGGCAGCGCCGCCTGCAGGCTTGGAGGAGGCGGGCGCAGCGACGCTTTGCTGCTTTCTAGCTTGGGCGTCCCGCGGGCGTGCCTGAGCCACCCGGGCGACGGGTTTAATGTCACTCGTCTCTGAGCGGGTCAGAGAGATCACACGGGGAGGTTCGAAGTTAGAGGGATTGAAAGAATATCAAGAGATTCGGATTGGAGAAGCACAGAGTTACATGAAGGCATAGGAAAGAAGAAGGTGGAGGGTGAGTTGAATGACATTTCAAACTCTTGCACCGTGTTATGAAGTTAACTCCATATGTGATGCCCCAACAGAAGCGACAAGGAGGAAAAACGTGAAAAACACAGAACCGGAATCGCCCAATCCGAATTATGTCTTCCACAGGAGAACACTCAGAATACGTTCAGTTAAGAATGGTTAATTTGCAAGACGCTAGAAACAAAGATGTCTCTGAAAACCATGATGCAAATCAGTTTATGGCAAAACTATACCACAACACCAAGAACACCTGATTTCAACTGTAAATTATGGTGGAGAAGGTGTCATGGTTGCGAAGTGCTTTGCTTCTTCAGGGCATGGACGCATCGTTATCAGCAACCAAAAAATGAATAACTCCTTTTGGCGTCTTGACGGAAGTTACCTGTTTTGTTCTGGGTGTTCACAGGACCAGGAGTCGGGTCCGCAGCTTGGGTCAATTTAGTTTCAATCTCAACCTTGACCTGCTCCAGTGACACGCTGGATGTGGCGTGACCATTCTGGATTTCCCGGCTGACGGGCTCGTCTGCTGAAGACGTGAAGAAATATCAGCCCTGTTTCATTTTGCAGATTCACGTTGAGCAATCCTTAAACAACAAAAAGGACACGCGGCTCCAGTCCTGTAGGTGGCGCCGGTGACAAAGCTGACAAACCTTGCTCTGGGACAAGCACTCCTTTCTTGATGAGCTCCTCTCTCGTTTGTCTTGTTGAAATCTTTCTCTCCAAAACTGCACAAACGACACAAAGGTCAAAGGCCGTCGGTCGGCTTGAAGAAGATGCAAACCCGCACGAAAAATAAATTAAAAAATCAATAGATAATCCTCACCTTTGGAGAGATCCTGGAACCTCTCGCTGCTCTTCTTCTTCCTCCACTTCCAGGGTTTTAAGAGTCTCCCTAAAGTGGACAGCTTGCCTCGCTGGTGCCGCGAGCCGGGCGCATTGTGGACGTCGGAACCGCTGTCCACCACCACGTCGCAGCTGGCCAGTGATGACGATTTCTCCAAACCATCACCTGCAAGGAACGTCAGGGACAAAACTGATCAGCCATTCTGAGTCCCACGTGGGAGTGTTTAGGCCGCAGTGAAAAGAAAACCAAAACATGACAACAAGACAGATTCGCTGACGATCTTTTAAAATATATTTTTTCAGATGTTCTCGATAACTGACAGCTCCAGCTCAGAGTTGTAAAAAGTACCGAAAAAAAGTCAAACATGTCTCAAAGAAATATGGCTTTTTTTTGTTGTCATGACCGATACAACTGTTTTTCCCTCATCGCTTTTCCCACAAAATACGAGTCATACATTTCTCAAACAATATGCAGCTTTATTCTCATTCGACAACCCCCAATAGAACATGTTCTCAAACAAATGACTTCATTATTGGAACATTACAACTATTTTTGCTGCTGAAATATCATTTCATTCTCGTTCTACTGCAAGAGAAATGCGACGACCCACACTTTGATATTACTTTTTACTTGTACCTAAAAAAAAATATTTTTTTTTTTTACTTGTAACACAGCCAAAAATGTCCTTGTAACATTAAACAATACAGTAACGACAACGCTACATATGTTTCCAATTTCACAAACATACAGTACAATGTAGCATATTCAGATTTTTTTTTTCTGGTAAGATTACTTTTTTGTGAAATTATGGTTTGACGCAAGAAAATTAACAGCTTTTTTTTTTTTATCCTGATTGTCCATCTTAACAATTTGGCCCGTTATACGCTTCCCAGTCTCGCACCCAAGTTCCACAAAGGGAGGGTTAGCTGAAAACACAATTGAGATGAAAGACAACAGAAACCCAAAGCGCCCCCCCCCTCTCGACATCTTGAAAGTTATTCTATCTTGCAAAAAGGACCAACTCCTCCATTTTCACTTCCTCTCAGTGGAACAGAGGCGTCTCCTGATACCTGTGTCTATTTCACCAACGCTACGACGCTTGTGTATCATCAGGCTGAGAAAATACACCGCTTTCACTTCCCCCAAAGTGGTTCGGGCGCCTGGCTGTCGAATGACGTGGGGCGAAAAAGACAAGAGTACGGCGTTTTCATACACACTGGAACGCAAATCCTTGACCTGTACTGATGTAGAACGGGGTGGGCAAAAGTTTGGATTTGATTTGTAAAAAGCACAGACGGGCCGGGTCATTCGTCAATAAAAGTGTAAAAATCCAATTAAAATTGGTCATTGAAACGGATTCTTTCGATGAGCCAAGTCATTCTCATTTTGCATTTTATTCAACGTGAATTTCATGATTTATAATCGATTTGGCCACCACAGAAAAGCAGAGAAAGAAACAAAGCCGACTGACTCGTCACGACAGAGCCATTTCACAGTCGATCTCACAATGGAAACGTTCCACTTTGAAGCAAAGGACTTGCTACGTCACGCCGCACGGGTGAGTCGGGAAGTGGTTACTGAATGTGCACGCGTGTGTATGTGTGGGGTGGGTTCGCAGGCGCAAATTTGAAGCACAACAGATGCTTCAGCGCAAGGTCATCGCTTTGGCGGATGACACGGCAAACCGAATTCTGCCCGTCAGGGTTGATTCCCAAAAATAAAAGTGCTGTCAGACGGGTAAAATAAAGGGAACTTGTGAATGGGGGCTCAGTTATGTGAAAACTGGGGCGACAATATTGCACTCCAGTCCTCTAGTTGGCAGTAAAGCTAAATTACAAGGCGAGAGAAAAACAATCTCACGCGAGGAATTGTTCAATGTGGTAGGTCACTGCTACAATCAACGCTCAGCAGGTGGATTGTTATGGCCCAAAAAATAATCATAATAATAAACTAATTTTTTTTTTAAATAACTACAGTGCTCGAGTTGGCAGTAAGGCCAAATTACAAGGTGACAGAAAACCCATCTCACGCAAGTAATTATTGGTTCAATGTGTTGGGTCACTGCCACAATCAGATGCTCAACAGGTGGATTGTTATGGCAAAAAAAAATAATAATAATAATAAATTAATTTAATAAGTCACTCCTGTCCTCGAGGTGGCAGTAATGCCAAATTACAAGGTGACAGAAAAACAATCTCACGCGAGTAATTATTGGTTCAATGTGTTGGGTCACTGCCACAATCAGATGCTCAGCAGGTGGATTGTTATGGCAAAAAAAAAAAAATAATAATAATAATAAATTAATTTAATAAGTCACTCCTGTCCTCGAGGTGGCAGTAATGCCAAATTACAAGGTCACAGAAAAACAATCTCACGCGAGTAATTGTCCAATGTTGATGGGCCACGGCCACAATCAGCCGCTCAGCAGGTGGATTGTTATCACACACACACAAAAATAAGTGAACAGAATTACTTCATCTGCACCTTCATTGCAATTTTTAGGGTTCCTCTGGAAATCCTGTTAATTCTTCTTCTTCTCATGTATGAATTAGCTAATTGGGGGCCGTGGAGAGAGAGTGTGCATGTGCGTGTGTGTGGGGGGGTTGAGTCTTATTGAAAAAAAAAACAGTCAATGAATTCTTGTGGGGGTTTTTCCACAAATGGCTTCTTGAGACTTTTTTGGTAGGTCTTGTCATGATAGACATGTCCACCAAAATTCTTGTTGCAAAGTGAAACTGGCGTTGGGGGCTGAATTTTTCCAAAACAACTTCAGACTCGAAACACATTTTGGGGGGGTGAGTTTCTGAGCTCGGGGAAGCCCTCAAAATGCAACGAGGCAATTGAAAAAAGATTCAGGCCGCACAACAGGAACATGTGCTGAATGCTGATGAGGAGGACGACGACGAGTGTGAGGGGGGTGGAGGAGGGGGGAAAGGGAGAGGCTTCCTTCCTCCACGGCGTGACATCGTTCAGGGGGTGGGGGGCATCACCAACAGGAAGGCGGCGAGAGGCTGGGAAAGCGTAGAAAACGCCATCATGAAAAGAAAAAGTGGGTCACAGGAGGGACTTGAGCGCTTTCGAGCCCTCCTCAGACAATAAAAAAAAACACCTTCAACTTGAATCCTCCGAAGACTTTGAGGTGTGGATTATGTCTACGCTCGCGTGTACGTGCCAAAACGTGGCGGCGTGAAACTGTCACTGAATGAGACAGAATCACTTCCCTTTCCTCTCTCTCAGTTGCATCGATGAAGCATTTTAAGAATGTCGCAATGCAAATTATGTAAGCCATAATGCAGTGCAAGTGCATTACCAAACGAGAACAGACGTTTACACGGCGTAAGCTCTCCCCAGACACCAAATACTCCTCTAAAAGTGACGCTGGATGTTTATTTTTTGATAAGCGAGCAGGCTGTAAAGAAGCTTATGTAAACACAGCAGAGCTTTGTTTTCTTTGTATACATTCGTATTAAGAGGTGTCATTAGAGCCAATCTATGTGATGGATTGAAACAAATTACCAATGGAATTCCCAATGGGGAAATAAATATGCGACAAGCACACAGCTCAAGTCCTGCACAATGAAGCCACAGTTGATCGAGTGAGTTGCGTTGGAAGTCTGTTAATGTTCTCGAGAGCGGCTGTGAATGGACTCAGCTGTCAGAAAATGATGTAAACACCTTTAAAAAAAAAAAACTACCAGGAGCCAAAAGTAGGATTGAGTTAATTTGGCATTTTAACATTGCAGAGCTCATTTTGCACTTTGTGGCCATTCGTACTGAGATTCTAATTTTGTTGTCACCTCCCAATTTGAAACAGTTAACATCTTGTCTATAAGATGGAGAATCTAATGAAAAGCCTTACAAGCACAAGGATGGAGTGCATGCATATTCCACATGGGAAATTTGGAATTGGGTTTCAAACTCCAAACCTCAGAACCGAGGGGCACCACTGGTTCGTTCCCCTTCGCATCTTCGACATTGTACATTTTGTGATTTTTTTTTCAAGCCAAATCCACACTCAACTGATAGTTGAGGGGTTCAAAAACAGTGATTATTGTGACCTGTCCAAAACAGCTGCATGCTTGGCTTCCATTTTCCTCCGAAGAAGCTGCAAGAGCGAATGTTTGCTTTGGAAAGAGTTCGTCAAGTCCAACAGGTTCCTCCGTGTCGATGTTACTGTACTGACATCTGCTTCCACACTGTGCATAATTGTACCTATCGGTCCCGTGTTCTTTGATAAGGAGCCAAATAAGGTGCGGCGTTAGTTCGACTCAAAAGTCAGGTCACCTCACGCCTTCCTAAACACGGCGCGTTCGTGACAAAAGAGACGAGTCAAGCATTTTGTAAACAATTACACGGGCGGGCACGCAAGTTGACGCGTTGAAGCTAGCACGAAAGCTAACTTGAAATTTATCCCTGGGCGAAAATTGCGACCCAAAACTTGTGTGACCTCAAAACGAAAATGATGGGGGGAGAAAGGTTGGGGGTGAAGTCACTTACTGGGAGTAAGGGGGGGGGTAAACGCAGGCGACGGCGCTAAAGACTCACCAGTGGCTGTGTGAGACACGGCAGACACAGCGGTCTGGCCCATGTTCGGCTTCACGGGCGGAGCTCCGGTAGAGGAGCGTGCCCTCCTCAAGCCTTAACCCGCAATCACTGCTCCCTATTGCCGCAGAAATTCCGTGCACGACCGCCGTAAAAAGTTCGTGTCGCCTGCCTGGAAAGGAACTTTTTTTTCGAGTGACGGCATTGAGTTGCTGCTCGGTCGTAACTTCCCCTCCCGCCCCTGTCCAGCTCTCCTCCTCCTCCTCTATGGTGGATGCTTCTCATTCCTCCGTGCAGATTAGAGGCACTGCTGGGGCTCAAAGTTGAACGCTGACACCTTTCGGGAACCACCAGGTGACAGTGGACACAAGTGAGGGAGAAAAAAACGGCTGATTTCCATGATGTAGCATAACTCATGGGGTAGACTGTTAGAGGCGTGTGTGTGTGTATATATATATAATATATATATATATATATTTTTTTTTTTTTTTTGACGGAAGTAAAAACGAAAAAACCCCGAGATCCTGTGGTGACACACACCCTTGGGATGTGGCTGTGTTCAGAATAAACCAACAGCGATGGCATAGCAATTGTCCCCACACAGCTGAAGCCAGAGGACAGCCATCTTACGTTGCCACTGTGACTGTCAACTTCTGTTCATTTTCCCCTGAAAACACTGTTATAAGTGTGTGGGTTTTTGGGGGCTTTGGCTGAAAAACTGAAAGAGGAAGAGACAAGCATGTGGAGCTAAATGTCACCATATCAGGATTTCCAGTGGTATATGAGTTCAATTGCTCCATTTTGGCATGTGGCAGCCTCAGACAATCTTGTTTTCAAATAGAAGATTCGGCGTGAAGAGGCTTATTTTCATCTTTGATCGTCTTATTTTTTTAAAAAACACAAGTAAATGTTTTATATTAGCTACGTGACCTCAGGGTGGCAAGCGTGGCCGATCACACGCTCCTGCTTTCAGCTGATAAAAAGCAAATAAACAGTGTCGCCTGTGTGTGCGCGCGTGCGCATGCACGTGCGCGTGTTCTATCATCACTGTCGACAGGGTGTGAGTTGAGACTTTGCAGAGCACAGTCACACCGCAACTACCAACGAAAGCCAATGGTGCCATCTAGTGCTAAGACGCACCGCAAGTGTGAAGAGTTTGAAGCGTTTTTCTGTCAAAGTACAACTCAACATACCCTCTCCGGATGGAATTCAATTATAATTTCAACAAATGCAGAACGACAGGTAGTGATGGCAGACGTGCTGTAATGGGAAAACTACGACCCTGTATCGAGTTTTGAGGCTCCACCTCCATGAAACTACTGTATTACTTTTCACTGAACCACAAAAACAAGGTGCATTTGTCTAGGAAGAAGAGGATCGCCACGAAAACAGGAAGCGGGCAATATTAAAGGCGATCAAGACATTTTGAACTGCAGCAAAACTAGTGGAGTCTGACGGTTGGCCATTCATGAAAACTACGTCGGGTTCATCAGTTTTGGATGTATCGTATCATGTGTGGTGGGCCTCCGCTGCATCAAGTTTATGTTGGACGCACAGATTGCCGTTTGCTCATAGCAATCATAAAAGCGGTACGTCCGCAATTGCTCGGTGAAGTTATTGATACAATGTAGATGGAGAGTACGTTTGCGCCGGGCGATGTTTCCAACGCATGCGCCACATGCACTGATCAGCACACTGAAGGGCAGTGTATGAAGTGCTGCCTCCCCAAGTGAAAAAATATTGCCTATCCAGATAGCAACTAGCCGCTCACTTACTGTACATGAAGCATGGCCTCCCTCAAAATAGGCGTGCTTTTGCCATCACCTCTGAAAGGTTTCTCTTCAAATCAATTGCGGTGGTGTGTCCAAAGGCAAACTGGTCAAAAGGACATGTCTTCCAATAACAAGCATGTCAAGGTGACATTTTTAGGGACTGCTTTTAAGTAACAGCGCTCACCCGAGGGATCCCGACCTTCTTATTGACCGGAGGAGGAAAGGGCTGAGGGGAGGGAAAAAAGGCAGTCATCAAATATTAAAGAGGCGGCCTCAGCGGAACAAGGGGCTAATAATTGTTTAAGTGCTATACTTTTTGAGAGCCTCTGCCAACCCCCCTCCACTTCCACCTTGACTTATTTATTCAACGTAATCGCCCGGTACGATCTAATCAGATGCTACCTTCAAGTGAAGAGTATCCACTGTTTACTTAGAGTTGCAGCTTTCAATACGGTGACTTTGGGTACCTTCAAACCTGACCTGCGGAGTCTTTTGGCAGTATTAAAGGACCGGTTACTGTCATGTCTCTCGCTCTTCCCATCCGCCATCCAGCGCGCCTGCAACCCGATCTCCTGTTTGTTGTATACTGTTTGGCGCGAGCCATAATGCTAAAATGTGGCCTGCTATTAAATCAATAGCTGACATCCTGCCAGACGGTCAGCCGGAGTGCTGAAGCGAAGGGCTGGCGATAGAGAGCGAGAGACGGCGACAGAGCGAGCAGCGTTTGGTAACAAGCGCTGAATAAAGGCCCTCGCTATCCGAGGAAATGAGGTGCCGCGCACTTGCAGACACTTGTGTTGGAGCGAAGCGAATAAACAAGTGAGCATTCCTTCCCGCTCCTTCGTATTATTTTATTTAGTCACGTCTGAGCGGAGTACAAACACTGAAAGAGTTCAGCCACTTGCATGTCTCGTTTGAGTAGTTGAGGCCTGCTTTTCGCTCTTTTATTATCCAAACACAGGTGTGATATGGTTTGTTTTTAAAGCGCCGCGACTGGCTATTGATGGACGATTTGCAGCCCGAGCTGTGCGAGGTCCGTCAGGAAACTTCCAGGACTGGCGCCGCAGAGGACGTATTTCAAATCCAAACTGCACACTTGAAGTTGTGGGAGGTCAACGTCATTTTTCCCAGCCTTCTCTGCCACACCTTCCTGCCAGCATTCTTCCGGCATACTCCGAGGCTTTGTCATCACAGACATCTGAATGTCATCCACCTCTTCAAAACGGGTCCCCTTGGTGGTCCCCTTGAGATTGGGAAAGTGGGCAGGGGGGGGCGGGTTGGGGAACAAAATATAATCACACCGAGCCGTGTCGGGTGAATTAGGGGCTTGCGCCGTCTCAGCGATGTTCTTCTTGGCCAGGAAGTGTCAGATGCTCAGGGCATTGTGAGCAGGCCTCTCACGCTGAAGCAGCCATGACTCGTAGGATTTCTTTGTAGACTTGCTTGTTGATCGTCTGGCACACACTGAAGTGGAAAATTTGTAGTTTGTGTTTGAAATACGTCTTTTCTGAGACCAGTCCTGGAACTTTTCTGACACACATGGTACAGCAATTATTATATCATCAGAGGAGCGATTGGAATGACAGAAATCTATTACTTTTATTCGCAGCGGAACGGGGTGGCAAAAGTAGTCTTACTCTATACTTAGGAAAAAATGCTCGCTTGATTCCCAAACCCAACACTCGGTAGGTAGCCGTGAGTGGGCTGTGAGCCGATGCCGGTCACCATTTTTGACGGGTTGCGTCGTGAATTTGATGGAAAATTGGATGTAACAGACAAAATGTTGGTGGCTTTAGGCACAGGGGATTGGAGTTCAAATTCCAAGCAGGGCTGGATCCTTTTCTAACCCAATGCTGAATTGAGGTTGGGCAGTCCTCCCCTTACCCCCAAAGTTTGCTGGCGTTCTCTCAACCTCATCACAAAACAAAGACGCACCACAATGAACACAGGGCGGTGCAGATAAGTAGCGGCTAGTTGCTACTGGATTTGAGTTCTGGGTTTGTATCTCAGTGCGGGTCCTTTGCGTGTTCTCCCTGTGCCTGCGAAGGCTTTCTCCTGGTACAGAAACATGCACCTTCGATGACATCTCTAAACTGTCCAAAGGTTTGAATCAGTACTGCCCTGTAATTGCTGTGAAGATACGATATAAATAATTCTGCAAAGATTCGGTCGCTAAAATGTATTTGAAACAATGAAACGGAGCTATTCTTGGGTTGACGTTCGACTGGAATGCACCGAGGTCAGAGCCAATGAGCGCCAAGTCGAGTATGAGACATGCGAGAAATGAGAGCAAACAGCAGGTGTGTTGCTTTGGAGACAAGACGTAAAGCCGACAGGTATAAAAGTCCTGACTTGACTGGTTGAGCCGTAGCTTAGTTTGTGATGTCAAACTGGAATGTCGTTTCTCACACACCTCATAAAACAGACACCACGAATCATACCTGAGATCAGAATACAAGAGCCTTTTGAAACCTTTCAAGGTCCCGAACAACAACCGCAGGTGGAGGGAGGCGGGCGTGAGAAACAAAGATTACGACGACGAGGCCCCAAACGTATTTTCTCACGTGGTATAATGATTAGAAGCAAATAACACAGCCGTGACGCAAGGAATGGTCCTGATACTTCACTTTGAGGCTAGTCAAGAACACTGGAACACAATTTCTCAACCAGAAATGAGCATCCAGCAGGGCATTGTTATTCTCTCCTGATTAACACACAACTAATAAGAATGTCTCAATTCAATCAGATGACCTGATGCCGGTTGCGCCTGCCTCCTAAAGCCTCCAAAACAAACCGCACGACATGTGTCATTTAAATACACCCAAATATGACCACAAACAACACCCACCTGGGCTGCATGACCACAATATGTGCAGTCATCACACTTCCGCTGTTTCAGGCGACTTAGAATACAGCACAAAATCGACAACTCCAATCGGCAAAGACCACCAAAAAGCCCGTACAGTCCAACCCTCCTTCATGTTACACAGTGATCGTCTCATAGCATTAGCATCTTATAAATATTGCACAATTAGTGCAGGACAAAAGTGGTCATTTGAATAGAAATAATAGTTGCATGAGGGTAATGGTGATATATATATATATAATGATATACTGTATATATGATTATATATATATATATATATATATATATATATATATATATATATATATATATATATATATATATATATATATTTAAAACTAATCAACAAATGCTTATATTGGAGAGAAACTCACCATTATGTTCCATGACTTGACCGAGGGAATATTATCAGCCGTGTGAGTTGATCCTCGCCTCTTCCCGACATATCGCCCTCCACCTCCTCTTTCTCCTCCTTCATCGCTCGCTCCTCCCACCTGCCTGCCTCCTCGCCCTCCAGTAAAGAGCATTAAAACTTAATGTCTCTTTCCATCTCAGGTCCCCGATCTTCCCCCCCCCCCCCTGAGTCCGGCCGGCTCCTATCCCCGAACATGCCCAGCTCCTTATCGCAGGGAGGTCCCATCGTGAAACCGAAAGACATGCAAATGAGAAGGCGAAAAAAAAAGGAAACGAAAAGGTGTGTGCGTTTGCCAGGTATGATTTATGGATGCTTGTTTTCAGTGCGGGTTCACAGATCAGAGTCGCGGCAAAAGGTCAAGCTTCGCTTCCAGTGCAATTACCGACATTGACTGCTGTGTAAAGAGCAACACGAGCCAGAGCCACACACACACACACACACACACACACACACACACACACACACACACACACACACACACACACACACACACAACAAAGGTTAGAACAGCAGGTGCACCCTCAACCGGCAACACCAGTGTCCCATGACAAAAAATACAAAACCGAGCGGAAATTGTCGCAGAGTCAACATTTTCCTGAAAGTACTTAAGAGAGTGGAATAATGGTGCATGCCACACACACACACACACACACACACACACACACATGGACATAACTACCAGTTTGAATTTTAACGGCCGAATATATACTGGAGAGAAGAGAGAATATACTGTATGTCTTACCTCTGACTTGTTTTGAATCTTGTGAAAATATATGTTATTGAATTGGAAGCAACTCGGATGAACCATAATTAACATAATAGTGTCAACATACAATATTGCGCATGGAGACTCTTATCGTCCAATCGTGTGTGTGTGTGTGTGTGTGTGTGTGTGTGTGTGTGTGTCTGCCACAAGGTTTTGATTTCTTTAATTTCCTGTTTAAATTTTTTTTTTTTTTTAAACGCAAGGGGACATAATGAATCAGGACGCTATAAAACATGCTTGACGAGCGGCCACGGCTTTGAAAGCGAAGGGGCTGTATGGTCCCTTTGCTGATAAAATGCTTTTAAAAAAACTATTAATGGAGCAGAGGTCTTTGTAAGGAACTAAATGCAGTTATTGGTAAACAGGGAAAGTGACAATTTAACTACAAAATAAGGGAGGAAAACCCCCACTGCCGCTGAAAGTACAAATAACCTGCTGGCCTTCGCCGCTTGACAAATAACTCGCTGAAAGTCATAAAACGTTTCAGATAAAGGGATCTCGACACTGTAAGACCACTTGTAAAATATCCATCTCGTGGGGTAGACCCCGAACTGGTTGCCAACCAAACGCAGAGCACGACAAACGACAACCGCTCACAAATCACACCGAGGTCCAATTGTGTTCTGTTCTTCTTGTCTCATTGTCTTCTGTCGTTCTCTCTCTCAATATTTCCATCGGGGGCAACGACTGCTCTGTGCACAATGAAAAAGAGCACGTGGAACAAGTGCTCATTGTCGACTCAAATGCTGTCGAATCTCGGCTATTTCGGGGAGCGAGCTGACACGGCCCTCCTCTTCCATTTCTTCAGCCTTTTCTGTCTGCTTTCTCCTCCTCCTTAATCACACTTTCCTCACATCTAATTTGACCCACTCTATTATTCTTGTTTTTCGTTTTTTTGCCGTTTCAAGTCACATTTTTCCCCTCCTTCTCCTCACTTTGAACCCATTTTAATATTTTGGTTGATCCGGGCTCTTCTGACAGAATGGTTTCCTTCTGCCTGGGTAATTAGAGGATGGTAATAGATTGTCCGTTTGGAGGCCAGCATGCTATTTACAGTCTACACATGATTCCTTATGGACTATTTATGGAAACTAATTCCCTAATGATGATTCACAAGCCATTTCATATCGCTGTACACTCACAATAAGAGGAGAAGCTCCAAAGTGGAACTTAGCGTGACGCTGGTTGACTTCAAGTAAAAATGTCAACAAAAAATGTTTGTGCGTAAAGTGAATTCCATTCTAAAATCTATTTGTGATTTTTTTTATTTTAGGGGAATATTTTAACATCAATATACTGTCTTAACATTAGAAAAAAATCAGCATAGCACCAAACAAAAATGTGACAAAATGTGTGGACGTAATCAGAAATTATTATAATTCTTTTAATCTGGTGGAAGAGCATTTAATTATCCTGCCTGTCACTATACGTTGCTGGCATGGATGGATGATCATTTCCCACGGCACAACTGATCCATTTAGATTGGTCAAAATAATGTTTGAACTTCAAATTGTACCACTTTTGCGAAATGTGACGATGCTGATACTAAGTATCGATACTACTCATACTTTTCAGTCAACAAATTTCAATCAACACAATGGAAAGATAATTGTGACCTAAGACCTTTTTTTTTCCCTCTTTCTGACACGTGACAATGACCTATAGTTAGATTTTTTTTTTTGCTTCGCGCATCAGTTGTTCTCGGCAGTCTTCGCAAGTTCACGATACGGCCCAGTAATGATACACACTCAGTATTAGGAGGCAGACATGCTAACCACTAGACCTCCATGCTACTTCTGGATGTTCCCATTGTATGATTGAAAATGCTACTGAAGGCCCACGCTGTACATTTTTAAAGGATACCTTTCAAGACATCCTGTAAATGTGACTGAGGCAAAGATTGAACGGCATACCCACCAGAAACCAAGGCTGAAATGCTAAAGAAGGCCAGTCGGAAACACTTGTAAGCACAGCAACACTTGTGGTTGCCAAAGTGGTACAGAGTGACATTTAAGGGACACAACATGCAGACTTAGCAGCGTGCACACTGGTGAAGCGTTTTGTCATTTAAGGTCAGAAATAATTCAGCAATTGGTCGGAAATGCCACACACAAAAATAAATCAAAAAATGTTTGTAGAAAAAAGAAACATCTCGTTTAAGGAACAATTATGGCAACCTGCTATCGGTCCATTTGGCAAACATAGGAAAATCTAAACATTTGAAAGCTGAATGGATGAACTCTCGGTGTGTTTTGCTTTTACTTTGGCTTGTTTGCAACACTGTTTTTTTTCCCCCCCAAAGACAACTCTACCATCCCGCATCGTAGTGTCACACCAGATGTCAGCACGTCACACTGGACCTCATGTCCAGTGGGGATAATTTACTTATAACTACACCCACACTGAGTTTATCCACCCAGGGCATGTTCAGCAAGGATGGGTGAAGATCCAGAGCCACTTTCAAGTGAAGAATAGAATCCTTCCACTGAACTACCCTGTCTGGAACACTATCAAACAAAAACACCCCCCCCCCCCCACTACCCCTGTGGCTTTGACAACCCTGCCATCATGTCAAAGTAAAAAGGGTAAGCAGAGCTGCGCCGAGTTCTTTTGGATGCACAGGTTAGTGCGAGCCAACAGCTGATAAGCGGCACATACTTGATTGCTCGGTGCTGACTCCGCGAGTGAAAATGCTTTTATTTGGTTACTTTGGCCTAGCATAATGAAAATCGGGTGGGGGGTGGTGGTGCAGTCGTTTACTTGCACGAGCCATTGTCACTTAGTCATGATCCTTGAGGTATTTCACAAAAGTATGTCACCAATGTTAAGACACCTGGGAACCGTTTTAAACTGACCCCCCCCCCCCTGACATTGTTTTATTAGATTTTTGTTCATTACCTAGTCATTGTGAAAGTCTTGGGAGTGTTAAGCGATATGAAGTGTGTTGTCCTACCTGGGCGAGCTCCTCTGAGCCTCCACAGGATTCTGGCGGTGAAGCCCGATGCGTCGCTGTGGGAGCGGAACCTGTGCCGGGGTTGCACGGACGGAAAGGCCTTCAATTCTGCGAGACTGTCTCCCTCTTCCTTCTCCATGGACCCCCCCGAAATAAATAAATTAAAAAAGAAAGGAAGGCTCAGAAAGGTGCCACGTTCATTGAACAGGAAAGCTTGAGCGCCTACAGCTTCCTTTCCTGCTCGGCTTGTTCAAACTTGATTCCGTGTGCGCGTGTACTGTACACGCGTGAGCCGGCTGTGCGTGTCTTCTTCCTGCGTTCGTCAACGCCCTCTCAAACACGCAGGTTGCCTTGAAATGTGACTGCAGAGTGGAAACCTGTTTTTTCCATGTTTAGTTGGTGCATGTGTGCAAATGTGTACATTATATCAGCGCAGTCATGAAGATACGGAGGTCATTCGGTTGCGATTGTGGTTCCAAAATAAAAGTGTGTTCGTATAAAGAATGAGCACTGCTGCTGAATGTTAAGTAATGTGCATCAATCATACTATACAATCATACATAGGATAAATACCATCATTTTTTGGCGAATTTTGAATGATATGCAGGACAAACATACCACCACAATTATATAACAATTCTGAGTCAGGCCAAAATGAGTTATTTTCCACTTAATGTTGGTTTCTTATTCATCGGTTTTTGTTGTCCTTCAGTGGTATGTTTGATTCAAGATTTTTTATTGGACTGGAAAGAAAGCGCATATTTTGTTGTTTGCTTCAACCTTGACCAGGCAACAAAATTATCGGTCAGTACTCAATAAGACCGCCAGATGTCGCCACGTCAACATCTACACAATTGTTCCCACCCCACTGTCCGATTCTAACCAAGAGTTTATTATATACATTAACACCCCTCACTCTGGACGTTTAACAATATAAATATTAATACGCACGTAACTAGCCAATTATGTATTTTACATATGAATGAAGCTAAACAATAATCAATAAAAACGTATTGCTTTAATCATTGAACTTGGGTCATCGTTCCGTAAAGCCAGCGCAATCGAGCTATAAGCGTAGAGTTGCCCATCGTTTTTCTTGCCGATCTGCGCCGCTCCTCCGCGTTGAGCGTCGCCTGAGTTGCTCCGGGTACCTCCTCCGTATTGCTGGCTGAGAGATGGGCTGAGGCGGAGAAGGGCGACCCCCACCAGCAACAGCCAGGCGGCAATCGAGGCCACACACTGCGGCTAGGTAAGGTGACTAACCTCGCCAAGTATCCGACTCGGCGTTTGACGGAGCCGTGTGTGTGGAAGTTTGCTCGGGATGAGATTCGTCGCAGCAACGCTCGTCAGGGTTAGCTTGACCGGGTTAACATGTAAAATTCACTTCAAGATACGATTTTAAAAATTATTATTATTCACGATACACGATAGTATATCTTTTGTGTGCTGTAGGAACCTTTGCCTGATGTTATAGCCGTTCCTCGCGGGTTAACTTGAGGAATTTGCTGCTTTTATACGTGCTAACTAGCTCGTGAGGCTAACCCAGGTCTTAGTCGGTGTCGTCGGTATCTTTTTCCCGGTGCACAGTGGTATTTACCGGGTGGTAGACAGAGCCCAGTGGGACCAACTGATCGACCAGCTCGTCTCCGAGGAGGGAGGCCGAAGCCTGTCGAACCTGTTTGGAGTGAGACGTGCCCGACTCGGAGGCAGGAGTGACCGTGGATGTGTTGGAAAGTTGACCTTTGACCTGTTCTAAAGCACCTGCATCCTCATCGCTGTTGTTGAGGCTCCGACGCGTTCGACTCAGTGGTGCCTTGCCACATCATCCCCATCTCAAATATCGTTGTATCTATTGAAAAGGAATGAAATGCTATTCATCAGTTTCAGCCTCTTCAAAAAAAACAACCCCACAATTATTTGCTTGCAGAGTTGAGTAATGTTGAAATTAATGGCCTCGGTTTTACTTTTTTGGGTGGGGACTTGCCATCCATTCATCCAAGTTTTTATGTATTTGACGATAATGTGATGATAGTTGAGCAGAAGTCATCATCAAAGACGGCAATCAACCGGCTTCATTTAGACATATTTAAACCAACAAGCAAAGAAATAAATGAACACAAAAGCTCTTCCCTGACACTAATTGTACAGTGAAAGCTCGATTTTAACAGATGGACTTTGAATTTAATGGACAGAAAGTAGTGTCCGTTCCGCTGAAAATGCCCCTTAGTACAGTAGTTGTCAGTCAGTGGTGTAATCAGCAGACGGAGACCGGTCCACCTATTTTCTGTTCGAGCTGGCTAACGGACATGCCTACGAGGCAGCCATGTTGGCAGGGGCGGCAGTCTCAGAAAATGTATTGGAACCCACAAACATTAGCATAGCATCGCCATAGGGTCTCTGTTGAAAAAGAGTGTGTCATATGTACCTATTCATATCTCTGGCTGTTTAATGGAGCCAGCCCTCAGCATGTAGAACATGTGCACGTCTCTCTAACATGCTATTTTTGGCACGGGATACAGTTGCTTTTTGTCAAAGCCCTTCTCTAATGGCATCCAATTGTATTGGAGGTGAAATAGGAAGCGCTGTAATATTGCGTCTCATGAGAGCAAGCAGCTGCATGTCATTATCCTCACCCGGAGCGCCAGCGAGGTAAATTTGGATCCGCTTTAAAACTTTTCAAGCACTTTCAAGCTATTTTACATTTTATACACAATTTGTTTGAGCTGCTCTGGTTGGTTGTAGAAAATAAAATTGGACTGTTCTGATTGTTTTTTTTTTATTTAACCATCCTTTAAACAGGAAAAATCCCATTGAGATTAGAAACCTGTCTAATAATGCGCAGACAACAAATGTGTGCTAACAAGATGTGTATTCATCATCGAACTTGTTTGCTCCAACACATGCCGACACAGCGACACTTGTGCTGCTTTACGACACCGAAAGCGACGCTCGTGTCGCTCAACGACACTGATGTCATTACTTATTGTCAGACGGGGCATTGCGGGCAGGATTTTAAAAAATTAAGCATTCGTCTTAGTTTCACTTGAGTTTTTATTGTGTTTGTGGTTGGACCTCCAACTCATCTCATTTTTGGTTAAATACTTGTGGCTGTGTGGTGTAAATTGACACGTTTCTCTTTCATGGTTAGAAAGTGAGGCAATCAATTTGGGTTTTGGCAGTTGAGAACACCTTGCTGGCTCAATCGACGAGTTCGTTTAGGCTCAAGTCGGGTCCCATCCGCACCCGCCCCGCCGCACCCGAGGAGTGCGTTTTTCAATTGCCATTCTCGTCCCTAGAAAAGCCACAAAAGCTCATTTTAAAGCGTTGTGTATATCTACTGTAACAAAAAAACTTACTACTTGACCATATCCTTGTTAGAATTGCGACTGTAGCTGTTCCGCACCAAAAATGAGTCATTTTGAGCCCTCTACCAAGCTGGTGGTAACTGGACAGTTAGGTTTAGCTACCATGCTCAAAGGCAGTGCCCATCTTATAACCGTTCTGTCCGCAGATGGTCTCAAACCAAACTGAACAGACTTCTGCCCCACGAGAAACGCAAGCTCACATGCCCCCACGGCAGCTGTTCCTTACAACAGGGGCTCGAGATGACCGTCTAGATGAAAATATTGACTCGGCCGAGGTTCCCAGCTGGCCTGTGCTTTTTTTTTTTTAATGACCCATCGTCGTCCCTGCATGACCAGTTGGCCGCCACGTGACACCGGACACAAAAGCCACGGCATAGCAAATGTTGGCTTTCTGTCCGAGCTGCCCACCCACGCAAGAACACCTCCCTCCTCTTTCGTTGTAACCTTCTGCTTTTGGATTTCATGTCATGCTTGCTAAACAGAAAGCGTAGTTCGCAATATGCACAGGAAAATTAGGAAGATTCGCCGTTAAGGTGACAATTCCAGGACAAACTTGAAATTCACTCTAAATCTTTAAAAGTGAACTTAATTTGACCGTCTCTAAACTTTGGGATGAACTCGTACATGTCAACTGTTCAATGTTTAAAGGTTAGGTGTGAAGTAAACTTGGCTATGCATTTTTTGAGTCATACTTTGTGCCAAAACAATTTGAAGCTTACTTTTGTTGGGGTTTTTTATTTTTATTTTTAACAACGCAAGCCACCCAGGTTCATAGTGAAACCCACCGCAACGCGCCGAACAACGAAAATGCTTTTGTTTGTCAATCTCCGCCGAGTGACGTCATTTACAGAATGCCGAGTCGCCAGTCAGCCATTGTAATGCATTGTCGATTGTCCCGTTAACTGCTCTTTGCCGTTGTTATCGAGTTATTTTGGCAAAATACTTCGGCACTGCGTGGCGATGCGCTGGACACATTCAGGCAAACAATTGTTTGAGTGGCCAAAAGAAAAGTAAATAATAGGGCATGTAAATGAACCAAAAAATTGGAACGATACAGTTTCGTCCTCGCAAAGCGAATGAATTTCACGTCGGTGTTGACGAGATTTCTTCATGACTAGTACTTAGAAGACCTCTGTTTTCTGCAAAAAAGGGTCGTGTGCTAATCGATGAATAACTCTGGATAGCTCGATTCAACGTATTATCCGCGCACTGTACGAAAACATTCAAACTATATAAGTGCACGGATGGAAACCTCTGTAATGCTTTCGAACTATCAATGCTGCCGATATAATGTGCGGAGTGCCCAACAGCGCAACAGAACTATTTAGCAATTAAAAATTGACATGGATTTATTTGTCTGACCCTAAAACCTGCTCTCAGCACCCTATTTCCAGGCTATACTTAACAGAAGCATCTCTCACAGTCACCTAACAATCACTTCTTGTGTCTGTGTTTAAATGCTTATCTTCTCCTGACTGTGTGTGTGTGTGTGTGTGTGTGTGTGTGTGTGTGTGTGTGTGTGTGTGTGTGTGTGTGTGTGTGTGTGTGTGTGTGTGTGTGTGTGTGTGTGTGAGACTATTCAAGTCCACGTAGCGGCTAACTGAGATGCTCTCACCGCCGCAGACTGTTTTGCCGCACAACAACCGGGCCTTTTGTTGTCCCGCCCCCCAATCCACCCGCACGGCGCTCGTAATGCGACGGAGAAAGAGCATCTTTATCTGCCTTTCTTTCCGAGAAGCCATCTCACTCGCGCAGTCGAGTAGCTTAAACCGTCTGAAGCCACAGTACGCTGACAGTAATGCTACGCCCACACACAAATGACTTCATATTGAGACGGGGGTCATACAGACTATCCTGAGACTTCATTATTTATCCATGCATTGGACAATTAGACATTTCTCAGTCGAGTCAATATTTCAGAAAGAAAAGCATTAGGACACACTCACAGGGGCGGTATAAGACAGACAGACGGATGGATTATATTGTCTGTGCAATATATATTTCAAGTTCCTGTCAGAGGATAAATACTATATGACAGAGTATTGGAATGCGTTGCAACACCATTTGTGTCTTTGTACAATTGTTTACTCTTTCCCGGAGTGCTGCTTATTGTCACGTGAGTTGAGTTCAGTGCCGCCATACAGTGCTCGTGTCTCAAGTTTGGACTAGCAAGTCAAAGCAAAAATGTCCGATTGACAACTTGTGTCTCGGGAGGCCCATCATTCGGATGACTTGTGTCTCAGGGCACAGCTGCATTTATTTATGTGTTTTTATGTTGGTGCCCTCATATGCCACCAAAGGCCCGCTTCATTGGAAAGTATTACAAAGGAGTTGGTTTTGAACTATGTTGAGATGATGTATCTCGTGATCATTGCATTGTGGGGAGGTGCAAAGTTTAATTTGTGAGTCAAAGTTATGGAGGTTGCATTTGGATGTGTATGCGCATTTCTGGTTCATTTTTTTCAAGAGAGGGACCGGAAAAATAGTGTGTGGTCCGCAGACCTCAGGCAGGGCGGAAGAGCTCAAGAGAGGAAAGGTGGGGTGAGTCCATATCAACATTTGAAAACAAATAATAGGATCTTGAAAAGATCTCAAAATTGTATAGGGAGCCAGTGAAGGGATGCCAGAGTAGGAGTCATGTGCTCCCTCTTACGAGTACCAGTAAAGAGGTGAGCAGCAGCATTCTGGACCAACTGGAGATGCAGAATGGAGGATTGGCTGACCCTAAAGTCAAGTGCATTATTTGTAAGGACAATGTTATAAGATGAGTTTGAAATGACACTAAAATATTTTGGTGGTATGTTTAAAGTTGAAACCATTAATATAGGCAATTCTAAGCATTTTGGGGGGTGTCAGTTACTGATGGTTTTTCACTCGTCGTGACAGCGCTTGTATTGTACTGAAGAGCTGGGCCAGAGATGTGTGCACTGCTTTCTTACATTTCAAGAAGTTCCACGTCTTCTACGGTGTTCACACGTTTTGCCATCACTGGTATATTTCTGCGGGTTGAGAGAAGCGTATTTTTCCACAGAATGTAGGTCAGACTTGAAATTGTGCAATTTTTATGGGCTTCCCGTATACACGCCAATGTAGTGTGCCTGATTGCGACGTAGCATTCAGGTGTGCGTCACATGTCCGCAGGTTAAATTGTGCTCGCCGCCTCTCTCCGCCTCAGCTCCCGCAGGGGTTTACTCACTCACTCGCCTCGTTTTTTTCCTCTTTCTTTCTCCCTTTTTATTTTTGTCTTTCTCCATTTTGCCACGCTCAAGTGGGCGCTCAGGTTTAAGGGAGGGGGGAGGAGATTGAGTGGGCCGGCCGGAGGCTTGCCAAATCAGATGCGAGCGCATTTGGGAGGGGATAGTGCGAACAGGGAAAAAAAGAGGAGAGAGAGAGAGAAATGGAGTAAAAGAAAAGCTGAAAGAAAGAGCAAGCCAGGGTGGGTGGAGGAGATGGAATAGAATGTGACAGTGTGTGTGTGTGCGCGTGTGTTACTGGGGAAGAAAAACAGGGACGTGCCGAGTAAAAACAAAAAAATGGGGAGAGAGAGAAAGTGGGTTGGTATGGTTTTTGTTGTGGGTCACGTGATCTTTGCAGCACACTGAGCCCTCGCTGTCAATCACAGCAGAATTATTGTGGAACAGTCATCAAGAATTACAGCCAAGACGGCGACAATTTCTCATTTTCATCTAATTTCCTACCCCCCCATCCAGGCGTTCTTGTTTGCCCTTCTCCCCCCTCGACTCCTCTCCTCCTCCGCTTTTTTGGCCGGAGCAGGCCAGGGAATGTCCCGGCGGCGCCATGCCTTACGTGGACCGGCAGAACCGCATCTGTGGCTTCCTGGACATCGAGGAGCACGAGAGCAGCGGCAAGTTCCTGCGGCGCTACTTCATCCTGGACACGCAGCAGGGCAGCCTGGTGTGGTTCATGGACAACCCGCAGGTAATGGCTGGGTGGAGAGGGGAGCGGCGTTAGCTTAGCACATAGCATCTGGACGCTATCTGAGGCACGCCTTGCCCGTGTTATCAGTTGTTATCAGGCCGCGCGTCGAAGCGTAGGTAGACTGCGAGGCGACAGCGTTCTACGAGCAGTACAAGTGGCGAGAGGCGATCGGCTGGACCTCGCCGTCGTCGCCACGTCCGCAGCCTTTAAGCCGCTTTCGCGTGGCTGCGTAAGTGCTCAGTTGTTACATGAAGTATTCAGGGACGGTGTACGCGGAGAAAGTTTGAATAATTCAGCGGCTCGCTTTCTTTTTATAGAATGCAATGGCTTACATTTTAATGAGGTGAAAGTCACAATGGCCGAAGTTAGGCGCCATGAAAAAGAAGCCTTCAATCCACCTGCTTCTCATTGATGATTATTTATCTCTTCCTGATGTTTCTTGTCATTATTCCGCAGAATCTTCCGGTTGACGCCGACTGCGTCGGCTCCCTCAAGCTTACTTACATTTCAAAGGTAAGCCAAACCGTCTTGTATGAGACTGACTTGAGACAGCAGGGTGACCCAGTTGGTCTGCCTCACCGTTTGGAGGTTCTGCTTTATGTTCTCCCCTGGCTTGCATATTCTGGCTTCCCGGATGGCGACTAACATGAGATTTTGTCAATGAACTTTTTGAATTTTGCGACCCAAACAGTGACAAGTTTTGTTCTCGTACAGGTGAGCGATGCCACTAAATTGAGGCCGAAGGCGGAGTACTGTTTTGGTAAGGGAGTTTCTATTCTTACACGTTTGAAGTCTGTAATAAATTACTGAGATGATTTGGGAGGCGGGGCAAGTAACAAAAGGGCATCTCGTGTGTTTGTAGTCAACACACAATGAGGCAGAAGCGGCCACGCGGCAGCTGAGTTGTTGGTTAGCGTTGACATAACTTGATATGACATTGTTGTCGGGTCGTGACCACACAAACTTGAAACGAAAACTCCTTTTCAAGCATTTCCCTGTACATGTGAAAACCGTATTGATTGATTGATTAATTGATTGATTGATTTCCCCCAAAGACAAAACTTCTTTGTGCAATGGATTCTATGCATGCACCATGACCACATTTGGTGTAGGGTGTGCGAACTTTCGAATAGCATAAACAGTGACATCATCAGACACTTACAAACATACTCGCAGTTTGTTGGAATGACTTCACATGACTGTAAATGTCGTATTACTTTCTCATTTACAGTGCGAGAAGGCTCCAAGTGTACATAGACCTGCGTGGCTTTTTTTGGAGAGGCTTAGCTCAAATTTGTTTACGGACCACAAAATCAACCAAAGTGCTGTGCAAATCGTCTCGGTGAATTTATCAACTCTCCATCTCTTTTTTTTAGTGGCAGCTCACTCGTAAACGTCTTTACTCGATGAACATAACAGCTGGCTCAGCACACCGTTGGCTGGAGGGCTACCCCCCCCCCAAAAAAAACGTTTGATGACATTTCCACCTTGAAAAGCTGCAGCACCAAACTACTGCATATACCGATGACACAGTCACACGCTATCTCACATTTCATGAATGAGGCTATCTTTCCTCCTGCTGGCAGGCCCGGTAGCTTGAAACAAGACCAGAAACGCGTAACCATCCACACCTTTCCATTGGAAATGCTAAATTAGTTGCCGTGCATCTCATCTGTAGCGACCAAATTTGAATTGAGTATGCAAAACAGATGGGCGACGATTTCCAAGAATTAGTTTTTGTCATTGTGTTTGGGCAGAGCTTGGCAGCAAAGTCGGATGACTCACTATGAGACAACAAAACGCCAGTCACTCCGCTCCACAAGGTCAGAGCGAGACTAAAAGCGTCTTGTGAGTGAAGAAGGTCGCAACCAGAAGACATTCTTGGCTCAACTTCGCTTCACTGCTTTGATCACGCAGGCCGGCGCTGTAACAAGCTAATGAGGAATCAATATTAATCCACCTTTGTGGTCTTTGCTAAAACACAAAACAGTTTGAGTAAGCCTCTAATCCCGTTATTGTTTATCGTCCTCCATTTTGGAACGCTTCAATCGCAGGAAATGCTCGTCTGTGACAAGAAGTTGACTTATAGGGATGTGTGTGTGTGTGTGTGTGTGTGTGTGTGTGTGTGTGTGTGTGTGTGTGTGTGTGTGTGTGTGTGTGTGTGTGTGTGCGCGCGCTTTACGGAGCTTCTGACAGGATGTCGCCACTCAAATCGGAACCTGATTCGCAGATGTCAAGGGGTTATTTTTAAGCGCCGTTTGTAGGCCACATGTTTTTGCATACATCAATGGATCCCACCACTCCGCCTCTTCCTGCGTACGCCCCAGCAGCGACGCCAAACAAGCGGTGCCCGGCCGCGCACTGTATGGCAGACAGAGGTCACACTCGCAGATGGCTTTTAACAAAACAAAGCAACCCCCCCCCCACCTACACCCCCCCAAAAAAGCGAGAAACCCGACCGGACAGTGTGCCATTGTATCTGGTGTTGACACACCATCCTTGCGCTAGCGAGGCCCACGTTTCCCAGCACACGTTTGTTTCAGTTTGCGGCGATGACTCACACCGGGATACTCCCGCATCTGTCGGGACAGCGCTATACTTGCGCGCAGCGACCAAGAGTGCAGCTCGGTTCGCGTGATTATTTACGGCAAAGTGGGGTAAAGTGGAAGAGCGAGAGGTCTCACCCGCGCACAATTACCTGACCAGATGTTGACACAGACGCCGCATTTAGAAGAAAGTGAAGGTTTCTCCGCGCACATCCTCTGTGCTTATGGAAATGGACAACCAGAGACAGGATGTCCTAAATACTATGCTCCCCTAGCTAATCACCATCTGACCTAAAAATACTGGAGCGGCACGGCGAAAAAGCATTTGAATATTTATTTGAAGTCAAGTTTTTTTTTCCATCCCCCCCACCATCTTTGTCATGCTGAGAAATGTGTAGGCGGTTGCACAATGAGGCAGTTGAGTTCTGCAGACTCATGCACAAGTAGACCAAAAAAAAGAGTCCACTTTCTTTTCTTTTCTTTTTTTTTTTTTTTTGAGAATGTCTTTGTGATAGCAGGGTGAAACGGGTACTCTTAATTGTTAGTGATCACTTTGGAGCACGGTGAAACATGACCTTGAGGTTGTCCTATTTGAATAATTTTGCCACGTTGGGAACGGTTTTTACGTTTGGACGCTTGACCGAAATGTACCTCAGGAGAGTTTCATGACTTTCAATTAGATGTCCAAAAGGACTGGCCAGGCCTCAACAAGTGGGGTTAGAAATAGAAATTATGTAACCACTTAGTCAGATTTTACAGTGACTATTGTAATCAACTTATTTTCTATTCCAGACGCATAGTGCAGAGGTAGGGAACTCCGGTTCCTCGAGAGCCATATCCAGCCTTAGATCTTTCCCTACTCCAACACACCGAATTCAAATGATGAGTATCATTTCAGGCTTCTCCAGAGCTTGCTGATGACCCGATTGTTTGAATCAGGGTGTGTTGGTGTAGGGAGACAGGATATGGCTCTTGAGGAAGCGGAGTTCCATAAACATGGTGTAGTCGTACAACCATTGTTTGAAAATAGCTCTGGATCTTCACCGTGCCTGGCTGTCACATCACGGGCAGAGAAACCCACTGACTTCTGTGGTGCAGTTGGAAAAAAAAATCAATCCAAATCAGATCTCCACCAGCAGCCCGGATTGTATTTTTGTGTACTACTTGTCAGCATCACACTTCCACAGCAACTCTCACGCTTAACCCTACGCTCGCTCCGTTTGTGTTTGGCTTCGATAGTCATCAATGCTGGGATGAGGAAGGTCTTCCTACAGGCCAACGATCAGCAGGACCTGGTGGACTGGGTCAACGCGCTCAATAAAGCCACCAAGATCACGGTGAGGCGAACAAAGACGACTGCATGACGTGCGCTTCCTTTCTTTTGACTTCGGATGAACCGCTCTTCTTTTCTGTCGAGTCACTTGAAGAAGGAAATGCCCTTTATTTCTCAAGGGGACCGAGATGATGAAAGTCGATGTGAGTGAGCGCGACGAACGGGATGCTGTGTAGTTGTTAACTGGAGTCCAGGGATAAAAGGCTGCTCGGCGTCTTCGCCGTGCCGTGCTGCCTTGACATCCCGGCACACTCATAATAAAGTGCTGCGAGAGTCTCTGTGCGCAGATGTCGGTTTGAACTTTGAATTCTTCACGCAAGGCAAAGAGTGTTTTCCCATCATTCGGCCTGTGTCTGCGTTTTCCTCAGGTTCCAAAAGCCTCCGATAGTCAGCAGAATTCCGAGAACCACAAGTCTTTGCTGGATGCCGTGGGACCCAAGAAACAAGTGTCCTACAAAACGGAGATCATAGGAGGAGTTCCCATTGTGACCCAGACACAGGTAAACAAAAGCTCACGCCGGTGTCAAAAAGGCAAACAGCTTTTGCCTGAAAACTTTGAGTGTGACCATTGGGAAAAAACCCAAGCTGACCATATTCAACGTTTTATGACCAAAACAATGAGTCACTTTTTGTTTAGGGCTTATTTTTAATAGCTAGCGCGAGACACCGCTAAGGAAAACCACTTCTTTGGCTATCTTACTGCATTCAGTCCCGCGGGTGACATTGTCCATCACAATCAAAAGTTGCAACTTTGCGATTGTCCTGATTTGACTGGGTAGCACTTCTGCTTCACACCTCTGAGGTTCCGCGTTCGATTCTCGGCCCTGGGGTTCCTGTGTGGTGTTCTCGGCATTGACATAAGGGGAATGGAAGTCAGCTGAGCGAGGCTCCAGCTCAGCTGCGACCGGAGTGTGTCTTCACATCATTTTTTGCACAAGCTCACCCATCTCATTCTCAACCTTTCCAGCATGAAGGTGGCGACGGGGCAGAGCGAGCGGAACGCGAGGCCATGCACCGCTCGCACAGCCAGCTGCCCTACTTCCTGGGCAGGCCGACCCAGGACCACACGGTCATCAAGTCGGGCTACTGCGTCAAGCAAGGCGCCGTGGTGAGTTTCTGCCAATCCCTTCAACACAGCATCAACAGTTCAACACAGTAATCGTATCACAGAGGCAATGATTCCAAATTGAAGGATGATTTTGATTTGGGCTCTTCATGGTGGAAAAAAAACCTTATCATCAATTAAAAAAACGATTACGGTGCCAATCGGCGCGAGTGTGTTTGCTTGCGGCAAACCTAGGGCTGCTGGATGGTACGTTTCATATCTTGATATTCATGCCAGATATTTCGGTAATGATATTGCTATGGGTTCAGGGAAAACTAAGCATTATTTTTTATGATTTTATCAAAACAGCACACATTAATGCACTTGACGCAAACACACACACACACACAACAAACACTTCCGTTGTAGAATAAAATGATTTGTTAATTTTTAAATAACAATTTAATTAATAATTTTAAATTTTTAATATTAACATTAATAAATACAGTTGAGTTAAAACCCAGTACCATATGATTTTTTTTTAAATTGTTGACTTTTAAAAAAACTACTTTCCACATCCATCTGGATTGATATTTTGACTATATATATATATATATATATATATATATATATATATATATATATATATATATATATATATATATATATACACACACACACACATATACACACACACACACACATTTTTGGGGGGATTGATTGATTTTTGCCCAATTGAATGTGCTCCAAATAAAATGTCTGTTCGTGTAAAGCAACTCGGCAACAGCAATGTTGATATCTAACCTCCACATTTTTTTCTCCTTCCCCAGATGAGGAACTGGAAACGGCGATATTTTCTCCTGGAGGAAAACTCCATGAGCTACTTCAAGTCCGATCTGGTAAATTGGCTCTTGAGTTACAACACGCTCTTTAGGAATCTTGTGGTCTTTTTTTTTTTTTTTTTCTAAATCTGTGACACTTGCGGATTAGAATCAGCTCTGCAGTTGCGAGTGCAGGCAAAAAAAAACGGCAAGCACATCGCGCCGTGTCCTGGCATGTTTTATCTGCAGTCAGAGGAATTTCATCGGCCTCCCTTCACATGTCCTGTCATGCCTCGCGCCCCTCCGGCCTTCGGTCCTCCCTTGTCAGTTGAAGTCGCTCACACGCGCGTGCACACACACACGCGCGCACAGTCTTTGTGATGAGATAACAGCAGGCCCCGAGGACACAGACTCTGTGTCTGCTGCAAGACGGGCTCATTATTGGCTCGAGATTTCAGAACAATGTGCTTGAATAAATGAAAGCGTTCATCGCGTTTTACCCTTCTCCCACCTGCAGGAAAAAGAGCCGCTGAGGATGATCCCGCTGAAGGAAGTTCACAAAGTGCAGGAGTGCAAACAGAGGTACGGAACAAGTGAAGTTCTTGAGAGACAGTAAAAAATGTGACGACGTGACCTGTCCTTTTGGGTTCCAGTGACATCATGATGCGTGACAATTTGTTTGAGGTTGTCACCACGTCCAGGACGTTTTACATCCAGGTAACTTCTATCATAGAGTGAAATGAATAATTGTCCATGCACCCATGCCCTTCTCAGTCTCGCAATGCAGCTGCAAAGTTTTGACCGCATGCTGATTCGTTTGTGAAAGTTAAAACTCGACTAAACTTGCTCTCCCAGGCCGACAGTCCAGAGGAGATGCACAGCTGGATCAAGGCCGTTTCGGGGGCTATCGTGGCCCAGCGTGGACCCGGGAGGTCCGCCGCCACAGTACGTGCCACTCACTCCGCAGAACATCATGAGTAGTTTTTACTTTGAAGGGACGCCAAACACGCCATCGACTGCGCAACTATGGCCTCCGTGAAGTCAGAAGCCTCCTTTCCAATATGCGGTTGTGTTCAGCTCAGCTCGCCCGCGATGCCATTTGATGGCTTCCGAACGAGCGGGATATCAAAACTGCCCCAAATTACAACCTTTGCAATTTGGAAATTGCACTGGACAACACTGCGGTGTCTATTTGAGGTTGATTGACTAATTTAGGGGTTGTCCAAAATCTGTCCTTCAAGCGCCCGCTGTTCCTGCCTGTTTTCCATCTCCGACATACCTCATTCAAATGATCAGAATTGTGATCAAGCTTCTGTTATTAGGTGGCCAAAAGAAGCACTGGGGGGGACGTAACCAGGAAGACACAGCTGTTACACTCATGCGCTGAATTGTCTTACGATTGAGGGAGGAAAAAAAAAAAGCATACCAGGGCATAGAACTTGAGCTGGAAACCAGGCTGCTGCTCCTCTCCGAACACGACTCTTTCGAAAGAGCAGGGTGACTGGCCTTCAGCTCAGGCTGTGACGGGAACATGCCAATAGGCGAGTTTTCCCAGCCCAAAGTTGTCGGGTTCCAAAATTTGGAAGTAGGTAAGCGGCAGAAAATTGGCAAAGGGTCTCATTGGACGTTATAAAGCCGAATAGTGCCGCCAGAAGATAGAAAAAGGGGGCTTTCAGGCCGTCGTATTGTGCATGCAGTGGATGTTAATGAATTGTGACTGACCCCCCCCTCAAGACGTGCCTCACCGCATGTACACATGACTTCAAACTTAAATAATCAAGAGAGTCCGGATGGAGCCTCGCGTCACTAGCAAGGGAAAACACTGGCTCCATTTTGTCTTTTTGTTTCGACACGTGTGCCCGACGCGGTGACACAGCTGTTCCCTCCCCCGGCCACCTGTTGTCTTCCTGTCTGTCTCTCTCTCTCGCATCTTTTTCGTCCCCCGTCCTCCCTCTCTCCTCGGGCAAGACAGCCCATCTGCTCTAACCCTGCTTTGCGCTATGTTGTTGCAGATGCGGCAGGCCAGACGGCTGTCGAACCCCTGTATACAGAGGTATACGTCTCGAATTGGGGAGTGCAGCAGCACGTACGTCAGCTCGTCTTTAAAAAAACAAAACAAAAACAAAACCAACCAAAACAACCCACCCCTTCCTTTTGAAGCAACACCTTTGTTTTTACTGTTAACGCTGTTTTCTACTCACTGGCCGGCCCCGCCTCCTCGAGCGGCTGACGCTCCTCCCCTTCAACCCGCCCCTCCCTTCCCCACTTCTCAATCAACCCGACCACACCCTGAATATGGCTGATAACCCATCAAGAGCTCCCGTTCTTCCCTTCACGCCTCCCGCTGCCTCTTTCATGCTCCTCGCGAGACGTTTGGTCACGTAGGCTTGCCGGCTGCGTTGACTCGGCCGCCAGCGTGGCGCACATGCAGCCGAAGAAGTCAATACATGATCTAACCCCCACCCCCGATCATTCTGCCTTCTTCCCGCCTCTTTTGACTTGCCATGATCAGTTGAAAAAGAATGCGAGCACACACCAGCGCACACTTGCTACATGAACGTTGTTTCCTCCTGTTCTTCGTGCGTCTTTCACATCCTCTCTCTCGTTCTCTCCTCCCCCGCCCTCCTTCGTTGCCTTCTATTTCTCTCTGCAGCCTGCTGCAGCTGTGCACCTGTCTTAGATGTGTGACTTCCTGCTTGTGTCTCCTCCTCCCTCCTGTCCGAAGCCTGTATGTCTTTTTCCTCCCACCCATCTTTTTTCCACCGTTTCTGTCGTTGCGCTTCCGCGCCTGCCTAGCGCTAATTGTGTACGTAACATCCTGTGTGTACTGTACATGTTTCATTTGTGTCCAGGGGGATCCTTGGTTTATGGCGGGCGCCACATTTTCGAGGTTAATACGTCAAGAAGGCCATGTTTTTAATTTTCCAGTCGTCGAGGATTGGGCCTTGCACGGCCCACGAATAGCCAGAATTTGCGAAAAAATTGACACCCACTGAAATGCACTGGGGGGGGAATTCTCCCAAAAATGCTAAAAAACATTTGATTGAATGTTTGGAAAATAGAAAAAAAGAGGGGATATTCCGGCACTAGTCTCGATTCGTGGTAGACTAGTATGTGTAGTTTTGGGTTCCCAACTCTGCTCCATCATAAACCGAGGACCCCCACGAAAATACAAAACGGATACAAAACTTAACTCGAGGTACGACGAGTCTGTGGAACTTCCACAGTAGAATCAAATCCGTTCTGTAATGCCGATTGACTTCCAGCGTCTTCTGTTTTCCGACATGAAATAAATAAATAAAAATCAATTGAATTGTGAGCTCAAGCTCGCCATCATAAATCCTGCATCAATGGCACCGTTTGGAAGTAACATTTTAACATTCCCTAATTGCCATAACAAAAAGTGAATGGCTATGAAATACAACTCGGAATTGTAAAATGACTCACCTTTTGGAACACGCCGGGCACAAACTGTACGTAAGATGTCACAGATTTATGACACTTAAATGTTTTGGCTTGTTCGGCCATTTAAGTTGGCGTTTCTAAACCACTTTGGCTTGCACTCTTTGAAGCATTCACAATCACAACTTAAACAATAACGAGCTTTGTCACGGCGACTTTTCACATTTCATGAAAGAATCTATTTCTAAAATGTCGATTTATCATCATCAGTCACGTCCTTGATGGCGACAACGGTAACACTGGAGCGACGTATCTTCACGGCATGATTGGGAATTGATGACGTTTTGCACTCTTCCCTCCAAATTGTTAGTCAGCCTCCAAATCCTGCACGAGCGCAGGATCTGCAGCGCGCGTATTGACATGTGACACTTTAGCGTTTGTGTAAGCAGCATTTTGGCCAGACGCCCGCTGCCGTCGCCTGCCTCCGGCGTCTGACCCGTGTGCTGTGTGTTTCCAGAGACAGAAATCTGAGAGCGACAAGCTGCTGAGCACCGATGCCTCCTAAGGCTTTCTCCTCCTCCTCCTTCTCCTTCTTCTCCTTCCACCTCAGCAACATGTCCCGACTACCAAACTAAAAACCCTGCTGACTCTCCACTCCTCCTACTACCTCTTCTTCTTCTGCTACTACAACTTGTGCTACTTCCGCCATCTTCACTCTAACAATGCTACCGTCCTCCAGCCTGCCAGCACCAACACTGCTAAAGCCTCATCCAAGCCTCAAAAGAAGGCTGGTCTCATTTTTCTAACACCTTTTTATTCGTATTAACCTCCAGGACACGGCTTCTTCCTTTATTGATTTTGAAATCTGTTTTGATTGTGTTCTGCAGGAGCACAGCGGCCGCTCCACATTCTACCGCAGCCCCGCGGGCCCCCCCATCCCTCGCTCGCCCGTATCCGCCGCGCCACCCCGCCAGCCAGATTGGGGCGATGCCGGCGGCGTCGCGTGCGGTCCACGCTCGCAGCCTGGCGTGGGACAGCGAGCACTTCATGAGCCTGCTGCCCCAACCCGCTCGCAGTCGCACACCGGCCCGCCTCTCCCTGCAGGAGACCCGCCTGGCCAAGTGAGCCCGTGCGCCGAGGAGTCGCCGTGGCGCCGGCGGAGCGCCCTGGAGCCGCACGTGCCCGAGCCGCCCTTGGACCTGGACGACGCCGACCTGCCGGTGAGCGAGGTCTGAGCAAGGAGTTTTGAAACGCCAAACGGCCCGACGCGACGAGGAAGATTTTCCGTGGACACGAGGCGGCCGGCGCTGGACTTAAAGCTCCTCCCTGACCGGTGCTGTCGGTGCTAACGAACACACGCAAAAGTCGGGTCATCCTCTGAACTCGTGTGCCAAAGATGACCCAGTATTTCGTCTACAGTCCACCTGCTCATCTATTAACTGTGGCGTATTTATGTGACAAGCTAAATGACTCATGGGCACTTTTCGCTGTGACATCAGACCACTTCAGCGCAGTCCTTTCCTGGACTTACCTTCATATCTGCTACGTATATTCACTAATGGTGTCATAATGAAGAGCTAAAAAAAAAAAGAATTGAGCGAAAAGAAGCGTGAGATGGGCTGAAGAAAAAAAAAAATACACCGGCCGAGATGCTAAAATGCTAATGTAAGCAGACCGGCGAGCAATCATTTTTATTTGTATAGCTCGTTTCATGTACGAGACATTTCAAAGTGCTTCACATCAAACATTAAAAGCATTACAGAAAGAGAAAAGGAATATTAAGACGTGAGACTAAAGTCATCGAAAATAATGAAAGTCATTAAAATCAAGCATCAGTCTCGATAAATTTTAAAAATGGCGTACAAATGAGGATCAAAACGAGACAAGGGAAAAAAAGATAATTCTGCAGTAAGTAAGCTCTGATTTAAATGAACTGACGTCAAACTCATTTTCGGAGAAACTGCCGTCTTGGCTGATTAGAATACCATAGGCAAGCGTTAATGCTAGTGAAGCTATCGAGCATTTCTTTTTTATTTTTAAATCACCCCAAAAAAAAAAATTTATTATAGCAGCCGTGTGGAAAGAATACGGCCTGCTCATTTTTAAAAATAAATCTTTTCTTTTTGTTTTTATCTGGCGCACCGAGCATTTATGATGTTATAATTATTGGATTAATTTAGTCTAAAATTGGTTTTGTTGATTTAAAAAAAATAAGAATAATTTATATAATTTCATAATTGATGAATTTATTCATTTTACATCTACCGGTACTTTTATTTGAGTAAATAACTGCATAATACGTTACAGTTGAAATCATTCTACAAACCCAATTCCAATGAATTAGGGACATTATGTTGAGCACAGAAACAGAATACAATGATTTGCGAATCATGTTCCACCAAAACTTCATTGAATACACCACAAAGACAAGATATGTAACCTTCAAACTGACCAGCTTTTGGGAACATGTTGCAGCCATACAGTTCGAAGGTAATGATTATTCGCTCAAAACAATAAAATTGATCATTTTGAACATTAAATATCTAGTAGTGCATAGTGTAGTGCATTCAATGAAAGAGAGGGCCCAACTTTGTTGGAATTGGGTTTTTAAATAAAATGTAAAAATGTGAACACTATTTTTTAAATGCACACATTTTCAAATTGCATATCCATACTTATTCTTTTTTTTTTTTTTACTTTATCTACTGGATCCATTTTAAAAATCAACTGTAGCCGAGTTTGGTCATTCGCATTCATCGGACAGGGTACGGTCGACTCCAACTCAGCCCTAATTGCAATCTGGTCCACGAGCCTTCGTTAGCATTTCAACTGTGCCACTAAACTGGAGCGTCAAAGTTAACAATAAAGCGCTCATACTGTACATCAGATCGTGGTAGTTTCACTTACGTCCTGTCTGTGTCAGTAGAATGCACGTAGAAAACTATCGTCGACTGTTAAAACCAATCAAGATGACAATTTCAGCCATCCGAATCGGAATGCTAATACTAAACACGCTTTGTTATCACAAGTAACAGATTCAAACTCACTCACGTTGTGTCTTCATTAAGTTTGTTAGCATCTGACATTAGCGAATACAGGTAGCAGAAGCAAATATCGCTCAGGGGGGAGGATCCAAAGTGGTCCGGCAGCATTGTGGAGGGGAAAAAAAGCTCTTATTGTCTTTAAGGATTTCGAAGCTGCGTTTAGCTTCGACCATTAAGTGCCAAGAATAAAAAGGGAGCATTTAGGGATCCCTCAAAAAAGAACTGAACATGTTGTCTCTCTGAATATAAATAAGCTGAGTGCTTCTTACACTCTCTCAACACTGGATTGAACCTGTTGTTGTTTTTGTTTGTTTGTTTGTTTATGTCACTCTCAATCTTGCTGTTTTGATTTGTCACACATAGATTCTAGACAGTTTTAGGACTACCTGCAACTAACGATGCCTAATAGTATAGCTTAAGCCATTTTTCAGTGTTTTTGCAAAACATAAAAAATACAACAAATTCACACTTTTTTGTGGCTTTCCATGATCTACTTCACTGAAAATCTGCACAGACGCAACGAAAAAAACCCAATCCTTTTTTTTAGAAAGCACATAGCTATTTTGTATTGATAGTCTTACATTATGATAAAAATGACTTAGGCTAAGACGCTGTTAGGTTAACAATATTAACACACGTGTGTGTGCTTGTGTGTGTTGCTCCAGCTGTGTTTGATTTTCTCAAGAGATTGAAGACCAATATTTCATCAAGCTCAATTAGCCTCACTGCTAACACTAGCACACCAGTCTGAGGCACTGCGAGTTTTTGTTCTGCGTCGTTGTGATGTATTCTTCTTTTTAAACGTGTTTTAAACAACAGGGATGGGCAAAATAATTGATCAGTTGTGCAGTGTTGTCGTTTAATCACGTCATCAAGCCATGGAGAAAAACGGGAGTGCTCAGTTCTTGTTTTATTCTTAGCTAGCTTGCTATGCTGTCTAAAGAAGCACAATACATTGATTAATTGCCCATTTCTCGAGTATGTTCATCCAGAGCCGCTCTGTGTGCGCGTGCGTGTGTTTTTAGATTAAAGTGGTGTGATGTATTTTCTGTTTCTTTTTATACATACGTATATATACACGGTATAGTACATGTTGGCTTCTTTGTTCCATTGGCAATGTGATAACTGTAGCAGAAGCTCTCTCCACTCGAGTCCAAGATACAATAATCACCGTTCAAACTTGATTCCTTTCACACCCCGAGATATTTTAGCCTCCATTCCAGTCAGGTGTCATTGCTTTGGATTCTCTCTATTTATTATGTGGATGAAATAAACACATTTATTCGGTGTGCTGTCCATCATGTGGTTGCAGTGAGCGAGAGTGCCACTCTACTGGACTCCCGCTGCCCTCTTGTGGTGGGACAACAACCTTCACTGAAATGCACTTCCCGCCACCTCCATTTTAAAATATGCAGTATGTTCAAATCATGTTTTGCTGGGTTTTTTTAAACGTATTTTTGTTTTTTATGTATTTTTTTAATGCAAACTTCTCTATGGTATCACCTAGTATTAATCTAGAGAGTTACGTTCATATTTTATGGTGGTTGTATATGTTGTATTGGAACGCATAGAATGAGATGTCTTCAAAATGTGTGATAAGTGTAATTTGATTGGGTATCGTTCGTTTCACTTTATCTCCTTCCTGGCAGCACACTGGACTAGTGATTGACTTTCATGCCTCACATTTCAGGTTCAGAGTTTGCATATGGGCTACGGTGGGTTTCCTTCCACATCCCCCAAAAGCTGACATTTCGGAAATGCAATTCAGGCAGGATGTACGTGCTGCATCACAAATTATATATTTAAAATCCGAACCACTAACTGCAAGGTTTTCCCTTCTATGTAATATTCCTGGGGTGGAACGCAGCATCCCCGGCCGGCCTTCTCTGCCACACTTTTGTGCACTCCTGAAAGGATTCTTCAACAGCTCGGTTGTCACCACCGTCTTGAGGTCTTGAGAATGGCTCCCCTTGGCGATGTTTTTTTTTTTTCCAGGTCCTCAGGGTTCTGCGCAGGTGTGTTGTCATGGTGAAGCAGCCTTCCAATTCTTACCTCTTCTCGTGCACTGATCGAGGCGAGATCCCTTTGGAGACGTGCTGGGTAATCGTCTGGCACAATTTGAAGTCGAAAAATGGTAATTTGTCATTTGGATATAAAATATCTGTTTGTGAGATAAGAGTCCTGGAACATTTATGACGTACCTCGTCGGGTTTTTGAAAGGTGGCGACCCAACGTCAGATGGGATAAGCTCCAGCTCAGGATGGATGGACACCACCTCCCTCCACGTGTTCATTGATCAGCATCAAACCGCCATCCCCGCGCATTGATTTCTGTTCTCGCTGCAGGTTTCATGTGGATGGCGAAGACACTCGCGTGGCTTCACGCATGGATTAATTAAAGCCCTGTGTGCCGTTTTAGACCAGGAGACATCAGGAGGCGCCATCCCTGCCCTGGCCTCGGGTGTTGCTTACATTTTGCACGCTTGAGGTCCTTTTCATCCGCCTGCCTCGTCTGCTCGCCATTTGCGGTCCCGCTGACGTCTCTCTCAAATGAGTGAGTTCTCAACTTCTAATGACTTCAAGTAAGATAATTTATGTTTTCATCACAATGAGGTACACATGCGCCACCAGAGATTAATTTTGCTCACTTACGAGCGACCTCGCCCAGGATGTATACATTTGCCCAAATCATTGTACCCTTTTCTAAAAACAAAAGTGACTAGTGACTTTTTTTTTTGTTGCGTTATTGGGGATTTCAAAAGACTCAGAGACGCCCTCCAGAGCAGATGTTCATCCCTCCGTGTCCAGACTACAAAATTGCCTCATTTAACCATTTCCTCCCAACAAGTCAGGGTCGCTAGCCTCCTCTTCGAACAGGAAAGTGGAGAGGAGAAGCGGCAGTAAAACAGGCCAAGATGTCAAGGGCTAAAGAAGGGCAATAGACTAATTGCAAACTAAGTGTTGCTCACCCCAATGCAAGAGGGGAAGTTATTAGTCAAGATTTAAACATTTCTAAAAAGGCATCTGACGTGAGGCTAGGAATCAAACATATGGTTGTCATGATTCGGTTTGGGACCAACAGGTGGCACTGCTGGGCTCCCCCTGCAGCTGCACACCTGTTGCTCATTTGGCAATTAGTGCTTTAAAAGGACTCCCACCCCGAGCATTCAGTGTTGGGTCATTCTGTCACGTTGCGTAGTGGTGGTGGACTCCAAGAAGCAGGCACGAGGGAGGAGCAAGGTGTACTGACGAATTGTATTTAATAAAACTAAATCCAAAACAAACCTAGTCCAAAGTAGCAAACAAAACATATGACTGAAGATAAAAACTCAATAACAGAAACATGACCGAAACAAACCTGACAGCAGCAGACAAACGGCAACAAACAATCATGACAGTAGCCAACTGCAACAATGACCCGACACTGAATGCTCGGGGTGGGAGTCCTTTTAAAGCACTAATTGCCAAATGAGCAACAGGTGTGCAGCTGCAGGGGGAGCCCAGCAGTGCCACCTGTTGGTCCCAAACCGAATCATGACAATGGTACCCCTAAGTCAGGAACATCGGAAGGTGTTACGTGTGTTATTTCATATTTTATATGTAAGTAATCAAAATAAATAAATAAATCGGAACCCCGATGGTAATTTGTCCATCCAACAAAACTCAATGCAGCTCTGCTTACCTTTTAACTTAGACATGATGATGTTTCGGCCGTCACTTAAAAGTGGCTCTGGATCTTTGACCCAGTCTAGGTGCCAGGACATGGTTGCCAAAATTGACAAGGGGTACAAGAAAATATTATGGGGTCGTAAATATTGTCAATCAAACAGAATTGTTTAAACACGACACAGAGGTCACTTTTACAAACTGTATGTCTTCTCCACATAATGAATGCCTTTTTTCATTCTTTTTTTCCCCCCTCTTCCAACTGTTATAAATGAGTCAGCATTGGCACGCTTGCAAATTTTACAGCCAAATGAGGATCAAGCAGCTGAGGAAAGTGCAAGTCTAATTTACGGCTTCACCGAAAAGCACGGTACTGCGGCGTGGTACTCGGATTAAGTCTCTCCATGTATTTCTCCCACAAGGGGCCGTAAAACAAGCGCAAGGAGTGATTTGATCACTTGACACACTTTTACCAGGCCTGATGTCCAGTAAACACCAAAGGCAATCAATCTGGAGTCATTAGTTGCCTCGTGGCACAATGCAAACCACTGTGGCTTGTGTCGTTGCTTTTTAATGGCTCACACGAGGCAGGGGAAAGTGTCGAGTTTAAGAGAGGAGACCCCCGCCTCAAACAAGGGGTCTCGGTCCTTGGGTTTAACACGGTCATGCCTCCGTGTCCAAACAGGCCAAATAAAAAATGGCAACTGCAAGATTGTACAATCAGGGGCCGTTTTATGAAGTACACCTGCAATGAGACAATTACAGGCGGGAAGTCTTCTGGCTGCTGATTGTGTTTTCCTGGACACCTTTGATCAAAATTTTCAACGATGAATCTAAATCATTAGCCTCCTTTACAAGAACCCCTATATTTTGAAATAATATCACCTGATACTGATGCCTGCTATCAGGACTCACCCATCCTAAATATACGATACATTAATGATCACGCCCAAAAATGCACATTGAAAAATAAACCTACAGCCGTTGCTTTCTGTAGGCTTAAAAAGCAGGACTGAAGGGGAATAGCATTTAATAATCTGAAAGTACAGTACTTAATGTTTTCGTACTTTCTAATGTACCCAGTATCAAAGTGCAGTATACAGTATAATGTGCCACTATCTAGTGGTAAACATTGGAATTACACACGACATAAACTAACACACAATGGAGAGAGTTTACCATATCAGGTAAATGTTCCACTCTTACAGATTTATATTTGGTGAAGCTTCCAGAGTTTTTTTTAATACTGTTATCAGACCAGTGCATACAAAGAGCAACATATGTGAGCTTGCTGACAATGACAGGGTGGACATTGTCAGCAAATTGTATTACTGTATTTTAATGAGCACACCGTGGACCATGCTGTGAGTGGGACATGCCCAAATGACATTCATCCACTGAAAATGGGATACAATAATTTGTAAAAAATGTGAGGACTCATTGTGTGCAAATGATCGACGACTTGACAATAATCATAATAATTCACGATTCTGCTCCATTTTAATGATGACTGGGTGATTCTGATGACGTCATCAAAGGCACTTTAGATGTTCAATTTGGTGCCGCTCCAAATTACACCGTTGGCCTCGGTGGCGGTTTGTGATGCCGTTCAAGAGTTTGGCTGGAATACGTCATGAAGGTTCAGCCAATCAGAAGTCTTGCTGTGGCGCTCCAGAACGAGAGAGAGAGAGAGAGCGCATGGATGAGAGCCAGCGGAGCGTAAACTCAGCTGGAATTTCTTTTCTCTCTCCTCAGTCGTCCTCAGCTCTCAATCGGCAACGCTACAAGCGCAGCACACCAAATAGACTGAGCCCCCCCCCAAAAAAGTTTTCTCCTCCTGTCCAATCATGTTTTGGTGTCTGTGCGCCATCCTAGCTTTAGCGGCCGACGCGCAAAGTACCGGTCGCTTCGTGGTGGGCTGCCCGGCGCGCTGCGACAAGTCCATGTGCCCCCGACCTCCATCGTCCGACTGCCCGGCGGGACAGACCCTCGACGCGTGCCAGTGCTGCGCGGTGTGCGCGTCCGGCGAGGGCGAGGCGTGCAGCGGCAGCGGCAAACTCGGCGACCCCGTATGCGGAGAGGGCTTGGAGTGCTCCGTGTCCGGCGGAGTGGGCTACACGGCCACCGTGCGCCGGAGGAGTAAGACGGGCATTTGCGCGTGCAAAGCCGCCGAACCCGTGTGCGGCAGCGACGGAGTGTCCTACCGGAACATCTGCGAGCTGAAGAGGGTCAGCCGCCGGGCGCAGAAGCTCCAGCAGCCGCCGGTGATCTTCATTCAGCGCGGGGCCTGCGGGAAAGGTACACGTCTCGCCAACCTAAGGCCCGCGGGCCTCGTGCGGCCCGCTCGGTTCTGGAGTCCGGTCTACCGAGCATTCAGATTTAATGGTTTAATATATACCTATTTTTTATTGTAAACGAATAGATCGAAGCAAAAAAGGGTAGCATTGCTTTTAAAAAAATTGATTTTCACACATATGTACATTAGAATATTCGTGATGAGTTTTTGCACGTTTTAATTCTAAATTACTTCTAAATGCTAACATTTTGACAATGAGATTGCATTATAGTATCCTTAACTAAAATGAGGAAAAATATGTGTTACCGGTACTTCATCGGTCGATTTAGTCTATTTGATAAAAAAAAAATCAAACCCAAAGCTCACACCCAGTCGGTGTAAAGTCCACAATTTTACACTTTATGCATTTGTGTCATAATTGCCAAGTACACTTGCAAAATTTAATGAGATCCAGTACAAGATACAAAAATGTGCAATTTGACCAAGATACATAGATCAGCATTGTGGTAGACTGCCACCAGGCATGCGTCCATTTAATGTTTGCGCACATTTTCGTCCAAAACCAACGACAGCCTTTGTGTGTAATCTTTGTTGGCATTTGAATTGGAATCTAGCATAATCCTATCATAAATACTGCATTTCTTGCATCTGTGCTAGAATACACTGGTGACATATGTCACAGTCACAGTTCAACAACAGCAAAGAAAATCACGCTTTGATGTCCTCGGAGTGACGTTCCGCCGTGTCATTTCCCTTCTTTAAAAATACACACAAAAGGCTGGCGAGCACGACCTCATGAATGGACTCTGATGGTTTGAAGTGGAGTCAGTGACACGCGGTGCCAGGTTGTCGTGGTTAGAACAACGAGCTCCTATTCTGTTATGTTGCTGCGCGTTCTTCAAGTGCGCCCTTTCAACTTTTGACTTGGCGGATGAAGTCAGAATGTAAAGCTCAACGCGGGCGCACTCACCACGCGGCGCTCATGTGGACTTCATCTACTTAATCAGAAACACGCCGGCTCCGAGCGAGTAAATTACCTGAGCAGACGGGAATGTTTTTCTACCTAAAATGGTGGACCTGCACTCCACGAGGATGTCATGTGAAAAGCATTTCACTCTAATCAGAGGAGCCCCAAACTCAATGAACTGGGTACTCATCATGGCGGCCGATTCCAGGCACTGATACTGACATCCAAGGCTGACAGAACATTTCTCTGTGTGAATTCCATCTTTTGATATCCTCTCATATGTCAATTAAGATATCATGTCTCTAAATCGATGTATGTTCAATTTTAATGCTGACGTTAGATTAGTGTGTTGCTACTGAAACGTATCCGTTTAGTTGCTAACTCCAGCCAGGTGGTACAATGACTCAACACATTTACCTACTTCCATCAACTACGGATAATGGAATATTTTTATTATTCAAGTGCATGGATAAAATGACCACCATACAGACAAATGCACACGTGCAGTCGAAATGTATTTCGTAATATTCAGCGTGACATGCAGAAGGCTCCTTTGTTTTCTTACAGAGCATACTGTGACAATCACACCGCTCATGTTGCCGGAATTAAGGTCGCTAGTCGCCTTAGCCGCTAGAGCCGCTAAATATAGCCACCAAATCGCTAAGTTGGCAGCACTGGCAGTGAGTTTGTCAATTAGCTGCACTCCATTCGCAGCCATGCAGTTAGAAGAAAACGATGCACGTCACTTATCGCTAAATGGATAAAGAATTCATTAAATTACGCTGTATTTGGTTTGTGGTCCAATCAAAGAAAAAGGAGAGAGCGCAAAAAAATTGGCGCATTTTGATTTTGGTGACGGCTCGATGTGCTAGGTTCCCTCACGGAAACCTACGATCGGGTTGGAAGGCAGTCTTAAGTGCCCATTTCACAAATCTGCGATCTCCCTCGCTAAATTCACATCATCCATCCGTGGAGGTCTGCATACCTGTTGCGTGCTGATTTTGAAAAGATATGAGGGGAGCCGCTTTTAATGGTGGCCAATCAAGTCAATTGTGTTAACGCCCACAACGGAGCAAAACAGCTGTTTTTAAGTCTTTCAATGCCGATCATTAAAAAAAAGAAGAAAAACGTGAGAGAATCTATTAAATGTCCCTCAATTTAGAGCATTCTGATTGATCTTTCAAGGCTCATAGAATATTTAGATTTTGGAAGATACAGAAAATACCAAATGAAAGTATTTTCTCTCATCGCAAAAAGAGTTTGTCTCTACCTCATATTCGGGTCGGTTTCACTCAAAGCGTTGAATGAGAACACATATTAGACTTCCATCCACATATGAAAGACGCCTGGGTTGGATTTGGGAAAACAAAAAAACTCCATAATAATATGAAAACAATCTGATACATTACACCGGATTACAGTAAACAAACTGGGATTGATCGACCTTCAATAGGACCATCGCCCTAGTGACAAAAGAACCAAAGTACCATGTAATCACGTAACGGGATGCAAATGTTGACGTCAAGATTATTCCGAGTGATCCCTGGAAAAATGTCTCGCCTGCAATCAAAAGTTTGCGAATCCCTCCACCAGAGCGCTTTCACATATTGCCGAGCTCGCGAAGGTGCACTGACATCGCTCGAGTCATCCCCGACTAGATGGACGAAGCAGGCGCACTTTGAATGGCGAACATCCAACACCTGTTGTCTCCCGCAGCGTCGAACCGAGCCAAGGCCAGTCAGTCGTCACTCTCCTTTCTGTCTCCGTCTCCTTCACAAGCTCTGCCGCCGCCCTCAAACCGTAAATCACTCTCGGTGGTCACATGACGGAACGTCTGCCTTTGATTGGAAGCCACCGTCCCTCCTCGGGCAGACGGCGCAGAGGGAAAACGCAAAATTAGCAACCCATCCTTTGGGGGGGTTGACAGGCACATCAAAAAAGGCGTGCGGGCGCAGCGGTTCGAGCGGCCCGTCGTTTGTTTGTCACTCGTGAGCGAGAAGAACGGCGACGGAGCCTGCGGTGAGGGCTGCTGGGTTTTTTTTCCCTTTTTTGCGATGCTCCTGCAGCGAGAATTTCCACAGCTGCACTGAAACGTGGAACGTTTTGCTTGGCGACGGAAGAAAAACGCGGCCCGTCGCTGCTGCTCTGGGGAAGTTTATGTCGAAAGGAAGTTTTAAAGCAAATGATCCTCCCCAGCCCCCACCCCGCTTTCCTCTCGCTATTAAGGTGCTCTGCAACGGGCCCACGATTGGAAAAAAAAATGCATGATCTCACTTTCTGTCCGGGTGTGCATGTAAAATCCTTAAAGTGTTGCTTCTGGCAGGATCACGCTTGCCCCCCCCCCCCTCCCTGAGGATTAGACTCGCTTTAAATTGGCCAACTTTGCTTTTATACACATTTTAAACGCATTATGCGGAGGCATGGCGGTGATGTTGAGTGAGGAAACTGGGCAAGGGAGTGTTTCTCGGGGAGGGCGTTCCAAGTCCAGACGCTGCAAATATTTTGGACACAACGGCTGAGAAAATGCCAACGTGAGGAATTTGTTTTGGATCTTGCTGCGCGCGGAGGACGTGCGTTCCCGCTAATCACAAACAGCGCTTTATGCGGAGCACATTTCACAGCTCGATGATGCTGCGCCGTGACCTCCGTGAATTCTTCCATCGCATATCCGGCAGAAGCAAGATCTCTGATCTCCCTGCTTCTGTTTTAAGAGAAAACCTGCGGTGCCCGTCGTCCGTGTTTGAGTGGTCAAGGGTTGCTCCTTCGTGTTTCGACCTGGACTCTCCCGAAAATGTGTCACGGTGCACCAGAGGGGAGGGAGAGATGGATGGTTGGATGAGGAGATGGAAGTCAGGGAGATGAATGGTCGACGACTGGCTGGAAGAACGTGAAGACGGATGACGGACGGCCGGATTGCTGCCTGATGAACGGAGGGCGGACAGTAAACGGGACGAAGCGAAAACGGACGGATTGATGAATGTGTGAATGTGGGAAGGGTGGACGGATGGAGAGACAGAAAATGAAGGACGGGCGAAAGGACAGTCTGACGGATGGGTGGATTAAGGGATGAGGGCGTAATGAAAGGAGGCATGAAAGATGTCTGGGTGAATTGAAGGATGGACGAAAAGAGGAGGAGGGGAAAAGGACGGGTCACTTAAAAGACCGATGGACGAAGGGTGGATAATGAATGGGAGGAGGGAAAAATGGATGGATGGATGGAGACTTCACTGTCAAACCTAACGCGACATCTTAGCGAAAAGAAAGAAGACAAAAAGTCATCGGGTTCAAAATGCTGCTGCTGCCCAAGTGCTGACTAGAACTCCGAGACTTTCGCATTGGCTCCCTTTCCCATCTCAAATTCCGAGCTTGTGCTGAATTCACTTTCTGGGGTGGGTGGATCAGTAAGTTCATTCAAACATATAATTGTGTTGTCAGGTGAGAGTGATTTCGCAATCATGAAAAAAATATATATCATGACTCCCCTGCAGATCTGCGCTATTTTAGTTTAATTCTCATCCTTTCCCTCAACCTCACCTCCGCGCTTTCAAGTGCGAGACTTCGTGGGAGCCTTTGGACCCCAAATGATCTCCTTGGAAGAGCCCTAATGACTGATATTTGAAAATCAAAGCGCCAACGTCTTTGAGAGGGGGAGCGCTGCTAAAAAGTGTCGAGCGTAATTACCAGGTGGACCTCCAAACGTTTCCTGACTTGCCCAGCGCTGCGTGCGCAAATGAATGCTTGCTCGGTGGGCTGGCGTGGGGCTGGTAGCAGCGAACAACCTGTGTGTGTGTGTGTGTGTGTGTGTGTGTGTGTGTGTGTGTGTGAGGGCTTCTTGAAGAAATGTACAATATTTAAAACCAAGGTGGTGAGATAAAGCTGAAGGTGAAGGTTAGGAATGCCAGGGTTGTGTGTGTATGCGTGCGTGTGTGTGTGTGTGTGTGTGTGTGTGTGTGTGTGTGTGTGTGTGTGTGTGTGTGTGTGTGTGTGTGTGTGTGTGTGTGTGTGTGTGTGTGTGTGCGTGCGTGTGTGTGTGTGTGTGTGTGTGTGTGCGTGTGTGAGTGTGTGTGTGCGTGTGTGTGTGTGTGTGTGTGTGTGTATGTGCATGTGTGTGTGTGTGTGTGTGTGTGTGTGTGTGTGTGTGCGTGTGTGTGTGTGTGTGTGTGTGTGTGTGTGTGTGTGTGTGTGTGTGTGTGTGTGTGCGAGAGAGAGACTGCACGAGCAAGCGATCGTTTTCTGTTTGTGTGACCGTGTATATTGATATGCACGTGCGCAGACGCATGTGCACGCGCGTGAGCGTGCGGTGGCGTTGTGTGTGTCAGACCTGAGCGAGACAGTCTGCGTCGCGCCACAACTGTCATTTCCTCCCTTCGGATGACAAAGACAAGTTGTTTGTATTCATACGTCACTCAGCGTGTCGGTTTTTGACTTGTGTTTGTGTGTAGTTGTCTCATATCCAACGTGTGTGTGTGTGTGTGTGTGTGTGTGTGTGTGTGTGTGTGTGTATGTGTGTGTGTGTGTCCTACTGTGCATTTCCAGCTCAGGACAACCCAGACAGCCCGAGACACAAGTACAACTTCATTGCGGACGTGGTGGAGAAAATTGCGCCAGCTGTGGTTCACATTGAGCTCTACCGCAAGTAAGAAGCACGCACCTGTGTGTGTGTGTGTGTGTGTGTGTGTGTTTTCTTTTCTATGTGTGTGTGTGTGTGTGTGTGTGTGTGTGGTGTGTGCTCTCAAATTTACAGCCCACCTGTGTACTCGAGCACCAGCGCTCACCAGCACGCAGAGCTCTTTCCTATCCACACATTTTGTCTTTTTCCTCATGCACCTTCCTGCTTCCTGTTTTTTTTTTTTTTTGGTCACCTGTGTCACCGGCCTCCTCCTGCAGCTCCTCCGCGACGTGTCTCCAAGTCTGAGTCATCCCCTCTCAAATCTGTCTCTCATTTAAAGCGCCGCTGCTTTTGTTTGACTTGACACAGGAGTTGCGACGAGGAGGTTTTCTGGTTGATGTCCAGGAAAATTTCCGCAAACTTTCCACTGCGGAACTGTTCTGGGTTTATTCATTTAGTTTTTCAAAAAGCAGAGCTGCGTTCAAACAAATGTGCCTCGCAAATGTGATATTTTTGAAGTTGGTAGTAGAAAATATCACAGAAAAGACTTAAGTGACATACAGTATGGTATCCATCAAGGTTCACAGGCCAGTACTCTTCTGTTTATCATTTGCATGTTTCATTGCAAAGTTGTTTTTCGCAACCCTTTTGTGTTCTAAGCAATCGTCACGGGCGCCCTCAGGGTGCCACGCATCTTATTATCTCAATACGGCAAGCCGCAGTGGAGCCTCAAAGTGGATGCATGCCGAATACATTCTGGCTCATCTGTTATTTTTGTGATTATTGTTATTATAAATGGTAATTAATTTGTGTTTTTTTTCTTGATCAGGATGACGTACTCCAAGCGCGAAGTGGCCGTGGCCAGCGGCTCGGGCTTTGTGGTGGCCGATGACGGCCAGATCGTGACAAATGCGCACGTGGTGGCCAACAAGCACCGTGTTAAAGTGGAGCTCAAGAGCGGCGCCATCTACGACGCCAAAATCAAGGATGTGGATGAGCGCTCCGACATCGCCCTCATCAAGATCGAAGCGCCGGTGAGTACTTAAAACTTTTGGGTAATCGACTTGCGTACTGGAATATGGTGAACCCCCATTTAACACCTAAACATTCATCCAAACGAAAGTCAGCTAGTTTAATGCTAACATCCGATGAGAAACACCATTGACGGCACCTGGAAATTAGCATGAATGTTACTATTACGGTTGATCTAAACCTTCAGATATACCACTGCGACTTTAACTCAAATGGAGCGGCAAGGCATACTTTGTGTTTGAAACATCACCAGTGCTAATGCGCAACAGTCAATGCAAAATCTCATTGACAGGCTAACAAAAAAACTAGCACCGAGAATATTCATTGCTTAAACACTGCAGTAACACATAAAGACAGGTCATGTAGCTACACTCAGAGGCACATTCTTCTTCCTAACTTGTGAAAAAAAGTGATATTAATAAAAAGTTTCTTCTACACTTGAATGTATGTGCATGCATGGCTCCACACTCGGAGGCCAACACGCACACTTTAAACTTGAAATCAGTGAAGATTGATGTTCATTCATAATCGTGATTTCAATATCAATCAAAGCGATGGTGATTTGAATTTGTTTCCATCATTTTCCGGCCCTTGCAGCCTAGAAGTGTCCCTATGACATTTTTCTAAACAGTGTCTGTTTTCTGTCAGGAGGCCATTAAGGTTAGGTTCCGAAACTCCACCCTGATGCATCATGTGATTATGACCAAGGAAGCTCGAGTTTCATGTGCAGGACTCTCAAAGCGGCACTTTGGTGCCCCGTTCAACTAAATCAACGCGCGGTCTCGCTGTTGTGTCGTTCCTCATTTTAACTGCACGGGTGGTTGTCTGCTGGTGGTAAATCACAATAATGCCGTCGGAGGAAAGTGAGAATCCAGGTGTGGCCCCAAAGAAGTAGAGGGGGGTTGTTATAGGATTAGCGTTAGCTTCTTTTTGGGTCCCACTCGTTGCGGTGCTATTATTCCTGGTATTTAAGCAGAAAATACACAAACCTTCCTGTTTTGGGGGTTTTTGGTTCAAAGTGTCATTTTTGCTCATTCAACTGCTTTTGAAAAGAAGTCCGACAGCTTTTGTCAGCCCACATCGGGCACTCACTTAGCGGCTAGCTGTTAGCCATGCGCCGCCAACCGCTGGGAAAGGGCCCCCGCATTATACAGTGCCAGCGTGTTTAATTTGAGTTTTAGCAACCTTAATTAGCGATTGAACATGATTTGAGGATGACGTTCTGTTGACGTTGGCAGCAATAGATTTCATTTTGAAGTTGGCCTTCTGACCGCATTGGCGCCGTGTTACCGTCATGTACAGCATAAACAATCGTTATCTGTGGCTAGCTTGACTGCTAGCCACAGATAACGAAGGCTCGAGACAGAAAAAAAAATCCTCAAGCATTAAAAAAAAAAATTCAGGTACTCAAATGACTCAAACTCATGTCACACCTCATCGTTAGCTTGTTTGCCGCGCAGTCCTGAGCTTAATGAGGACAAACACGATCTAAATTGAACGGATCAATGTTTACTTGAGTGTTTATGTAAATACTAAAGGCAAATTAGAGTGTTGGATGAACCTAGCGTGTTTTGGGGCAGCTGTGGATGCCACACGAGTGTAGCGGGAAAACGTGCAAATTCAGCACAGGAAGGACCCGTGCCAACACTCGAACCCAGTGGTTGTTATGAAGCAGCAGTGCTTAACCACTCATCCAGCGTAATGTCACAGGCTTACACTTGCTGGTGGGAAAAAAAAAGAGCTTTAAAACAACAACGCATCTCTCGCTATCCGTCTGTGTTTATTTCTCCGTCTGCTGGACGCGAGGCATTCACGCGACGTTCGAATGCCTCCGTGCAGTAATGCACGGTGGCAGGCCACGGTGTTCTGCTCGGTACACGCGTACCCATTTTTTAACAGGTTAACCGATTTTTTTGTTTGTTTGTTAATGTGAGAGATTCCTGTAACCAAGAGTGAGAATTTCGTAGTTCAGCATGCTGGACAGCTGGCCCATGACATTTGAGTGTCTTCTTCTTCTTGTGCTTTGTTGTTTTTCTTGTTTGTCTTTTTTTTCGTTTGTTCACCATCTCATCCTGTAATAAAGGCATGAAAGCAGGCAGCCGAAGCGCTTGATGACAGCTTTTTCCCTCCGGGGGCTTTTCTGCTCGGATCATCTTGCATCAGACGCCACGCCGCTGTCTCCGCGCTGTCATTATATTTGTTTTTGTTGTGGGGACACCACGAAGACGAAGGTGAAGATGGTGCTGGCGTCCTGGCTGATGCCGGAGAGAAGTGAACTTGCGTTTGACTGCCGTTGCATAACTTAACTACTCGCTAAACCTGCACGCAGGCTGTTAATTGTGTTTTAACTTTGAACTATAATGAGATGAAAGTGACGCATCACATTTTTGCATTTGTTCAGCACTTTGAGGCTCGTTCGCACTAACAAATAATGTAATGTTAATTTAGGTGTGACCATCACAGGGGGGGGGGGCGTCATTGTTGAGTTCCGTTCCCCATGTCGTCGATGTAACCTGAAATCGGAATGCGCCGCAGTCCGTCACTAAACTATGCTAATGTGGTAGCGAAATCAATCATTTCTGTAGAGAATTGTAAGAAAACATTTGGAGTACATAATTGAAAAAATAACGCTACGAAAACCAACCAGTATCATGCTAACTGAGCGTAGCTCCAGATTGTTACACCGCTGCACAAACCAGCTTATTGAGCCCCCGTTCATAACCTCAAATGTCGGGACCGCCGTAAACTGAGAATGCAAAGACTTCTTTGTCTCATTGTCCATTGGCCAAAGTGAACTTGATTCCATTCCCGAGGTTTGCGGTCAAGCCCTTAAACTCTGAGGAATACATTACGTCTGGAACTTCAGAGGATATGGGAATGGGGGTGGGCCTGGGATTGGGGGGGTGGTTATGGGAGGACAAGGGGGTTGAGAAACAGGGGACCGGGGAGGAAAAAGCAGCAATGCGGTCAGCTGCTCTAGAAAATGGATGGTCTGTTTCGTCTTTGAGGCTTTCTGTGAGCACCGTGGCACGTGGCATTGCAAAATGAAGATGCACTGTCAAGTATCATCATGGTATCATTATTTCACTCAAAGTAGATGGTGTTGCTGGCGTAGCCGCTTGGAATTGATCCATGTGTCATGGGAGCTCAGAAAGTCTTGAAAGCTTCAACTTGTAAGAGCGCGGTAGAGCATTTTACAGGCTGGCTCCTGTAGCATAGCTTAGCTTTTCTGAAGGCCAAACATGATTTAACGAGTGGAATAAAACCCGCAAACGCTTGGCCTGGACAGTATGTATGTTGAAAGATGTGTACTGAGTACAGGGAGAAAAAACAGAAATGATGAAATAGTACGGTTGCCCACCTTGCTGTCTTCTTAGCTAACGTTAGCTTTGCTGCTCGGTGTTCTCTTCAGCTTAGCGTTAGCATCAGCTGATCATGTATGATTTGCGTTGTTCAGCAAATGATAAGGCGTAGAAAAAAAAGTAGTGTGTTTCCAGTAACATGAAATTTCAGCATAGGGTCGGTAGGTTGGACAAAGTTTTTTTTTTTTAATCTTTTTTTCTCCCTCCCTCCCCCATCAAAAACGTAAACAAAATAACCATAAAACATAAAACAAGGAGACATTGAAACCAGTGCCGGATGCTCGTCTGTCAAAGAGGAGAAGCTCAATTTTGATCGACATCATAAAATGTGTCCGTTTATTTATACGTGAATTCTACTCTAGCTCAGTTCCTTTTCAAGAAAATGATCTGTCATACCAACAAGGCGTCTTTTCCCCGTACTTAATTAGTGTCCTACAACTATAGGAACTACAATAAAACCCACCAGAAATAAAATATTAATTTGTCGCTAGTTGTTTACAACAAAGAGTGTCGCTAAAATGATTAGGAGAAGTCTCCAGCTCAACTCGGAACAGAATGCGAGTTGAAAAAAAGGCTCGCACGCGTGCCTACACTAAAAGCTCGGTGATTGGCTCATTTCAATGTCAATCACTTAAAGCTCGGTGATTGGCTCATTTCAATGTCAATCGAAAAATGCCGACTGTAAAGTTTTTCTTTGAGGTAGAAATTCTCGGTCGGTCGGGTTACCGGAAACACACTACTTTTTTTTCTACGCCTAATAATGACAGATATTTGCTGAGGATGTTGCGTTTCTTGATTATGCAGGAATAATGCCGAAAATTGAGAAAGCTTACCCGCAGCTAAAATACGAGCTAAACCAATTCAATTTATTAATGTTTAAGATTTGTCCAAGAGATTTAATTGTCCAAGAAGGCAAACTTTAAAAACTGAGCAGTGGGAGAAAAACTCATATACAGTAGTTGACTAACCAGCGATCGTGCACACAATCGCTAGCAGCTAAACGTTAACTGACACAATTCAAATTCAAATTTGGGAAGTGAAGGACTTGCCCAACAAGACAAATTTTTTTTGTTTTTTACATACGGAGGGATGCGCCATAGAATTTGAAAATGGATTAAAAAAAATTCCCCACAAAATTCAGGGGAATCAGGCTGGCACATGAGAAAATCTGGAAAAAGTGAAGTGTCGTGAATACTTTTAAATACACTGCGAGAGCAGAACTGCAGTCAATCACCGACATCCAAATATCAGCGCCTCATCTTTGCACTGCAGTGCCGAGAGGAACTGCGCAGCATGTTTCCACCTATTATTATAAACCAAACATTCTCTGTGGGAAATTTGCCTTTGCTGGTTTAGGTTTTCGAGACGCTTTCGGAAACATGTCTACATTTATTTGCTGAGAGGAAAAAAAAAAAAGATCTTGTGTCTGTATACAAAATGTGCTCCGGCCATCATCTTGTTATCTGCTCTATCGGGTAAGCATTTCCTCAGGAAATACGAGATTCTCTCACATCACATCTCTGGGTAATCAGTGGCTGCGGACAAAAATATGTGTATACTGTACGCGTGTGTGTGTGTTTGAGTGGAAGACGACTCAGCAGGGACAGGGACGGCTGCAAGTGTGTTTGCCAGTGGAAAGACCTTCATAGACAGGCCAAGAAGAATGAATCACTTCATTTTCTCCCTCTGTTTGACCCCAGCTTTGCTCATCTCCTCATCTCTTCTCCCGTGGAAACCAAACACCTTCAAAATTCCGCAAAAAAAAAAAACGAGACTAAATTTAACACTCACACGCACTCGATGAGTTTTTGGGGTTTTTGGGGGACGTTCCCGGAAAGACTTGACCACAATGGTGTCGTGGTTATTGAGACTTAACTAACCTTAACAAACTGCTGTGAGTTATGACTGAGTCACTTTTCCAAGTCACTGGTTGAAGTGCAGAGAGGACCGTTGGGTTGTACAACTGCTCTCGAGTTAGCGAAGAGGCTTTCTATTTATTGTTCAACAGAGAATTGTTAAAGTCAAACATGAATAGTGCAAGGAGGGGGGGGGGACATCTATTGGAGAGGAGGCTTTCATTTTTGCCAAGTGTTGTGCTTGGTTGACAGGCTGTACATGAGATTGGGTTACAGAAATGTTACAAGGGGAAAGATATCACATGTCTGCCTACCTGTTACTTTACGTATTTACTAGCAACCGCTTTGATGCTTTCCTGTTATTTTATTGACTAAAGAGGTAAAAAAGGAGGCATTTATTTGAGAGGAGGCCTTTATTTTTTACAAAGTCTTGTGAATGGGTGACCCTGCAGTGTATTGGTTGGTCAACAGAATGGGTACAAGGGTCAAGGGGATGCATGACTGACTTGCCCATCTGATGTTTGATTTCTGAGGACATCTATCGCACTCGAGTGGAGGCATTTAGTTGTTCAACAAAAGCATTGGCGGCCATCTTGCTTTTTAACTGGCCCTCGGACCCACTTTCTGAGATTATACCAAGTCTCAGCACGATGCTCCATCCCACAAAGATGCCTCTCAAGTACGTTATAACTGAGTCAGGCATATAAACTCTCCATCCCACTCGTTACTCATTCTGAGACGTGTGTGTGTGTGTGTATACATTTGTCCGCATACACAAGTCCACACATCCATGTCCACACACAGTATCCGCCCACGCTCAGGGTCACGTCACATGTGGTCGGTCAGCATCACTTAAGTGTTCCACATAAGTACACGTTTGACGGTAAAGAAAATGGCCACGCCATGCCTCATCTCCTTCTCATCATTGTGATTTGGGAAGTTCAAAGAGTTCTCTTTTGCGGCCCTCTCGCCAGAGCCTGAACACATCAAACGCATATGGTTGCTCTTCTGTGAACTGCTGGACCTTTAGCAGCTCCACATGGAAGGAAACCCAAGTGCTTTTATGCGCCCGCGTCGACAAACGTTAGCGTGGCCTAGCTAGCTTAGCTTTGTGGCTACGGTGTGAGGGCGGCTCTGACTAACACCTGTGATAGTTAGTTTTGTCAGAGGACACTTGATAGACACTTAGACATGTATTGCGCTTCTAAGTAAATCGACTACAGTTGCATAATGGCCACGTTTTTTTCTAGTTTAGAACAACAGAGTAAAGTCTAGTAAGGGCAAGTGGGTGGAGTCCAATTTAGGACAACAGAGTAGAGATTAAGACAAAATGACCCAGTCCAGTTCAGGACAACTGAATACAGTTCAGTTTCGGGTAAGTGGTCCAGTCAAGTTTAGGACAATAGACTCTATTTCTGTTTAGAGGAACAGAGTCCAGCCCAGTTTAGAAGTACAGATTATGCTCCTGATTAGGATCTTTGGTCCAGTCCAGTTGAGGACAAAAGAGTCCAATCCAATTTAGGGCAACAAAGACAAGGCAGGTTTATTTGTGAAGCACAGTTTAACAACAGGGTGGGTGATTCAAAGGACAATAAAAACATTAACATACTATTAAGAGTCCAAAATAGCTTATGACTTAATAGTGGGTTCATTTCAGTTTGGGAAAACAGTGTCTATGCCAGTTTTTGACAATAGAGTTCACTGCAGTTTATGACAAGTGGGGCCGGTTCCGTTTCAGACATTAGACGACGTTCCAGTTTAGGACAAGTGAGCCTAGTCCAGTTTAAGACAACAGAGTACAGTCCAGTTGAGGCCAACTGAGTCCAATCGAGTCTGGTACAGAATCCAATCCAAAGCAAGAGACTCCAGTCCAGGTTAGGGAAACAGAATTTAGTTCAGTTTTTGAAAAAAAAAAAAACTCTACTGCGTCTCTGTAACGCAAGTCTACTGGGATAGGGTTGCAGCGTTTGCCCTTTGTAGAGCATCAACAATGATGCTGCATTTGCACCTGGCTTCCATTACACAGGAGTTAGTCTTGTTGCTTTTAACGGTGCCTTGAGGCACCCAAGCTAATAAACCTTTTAACACAGATGTTCTGTCTTTCCATGGCAGGCTGTGTACTTGCAGCGGAGGGAGCAGGTCACATATGTGCAAGTCATAAATAGGTCTCGAGTCTTCACCATCGGGTTTCAAGCAAGTCCCAAGATACTGTTGCGGATATCAGTTATCTCCGCTAACTTTTGACCACTGTGAATCAAGTTGTCACTCGGATCAAGTCAATCGAGTGTGAAAAATGTTCACTTTACAGGACAGTCCAATTTAGGGAAGTTTGTCCAGTCCAGTTTTAGACAACAAAATCCAATCCAGTTTAGAACAACAGACTCCAGTCCAATTCAGAACTGTGTCCAATCAAATTCAGGAAGATAGTCCTGTCCAGTTGAGAACAACAGTGTCCAGTTCGATGTAGGAAACGAGAGTCTGGTTTGGTTTAGGACATCTGAGTCCAGTCCAGTTCTGCACATCAAAGTCTATTCCAGTTTAGAACAGCACACTCGGTATAGGACAAGAGACTCCAGGACTGGTTAGGACATGTTAGTCTTGTTCAGTTTAGCAGAATAGAGTCAGTTCCAGGACATAAAACTGCATAAGTGGATCCTGTCCAGTGTAGTCCAACAGAGTTTGATCAAATTTTGGACAACATACAGTAGTCCTGTCCAGAAAAGTATGACAGTATCAATTTGTGACAATAGAGTTCAGTCCAGTTTAGTGCAAAAGAGTCGAGTCCAGTTGAGGGCAACTTACTGTAGTCCCAGGAGAACTGAGTTCATTTCACTTTGGGACAAATCAAATCAGATGGCACAGGCAATACTTGTCAAGTCATCTTGTTCAAGTATGAGTCAAGTTGAGTCATTTCCATACATTTTTCCCATTTTAGTCCCGCGTTAAGTCATGGGACTGGAGTGCCCCACCTGTGCTTATCTGTTCATTGATCATCCCACATCTCCTTTTCTCAGTTTGAAAATGCGTCAAGTGCATCAAACGCGAGCTCCTGGTGACGCGCCACTTGTTCCCACTGCCTAGAATAAATCGTAAATGAATTCATTCCGACACTGACAGACGTATTCTGTTGTGTGACTCAATGTCATCTGCTTGGCTGTTATTTTTTTTTTCTTTCATTCTGGACCTGACTCAACTCGTGTCACGTTCTCTTCCTGTAATTTGTGGTGTCCGTTGTTCCCCATCTTCTGCTTTTAGTGTGTCTTTGGGTGAAAGGCGAGCGCATCCTGGCTCGAATAGCTGCAGCGAGGCACGGCTCTCCGTTTACCACAACTTGGGGCATTTTGCTGACCGGCCACGGAGCTAATTATCCATATGAGCTTCACACCTGAGTGCTGCTACATTGCCAATAAACTGATGCAATGGGCTCGTTTGTTAACCCCCCCCCCCCCCCCCCCATCTGTATTGGGCCTTCTTGCGAGACTTCAGCTCAGTGTGCATTTTAAAGGATGAACATTACAAGTGTGTTTTGATTTTGGGAGTGTTGGGAGGCTTATTTTGGGGCTTTTTTGGTCAATGGGTCCAAATGATAGCTATGCTCTCCATCTGTCCGACGGTCTGTTCGTCCATCTATCTGTCTGCTTTTCCATCTGTCCATCCATCTATCCCTCTGTCCGTCCGTCCTTCCATATAGCATGTGGTGGTGGCTAATGATTAGCTTAAAAATGACCATGAAAACAATTCACCCATTTTCCGATGGCAAGTAGTTTTACTGTACCTACTGATGGTTGTCTTAAACTTTATTTTGCAGTGGTTTGGTTTCTCTCACCTTTCCCTTTTGTCGATTTATTATTTGGACTTTTTGTCCAAATTGTGTAGAATGGTCAGCAGTACAATTGTGTGTTTGTGTTGCCATAGAGACTACTACTACTCGTGTCAGGCGTCTGTGTGTGTTTGCACATGTCAAACACTGTCAGGGCTGCCTGCTTTATGCAGACACACACACACACACACACACACACGGTGTGTGTTGTGTGTGCAGGTATCATGTTTGCTTTTCGCACCGCAGCGTTGACCAGACAAACGCCACAATGTCCCGACAGAGGCGGCGGTCTCGCAGCAATGACGGTGACAGGTTTGATCCCCACCACTGTGTAAGAATTGATGTCCTGTACATCACTAACTCAGTGTGAGTTTGTCAAAGTACACGCTGTGGAATTTGCCTGAATTGGCTGCTCCAAACCAAAATGGCTTGGCAATTTAGCATCGCCCATCTGTCAAGGATACTGGCTTGTGATCTGAGATCATCTGGAAAGAAAATGGCGCAAAATGTCTGCCTAGAGTTAAAATAGCTGATTTCCTATTTAACTTCAGTCATGGGTCCTTTAGTGTCTTTCATGCATTTTGTTACAAGAGTCATTTGCACAGGTTTTCTACATGTACCATTTAACCAAATCTTTAAAATTATCATGAAACTATTGTCGCCGTGCTGCGGCCACATTGCTAAGAATTTACACTTACTTATCATCGTTCATCTGGTTGGATACTTGCTTCCAATTAGGGCTCAGTTGGACCCATTTCCCCCCCAAAATGGCTGCTTCAAACCAAAATGGCAGACTTCCTGTTTAGTCTGTGAAACTGGTAAATGTTTTTGTTTCCGAAACCTTTTCACTCTGGGTCACACACGAGCGCACAAAGAAGGCGGTCTCCAAGGGCCCACTCCACAGCGACTCTGCATCATCCGCAAGTGGGGATCCTGCAGTTCCTTTCATATGTATTTCGTAAGCGCCGATGACGTTTCCATTCCTTTTAAGTGTGCCTGTCTTGAAAGAAAAAAAAACCTCCACCAATGTGCACCAATACCATTCATTCATTCATTCATCTTCCGAACCGCTTGATCCTCACTAGGGTCGCGGGGGGGGTGCTGGAGCCTATCCCAGCTGTCTCCGGGCAGTAGGCGGGGGACACCCTGAATCGGTTGCCAGCCAATCGCAGGGCACACAGAGACGAACAACCATCCACGCCCACACTCACACCTAGGGACAATTTTAGAGTGCTCAATCAGCCTGCCATGCATGTTTTTGGAATGTGGGAGGGAACCGGAGCACCCGGAGAAAACCCACGCAAGCTCGGGGAGAACATGCAAACTCCACACAGGGAGGCCGGAGCTGGAATCGAACCTGGTACCGCTGCACTGTGAAGTCGACGTGCTAACCACTGGACTACCGGGCCGCCCGTGCACCAATACCACCTGACCAAAATGAAGCTGTTTTTGTTTTTTCAAATTTGCTGTTTGAAAGTTGCATTGCCATGTCGATTTGAATTTGATTGATTGTTCAGCCCTAGTTCCCGTTGATAGTTTTTTTTACCGTGTGTCTCAACTCACTTTGAATCTTCCATTGCATTGCTCGAATGTACACAAAAGTACCTCTTATTATTTTCCTTATGCAAGAGGCGAGTGTGTTGTTAAAGTGGCAGCGGCGTGATGTGGTTTGACTGCAGCCTTCCCAGCAGCATGAGATGATTTCACCAGCGTGGAGGGATAAATATAACCTTCCTCTGTGCGTCTGCTTCTGCAGCATGAGCTGCCATGCTCCTCGGTTGGTAACTAAGTTGGCCACACTGTCATTATTTACCTACACAAGCTGTTTTTAGTCTTTTTTTTTTCCCGGCCATCTCTTTCCACACACGTGCAGCAATACAGAAATGCTTTGTCGGCGAGGCTTTTCAATGCAGTAAATCACGCCGGCGGCTAACGTTTTAGCATCCAGCGGGGATGCTGTGGGAAAAAGGAGTGAATGTTTTTGGGATGGGAGTGTCTAGTCTAGTGGGAGGCACCGATGGAGTTTTGGGGGGTTTTTTCCTTGTGAAACATCATCATGACAAAGTCAGAGGGGCTTTTAAATAACGTGACGCATAAATGTATCATAGATGATTGATTGGATCATCGTTGGATAGCATAAAACTTGACTGTAATTGTAAGATAACGGTCGTCTGTTGCCCACCTGGTTGGGTCAAAACCAAACAGTTCAAAATAATCACAATTCAATTCAATTTACTCAACTCTGCAGACCAAGCTTCCCGTGCTGCTGCTGGGCCGCTCGTCAGACCTGAGGCCGGGCGAGTTCGTGGTGGCCATCGGCAGCCCGTTTTCCCTGCAGAACACCGTCACCACGGGAATTGTCAGCACCACCCAGAGGGGGGGCCGCGAGCTCGGTCTGAGCAACTCTGACATGGACTACATCCAGACAGATGCCATCATCAATGTACGTGGCCTGTCGTGAGCAACATACAGGATGCCCCAAAAACTATTTACATGTAGTTTTGTTTTTTTTCTTGACAGTATGGCAATTCCGGTGGACCTCTGGTTAATCTGGTAAGAGATTTTTTTATTTTTTATATATAGGAACGTTAAAGAGCGTTCTTTATTGTTTGACATTTCTGGATCATGAAACATTTCTGACCCGGGAGCATGAGTGCTTTTGCTTCAAAATAAATATAACAGGTGGCTTTTAATGATACTTTCAGGACGGGGAGGTGGTCGGAATCAACACATTAAAAGTCACTGCCGGCATTTCCTTCGCCATTCCCTCAGACAAGATCCAGCAGTTCCTGGTGGAGTCGTATGACAGACAGTCTCGAGGTGAGCTGAGCTGCATACCGAGCTTGAACCGGATGTGTCTTCATCCATCTCTGGCCGTGCCTTGCGGCCCAAGTCACGAGCTGAGAAATTTCAATATGATAAGCACACTGGTGACCCAAATATTTAAATATAAGATATTACAAAAGGAAAATGTCAATTTTACATCCTCTTTGAGCAAATATAGTGAGTTTGGCAAAACTGGTGGCGGCGGAAAGAATTTGTAGCTAAAGAAAACAATATACGTGTAAAACTGTCCAAGGCGTTTATTAAAACCCGGAAGGAAAGTGGTTAACCAGCATCTTCCAGGCTGGAATATGGTTGGGGTTTGGGAGCGGAGGAGGGGGGAGGAAGGGAGAGACGTGTTTAATGGTGACTGTAAAATTATTTCCACAAGCGTAATGTGAAAACAAGTCGCAGGATTCAGACTTCACAGCTGTGTTGTCTTTAGGAAACCGCTTGTCATCAGTGAGGCTAATTGGAGACGAGAAGGTGGCAGTTAAACGCTGATGATTGTGTTTGCCGCTGTTCTAAAGTGATGGGGGGGGCCTCAGATTAAGACGACAGGCGGGTAATTGGAGTTGCCATGCCAACCATCACCTTTTTTTGTGCCAACTGCTCAATGATCATTCAGGAGGAGGCAGTTTTACGATCTGGATTGGATTCAAATGGTCCAGTCGGGTCTTTCACTTTATACTGAGCCCTCCCCCCAAAAAATGAGGTCAGCTGACTTCCTGAATGTACTAAAAAGTGAGCTTTTTCCAATATGCCAGGATAATGACACATGACGTAAACCCGAAAAGAATCTCTGGGAAATAGTTTTCACAGTGGACTGATTCTTCCCTAATCAACAAAAATAATAACGCTTGTCGAGAAGAAATCCATGTGCAGCAACGATGCACAGGAATAAAATTCACTAGATTCGCATCAAGATTTGAAGAAAGCAATTACAAAGAAGGAAAAAATTGCCGAGAGATACATTTTTATGCCCATCATAGATCCATCATATCAATCAGTGCACCTTTTAGTGTTTTTGTGAGATGAATTCCGAGCTGTCAAAAAGATGTCACATTTGACCACATTATTGTAAAAAACCAACAGTTGCGTTTCATCGGTGAACATCCAAATTATTAGCAAATACTGCACATGACAAAATTGTGAGTAACCTCGCTTTGAGTGAAAGAAAATCCAACAGCGGTCGCAGACATAATTTGAATCAGATATCTCGACTTCATTTCCTCTGGTCCGTGGTTAGTGTGGGACACACCATGTCACCATCTATAGTCCGAAACATATTTAAATGATAAGTAGATGAATGGTGTCGTCGTCTTCCTGTCCCTCTGCAGGCGCGGCAGCTGCAAAAAAGAAATACATCGGCGTGAGGATGATGACTCTCACTCCAGCGTACGTTACGCACGCCCATATGTCACACGCTTCCTGCATGATTGATGACTCTACTTTCTGCATAGTGCTTTTTTTTTCTTACATCTGTTTCCTTTTTTTTTTTTTACATGCACGTGCATGACTACAGACTGGCCAAAGAACTGAAGAGTCGACATCGAGACTTCCCTGACATTACCTCTGGCGCTTATGTCATGGAAGTCATTGCAAAGACGCCAGCTGCAGTGTGAGTGATAGTTTTCACACATGTCTCCTAAAGGATCAACACTTTTAGGGTTAAAGAATTCTCAGAGCGCTCTCTGAAGTACTTACAGAATCAAAGCCAAGTCTGTGGATAGTTATCGGGGTACTTTATTTTGCGTAAAAGTAAAACGAAAGCGACGGCTGTCTTATTTTTCTCTGTGTATGCTGGCAAGCCACTTCCTGATTAGATTGGACAATTTCATCTTTGATCATGGGGCAGGGGGGATGGTTTATTTGTGTCTTATCAAGCCTTAGCCATTGCTGGATGGATCACAAGAGAGGTTTATTATTTATCGTAATTCAGTCATTCTTGCAAAACCTCACACAGAAAAAGACATGGATGTAGGGATTGTCGGATGGATGAATGGATGAATGAACAGAAGAACGATAAATGGGGAGATGGCAGAGATGGATGGTTGGATGGATGGATGGATGGATGGATGGACAGAGATGATCGATAAATGGAGAGGTAACAGAGATGAATGGATGATGGATGGATGGACAGATGGCAGATAAATGGAGATATGACATGATGGATGGATGGATTGATGGATAAATGGGTGGATGGATGGAGGACGGATGGATGGATATAGGGATGAATGGGTGGATGGATGAACAGACAGATGATATATAAATGGAGAGATACCAATTGTATGATGTATGGATGTATGTATGGATGGATGGATGGATGGATGGATAGATAGATGGATTGAATATATGGATGGACAGAGGCACAGTAGATCTGTTCAGACTTTTATTCTGGGACCCTGCCTCAAAGAGGTGACTGTGGGTCTTTCCTGATTGGCCAGGTCATGTGACTCACCTAAGTCACCCAAAACTGTTCCCTGCTCGACTTCCACCAACAATAAACCACGGGCGGGTTCCCAAAGCCTCCATGGCTGCCCCCGCCATTCCAGGAGAGGGGGCGGGGAGGGTATTTGTCAGACGCTGAGATCAGCCGATTCCTCCAAAACCTCATGCAGGAGGGTCCCTCTCCAGGCTGCGGTTTTCCCGCCTCTGCCCCACCAGGCCCCGTTCGTGTCTAATATGCGCACTAACATATCTGTGGTGCACTTTGATGCTGTAAAAGGGGAGTGCGTGGGCCCACTAGAGAGAACCTTCTATTAGGCGTAGAAAAATAAGTAGTCTGTTTCCGGTAACATGAAATTTCAGCATAGGGTCGGTAGGTCGGACAAAGTTTTTTTTTAAATCTTTTTTTCTCCCTCCCTCCCCCATCAAAAACGTAAACAGAATAACCATAAAACATAAAACAAGGAGACATTGAAACCAGTGCCGGATGCTCGTCTGTCAAAGAGGAGAAGCTCAATTTTGGTCGACATCATAAAATGTGTCCGTTTATTTCTACGCGAATTCTACTCTAGCTCCGTTCCTTTTCAAGAAAATGATCTGTGACCCTGTCATTCCAACAAGGCGTCTTTTCCCGGTACTTAATTAGTGTCCTACAACTATAGGAACTACAATAAAACCCACCAGAAATAAAAGATTAATTTGTCGCTAGTTGTTTGTTTACAACAAAGAGTGTCGCTAAAATGATTAGGAGAAGTCTCCAGCTCAACTCGGAACAGAATGCGAGTTGAAAAAAATGCTCGCACGGACGCCTACACTAAAAGCTCGGTGATTGGCTCATTTCAATGTCAATTGAATTGGCACGCAGACTCAGACAGATCATCCAATCGGATGCAGAAAAGCCTGGCGTCCGGTACCCTCCCCCACTGCCATCCAGTCCCACGACGAGCGTCCGTGGGCAGGACAAAAACCAGCTTGTATCCAATGACTCGTCTCCGTTCAACGCATTGGGACAACCTACCCTGAACTCACTACCGTTTAAAGCACAGCGAAGCTGCGGGATGAATGAGAAGGGAGTCGCGTCGTAACCAGTAAGAAGAAGCTGATTCGGAACAAAAGTTGAGCACGCTGTAGCGCATATTTAGTCAATGACATGTACACACAATGAAATTTACATTCATATATTTGATCACTTATTCTTTGACATTTTAGGGGAAGCCGAGCTTCCCTTGCAGTCCGAGAGCAATCGCCACTGATTGAAACCCCGCCGGTGGCGAGAGTTGGGTACCCAGCGGCTGGGTGTTACAGCCATCTCGTTACCTCTGCGTCCCGCGTCCTAGACGGCCCGTGGTGGTCGTGGCCCGGCCTGGAATAGGGTGCCGTAAGACTAAGGCGGATGGGGGGTCGACGTCGACGAGCGCCTGACCGGGGGTAGTGATGGGGGACGGGCGGGACGCGGAGGTGGCGCGAGCGCACCGACCGACCCGCGCCGACACCGTCCCCTCCCCGCGACGCCTCCGCCGCTGTCGTCCGCTGCTCGCGGCAGGCGGCGCCGCCGCTTATTTGGGTTTCGCTCGCGCTCCGGGCTCGAGGCCGGGTGCGCTGCCGCCGCCGGCCTCGCGGTCGGGCGCTGGCGCTGGGTGTTCGTGGCGGGGGTAGAGTAGACGACCGCCAACGACGTACCACCACCCCGCCCGTCCCACCGCCACGCCCGCCCCACCTCTCCCGCGGCCGACTTCGAACGTCGCCGCCGCCGTCGCCTCGTTGAATCTTTTCGATACAGCAGTGGATGCTATTTTCTTAATATTATGGTGCGAGCATGCGACTGCAACACACAAAACGCGGTTTAAACTGTTGTCGGAGATCGTGGCCGCCGCCACGATTCAATGTTGTTGACAGACGACAGGGCAAACGACGCAACGTGAATATCGCGAGAGTTTGCACCAACGTAAACGCTCTGAATTCATCTTTCCTTTTGTTATTTATAATTTGTCTGTGATTTTATTGTTCTTGTTTTGATTGTAAAGCGTCCTTGAGTGTTTTGAAAGGCGCGTATAAATGAAATGTACTATTATTATTATTATTACACAAAAATGTAGAAGGTTTGAAAAAAAATGCAGACCGTAAAGTTTTTTTTCGAGGTAGAAATTCTCGGTCGGTCGGGTTACCGGAAACACACTACTTTTTTTTCTACGCCTTAGCCTGATGGGCTACAGAGCAGGTTTGTAATAGCCGTGATGGAGGTCTCTGGCACCACAATTGAGGTCTCAAAATAACACGTATAATGATATATAACATTATAACATCACTAAAGTAATGTATAACTACATAACTGATTTAATATGGAGAAGTGAGTTCAAAACAGCCACGAGACCAAGACGACATCCCTCCACCTGATGCGTGTGCGACCCTCTAGCGCAGCCTTGATTGGCCTTGTGCAGTATCGCGTACAATGGAATTAAATGTCTCGCTTCATAATGAAATGTCGTCAAACAACTCAATTTGGATCTGTCGGCAGCCTCCATTTAAATGTGCAAAAATATGATTAGTAAGTATGATGATCTCATATGAGATCAAGCAAAATGTTCATTTCTTGTAAACGTAGAAATAAATTGTGCAAATACATAATCATTCATTCCTCCATTCATCTTCCGAACTCCTCCGTGAGCCGTCACCTTATCGTGGTGGAGGGGTTTGTGTGTCCCAATGATCCTAGGAGCTAAGTTGTCTGGGGCTTTATGCCCCTGGCACGGTCACCCATGGCAAACAGGTCTTAGGTGAGGGACCAGACAAAGCACGGCTCAAAAGACCCCTTATGACGAACAAAATAAATGGACTTCAGTTTCCCTTGCCCGGACGCGGGTCACCGGGGCCTCCCTCTGGAGCCAGGCCTGGAGGTGGGGCTCGTTGGCGAGCGCCTGGTGGCCGGGCCCGAAGAGACAACGTGGGTCCCCCTTCTCATGGGCTCACCACCCATGGGAGGGGCCAAAGGGGTCGGGTGCATTGTGAGCTGGGCGGCAGCCAAAGGCGGGGACACTGGCGGTCCGATCCTCGGCTCCAGAAGCTAGCTCTAGGGACATGGAACGTCACCTCTCTGGCAGGGAAGGAGCCCGAGCTGGTGTGTGAGGTGGAGAAGTTCCGACTGGATATCGTCGGACTTACCTCCACACACAGCCTGGGTTCTGGTACCAGTTCTCTCGAGACGGGTTGGACTCTCTTCCACTCTGGAGTTGCCCACGGTGAGAGGCGCAGAGCAGGTGTGGGCATACTCATTGCCCCCCGGCTCAGTGCCTGTACATTGGGGTTCACACCGGTAGACGAGAGGGTAGCCTCCCTCCGCCTTCGGGTGTGGGGGGGCGGGTTCTGACTGTTGTTTGTGCGTACGCACCCAACAGCAGTTCAGCGTACCCACCCTTTTTGGAGTCCTTGGAGGGTGTGCTAGAGAGTACTCCTGCTGGGGACTCCCTCGTTCTGCTGGGGGACTTCAATGCTCATGTGGGCAACGACAGCGAGACCTGGAGGGGCGTGATTGGGAGGAACGGCCCCCCCCGATCAGAACTCGAGTGGTGTTTCGTTATTGGACTTCTGTGCTCGTCACGGATTGTCTATAACGAACACCTTGTTCAGGCATAAGGGTGTTCATATGTGCACTTGGCACCAGGACACCGTTGGCCGTAGTTCGATGATTGACTTTGTGGTTGTATCATCGGATTTGCGGCCGCATGTTTTGGACACTCGGGTGAAGAGAGGGGCGTAGCTGTCAACTGATCACCACCTGGTGGTGAGTAGACTCCGATGGTGGGGGAAGATGCCCGTCCGTCCTGGCAGACCCAAACGTATTGTGAGGGTTTGTTGTGAGCGTCTGGCGGAATCCCCTGTCAGAAGGAGTTTCAACTCCCACCTCCGACAGAGCTTTTCCCATGTCCTGAGGGAGGCGGGGGACATTGAGTCCGAGTGGACCGTGTTCCGCGCCTCTATTGTTGAGGCGGCCAATCTGAGTTGTGGCCGTAAGGTAGTTGGTGCCTGTCGTGGCGGCAACCCCCGTACTCGCTGGTGGACACCAGCAGTAAGGGATGCCGTCAAGCTGAAGAAGGAGTCCTATCGGGCCTTTATGGCCTGTGGGACCCCAGAGGCAGCTGACGGGTATCGACTGGCCAAGCGGAATGCAGCTTTGGTGGTCGCCGAGGCAAAAACTCGGGCGTGGGAAGAGTTCGGTGAGGCCGACTTCCGAGCGGCTTCGAGGAATTTCTGGTCCACCATCCGACGTCTCAGGAGGGGGAAACAGTGCACCACTAACACTGTGTACAGTGGAAGTGGGGCGCTGTTGACCTCGACTCGGGACGTTGTGAGCCGGTGGGCGGAGTACTTCGAAGACCTCCTCAACTCCACCAGCACGCCTTCCTTGGAGGAAGCAGAGTCTGGGGACTCTGATGTGGGCTCTCCTATCTCTGTGGTTGAAGTCACCGATGTGGTTAAAAAGCTCCTCGGTGGCAAGGCCCCAGGGGTGGATGAGATCCGCCCGGAGTTCCTCAAGGCTCTGGATGTTGTGGGGCTGTCCTGGTTGACACGCCTCTGCAACATCGCGTGGTCAGCGGGGAGAGTGCCTCTGGATTGGCAGACCGGGGTGGTGGTCCCTCTTTTTAAAAAGGGAGACTGGAGGGTGTGTTCCAACTACAGAGGGATCACACTCCTCAGCCTCCCTGGTAAGGTCTATTCAGGGGTGCTGGAGAGGAGGGTCCGTCAGAAAGTCGAGCCTCAGATTGAGGAAGATGCAGTGTGGTTTTTGTCCCGGCCGTGGAACAGTGGACCAGCTCTACACCCTTAGCAGGGTCCTCGAGGGTATGTGGGAATTCGCCCAACCAGTCTACATGTGTTTTGTGGACTTGGAGAAGGCGTTTGACCGTGTCCCTCAGGGAGTTCTGTGGGGGGTGCTTCGTGGGTATGGGGTACCGAGCCCCCTGATACGGGCTGTTCGGTCACTATACCACCAATGCCAGAGTTTGGTTCGCATTGCCGGCAGTAAGTCGGAATCGTTTCCAGTGAGGGTGGGGCTACGCCAAGGCTGCCCTTTGTCGCCGATTCTGTTCATAACTTTTATGGACAGAATTTCTAGGCGCAGCCGAAGTGTTGAGGGGGTCCGTTTTGGTGGTCTCAGTATTGCATCTCTGCTTTTTGCAGATGATGTGGTACTGTTGGCTCCTTCAAGCAGGGCTCTCCAGCTCTCACTGGAGCGTTTCGCAGACGAGTGTGAAGCGGTCGGGATGAGGATCAGCACCTCCAAATCTGAAACCATGGTCCTCAGTCGGAAAAGGGTGGAGTGCCCTCTCCGGGTCGGGGAGGAGATCTTGCCCCAAGTGGAGGCGTTTAAGTATCTTGGGGTCTTGTTCACGAGTGAGGGCAGAAGGGAGCGAGAGATCGACAGGCGGATCGGTGCAGCATCTGCTGTGATGCGGACGTTGTATCGGTCTGTCGTGGTAAAGAAGGAGCTGAGCCAAAGGGCGAAGCTCTCAATTTACCGGTCGATCGACGTTCCAACCCTCATCTATGGTCATGAGCTATGGGTCATGACCGAAAGAACGAGATCCCGGATACAAGCGGCCGAAATGAGTTTTCTCCGCAGGGTGTCCGGGCTCTCCCTTAGAGATAAGGTGAGAAGCTCGGTCATCCGGGAGGGGCTCAAAGTAGAGCCGCTTCTCCTCCACATCGAGAGGAGCCAGATGAGGTGGCTTGGGCATCTGATCCGGATGCCTCCTGAGCGCCTCCCTAGTGAGGTGTTCCGGGCATGTCCCACCGGGCGGAGACCCCGAGGACGACCCAGGACACACTGGAGAGACTATGTCACGCAGCTGGCCTGGGAATGCCTCGGGATCCCCCGGGGAGAGTTGGAAGAAGTGGCCGGGGAGAGGGAAGTCTGGGTTTCCCTGCTAACGCTGCTGCCCCCGCGACCCGGCCCCAGATAAGCGGTAGAAGATGGATGGATGGATGGATCTTCCGAACCGCTTGATCCTCACTAGGGTCGCGGGGGGTGCTGGAGCCTATCCCAGCTGTCTTCGGGCAGTAGGTGGCGGACACCCCGAATTGGTAGCCAGCCAATCGCAGGGCACACAGAGACGAACAACTACATAATCATAAATAAAGTTAAAAAATATACATAAAAAAAGAAAAAAATGCATACAACTAAAATCTATTTGAAAATTGCAGAAAACCCTCTGCAACCTCAATAATTAAAACAATAAGAGAAAATGAAATTATTCCCTCTTGCAACCTCAATGAAAGGAAAATAAGTATCATCAAAATGATGATTACAAATAAAATTAGTCAAATCAAACATCACAAAGATAAACTTAACAAAGTTTCTAAATAATGATTAGAATACATGCATACATATACGCATGAAGAAGACGGTTCCAACTGCTCAGTCAGCTGCAGTAATACTAGTCGTTTTCACACCGATGATAAAGAATATATGCTTGTGACGATTGTCATATTGTCTGTCTACACATGTTGCAGCATCATTTGTGCTGCTCCTTGCGCTAGCCAGTCAAGGTCACTGTGTGTTAGCATTAAGCTAGCTGACTTTGAGCACCTATCTGTGTGAGCGACTCCAGGTTTACTGTTTTTTCATGTGTGTGTGCTTGATTATTTCCATGTTTGCTTCATCGTGAACATGCTTAGCGGATGGATGGATGGATGGCATTTTTAATTATTATATTAAAACGTTTCAAGGCCTTGGCTAGTTCTCACCTGACTTTTGTGGCATAATGAGCAACCTATTTGTTCCTCATGCGTCTTGCAGCGGCGGCCTTAAAGAACACGACGTGATCATCTCCATCAACGGCAAGAGGATCTCCACGGCCAACGACGTCAGCGCCACCGTCAAGAAGGACAAAAGCCTCAAGGTGGTGGTGCGCCGCGGCAACGAGGACGCCATCCTCACCGTCGTTCCCGTGGAGATCGACCCCTGACCTCTGGAACTGCAGCTAGGTTCTACTCATCACCGTTGGACTACCTGGTGGTAGTGTGAGTGTGTGTGTGTGCGTGTGTGTGTGTGTGTGTGTGTGTGTGTGTGTGTGTGGGTGGGGATTCTATGGACACACCATCCTCCTGTGAGTTGCCAGATTCTGGAACATTCTGGCGATGTGCCTTGAAAATGAGCGACTGTACGGAATGCTGTAAAAAGCCATACTGTACTTCTTGTGTGTGTGTGTGTGTGTGTGTGTGTGTGTGTGTGTGTGTGGGCGCGCGCGTTTTCACGTTTTTACTCTTTTTGGGTCACCACCAACAAACAAGAAGCTGTTTTTTACATTTTATTTTATTTTTTAATATTATTGCTCAGTCAGGCCTTCCTGTGCACTTTTGTAGCTGTTTTGAGACTCGCTGAGCACATTTAATGTGTATAATTATTGTGTTCTAAACTCTTTTTTTTTTATTGGAACAAAAAAGTACTGTATAATATTTTGTTGGTTACGCAACGTCGAATGGGAATAAATTGTTTCGCCTTTCATTTTTGAAGCGGTTTGCTTTCATTTGCACCCACAAGTAAATGCTCATAAATCATTGCAAAATAAATGGCTGCATCATAAAAAAATCATAATTAATTGATTCTTTTTATTATTTAAAACACAATACAGATCATAGAAATTCTGTGCAAAAATACCAAAATACATAATGCACACAACCCAATGCAATAATATAAAATAAAGTAAAATAATATGTACCCAGAACAACCTAAATAATAATTAGATTTGAATTAAATTAAAATAAATACATAAAAATCTACTCAGAACAACCTAAATAATTGTTGGAATTAAATTAAAAATAAATACACGTATAATGTGTTTTTGTGTGTGTGTGTGTGTGTGTGTGTGTGTGTGTGTGTGTGTGTTTTTGCCTCTGTTTATCTTTCATTTCATCTATTCTATGTATGTTTTTGTTCACGCGTGTGCACAAATGTGCATGGAACCCAATTTTACCCGTTAGGCACTTTGGTGTGCATTGGGAGTGCGGGGCTGTGGGTGCAACAAAAGAGCCAAACAAAAATCTGCGTCCACCCAACTCAACATTTTTTCGCTGACCACACATGTTTGGATGGCCTTCCGATCACCGCTTCGTACTCTCTTGCTTTTCCTCCACATGGAAAAATACATGATAGATGTTTGGTGTAGCCCACAGGCTTGTGTTATGATCTGAAGTATTTAAGATATTTGTGGCTCGAAAGGGTCAAAGGTTACATTTTGGGTGGAAAAAGGAGAGCAAGATGATGACGTGCTTTTGCTGTCGTGACATGGTTTCAAGATGTAACTGCAAGCAAAAGCCAGGAGAAAACAATCATCATCATCATTTATTTAAATTTCAAGTTCCCCACAACTGTCGAACCTTCTGCTATTGTGTGATATTTCTGCACACTCGTTGGACAACTTTGGAATCCTACATAGACAACTGCATACACAACTAGAGAGCCGTTTGGTGCTACTAGTCGGGTCCACGAAGCTACGCGAATATGATACATGCAGATTAATTAAGCAAAGTCGTTACTAGTGCAGCACAGTAGTTTACAAGTAAGATTTAAGGCCAAAAGTGGCACTAGTTGTGTAGATTTTTGTTGTTATTGAACTCTTACGCTAAATTGTCTTCCTAATGAGGACAAACAGCGTACAGTACTAGTTCATGGACCTGTTAAACTGGATATGAAGTCATCGTCCAAAAACACCGCTATCCAACAGTGAAATCAAGGTAAAAAAAATCTAAATAAAAACACAAGAAACATCTATGTGTAAAACTAAACTTGGAATGCGACAACGAGTAATAAATACTAAAATAAAATGAAATATTATTTTGAATGCGAACGCAGAGTGACGAGTGACGGAACTGCTTTATCAGCTAAAATCCATTCAAATGGACGTCAGCTCAGTTTCACGTTTTTAATGGTCATCTAGCGCTCCCTATCGGGTCTCAACGGTTAAATATTCCTGACAACCAATCAGACTCGAGTTCACTGCAACACGTGGAAATATCTGCGCAGCTGATTGGACACTTCCAGTGTCGGAGCCCCGCATGACATGTCGGTTGTGGCCGAGCAAAACGAGGAGGGGAGGGGGTGTTTCAATGGCGGCCAGTGGCACTCCAAAATGCGAAAAACGGGATTATCATCTACATTTAGACCGCGTTTGAACACGCGAGTTTAGTTTGTTCGCACACCGGCGATTCCCCGGCAGTGTTTACCGCTCGGGGGACGCGTTTCTGGCCTTGTTTCCACTCCGCGAGACGGACTTTATGCGCTTGGTTTGAGGAATAAGGCCTAGCCGGTTGGCTAACAAACAAGCCTATTCTGGAGTTGAAAGGTAACACAGAGTACTTGCCAAACTTGATTATTGAAATTCTATTTCTGTCACTTTAACTCATTTCTCTCTTTGTTTTTTATTTGCCGGCCACGTAGCATTCGAAATGTACAATTCTCAACGTTTTGTGCGGTCAAATAGGATGTGTAAACTAGCACTTAGCACTCGGTGCTAAACAGCTATCGGCTAACTTTATGTGAACTTTACTACCCGATGGCCCGCATGGAGGGTCGCCGCATTTTCAGATGGGCCAAAGTTAATTTCAACGATAAATGAACATCGGGATTAAGTTAGTTCTTTAAAAGTGCATCTAATTGGCGTATTTTTAATGTGTCGGGCATTAGAAGAGTGACGGAAACGTGTTGAAAGCAGCTACCGATTAGCAACTGAACTCGGCTCACTTCTGTTACTTTCTAAGCTCATTGAAAAGTAAATGGGATTTTTTTTTCAAAGACAAACTGTTATTTCCCCCGCAGGATTACCTTATATTGACTTCTATTGAGATAATAGAAATCAAAATAAATTTTACATAAAATATATATCATATTTTTTTCCCAGGGTCAAATTAAGGCAGAGGTGGTACCATTCTAATCATTCGCAGAGGTCGTATGCCGCACTCCACATTTGTTCAGTAAGTTGTTGTTATTGAATATTTATTTTATCTTAACAGCTGTCACGACCTTGCCTTAGAAATTACTCACTTTGAAAAGTCACAAAGCAAGCATATGTAAAACGTATTCTGTAAAATCATACATGCAGTTATGTGTTAAGGCGTAGAAAAATAAGTAGTGTGTTTCCGGTAACATGAAATTTCAGCTTAGGGTCGGTAGGTCGGACAAAGTTTTTTTTTTTTAAATCTTTTTTTCTCCCTCCCTCCCCCATCGAAAACGTAAACAGAATAACCATAAAACAAAACAAGGAGACATTGAAACCAGTGCCGGATGCTCATCTGTCAAAGAGGGGAAGCTCAATTTTGGTCGACATCATAAAATGTGTCCGTTTATTTATACGTGAATTCTACTCAAGCTCCGTTCCTTTTCAAGAAAATGATCTGTGACCCTGTCATCCCAACAAGGCGTCTTTTCCCGGTACTTAATTAGTGTCCTACAACTATAGGAACTACAATAAAACCCACCAGAAATAAAAGATTAATTTGTCGCTAGTTGTTTGTTTACAACAAAGAGTGTCGCTAAAATGAATAGGAGAAGTCTCCAGCTTACCTCGGAACAGAATGCGAGTTGAAAAATTGCTCGTGACGGATGTCTACACTAAAAGCTCGGTGACTGGCTCATTTCAATGTCAATTGAATTGGCACGCAGACTCAGACAGATCATCCAATCGGATGCAGAAAAGCCTGGCGTCCGGTACCCTCCCACTGCCATCCAGTCCCAGAGACGACGAGCGTACGTGGGCGGGACAAAAACCAGCTTGTATCCAATGACTCGTCTTCGTTCAACGCATTGGGACAACCTACCCTGAACTCACTACCGTTTAAAGCACAGCGAAGCTGCGGGATGAATGAGAAGGGACTCGCGTCATAACCAGTAAGAAGAAGCTGATTCGGAACAAAAGTTGAGCACGCTGTAGCGCATATTTAGTCAATGACATGTACACACAATTAAATTTACATTCATATATTTGATCACTTATTCTTTGACATTTTAGGGGAAGCCGAGCTTCCCTTGCAGTCCGAGAGCAATCGCCACTGATTGAAACCCCCGCTCGGCGGCGAGAGAGTTGGGTACCCAGCGGCTGGGTGTTAGAGCCATCTCGTTACCTCTGCGTCCCGCGTCCTAGACGGCCCGTGGTGTTCGTCAAATAGTTCGTTGAATCTTTTCGATACAGCAGTGGATGCTATTTTCTTAATATTATGGTGCGAGCATGTGACTGCAACACACAAAACGTGGTTTAAACTGTTGTCGGCGATCATGGCCGCCGCCATGATTCAATGTTGTTGATAGACGACAGGGCAAACCACGCGCACGCTCAACGTGAATATCGCGAGAGTTTGCACCAATGTAAACGCTCTAAATTCATCTTTCCTTTTATTATTTACAATTTTGTCTGTGGTATTATTGTTCTTGTTTTGATTGTAAAGCGTCCTTGAGTGTTTTAAAAGGCGCGTATAAATGAAATGTACGATTATTATTATTACACAAAAATGTAAAAGGTTTGAAAAAAAATGCCGACCGTAAAGTTTTTTTTCGAGGTAGAAATTCTCGGTCGGTCAGGTTACCGGAAACACTACTTTTTTTTCTACACCTAATATATAATAAAATACACCTGTTAACCCCCCAAACATTTTCAAACACCTTGGCAATAGCAAAGATAATCTGTCAACAGTTTTGGACTATCCTCCAGCTGTTACCACTACATCTCCATTTGCACTACGAAGTGACGCAGGAATGTAGTTTTGAAACATTTGGCTGAATATGACCAAATAAAATTGCAAAATACTTCAGAGTTCATCCTGCTGCTTTTGTCATCATCATAAGATATAAAGGAACCATTTCCTTTGAAGGCTATACAGACCTACCTCGCCACGGAACAGTTGAGCAGTCAATTGTCCCTTGACTTTTGGTCCCTTAAAAAGCAGGAGACACATTTACAAAGTGTTGTAATTCTGACACAAAGCACTTGATTGGGATGTAAACGCCATCAAATTGAAGCGCAAGGTCTGTCGCTAAAGCACATGGTGGTGTTTTGAGCTTCATAAATGAAAACTGCATTCATGTCCCATTATTTCTAGCCTGTTTGTAATGTCAATGTTGTTCTTCTGTTTCAGGTCACAGGTAATATGTAACAAAGTCACCACGATGACATCCAGATTTGGGAAAACGTACAACCGCAAGGGAGGCGAGGCTAACTCCAAGTTCGAAGAAGTCTTCTCCAACAGGAAGCCCACCCTGACCACCAAATGGGGCGAGACCACCTATAAGGCCCAGCTGGGGGCCAAAAGGCCTCACGTGAAGTCGGGCGAGCTATCCAAGAGGCCCCGGCTGGAGGACAGCGACAGCGGGGACGACCCGTTTGGGTTCGACAGCGACGAAGAGGCTATGAGCGTCGATGAGGGCGGAGCGGCCGAGACGGTCGCTGAAAATGTGACGACAGACAAAATTCCAAGTAAGGAGACGGAAGGACCCGTTTTTGACGCGATGATATTGCAAGGGTTGCAAAAATCTTTTTTTTGGTGCCATTTTTAAAAAGAAACAGCAAAAAAAATCCAGACTCTCTCGATGGTTTTATTGCAGATTTCTGGAAAGTCTTGTGACTTCCTCTAAAGTAAAATACGGTTGCCCCTCCCAGTGTCCAGACTGCCAATGAATGGCCGCTGAGGAATGTCATTGTTGTTCACTTTAAGCAATTAAATTTGCTGCTGTAGACTGTAAATTTCCCCAGTGTGGGACAAATAAAGGATATCTAAAAATTCGTTGAGCGGTTTATGTTGTTTTCGCGTCGTCTTTGAAGTTATGATGTCACACATTGTCATCTTCCTTTGTGTTGTTGTCTGTTAACAGGCAAGGCAGCGGCTGACACAAAGACCGTTCAAAATAACAAGCCGCGGTGCGCAAATACGCCAGAGAGCAGCCAGACGCCCACGACGTCTTTGTCAAACGCAGCAGCCCCCTCGGCACACAACTCCTCAGGGACCCAGAGGACCCCCTTCGCTCCTCTGTCTGTCGTCGCACAGTCCACCGACGTTCCAGGTGGCAGCGGAGACCTCCAGATCCCCTCTTCCTTGTCTAATAATGATGCACCACCGTCAGAAGAAAGTCCAGGGCAGGAGCCTCCTCCAGAGCCGGTGGACAACATTCCCCCTTCCCCGTTCACCCTCAGAGCCTCAAACTGCAAGAAATACCAGCCGCGCAGTCGGTCTAACAAATTATTCTCCGAAGACGATGCCGACGCGCCCCCCGAAGTGACGACTGCTCCCGAGAAACCCAACAGCGTTGCTTCTGCCTCAGCGAGCAACAGCGCCGCCAACGCAAAGGTGCCGGCCAAGCCCACGGGGAGGGGAGGCGGCAGGGTCCGCGACTACACGGTCTTGCACCCGTCCTGCGTGTCGGTGTGCAACGTCACCATCCAGGATTCCATCGAGCGCAGCGCAGATGAGCTAGTGACGTCGGCGGCCACGCCCGCCGACCTCGGCGACGCAGGACAGATGAAGAAGAAGTCGGAGGCGCAGCCGAAACATGCAAGGTAAGTGAGGAGGAGGTTGGGGATTTACTCGATTACATTCCCGTGGATCCTTAAAAAAAATTGCCTCAATCACTGCCAACCGTTTGCACTGATCTCCCCCCTAAGAATGCTTTTATTCTAACAGCCGACTTATGTCGGTCTCTGCACTTTAAAAGGCCTTGAAGCCATGAATATAAGCAATCGAAAGCAAGGCGTTCATTGGCATTCAAATGGCTTAGATCAGTCTTTGAAAAATGCTAGCACACAATGAGTTTGATTTTATGATTGTAAATGATCTCAGTGAATTAACTTTGAGATTTAAAAAGTTAATTAACTTTGAGATTAAAAAGTCAATTAACTTTGCGATAAAAAAAGGCAACTAAAAAATAGTGTAAGCATTGGACAGCAACAAAGCAAGGGCGCACCGGAAACAAAATGCACAAATGGGTCGTTGCACTGAAACGTCACCGTTTCTCGTAGATTCCGAATCGCTTGCGTCAAGACCAAGAAGACTAAGGCCGAGTCGAAGCTGGAGTTCTTCGGCTTCGAGGATGAGGAAGCCCAGAAAGGCGACAAGGCCTCCGAAGGCTCCGGCGGGGGGAAGAGCAGCTACAAGATTAAGTACTTTGGTTTTGACGACCTCAGCGAGAGCGACAGCGATGACGACAGCCCCCACATCAAGGAGAAGAAGGCCAGGACGTCCGCGGCGGCGTTGGCCGCGCTCAGCTTCGGCGTGGACAGCCCCCAAACCAGTGACTCCCAGGACAGCCAGGCCAGCAGCAATACAGGTATGCAGACTTTAAAATTGTGAAAATCTGCCGGCCAATTCAGCGGTCGGGCTCTACCGAGTTTTAATGAGTTGAAAAATGACATTCTCTTCACAATCTGTTTTGACTTCATGGCGGACGATATCCGCAATGTGATTGCGCTACCCTGGCTAATGTCACGTGTCTCTTTGCTTTTTGTCGCTCGCCAAAATGGCTGCTGTTCCTCTCCGCAGACACTTTTGACTTCGCCGACGACTCCAGTCTCGGGGGCACCGAGGGCCAAAAAGGACGCTCAGGGAAGCAAAGCGAAAAGTCCAAGGACCTCGGTGGCGGATTCAAGAAGATCTTCAGCGGGCCGAAAAAGGTCTGTGAGTCATGATGCGATATTTGTCTCTGTGGCCTCATGAAAATCGGTGAGGGTGCCACTTTAACCCCATGACAGCTGCAGGATGAAGAAAGCGGTTCAGCGCGCGTGTTGCTAACATCACCTTATGGGCAACCTCATCTGAATTATTCTGCTCCAGTTTGCTGCCTTGCATTCACGGCACAGCTTGTTTATCTTGATTATGCTCTGCATCGGCTTTGGGTTGTTTGTTGTGGTCGGGCTTCCTTCGTTCCGCGCGTCTGCTACGCCTCACGCACGCACGCACACACACACACACACACACACACACACACACACACACACACACGAAAACCCACTGCGCTGTTGTGTGTGATATAATTGCACAGCGCTCTTTGTCATTTTCAGGAAGTGCGTTTTGTGGCGCTCGGGGCGGGGGGGTAGTCGGGGGAGAGGAACTTGCGTTCCGTGCCGCACCACCGACATCTCAGGCTCGTCGTGCTCGTGTTGTACAATATTCATGTGTTCTCTTTGTGTTGATTTACAACAACAGCGCTTATGTTCAGTGCTCCAGCGCTTTATTTAGATGAACGGCAAGTGCATAATTTCTTTTACAGGCTCCCTCTGCATCAGTGGCGTTGGTTGGTTTTGAAATTTAATGCAGTAAATTCCAGAACCCTTTTGAGCGCTATTTGACTTTACACAAGGAGTTTCTGTAAAGTACAGTGAATCCTTATAATACATGCAGACCCAAGTGCAATATTTGCAAATCTGTGATCTTAGAGCTTCTGAGCACATTTCGAAACACACTTTCTAAGCACACTGTAATTGTCTTTGAATGCGAAAACAGCAGGAGTGTCAAACTAAATTTTTGTTACGAGCCACATCATCGTTGTGCTTTCCCCCAGTGGGCCGTTAGGACAGAAAACTATTGAAAGATTTCGGCACCTCATCATATTACAGGACCACTCCATGCCAAATCCCAAAGTTTTAACCGAGCAGATTTCGCTTTTTAATGAAACTTTGTGTACATGTTGATTATGCTGGCACAACCCAAAACCTCAAATTTTAGGTCAATCGGAGCAGGGTTTTGGGAGCCATGGCCCACCAAATGTTTATTTTTGGCAAAAAGGGGCGTGGCCACCCCCCTTTGAACCCACATTTCAGGAACTACCGGTATACGATGGAGGGCATTTGGCTGGCGAGGTTTCCACTGCGACGTGTTACTGCGAGTCACGTCGTGTCGCTTCTTCTGTTTCAGTCCCCCGCCAAAGCAGTGTACAACGCTCGGCACTGGAACCAGCCGGAGTCCGAAGAGCTCCCCGTGCCGGCCCTCGCTCGATCGCAAACGGCTCCGGTAAGGCGCCGCCTCCACGCCGCGCAACAAATTGTGTTTGCCTCTCATTTTTGCCTCGTCGAGCATTCATCACATGGCACTTAGGAGCGCCATTGAGACGATGGAGACGCGTTGTCTTAGTTCGGCGCACGATGCATGCAGCATTATGGAATCATTACCATTTGTTACACAATTCCCCGTTGGCCCTCCTGAGCACGAAGGCGGAATATTGTTTATTGGTCTCTCAGTAGTCAACGGTTCTGCTTTTAATTGCTCTAATTAGTCTCTTTCGCTTCGAGTGGAGTTGTTTGCCCTGACGGTGAACCTCCATTTACAAAAAGGCCGCGTTTTCATCTCGCTGTGCTCCCCCACGCGAGTCAATGTTTGCTCAGGGACTCGCAAATTGCACTTTGTCAACAGGGATTTTCAAAAGTTGCCCTCGACTTTGCACTTCCTCATCTGTTAACAGCACTTATTCAGGACCTGTGTGCTTAACAGACTATTCGGCTGCGTTAAATTGTCAAGACATGTCATTAAACAGATTTTGTGGCTGCCGCCTGAGTTCCATTTCTCTTTTCCTGTTTCCTTCTCCCCAGGCCATCTTATCGAGTGGCGGCGGTGGCAGCGGCGGCGGCGGCGGCAGCAGCAGCAGCAAGGACAGCAACTCCCATAAAGATGACGGCTTGTTTAAAGCTCCTCCGCCCCCGCCCAAAGTCATTAAATCAGAGACCATCCCCACGCGACCCTACCAGGACATCGTCACGGCTCTCAAGTGCAGGAAGGAGCACAAGGAGGTGAGCTGTAACCCAACGCAGCGGGGGGGGTGAATTCGGTCTTTGGTTCACGTTCACATTTTGTGTGTGAGTGAAGACCTCATCATTAATTAAAAACGGCGTCCCGCAAGTCATTTATTTTTGGTAAATATTTTGGTCTGATGTGTCGACGCTACTGCCACATAAATTAATGTGAAGGATCGTTTATCGGATTCAGTTAAGGGTTGCTAACTGACTAAACACTTGGACTTGCAGTCATTTAAGTGTGAACGGACAACTTTACAGGTTTCTACCAAACAAGTGTGGCGTAAACACCACTTGGCAAACAATGCCCCAAAATTGACATATAGCTTAATTATCTACCTTCTGTCATCTCGTGGAAGAGCATTTGATTGTTTTGCATGCGTTCTTTATGTGGTTGACAGAGATAAATTGTCAAAATAATTGGCATTGGATAATTTCTTAAGCCACACCTGATATCTCTCACGCTTTACTGGTACAAACATAAACAACTGTGGCTTTATCACCTCAACTATGGACAATAAAGTGTCAGGATTCGAACCCAAGCCTCACAAGTGTGGGCGACACAAGCCAACCACCAGGCTGCCATGATATGAATACTCATTCTGAAGTCACGCTCCCCTAAAATTGCTTTCAAAAAGCTTCAATTTGAGATTCGGGGGCTTGGCTTTTCAACACACAGCCTGGAAGTAGCAACTTTTAGACGGTGAATGCATTTTGAACGTTAAAACGCTGCTATTACGACAATTCTGCCCGTTTTCGTGCTAATGGCCACTCTTGTCATGTGTCTCATTCAAATCGTCATTTTGCCACTGCACGTATTCATAGAAAACACTCCCGCAGAAGCGTGAAAACATCAACAAATCAATTTCATCCTGGGGGAAAAAAAATCGGTCTTAAAGGTTTCCTGACTTTACTGGGTTGTCGGCAATTTCATGCATATTTCCGTCTCTGCTGTTTGAAGCCAAAGAAAGCGATTGCAGTGCTAATCGGAACAATTAATAGTGAAGTAAATCCGTCACGCGGACTTTGAGGTTGTCCACACACGCAGCCTTGGCGCCATTACCCTGGAATAAGCGTTTTACCCGAGAGGTGACGGCGCGTTTAGGCAGATGCCGCGGCTTTTGCCAATTAGCTGCAATTAACCTCCAGTTGCCTTCTTGCAGCTCTACACGGTGGTGCAGCACGTCAAGCACTTCAACGACGTGGTGGAGTTTGGAGAGAATCAAGAGTTCACAGATGACTTTGAGTACCTGGAGACGGGCTTGAAGAGCAGTCAGCCGCTCAACACGAGATGCCTTAGGTAAGCGGAGCGAAACGCTTAGTTTGTCTTCACCGATGTTACTTTGGTTTTTTGTTTATACCTCGCCTGTGACACATTCAACTCCAACTGTATTTCTCGAGCACTTTAAAACCACCGCCGTTGTATACAAACTGCTGTACGTGGAGCAAAAATAATTCAGACCAAAAATGAATAACAAAGACCGTAGAAAGCACCAAAACAGTCCAAATTAAATATGAAGTCTCACGCTGAGTCAAAGGCCAAAGAATAAAAATTTGTTTGACAGATGGGCAACGAGGGGTCTTGTCGATTGTTCAGTGGGGAGGGACCAGCAACGGAAAAGTCTCAATCCCCTCCGAGCCTCCGCTGAGCTCTCTGTACCTCGAATAGCGTCTGGTCTGCAGACCTGAGTCCCCGGGCAGGGGTGTCGGTCGGGGTGGAGGAGCTCAGAAGAGGTTAGGCGGGGCGAGGCCATTTCAAGATTTGAGAACAAATAATAGGATCGTCAAAAGAACCCTAAAATGAGCCAGTGAAGGGATGCCAGAGTAGCAGTCAAGAGGCGAGCATTAACGTCTGTGTTTATATTATGAGTGCCAACTAGCTCATTAAATTGATTGAACGGTGCAAGTGCTTGTCAATTAACATTTGTCCACGTTGGCGCGTCTTAGCCAGTCGAGAAAGCGACTCGCGCTTACCGCCAAAGCTCATAACCCAGCAACTTGCTGCTTTACTGTAGCTTGGAAACACGCCATGGTTGTTTTTTTTTTCTTGAAAGGCTTTTGAGATTAAAATAATTTCATCAGCGAGAGCGCGCATGATCCGAGTTTTGGAACGACACCAAAATTATATCCGTCTGCTGCATGGGCTTTTTATATTTTGTCTTGATGATTCATGCTGAGAAATTGAGGAAAATATCAACACTGGCCCTCACAAAAATGTCGTGCTTTTTTTCCTTTTTTTTTTTTATTTTTTTACAAGCATTTAGAAAGAAAATGCTGAAGTGACTTAAATGATATAAAGCATTCCTAATGGGCTATTTTTATAACCTGAAGTTTGGTCATTGTTGAGTTCTCAAACATTTCCGGCCACGTTGTATCCCATTCAAACCACTCGTGATGGTTTCTATAAGCGCCCTCTCTTGGTAGCGCTGCAGTCGAGTTACTCGGAAGATTCGAAAGAAAAATCACAGGGATCATTGATTCTAAAATGATTCGAGTGCGACCTATCCCGAGCAGCCGGTATTTCCTCAAATGGTGAAAGACGAAGGGGAAGAGACCATTTGATCCATGTCATTCTTGTGCGTGCGTCCCAGTATAATCAGCCTGGCCACGCGCTGTGCCATGCCCAGCTTCAGGATGCATCTGCGGGCAAGAGGCAAGGTGGCGCAGGTCTTCAAAATGCTCAGCGACTCGTCGCAGCACCCGGTCAGTCGTAAGTCCCGGATGATGTCGGATTCTCCCGCAGGTTCCCGTGCTCGCTCACTTTTGTTTGTCCGTCACTCCAATCAGAACCTGGCCTTGTGCACGGCGGCGCTCATGTACATCCTGAGCCGCGACCGCCTCAACATGGACCTGGACCGCGCCTGCCTGGAGCTGATGATCAAGCTGCTGGAGCTGGACCAGGACTACTCGGCCCACCAGGATCAGCTCACCGCCAAGGAAGTGGCAAAGGTCAAAGAGAAGATCCGGAAACTGTGCGAAACGGTACACAACAAACACCTGGACCTGGAAAACATCACGGTGCGTTGGAAGCTCTTGCTGGAAATTGCAGAAGACGAATAAAGTTGAGGTCGGGCACTGAATTTTCTTCTTCTTTTTTTTTTTTTTGTAGACGGGTCACCTTGCGATGGAGACGTTGCTCTCTCTGACGTCCAAAAGAGCGGGCGATTGGTTCAAGGAAGAGCTACGACTCTTGGGAGGTTTGGACCACATTGTTGACAAAGGTACACCAAACTTTCACGATATTGCGCATTACATGTTGGACACTGCGTAGTTCAAGTGACATACTTTGAAGATACGTCATGGCAACGTCAAGAGGGCAAAAAAACCCCAACCCTCACAAGGAATGTGATATCTTCTGATTGCAATCAGGCTTCTTCCAAAGGTGGATACAAATCTGATTCTTATCAGATATGTGCCAATAGGACGTATCAGATAAACCCCGCATCAATGCAAGCTCGACTGCCTCGAAATACAATAATGCCTGATATTTGTCGGGCGATAGGGTCTGGCGTGAAAACCATAAACTGTTGTCGGCAAGTGATGCCATTTGTAACCTCGCGGTCATTTAAAAAAACATTTTTTCATGCCAACTTGGGGAACAGTCAGAATTTCGTCCCGTACGATGCTGATATTCCCAACCGTACCTGCCCAAACACCCGCTACAAATGGATACCACAGCGAGCATAAACCACTAAATATGGTGTGTCCATCACTGACTACTGACAATCCCCCCTCCCCCAAAACTGTGGAGTAATGCCAAAGTTGCCCTGGTTTAAATCAATGGCGTCCGCGCATTGCCGTGTCCTGCGTTCAGTCAGTGCCAAGCTAGCGTATTGGATATGTGTCACTTGAAATGTCGATGAAAAAGTAGACGTTCAAGCACAGCTGATGGAGACATTAAATTAGAAACGGGGCTCTTGGACCTGCGGTGTAAATCCATTTTAAGAGGCGCTCTCCAGTGGATGTGCCAATTAAGTTGTCTCGTTCTTCATTGTGTTGTTTGCCTAGTGAAAGAGTGCGCGCAAAACCTGAGCCAAGAGGACGACAAGGAGAACCTGGTCGCATCTTTGTGGGGAGCCGAGCGATGTTTGCGGGTGCTCGAGAGTGTAAGTGGGAGGTCTCGTCTCGAGCGTCATCCCCGAGGCCAAATTGGGTGCTAAAACCATGCGTGCTTGCTTGGTTTTTATCTGCTGCTGATTGATAAGCCCCATCAAAAGTCCGCTTTTCACCTTTACAGTCGATGCCTTGACTCCCCTCCTTGTACTCGTAATTGATATCCTTGCTTTCACCTCTGGGGGTGGGGGGTGTGCGCGGGGGACGACAGGTGACCGTGCAGAATCCGGAAAACCAGGGCTACTTAATTGCCTACAAGGACTCGCAGCTCATCGTCTCCTCTGCAAGGTGAGGCACAAACCCATCGGCGGTCTTGCGAAAGCAACTTTACGTTTCAGTTAAGCTGGCGCTCACATTTATTCATTCGTTGTCAGAGCGCTGTGCTACTGCGAGGATATGATCCAGCGATACAGCAGAGCGTTGAACAACAGCTCCTTGTCGGCGGATTCGGTGCCGCCTCGCTGCCCCACTGCAGCTTCAGCAACGTGGGCAAGGCGGTGGAGGACTGCATGAGGGCCGTCATCGGCGTCCTGCTCAACCTCACCCACGACAACGGTGGGTAACGTTTGGCTCCAATAGATGCCACAATGAAATCCGATAGCCTCCTCTGAACCCTTCGGTGGTGTCATTGGGTCCCCTTGACTTGTTTTCAACTTGAAAACTCGATTAAAACTATTTTTAAATGGGGGGAAAAAAGAAAAGCAATAATAAGCAGATTTTATTTTTCAATGTGCCAACACTCCCCTGAAGTTTGCCCTTACTACGCAGAGCAGTAAAATTAACCCAAATATACTCCCAATACACTGGTGTCAAACTCAAGGCCCGGGGGGCCAGATCAGGCCCGCCACATCATTATATGTGGCCCGCGGGGGCACCTCACACATGTCAACGTCCATGATCCTTTTTAAAATATCTTCCAAAATTTTAAATCCTCATATGCAATAATTACGATATATTCTAAGCATTTTCTTGTTACCAAACCCCTCATGATCGTAACTTAAACAATAGTTGATTCAACAGTTGTTCTTGACGTCTTGATATGGTTGCAGTCATAACGGCCCTCCAAGTGAAACACGAACCAAAAATGAGTTTGACATCCCCGCTCTAATATATTTAACTCATTCACTCCCAAAGACGTTTTAGACTTGGTCCAGAATTGGCGTGTACTGAATGTGTTGATATCCATCGAAATGATTTAAAAAAAAAAAAAAAAAAACTTCCACTACATGAGGTAATATCTTCCAGTGTCCAAATGATTTTGTTTTGTCTGCAGAGTGGGGAAGCACCAAGACGGGCGAGCAGGATAAGCTCATTGTTACGGCACTGAATTGTGTTCTGCGGGTTCCGCGCTTCATCCCGCAGGAACAACGGTTCGACGTGCGCGTGCTGGTGAGCCGCTTCAAATTTTGGAGAGTCATTCCGGCCCAGGCCTACTATTTGACTTTTTATTTTTTGTTTTAAATAATTCACGTGTTCCGCTTCTTCGTCCAGGGTCTGGGCCTGCTCATTAATTTGGTGGAGTACAGCTCCAGAAACCGCCACTATCTGGTGGACATGGAGTACTGCCTGGATGACTTCTGCCTGGAGGACAGCCTAACGCAGCCGGCCGACCCGACGCAAGCGGACGCTTTGGCCGAGACTCGGGAAGACGGAGCGGAGAAGCCCGAGGCCTCCGGTGCCTTGGCGGCCCTGGTCAAGGTAGGGAACGTATTCGGGCAAAGTGTCCTCGCACGTTGGCTGCCTTCTGTCATAGACGGAAGAATCGGTGCCGGAAAAAAAAGTGGCTCTTTCTTTTCCAGCTCTTCCTGGAGCGAGAGCGCGCTGCCATCCTGGCCGAGGCCAAAACCGACGACCTCATCAGCGAGGCGCCCAAGCCCCAGGACCAGAGCGGCGAGTGGAAGGAGACCATGGGGGAGATCCAATGGGTGGCGGCCGAGCCCAACGACAGCCAACCCCAACCGGAGAATCCAAAGAAAGAGGAGGAGGACGAAGAGTTGGACCTAAACAAAGGTAGATGCTTGGATTTTTTTTTTTTTTTTAGCCTTTTGTTGAGGTTGGAAGTCAGCTCGGAAAAAGTCGGCCTCTCGCTGACATTTGACAATAAACATCTCACCCGTTGCCGAAATATTCTCACAGCTTGACACTGAAAAGGTCAGGCGGAGAAAGATGGTGGAAACGCTCATTTGTCGCATTTTGGTCGGATCAACCGCTTAGTGTGGATATGATGCTTCTCAATTGCGGCCGCTGTGGGCAAAGTCATGCAGCTGGTTAACGTTTTTGTCGTGTCCCCGCTTTGTCGAAGCTTTGCAGCATGCCGGCAAGCACATGGAGGACAGCATTGTGGCCTCCTACACGGCTTTGCTACTGGGATGCCTCTGCCAAGGCAGCCAGGTACACACACACACACACCAGTTGATGTTTGCAGAATCTCCGGAGTCAAACACAATGTTTACGCTTTAAAAAAAAAAAAAACTGAACGATAATGATACATAGTGAAATCAGGGTTGATTAAATTATTTATTAAACGTATTGTTAAATAAAGGTATTAATTAATGTCAATTATATACATATTTACATTGTGATGCAGAAAGATAGATATATTATTTTTTTACTGCATTTATACAATACAATACAATACATGCTGATTTATATAGCGCTTTCACAACAGCGGCAGCTGTAACAAAGCGCTTAACAAAGCAGTTAACATAAAGTAAAATAATAAACACAACACACAACATAAAACACGAACAAAAAGTAAAATTTATACAATACAATACAATACATGCTGATTTATATAGCGCTTTCACAACAGCGGCAGCTGTAACAAAGCGCTTAACAAAGCAGTTAACATAAAGTAAAATAATAAACACAACACATGACATAAAACACGGACAGTCGTTTATGTGTAGTTTAGGTTATTACCTGCTTCTGATACTTCTGTTACAACTACTACTACTTCTGCTGCAAAGTGCTCCAATAAAAAAATATATATATATATATATATATATATATATATATAAATAAAATGAAGGAATCACATTTTATGCATTTTATCCTTCGTCATCATCATCATACAACTTACCCAAAAAGTGACCACTGTCAATGACCAGGCGATGACAAAGCGCTTAACGTGAATCGCGAAAAAAGGTCTCACGTCAACGCCTTTTGCCTTTTTCTGACAATCGCGCGTCTTCTCTGCGGTTGGGCAGGTGAACGTGACTACTGTGAGACAGCACCTCCCCAAAGGAGACTTCTCCATCATGACGGAGATGCTCAAGAAGTTCCTGAGCTTCATGAACCTCACGGTGAGTCTCGGAAGTTGTCGTCAGGGGCACCGAGGGCTCGGCCATTACTCGATTTCACTGATTACATTTGACTGTTTTAGCGAGAAATATCCATCGCGGCTTCCGTAGTTTTAAAGCGGTGGTTTTGTTGTCACCCTGGGATTCACGTTTTCGTGTTGTCAATAATTTGGGATACAATTTTATATAAGGGTACCATTGGTACTCACCCGTTGAGAATCACCGGATTGAAGCAGACTGGCACGGTTTCCGTTGAACTCAATCTATTTTATTTTTCAACAAAATATAGCCTAGTTGGAACATTGAGAAGTGTATACCGTTTTAAGTTTAAATCGTTCAATCAATGTGTTAACGTTCCTCCGTTTTATTTCTTCTTAGTCAGTGTCCCATCACCCGTGAGCTATTTCTCGAATTTGAGAACAGACCTATGGGCCGGGCTAACTATTACATTAACGAGTACCCAATGGCACCATTTTATAGACGCACATGAATCAACTACAAAAACGTCCCTTTTGCAGCGTCTCTCTTCTCTTCCATGCGTAACCGCTCACCCCTCCTCTCTCTGCTCATCGAGAACCTCAAAGATGCAGCTCCTTTATGCAACTCTGCAAGCAGCCAATCATATTGGGGCCCTCTAATAAGTCCCCCAAGCTCATTACCAGTGACATTATTGAAACCGTGATTTTATAAAGACCGCAGTAAACTTTCGAACCGGTTATTCGCCCATGCCAACAAATATATAAACACCCACACAAAACCAGGCGTGTACATCTTTCCACTAAATGATGATTCGATACATAGCAGTGTGATACGATTCAAGGATAGTACATTTTAAAGCGTTAGAATACAATTGGATACACAACTCCTCACAATTTCCCGTCTGGCTCTGTTGTTTGTCTCTCCCAGTGTGCGGTGGGCACCACGGGGCAGAAGTCCATCTCCCGGGTCATCGACTATCTGGAGCACTGCTAACAGCGGGCACTCAAACTAACCCGCGGACCGCACAGCCGAGGGGACATGTCGGGTGCTCTCAGACCAGAACCGCGTGGCGGCGGGATGTGGGCAAAGGGCGGGAACCGAGCCCGGCGAGCGACACACAACTGAACCAAAGCCAGCGCTCCCCGTCAATATCCACCACTCGGATTTCAGTGGCATTGGGGAGGGGGCGTATGAAATTTCCCAGATGGTTCCCTTTTTATTTTCCCATTTTATTCCCATTTTTAAAATCTTCTACACAAAAGCCAAGAGTAATCTCGCCGACCAGCATGAAGAAACAATCACTTTCATGCATGTCGCAATGATGTCTCCATGCATTCGCTGGCCCTCGTGTTTGCAGTTGAATGTCAAGGGGGTCCTTCATGTATTTTGGAGTTTATGTTCTCACATTTTCCATTTTTCATTCTCCTTTCTGAGGGCCTTTTATTTGAATTTTATGAATGCGGAATCACTTTTGAATGAAATTGGCACTTGAGTGACAATGGCTCAAGCCGGACACGTTTCAGTGCATTTTTTTGTTGTTTTAGATTATTTAAATCCAACAACACAGTACATAGTCTCACAATGAATTTTTACCTTGTAGATGTGGACTACTGTGTGCTTTTTTTTAATTGTAATTTTAATTTATCGCTCGTTTTATTGTAGCGTCTTAAAAAAATTGACGCTCACACTGAAAAATTGCGAGCACACTGAGTGCATCTTCAAGTCCAACCACAACATGTGATGTAAGACCCATAGTAGCTCAACTCATCTATGTGGTATTTCTCTCAAGTTCAATCTGTCATGTATGACTCTGCGCGATTTCACCAGACTTGTCGATAAGCATGTTTGCCTCGCAGGAAGGAGTTCTGGGTTTGATGATGGTTGTTCTCAAGCTTCCATTTCCCAAAACATACATTTTTAAGGTTAATTAAAGACCCTAAATTGTCCGTCGGTGTGAGTTTCTATAGGTAGGCTACGGCAGGCTGGCGACTCGTGCGCATATCCTGCCTCAGCTGAGGATAAGCACCATCGAGAATAGATGAATGGGTGGTTTAGTTGCTTATTATCTGCTAGTATGTAAGGAAATTCATTTGTTTTAAAACATGGTTTCTGTATGTTCAGCCATCTGCCCACAAGCTTCTCCCCAGCTTTCACAAATATTTATATCCCCCCCCCCACGTGTTGTCATTTTAGCCATGCACGTCTACCCGGACGTCATCCGCTCGGCCTATGGGCCACCAGCCCTCAGTGATGAACTTTAACCTTGCAAAATGTCTGCTCTGTATGGAATTGTAGAATGTAAATACTCGTGTACATAAGCAATTGATGGACATTGACAAAGATGCTTAGACTACTTTTTGCCCCTCCACCCCCACCTCCTGTCTTCCCTCCCCACCTACCTGGAAGCTGATAATGTTTTTATTTTATACAACATTTGTCATTTGGAAAAAGAATCAAGGAGTGAGAAAAAAAGTTTGTACCCGTTTCTGTGTAAATAGTAATGGAAAAAGTAAAAAGAGAAAAAACCCGACGCCTGACTTTATTTGACCATTTCAATTTTTGTTAGTCCATGACATTTGTAAAAGTAGAATGGCAAAACCCACTTTACACCTCACCGAATGATGGCAAAACGCGCTTTGCGACACGACAGCGACAACTGACTTCACTCGTCATTACAAAACCCACAAAGACGGGTAAGAGCGTCACGGTTTAGCTTGCGATACAAACCGGTTTGGCAACAGTCAAGTACAGCTAAGTAACGTAACCAGGGGTGAGATCGTTTGTGAAAACTGAACTGTTTGTTTCGACTGTAGTTTTGTAATCCTAAAATAGTTAGGATAGCTTGATAATTAAGCTCACAATAGCATGTCAAATTTTGACATCGGTCCCGCATTTAATTGAGAAGCAAATAAAGCGAGAGCCATGAAAACAGCGATCGTTATCTGAGCATAAATATTGATAGACTCTTGCTCAGAGTACATTTTGTGATCGTGTGTATGTCCGCCATATTTGATGTGGCAAGGCCCCGTATACTAACCTATGTCAACTTCAAAAAAGGACTTACGTCTTACAAAGTGCACAAACTTAGGACTGTCCCGTTTACCCATTTACACTCACTAATAGATTTGGTAAAAAAACAAGGTATGTAGTTTTTAAATATGTTTATTATACAGTACACGTTCATTCCTACATTTAGCATATTCCATGTTTATCACCACATTAACAGTGTGTTATTCATTTTAACCTTAGTGTAAAAAAATATGCATTCCACGAAATAATTTCATCGTAGACATTCATAAGTATGAAGTACTTTTCTTGTAGCGTGATCAGTGATTATTATTTAATTATCACTTGATGTGTTTTGACTGGGCAAGATTTTTACGTCATTCATTACGTCTTCATTTACATTTTCCTTGAAACCAAATAATGAAATGGCTTGCGAGAAATGTGGTGGCGATTTGACTTGCCGGAGTTGTTTTCCACAGTGACTCGAGACTTGTTTGAGACTTTAAGGTTACGACTTGAGATTTACCCGTGACTTGCACATATGTAACGTGTGCTATGTAGTAACTGATATGCAATAAATTGCATTGCTCATATTGTAGTGAGCAGACACTCTTCACCCTAATTCCATTAATTAAATGGACTAATTCCATTTCCGGTTCTTCGGTCATCGCACCACATCCCTCCCACTTGCCTCTTTTCCATCACTGCTCGACTTTTCGAATGCTGATGGAGGGCAGTGGTAGTTCGCCTCCCCACCCCGCTCGGTTTAAAAGAATTTTTCGGGATGCCAACCGCTCCGAGCGAGCGAGGGAGCATAGGAGAGAGGGAAGATGAGGTGAAATGATGCTGCCACCATCGTCGCCCCGGGATTAATTTGGAAGCTGTCAATCAAAACGTCTCTCCCCATCCACCTCTGGCTTTACCACACAGCCACGGATGGCCTGGCATGATTGAGCCTACAGGTGTTTTCATGCTCCTGATGTGCCACTGGGGGGCGTTAGTGCTCTGCTATGGTCCCAGAATTTCTTTTTTCTTTTTTCATTTTTTTTGCACACACCTCATCAGTGGTGTTGCTTGCTGATTTTGCCTCAAGCTGTAAGGATGCTCATCTTTGGAGACGTGCATTGCCTCATCTCGCTCATACACTCCGCTGAAATGAGCAACACACGCAGTCAAAAGCGGTGCCTTCTCCTCTTACAGATTTTCATCTGTGCATTTTTTTAAATATGTCCTCATTAGAGAGCATAGAGGAGGGTGGACCAACCTTTTTTAAAAGTGAGAGCTGTTACTTGGGAACTGATTAATGCAAGGGCTACCAGTTTGATACACTTTTGAAATGACCTTTGTTATCATTACTAGTGAACAGCTACCATTAAGTGTGTGCATCTGTCCAATAAAAGACCATTTTTATATGTATGTCGGTGGAGCAACACATGCGAACAGACAATTTCACAATAGCAACAGGCAAATATTGTTTTATGCTCTGCGCAAAACGAAAAATATTGTTTGTGTTTGTGTGCGCGTGTGTATATGCACGGATGGTGTGTGCTTGTGTGTGTGTGCACATCTATCTGCCAGTGAGTGAATGTGGGAGTGCTGTGCCTAACCGTGTGTTTTCCTGCGTGTTGGTCGTAAAAATAATCGTGAGTGTCAATAAGTGAGTGTGTGAGTAAGTCTGAATGTGTGTGAATTTGTGTATGTATGTCAGCCAGTGAGTGTGGGAGTGTACTGGCCATCTGTTTTCCTGCCTACGTGTTGATAATAATAATAATAATAATCATAATTGTGTATTTTTGTGCATGTTGCTAAACTGTGTGAGCGTGTGTTTGAATGTGTGTGTTTATTTGTGCTCCAGTTGTGGGAAAGCCTTCACCATGGGAATTAAGACTCCACACTTCAATACAGCCCAGAGTGTCATGATCCTGTTCTCCTTGTTTTGCTCAGTCTCTGGTGGGAGTGGAGGGCGTTCCCTCCAGAGCTGCACCTGTCGTTAATCTGCCTACTTAACTAGCTGCCTTTATAAACCCAGCCACCCCCGACAACCGGCTGTTGGATGATTTGCCTTGCTCACGACTCTCGTCTCAAGTGCCAATTCTCTAGAGGCTCATACCCTAATGATCCCGTTTTAGTTCTTGCCTTAGTTTTTCTCATTAGGGCCGTTCACACGGGCAGATTTATTGCAAACTTACTGCGCAACTGCTCCCCTCGAGCGTTCATACGTGCAACTTTGTTCCGGCTTAGTGCCCGAAAACAGCTTTTTCCGGAACAAATTTAAACCACCTCAGGGAGGTGGTTTAAAAATTTGCTCCGGAACAAATGCTCGTTTGCGAGGGTGGGGGCCTCGCTGCGCATGAGAAGAGTTGATTACGTACGGCGAGAATGCGTTGCTTTCGTGCTCTGTCGGACTTCCGTCAGGTGTTTGTTTAATAACGACACAAGACATGGCTGCTAAAAGTAGCAAAGCACCTCTTGGGTTATACCATCTCAACTAGAAGGGGGGTTAGTCCCCAAACGTCATCTTTCCTTTTGTAGGAGACTGGACTGTCTCGGAGTTGTTTGTGTAGTTTGTTCCTTTGTTGTGTGTTCACAACCCCCCGCCCTCCATAGAATTTATTTTGTGATTTCATCTCTTGATTTTTGTGTTTGGCGCATTAAATATTTGCTTTTCTGAGTGTCATTGAACTCATCGTTGATTTACGTTTTCGGGGGCGGTCACTCTCGAGCAGAAGGCACGGAGACACAGAAGGAGAAGGACGTTCCTGTACGTATATACGTTTTAAAAAGAACCAACACGACAGCTCATTTGTTTTCTGTCGTTTTGCTCCGCAGCAGAAACTGCCCGTATGAACGCAAGTGGAGCTGTGTCGGAGCTGTGATGCTCACGCTCCACAAAATTTGTTCCGGTGTAAAAATATATCGCAACAAAATGCTCCGGTGCAGCGTCGAAATAAATCTGCCCGTGTGAACAGGGCTATTGTGTCATGAGTGTGTGTGTGGGGGGGGGGTTGTTACTTGATCCATAGTGCTCGTTTGTATCGGTTTCATCATTGGATTTCCTTGTCTTTTTATGACAAGTGATTTACATTATTTTGTCCTTGCCTTTTTGCAAGCGTTTTTGGTTTGTCCCGTTTTGTCCTGGTTCCTTACCAGTGTCTTATGTTGTACTTTTTTGTCGATAAACCATTTTGTGCAAAGACCTTATCCCTTTTCTACGTTTGTGGGATCCCCTCCTATTTGGATTATTCCGGAACATCACACAGAGACTCTTTCTATGCTCTGGTAAGCGCTGCTGGTTTGGTTAGCACTTTCGTCCTCCCGTCTTGCCCTTGCGTGGTAGCTCACTGACCCCCGCGCTCTCTCTGTCGTGGAGCTCATGAGTGATGAACTGCCACCGGGCAGCAGCGGTGGGCGCGGCATTGCGGCTAACAGAGCCTCCCCATGGCTTCACAAAAGCAAAGTCAAGCATTAGTGGCGCGTGAGGGCCTCTAAACGGAGACCTTTCTTGGTTTTTTTTTTTTCTGTCTCTCCACATTTAATGGTCTCTGCAAAACACCCCCCCCACCCCCCCGCGGGGCTGCCGAGGACTCGAGCTAAACTTGCGCTGCAGACGTGACGAGGAGGAAGAAAGGGGCCCATTTGGTGCTGAAGTTAGTTGTATAAGACACCAGCTACCATTTTGAAAACGTTAGCAACATGTTACCAGCACCACTGACTGCCACCTGGTGCAATAGTTAAATGCAGTATTTTGTGGCCTAGAGTGGGGACACCCAAAATGAATGCCATAAAATAAAATCAAAAAGGATTTTCATCCAAGTGGAACAATGAAAGTGGGTTGAAATGCCGCCTTTTACATTTGTTCCTTAAGTGTTTATTTCACAATCACTCCTGAGATGCGACAAAGGAGCAACAAGGGGGGAAGCCGTGAAGCATTTTAAAGTTAAGAAATAAAAATAAGGATGGTTTGCTCCTCGGGGTGAGTAAAAAGTTTTCACAAAGCAAAAAAGCATCGATTCGGGAGTGTTTTGTCTCCTCGGCCGCCAACTGGAATTGTTTTGCATTTATTAGCGTCTGAGCTCATTCACCATCGGACTGTTTACGATTCCATAGTTTTTTTTTTTTTTTTCCTTGTAGAACTGACCAAAATTGCTCCGACACACCAAGAGAGGGAGGTTGTTTTCTTTCTGTCTGTTTGGGATTCCGGATCCAACTACGACAGCGAGTTAGTTAAATCCCTGTGTGAGTGTCTTCAGTTTATAGCTGGCTGAATGATTTTTCCGATTAATTTTAAGGATAATGTATAATGAGTTTAGAAATCAAGTGTTTCGGGCTGATGAGTTTGTGGCATAATAACAGTTTAAATTATGAGCACGGTCAACTTTTTTTTATTTTCTGGTATGGTTAACAACTCTTTTGGTCAAACGCTTATTCATATTGGTTGTAATTTTGCAGTTGACCACTAGTTGGCAGCCCAGTATTTAGATGCCGATTGTAAATGTGAAAAAAGAACAAAATAGAAAGAATTTCAGTACCGCCTAATTGTGTCTATAATCCTGCTTTTTATGCCTACAGAAAGTGACGACTGTCGGCTTGTTTATAATGATTGCTTGATGTATATTGTCAGATGATTCGTTTGTTAGTGTAGCGAAAACGACATTTATTTACGACAACCACAGAGGGATCGGCATTTTGTTACTCTGTACGATATTTTTGTGTTATTCATTGCACTTGCTCTTTCTCTCGCCCTCTCTCAAAATATGTGTTTGATTGTGTCTCTATTACTTCAAAGGTGTGATCTTTGAAAAAAAAAAGATGCAATAAAAAACACTATTTTGGATTTCGCTTATTGTGGGGGTGGTCTGGAATGTAACCCTTGTACCTTTTCCTTCAGTATTCGTGGCAGAGCTCGGTCGCTAATCTCCACTCGTCCCTCCTACGCGAAAAAAGACAAAACAATAATATAACAGCATTCCGCCAAAGTTAGTATTAAGTCATGAAATGTTAATGAGACAAGGGCCCGGGAACATTTTTGCTCGTGATCTGAATAACCATCCAGGCACAAAAACAATATTGAGCATTTATTTTGCACTTTCTCACTGAATAGCGCAGGAATCCGAATGACAAAATGCACAGGAGGTTTTGCCGGCGACGATATTTTTGATCTTTTCTTTTTCCAGCACATCAGGTTTTGAAGATATTTGTATTTCTTGTCCTCTAAAAAACAAAAAACAAAACGCGCAATCTGGATTTTACCTCACCGATCAGCGCCATCCCAGGTCGAAGGTATCGTCAGCCTCGGCGTTGTCCTCATGTTTGGCGTAACTAGCGGGCCAGCAACAGACGAGGACACCTCCGATTCGGCATTTGCTGAAAAGAGCCGCATATGCATTATGAATGAGGACCGGTCATGTTTATTCATGACCCCGGGCAGCCCTGATTCAAAACGTGTGAAAAACGGCTTTGCTTTCGGGCGGAACAGATGCGCCAGATTAGAGTCGGTGTTCAGTATAACGCACAAATAATGAGTCTCCTTACTTCATCTAATTATACACAAGCTCCGACATGAGATTATTCATTCATCTTGTTTTTATTCCAAAGCCCCCCCCCCGCCCCCCCTCATTAAACCTTAACCTTGGTGGTGTATAATTACTGGACAAATCTGCTAATGTTTGGAACATCTTGTCAGCCGCATTATGTGGTGTTATATTTTATTTAGTGTACTCTGCAGCTATGTTCTTTTGGTTTTTTTTTTGAAGCAACAGTTGCGTCGATGATCGGGAATTATTCAGTAGGAAGACGGCAGACTTTAGACCCCCTCCACCCCCACCAACCCCGCCTTCATCGCATCTGCTTCTCAAATTTCGATTGACATCAGACAGTATTTGTTTCATGCCTCGCCTGATTAGCGAGTCTGGCACCTTGACGCCGCATTTCCATACGGGATGCGCGGGATTTGACAAACACCTCGCTTATCCCTTGACATATCGGCCGAGTGGAATTGTCGTCAGTTGACGTTCAAATCACATTGAGAAAACATTGGCGGACCCGGGCGGGTGCCTTTTGCGGTTGCGTTAGCCTTGGCATCGATGCTAGCTCTGCATTAGTGTTGGATTTCAAGACGTTATAACAGCTGAGTTTGGGCGTCTCGTTATCGGGCGCGCACTGTTCACCGTCTTCTGACTAACGCGGTAGCTACTGTCATGTGGTAGGAGTGTATTCTTTATCCTCTGCGATGAACTACCGATTTTCAATGTGACTGACGCACAAGCTGAGATTGCCTCCATGTGCAATACTTCCCGAAGACATCCTGCCAGCAGGTGGCGAAGGTGCACGCACCAGACGGAGAAGCACAACGTCGATTGAATGAGAGCAAAAAAATGCGGCAAGAATTTTTACATTTCTTTCCATTCGATTCCATTTCGTCACGACCGTATTTTTGTGAAGTACAATATGACCGAGTGGCAAATTGAGGCGGTTGTATGAGACGGCGCAGTGGTTATATTTAAACTGAAGTCAGGTGTGTGGTACTTTTCGTTCTAAAGCAGCTGTATTGCAAAATGTTTCATTCGGGAAGAAGTTTTGTTTACCGACAGGTTTAAAAAAAAAAAAAGTGTCAGATTTGTGGTATGCTTCCGCCGCTGCTGCCTCTCGCTTTGCCTCTCTCACTCCCATTGGCACAGTTAAATTGAAACCATTTCACACTTTCATTCCTGCGGCGTTCTAAAAGTCGGCCCGGCAAATGCGCCTGGGTTGAGGGGTGTGGCGCGGTGGGGAGGGGGTCGATCACTCGCCGTGCTCGAAAAGAGTGTGGGCGAAAGGAACGGCAGATTGCAAGACTTCATGAAAATAAGACATAGCTGCTGATACAGCGGTGGGAAGTAACGATGTACAAATACTTCATCGCTGTACTAAAGTCGATGTTCGAGGTATCCGGACTTGATGATTTTGCCAACTTTTTACTTTTGTGATGTTTCTTTGAAAGTTGACAGCTGCACTTTCTGCTCCGTACTTGTCAAAATGAGAGAGCTATTTATTTTTAACTCAAAGCGTGACAACTCAACGTTTAAAAAAAAATAAAAAACTAAATAGAGAGACATAAAGTCAACTGCAGATTTTGATTGCTCGGTGGATGAAACTTGAACCAGGCAGCAAGTCATCAAAACGGGTCCTGGATTTAAATGACGGTAAAATAGATTGCAGAGTCAGCACTTTTTGTTTTTATTCAATTGATGCAAATAAGTCACGGGTGATTAATTTAATCGACCCGGGTTTGAAACCCGGAGACATTTGTTCAGCGCAACATAAAATAGGAATCTTGCTGAACCCAGGCCGTGACAATTCGGGTGGTCTCGAGGTTGGGCACTTGTGGCCCTAATGGCCTCTGAGTATCAAAAAATGATTTTTAAACAGAGTGGCCGTTCTGCCAGGGTCAGAGAGAGATGTAAGGCCGTTGCCACGGAGATGAGCCAATACACACTCGAGTGAAAGAGTCGAATTAATATTTATACTCTAGCCAGTCTCTTCAAATTCAAATTGACTTCGCACTGTAGTAGAGCGCCATCTTCAATTGGGGGCTGCAATTTGGGGTTTGTGGGGCGGGGGCGGGGGGGATATCACAAGTTGATTATTTTTCAAAAGCGTCAGGGTCGAGTACATATTGTGAGTACTTTTGCCGACCCATGCAGACGCGTCGCCTCCCCTACGACAATGGTCGGTGCTGGAGATCCAAACGTGTTTGGGTTTTCAAAGTCTGCTGAGAAAAAAAGCAATTAAGTCGCCTGGCTTCACATGCTGGCCTCTGTCTTCCCGCTGAAATACGTTGGTGGTGGTAATTATCTTTTCTCCTCGGAATTTATCCGTGGGTACATTAGCATGCCGCGTTTCTCGCTAGGTGCTAATCGGTCCATCCGAAATTTTCCACCCCTTTTCAAGCGGACTCCAGAAAAAAGCCTGATTATCGGGTGTCTCGAAAAGATTATCCTGGATGATTATCATGTGGTGTTGGGTGTGTTGCGAGGTTTATTTATTTATTTATTTTTAAAATCTGCTCAGAAGCCAGTCACTGCTGACAATCACGGCAAATCCGTGTGAGGTCAACACCTAGTTGGGTCGAGCCGCAGACTCCGGCATTGTGACGTGAAATTGAACCATAGGTCAGGATGTGACATGGAGGCAGTGCTGTCAGTCACTTTTCAGCCGTCATGAGTTTGCCAAGCATGAAAATATGGAAGACAGTCCTGGTCGGGAGCTAGCTTGTTTCCAAATGATTTTGTTGTTCTTCATTCATGCATGACTGAAAAGACAGTAAAGTCCAAAAACAAGGCCTCATGTCGCTCCCTCAGCTCCTCTTCCGTATCGAACGGGTCGACTTTGAAAAAAAGTTCTGCTTCACCTGTCCAAGTTGATGCACTTTCAGGGACAGAAAAAGAATGTTTTTGTTTAAGGGGGCATATAATTGGAAATTGATTTGAATTGTTTGTTCTGACCAGTCGGTTCTGTGTAGTCACCCATCAAGCACAAAAGTTTTGGTGAGCTGCCTTTCTGAAAATGTCTCGGAGCGAGTTAAAACAGCCGGGTGAATATATTGTACCGAATAACCATCCCCGTGTGGACTTTCTTCGCCTAATTTGGGTGAAGATTCAAAGCCACTTTCAACACTGTCAAGTCATTGATGTGGTGGTGGGCTGATGTATATTCCCCGCAAAAAAAAAATAAAACTTTACCACCTCTCTTTGCAGCCCCGCAGGAAATATACCGGTGGCTGGGAACTACTGGTTTAGCGTATGAAGTGCTGCCTCCTTAAGTGAAAATGCTTTTCCTGTCCTTAATGGGCACTCTTCTTGTCATCAAACCATCGAGCAATCTCTAAAAATGGGCTGATTTCAGCACATCTGTGTAAAGTGTGCTATAATTTTTGATCCTCGGGGTATTTTCATGAAAGCCTGTCGCAGGCGTTTTGCTGAGACTCTGCCAACTGTTTTAAATTGTGAAAATTATTCATGTCCGGCGGCCCGGTGATACAGTGGTTAGCGCGTCAACCTCACAGTGCAGAGGTACCAGGTTCGATCCCAGCTCCGGCTTCCCTGTGAGAAGGTTTCATGTTCTCCCCAGGCCTGCGTGGGTTTTCTCCGGGTACTCCGGTTTCCTCCCACATTCCAAAACATCCATGGCAGATAATGGCTGATTGAACACTTGAAATTGTCCCGAGGTGTGTGAGCGCGGATGTTTGTTCGTCTGTGTGTGCCCTGCAATTGGCTGGCGACCCGTTCAGGGTGTCCCCCGCCTACTGCCCGAAGACGGCTGGGATAGGCTCCAGCACCGCCCCGACCCTTGTGAGGATGAAGCGGATCGGAAAATGGATGGATGGATTAATATGTCCATGAACATGATTGTGTGTTTTAATTCTTGTGTACGCCGTGTTCCCTCATACAAGTGCGCCTGCGTAACCATGGAAGCAGCGGTAGACATTCGGAATGACAATGTGCGTTCCGCCGACCAATTTTTTTTAGTTGTGCCCCCCCTTAACCTGATGTGTGTAAGCCCTTTTGTCAGAAGCAATTTCACACACACACACACACACACACACACACACACACATACACACATACTTGCACAATTAATGCCCCCCGTCTCGTTTAATTAGCTTCGCCATCAGACTGTTGAGCTCGGCGACCGCGTCCCTCGCGGGCCGCCCTCCCGCCGACCCGAGTCCAGTCCCCCAGGCCTGCTGGGCTCTTGAAAATTACGCCGGTGTCGCCGTCATCCACCGCATGAACGACGGGCTAAAACTTGATCTATATATATATATATATATATATATATATATATATATATATATATATATATATATATATATATATATATAAGTTTTATTATTATTTTTTTTTACTCTTTACCTGGGAAGACACGCATGAGTCGTCGGCTTCATTAGCCATCTTAACAAGCCAGAGACAGAACACCATTCGGCATGGATTCACTAATCAAACGGCTAATTTCATTAAGGTTGCCTGAGGAACGTCATAATCATTCCCATGACTGGAAAAATAATTGGATTGACTTTGCTCCAATGAGGGCTCTTGTCGACAGCTTTTTATGTCTTTTTTTCTTGTTTTTAGAATGTATTTTTTTGAGAAAATCTCTCGCTATGAGTCAAAAGTAATGCACTCCAATGACAGGAGAGTACTTTGGATGCTAGTGGGCAAATTCACGCGTCTCTTTTTTTTATAGAACAGAGCGGCGCTGGTAAAATTGTGTTTTTGTGCCAGAAGTGCCCCAATGTGGTATATTTCATATTCTCGGATGGGGGGGGGAAGCAAGTCTGAAATGTTCTAATGTCAAATGACCTTTTGAAGACAGATTCAGTTTTCTCAAGTCATTTATTCGTATAACTCTTATTCACAGAAAAGTCTCAAAGGGCTTGAAATGCCCACAGTTGGCAAATATTAACGACATCCTCTTAAGGGTTAAGATCTGGATCTTAACCCTCAAGAGGGCAAACAATAAAGAAAACAACAACAAAAAACAAGAGGGGGGGGGTTGAGGCTTCAAATGAGGATTAGGTTTAAAAGTTCAGGTTTAAAACACATATGGGTAACTAGCGGCCTGCAACCACACTCTAAGTGGCCCCTTGAACAATTAAAAAAAATAAAAATTGCAAAACGGGGAAAATAAGAAATATTCAAAAATATTGACAAAAAGAAAATTAGCAAATATGCAGGGGTCAACTGTAGTTTTAAGTTGTCATACCACTATTCACCACTAGGTGACGTCTACCCAAACATGAGTCAATAGGTCCCACATTTTTGTTATTGTTTTTTGCGGCTTTGGAATAATATGCAGTACAGACATAGGCCCTCAATAATAACATTTAAATTCTGAGACAGTGAGTTTTTGTGAGGAAAAATAAAGATTTCTCGTACTTACTGTTGGTTTCTTCTTCAGCAGTTATGTGCCGTCCTTGAATGTTAATTTGTATGCACGAGAGCCCTTTGCACTCGAAAAAAAATAAAACACAACAGCATGTGATCATTTGTTGTTTGCTTCAAACCTTTTGTGGTTGCGTTAGGAGAGCGGATTTTTTTTAAATATATTGAAAAATGTCTTTGTGGTCGAATCCCCCCCCCCCCACCGATAGCACTGATGAAAACTTGCGGGTCAGTGTTTGAAATTATGAGGGTATTAAAAAAGACTTTAGGTTTTTACATAAAGACCCAGTTGAAACCACTTTCCAAAGTTCTTATAAGCCGTCCAAATTGAGCTCAAGTGCTTGCAGTGGTCCTTTTGTGACAAATAAGTATCTGATGGAATTGTTTGTTTTGAAGAAGGAGAAATCAAAATGAAACGTCAGTATTGACTCACATGTAAACACTGCAGCAAAATCAGCAATTACAGCCACAACAAAACATGAACAAAAATTTTTTGTTAGCTATCCGGACCGACGTCAGACTGTCTGTTGACTCACCGAGCATTCAAAGTTGGGATGAAACTTGTTACTGGCGTCACTTTAATGTGGAGGTCCACTTTGCTGTGGTCTGTGGAGAGTCACCAAAGGCGGGCAGGCATCTTTGACGGGTGGCAAGACAAAGTGGAGCGTTGAAAATGGGAGCGCCAGCTGTCAGGGGGGACAACACTCCGGCCACTCACGGGGGGGGGGGCACTTGATGCTGGTCTTTTCAGTTACTAGTATGCCACATGCTTCCGTTGTGCCAACTGCGCCGACTCCATTTTTTTTGTGCCCTATTCCAAAGAAAACGGACTGCTCCCCCCCCCCCTCCCCACTTTCGGGACATAACAAAAATTTTGCTGAACAACATGAATCATAGAAGACGGTGTATGAATTCAGATTTTTGTTCCCAAACACATTATACATGTTTGAAGAATATTTGCCGAAAATTGGGGAAAAACAATTTTCAACGCTGACAAAAGAAATGTGTTGGACTGTTTTTTGTTTTGTAGTAGCACAAGATGTTTTGTTGTTGAGATATTTTCATTTTTTATTTTTAAGATTGGGTTGCAGGCTACAAAAGCAAGAGCAAGACAAATTTTATCATGTGTTGTCATTTATAGCCATGACGTTTCGGAAAAAAAAAAAAATCCACTTCATTCCTATATACATATTACAACCATTCGTTTAGTCACCTAGCGCTTAGCGTAGCCTAAACCTAACCCAACCTTAACCCCAACGACTTTCGCTCGACGCACGTGCATTTGGTAGCATGTGCATGACGTTGCCACAGAGAGACCACACTTCCCAAGCCCACCGCCAATTTTTTCAGCAGAGGTGCAAGCAAAACATCTTCTCGTATTCCTTTCACTGACAGAGTAAGCGCCTGTGAAGTTTGTCTCCTTCGTGTTTCCGTAGCGGCAAAATGGCGGCAAAACACGGCAGGGGAGGTGCGCCCTATGTAATGCAGTTGGCGCTTACTTCTGCTACAATTTAATTGAAAAAAATTCTGATTTGTTTTTAAATGTGTTGGTTTTATAGGTTAGGCTCACGCTAAAGTTAAGACGAATAAAGCATATCTTTGGGCAGTAGGCGGGGGACACCCTGAACCGGTTGCCAGCCAATCGCAGGGCACACAGAGACGAACAACCATCCGCGCTCACACTCACACCTGGGGACAATTTAGAGTGGTCAAGGAGCTATCCGTGCATGTTTTTGGAATGTGGGAGGTAACCGGGCTACCCAGAGAAAACCCACCCAAGCCCGGGGAGAGAACATGCAAACTCCACACAGGAAGGCCGGAGCTGGAATCGAACCCGGTACCTCTGCACTGTGAGGTCGACGCACTAACCACTGGCTACCGGGCCGTGCACTGAAGTGAATTCTTTTTCCAACTCTTTCAGCCCGATGTTATGCTCATGAAACGAAAGGCTCATTGGGAGTCCTCCCGAGCTTTGAGTTGTTGTCCTCATGCTTTGTTGTGTCCTCAGCGTGGACCAGGGGACCACCTGAAAACACACCTCCGATCGTGCCGGGCCGCCAACTCCCGGCCTCACCTCCAGGCGTGCCTTTGCCGATGCTCCCGAGCGTCATTTGAAAGTATGATTCTTGGGGAAGATATTTACAAGCACAGAAAGCCATTTAAGCGACGTGTTTGAAATGCCGGCTGACTGCAGCGCGTCTTGGCGATGGCGCGCGGGGCCTTCAATACGATAACAAGTGGTTGCGTACTCTGACAAAACATGTTTGTTTTTCCGTCTTATACCTCTCCTCCCCTCTGCCCCTCCCTCTTGAACCCTCCCTGCATCCAACACTCCCAGCGCTGCATTGTCATGCCGCGTTCAGAGTGTGGCCGGAGGCGATTTAGCCAACGAGAGTCCGGGCACGTACGAGCGGGCGGCATCAGCTGACCCAAAGTGCTCCCCGTGTTAGGATCTCAAATGCGGGGTTTCCAGCCAGAGTTAGATTTTCAGGTGAGTGTTTTTTTATTTTTATTTTTCAATGTCAGGATGTCGGTTTCAAACCTGGGGGTTAGGGTAGCAATTTAGATTGACAGATTAAGGTTTCAAAACCTGGGTTGGATTGTGCGTTGGAGTGTGCTGGCACACTGGCCTGGCGCCACTCGGCACTCTGCTCTGCCGGCAGCCCCGCACGCAAGAAACGCTCGTCTCAAAACCCCCGTTTGGTTTTTGATGCTTTGGAAGTGCAGTCGTAGGCCAAAAATAACACCTCACACACGTCAACAACAACCTAACTCCCAAAAAGTGTCACTTGCCAAAAAAGTTTTCACAATCGCCAAAAAAAAGCATCTCGGGCCCACCTAAAAGCCAACAAAAAACAAACAAAAATTCCCCTCCATAAAAACACCCTTACCTCACCTCTCAAATGCACCAAAAACATTTTTGCACACACCAAAATAGCTCACGCAAAACCTAAAACACACTCGCCAGAAAAAAACAAAACTCTCACACTTACTAAAAGTTCTTTCGCATACTCCAAAACCCCCATCACAAAATAAAGAGGAAGACCTCTCACATGCACCCAAAATAAATCCAACTGAACAAAAAACCTCACGCTCAATAAACAACTCTCACACACACTCACACATACCTCTCCCACTTGCCAAAATACACTCTCACTTACACCAAACAATCTCACATACTCACCCCCAAAATCAAATTTCCCACAAAAAACAAAAACAAAAATCATACATGAACCCAAAACCTCACCCCCAAAACATCTCAGACTCCCCACAAAAATCCACTCACCAAATATTTTTATTCTTCAGTACTTTGCTTTCTGAATATGAAAATAAATAATAAATATGTGTGAGACTTTTTGGGAGGGTTGTGAGATTTACTTTCTTTTTTTGGGGTGGGGGGGTGGGAGTTCCTTCGGATGAGTTATTTTTAGTGTGTGAGGTATTTTGTGTGACTTTTGTGCGTGTGTGTGTGACTGATTATTTTTGTGAATGTGAGAGGTTATTACGGTTTGTTGCTCTCCTTTATGTCCAAAGTGTCCATCTTCCTGCTGACTATTCCAAATTCTCCCTCCAGTCGAGCCTCTTTGTTGCACCATAATTAATTGATAAGTCCCCCGACTTCTTGTCATCATGCGCTGTTATCCCCCCATCTCTCTGCAGCCACTTCACTCCTCCTCCTCTTTCTCCTCCTCCTCATCATTGCATCTTCCGAGCTCAGTGTTCGGCTCGCCTAATTAGAAATCCCCCCGCAGGTTTTGGTTACAAAGCAGAATATTTACTGCGAGCGGTTCAGTTGAGGGTTTCTGGGTCAAGCGAGACGGATAAGCCTCAAGTTGGAGGGGTTATCTCGAGCCATTCGGGACTGCCGCCGCATTCATCTGCTTTCTAATAAAATCACACTTCAGCCACTTTGGGGCAGCCGTCAACTGCCGTTTAGACCTTTTTGAACGTGGCGCATCAAAGATCACTGAATACTGTTGTGGTGTAAAATGATAATAGGTGCATCGTGGAGTGAGCGGTTACTTAGCAACAGCGCCTCATACACTGGCGTCGAGTGATGGGTGCCGGCCAAAACAAGAAAAATTAATGGAGGATATAAGCGGAGGAATCCCGACTGACCACCTGAGCTACCATCAGGGAGGACCAGGCCATCGAGACATTTGATTGACCTCACTAGAGAAGGCTCGATTCACTCTTGCGTTCGCTTAGTCGACAGTACGTTAAATAGTGTCTGGTCCACAGACCTGAGGCACCGGGGTAGGTGCGTTGGCTGGAGGAGCTCCTAGAGGTAAGGTGGCGCGAGGCCATTTAAAGATTTGAAGTCAAATCATTAGGATCTTAAAAAGAACTCTGAAATGAAGAAGGAGCCAGTGAACTGATGAGTGGGAGTTATGTGCCCCCCCCCCCCACTCCCTTGTAAGGACGACTAGTGAGGGTCAGACTGCTAAATTCTTGATAATGTCAATATCTGGTCAAGGACTAAGCAAGATCTGGTCAGGGTCGAGCCCAAGACTCAGGAATGGACCATGATTATTATTGTGTTGTCATGTTATTTCACGAACCCATGTTGTAAAGGTCGCGTTGTCCCGATTCTTGCAGTCACTAATCCCAAAGTCGCATTTTAATGGATTCCACTGACTTGCTGTCGTCCCATTTTTGTAATCCTCATTACTTCCCGTCGTTAATCTGACGATTGACAGGTAACTGCGGTTCGGCTCGACAAGGGGCGTTTGATGGACGCAAATGGCCAGAAATAGTTGCTCTACCCGGCGTGGATGGCAGTTTTCTCATAATTGCCGGCTGGTCCAATTAAAGAATCCCTATCCATGGACTTAATGGCTGTGCTGGAGTCATAAGAGCACAACCTGAGAGCAAATGGCACTTTGAAAGCGTTCCGTCAATATCACTGAAAAGAGAACTCGCTGCTCCACTGCGGTCCTTGTAGTAGTCAACTGTTGCCTTTTTGGGGGTTTGAGATTTGCTCAAAATGAAGAAAATTGGACTCATTCCCCACAAGAATACAACTGCATGTACTGTCATTACACTTCAAATACTGTAAGTTTTATTTGTTGACATTCTCGCTCATTGTCTTTACGTTGGGTATAATGCCGTGCTATTTTTCACGGAAAGTCAAACAACAACAAAAAACATTTTTTTGGCAGCTGGGATGGAGGGAGGAGGTAGTTGAGAGGGCGGCCAGGGAAAGCGTTATGTGCTCCCGCTTACGAGTTCCAGTTAAGAGATGAGTAGCAGCATTTTGAACCAACTCGAGATGTTTTGAGTGAAGACTGGCTGACTCCAAAATAAAGTACATTTCCGTAATCCAGCCAATTATTACTTGTGGCGACACAGTCAGTCAAAAAGTCATCAAGGAATTATGACCTGTTCCATCAAAGACTGGTCAAGACCTATTCAGTGACTACCGTATTTTCCACACTAAAAGGCGCACTGGATTATGAGGCGCACCTTCAATGAATGGCCTATTTTGTCTTTTTTTGGGGCGCACCGCATTATAAGTCGCAATCTACAATGCCTCCACTAGATGGAGCTACGCTCAAGGAAACGCCAACAGAACGATCAGATGTCAGTAAAACGTATTTAATAAAGCAGCGACGCAGTTCACTAAACCAACAGCAAGTTATAACTTTGACTCGTTAACGTTGAACTCTCTTGCCACTGCTCTATTTCCGTGTTCAACTGCGCAAAGGATCACCTTAAGTTTGTCAGCATGTCTCCAGCAAAGAGGTTCCTTTCTGTGACATGATTTCTGTGACATTATCAGACACTTTCTAAACATCCCCACCAGCAGAAATCGTGGTCATGTGAATACATTGCTCGTCAATTCAATCTCAAGATCTTCCAGGCTCAAGGAAAGGTCAAGTCTGAGGTTGGACATGCTCCACCTCGCTGGCTGGGCAATTAACGGCAATGAAGGAGCCTGCATTCCGCCCCCCCTCTGCTCTAACCCCCTCCCCAGTATCCTTCAGAGGTGTGAAGATCTACTCTTCTTCCCCCAGATGAGTTGTTTGCAGCGTATCCGCGCTCTAATTTCCGCATTTCATAATCATCTCCAACACAACAGTCGGCGCGCTCGCGCTTCTGGCGTCGAGCATCTCCTTCAAGTCCGAGGCTGTCTCATGTCAGATTTATATGTTGTCTGTCTTGGAGAAAGAGCGCCCATGTTTTTTATTCCACAGCACACTCGACTCATGAATTATGCAGCTCTCCAGGTGGAAATACAGCCTTGGGCGACTTTTTTTTTTTTCCTTTTTCTTTCCGGTTTATTTTATTTATTTATTTTTAAACTCCCTTCCTTGCAATTTGCATTGCAGCCTCCCATTTGCTGCTTTCATGGGGATTGCAAGGAAGGCTAAAAAAATCGCAAACATGACAGTGTTTTGTTAGCAGTGATAAATGGCGATGGGTAAATGTCACCCCACAGTGTTGTTTGAGTCCTTTTCAATGTTTTATGCATTTCTTTTTGTCCGTAATTGCTTCTTTCACCAGGCACACATTGTAACACACCAGTGATATTGTTTATTTGGATTCCTCTAAGAGACACTGTATTCCATTTGCATACTAGTTGCTGTTTTTATATATATATATATAAAATAAATAATAATAATAATAATAATGCATTTGATTTACAAGCGCCTTTCAAGACACCCAAGGACACTTTAATACACTGCATATAGTTGATATTCAATAATTCAAACAAGAATTTAAGACCAAGACAAAAATGACAACTTTGTGTTTCTTTGGGGTTTTTTCCTCTATTAATATGTGTGTGGATAAAATTTGGGTCCAGGCTTCTATTGGAATAGCAGCTTTTTCTTTTTCCTGGCAATAATTGTTTTTAGAGTGCAATAATGCAATTTTATTTTTCTGCTTCCGGTTCACATTTCGGTTCCACCATTCCTCCTCGTCATTGTATCCAAGCTGGTTCTATGCTGTCCTGAAGAATTTGATCTGGCGTTTCTGCTCTGCTCCTCAATATTTTTCTTTCTTTGGTGTGTGTGCTTTCAGTAAGTCAAGCAATTTAATGCCGCTTATGGCGCCTCTCAGAGCATCCCTTATGGTTGATTAGTATCCTTTGTTTCTGCTGGTCTGCGTCCAGCATCCACTCAGATTTGTTAGTTTCATGTCTTGTTTGGAATGAAAATAAATCCCATTATTTGTTTGTTTTGAAAGCATTCTAAGAACAAAGTGGGCATTGGTTTGTTAGCCCATGTTAGCTAGTTGACCGGATGACGTAAACGTCATCAATTGGGTTTTCGCTTTGATGCAGCACCAACACAGATTTAAAAACAAACAAAGATCAATCAAAGGAAAATGAGTAAAATATTGATCACAGTGCTACGGGGAAAACAGGCAAAAAGAAATCCATGGTTAATATTTGATGTATTATTTATATAAATGTGTAGCTTCATGCAAAGTTCCATTTTCAGTATCTTAACCAAGGCAAACCTGTTGAAAAAGTATTGAGCATGGAAACCCCAAAAATTACATTAGTACAATGTTTAATGAATAAATATGAATCTAAATATCTGATAGTTAAAATATTTGAAATAACAAATGCAATTGTGAAAAATATGGAAATATAACTTGTTGAAAAATAAATAAAATGTCAAACCAAGATAAAATAAAAGATAAAATATTGTGTTTAAAAAATGCAAAAAAATATTTAGGTATCACTATTTTTAAAATAAAAATATATAATTTATATGAATTTATATTTAAGAATCATATTTTAAAAGTAAGATAAATGGAATGTTGATATGATCAATAAAATATTGAAATGTAACAATTACATGATTGACAAATAATTATAATGTTTGAATATATTTGCAGAAATATGTAATGTAATAACAGAAATGTTCAACTATAATCATGACTCATATTTTTAAATAAAACGATACATAGGAATAGATAAAGGAATATTTCAATCATTTCGATATTTATAATAAAAATCCAAATATTTAGGTAATCATCATCTAAAACATTTTCAAAAAAAATGCACACAAACACACACACACACACACACACACACACACACACACACAATAATCTTCTATGACCCATCCAAGTTTTGCATACGTCGGTTGCATTTTTTGGTGTTGTTGCTAAGCCTGTCAAGAAGCAAACAGTTCAAAGAAACCCACATCCCCCAAAACAGAAAAACAATATAGCAAAGCATCAACAAGAAGATCATTTAAGTGGCCAGCTGCAACCTGAGCGACCTTCAGTGATTCCTCCCAATCCAGGGGAGATTGCTGCTGAGCCTCTCGCCTCTTGACCTAATCATCAGATCGAGACCTCCCGGTGCAGAGATGAATCATAATAATAATATATATATATATATATATATATATATATATATATATATATATATATATATATATATATATAAATCATCCTCATCTCACCCCTCGGGTGGTGTCCGTCCCCATTCAGCTCGGGTCCTCTACCAGAGGCCAGGAAGCTTGAGGGTTCTGCGCAGTATCCTTGCTGTTCCCAGCACTGCACATTTCTGGACTGAGATGTCTGATGTTGTTCCCGGGATCTGTTGCAACCACTCAACTAGTTTGGGGGTCACTGCCCCGAGTGCTCCGACCACCACAGGCACGACTGTCACCTTTACCTTCCAGGCTCTCTCCAGCTCCTCTCTGAGCCCTTGGTATTTCTCGAGTTTCTCGTGTTCCTTCTTTCTGATGTTTCCATCACTTGGGACCGCTACATCCACTACAACGGCTTTCTTCTGCCCTTTATCAATGATCACGATATCCGGTTGGTTCGCCATTACCATCTTGTCAGTCTGGATCTGGAAGTCCCACAGGATCTTCGCTCGGTCATTCTCCACCACCTTGGGAGGTGTTTCCCATTTTGACCTTGGGGTTTCCAGTCCATACTCGGCACAGATGTTTCGGTAGACTATGCCAGCCACCTGGTTATGGCGTTCCATGTAGGCTTTCCCTGCCAGCATTTTACACCCTGCAGTTATGTGTTGGATCGTCTCGGGTGCCTCTTTGCACAACCTACACCTTGGGTCTTGTCTGGTGTGGTATATCTGGGCCTCAATGGCTCTGGTGCTCAGGGCCTGCTCCTGAGCAGCCAGAATGAGTGCCTCTGTGCTGTCCTTCAGGCCAGCCCTCTCTAGCCACTGATAGGACTTCTTGAGATCAGCCACTTCACTTATGGTCCGGTGGTACATCCCGTGCAGGGGCTTGTCCTCCCATGATGGTCCCTCTTCCAGCACCTCATCCTCTGTTCCCCATTGTCTGAGACATTCTCTGAGTACATCATCCGTTGGAGCCTTCTCCTTGATGTATTCGTGGAGCTTGGATGTTTCATCCTGGACAGTGGCTCTCACACTCACTAGTCCCGGCCTCCTTCCTTTCGGCTTGCGTACAGTCTCAGGGTGCTGGATTTGGGATGGAACCCTCCATGCATGGTTAGGAGCTTTCGGGTCTTAACATCCGTGGTCTGAATCTCTTCCTTTGGCCACCTGATTATTCCTGCAGGGTATCTGATCACTGGCAGGGCATAGCTGTTTATTGCCGGGTCTTATTCTTGCCATTGAGCTGGCTTCTTAGGACTTGCCTCACCCGCTGGAGGTATTTGGCGTAGCCGCTTTCCTTGTTGCCAGTTCGAGGTTGCCATTGGCTTGTGGTATACCGAGGTACTTATAGCTGTCCTCAATGTCTGCTATTGTTCCTTCAGGGAGTGAGACCCCTTCAGTGCGGACTACCTTTCCTCTCTTAGTCACCATCCGACTACATTTCTCAAGCCCGAATGACATCCCGATGTCGCTGCTGTAGATCCTGGTTGTGTGGATCAGGAGTCTATGTCCCTTTCGCTCTTAGCATACAGCTTTATGTCATCCATGTAGAGGAGGTGACTGATCGTAGCTCCATTTTTGAGGCGGTATCCGTAGCCTGTTTTGGTGATTACTTGGCTTAGGGGTTCAGTCCTATGCAGAACAGCAGTGGGGAGAGTGCATCACCTTGGTATATGCCACATTTGATGGGCACTTGGGTAAGTGGCTTGCCATTGGCTTCAAGTGTGGTTTTCCACATCCTCATCGAGTTCGCAACGAAGGCTCTTAGGGTCCTGTTCACCTTATACAACTCCAAGCATTCAGTGATCCATGTATGTGGCATCGAGTCGTAGGCTTTCTTGTAATCAATCCAGGCTGTGCACAGGTTGGTATGTCGGGACCTGCAGTCTTGTGCGACTGTTCTGTCAACCAGGAGCTGATGTTTGGCTCCTCTGGTATCTCTACCAATGCCCTTCTGTGCTTCGCTCATGTATTGATCCATGTGTCCACTTATCTTAGCCGCAATGATGCCTGACATGAGCTTCCATGTTGTGGAGAGACAGGTTATTGGCCGATAGTTGGATGGGACTGTACCCTTTGAGGGATCCTTCATGATCAGGATCGTTCGCCCTTCAGTTAGCCATCCTGGGTGAATCCCATCCTTCAGCAACTGGTTCATTTGTGTTGCTAGGCGCTCATGGAGTGCTTTGAGTTTCTTTAGCCAGTAGGTGTGGACCATGTCCGGGCCTGGTGCTGTCCAGTTTTTCATATCTGAGACTCTTTTCCTGTATGTCTTCCACTGTTATGGTAACTGCTCAGGGAGGTTGCTGTGCTCCTCTCTCAGGGTCACCAGCCATTGTGCACTGCTGTTATGTGCAACCTCCCTCTCCCATATTCCTTTCCAGTACCTTTCAGTTTCCAGTCTTGGTGGGTCAGCTCTGCTGTTAGGACCCTGCCACTGAGCGTACACTTTCGCAGGTTGTGTTGCGAACAGCCTGTTTATTCGCCTGGCCTCATTCTCTTTCGTGTACCTCTTTAGGCGACTGGACAAGGCTTGGAGCCTTTGTTTGGCAGTTTCGAGTGCTTCAGGTATGGTCATCTGGGTGTACCTCTCAGGTATCGGCCTTTTCATCACACCTCTCTGGGCCTCCGTCAATTGACTCACATCTTTCCGAGCCGCCTTGATCTTAGCCTCCAACCGTCTTTTCCATGGTGGGTAACGTGTCTCATAGTTGCTCCGATAGCCAAGGATTTCTAGGATCACTGATGCTGAAGCGTATATCAGCTCATTGGTTTCGGTGATCGTTGTGGTAGGAATCGCCCTCAGTGCTGCATTCACACTTTCCATGAGACTTTCAGGTGGTACTTCACATAGCCGTTGTAATCGGTTTCTAGGTTGCCCAGCTTTCATCCTCGCCATGATCTTAGCTTTCAGGTCAGTTGCTGCCTTGCTCAGCATTTCATTCATGGTCCCAATCTCATCATCTGCATTCATTGGGGCTTGCCTCCCAATCTCTGGTATGACCTCCTCCTCTGATCTGGCAGCCTGGGGCCCTTCACCATGGAACCTGCGCTGTACCTCATCAATCTCAAGTTGTGACAGCAATTGCCGTTTGTGGATGTTGGAACACTGAGTTACTAGTTGTTTCGTGGTCAACCGTGACTGTGGGTTTCGAAGTAACCATTCAGCCTGCATTCTCTGCATGTAACCCCTCGGACTAGGGTTGCTTGAGTAGTAGCATTCCAACAGAGCCATGTTATCGCATCTCGCCCATCTCCGCTTTGTTCCAGTAGCCCATTTTTATCAAGGTGCTCTGGTTCCCCAGCACCTGACGCAGACCTTGTTTGGCGAGGCGACGTCTGAGCCGACATGTCATTCATTTTATTGTCTCTCATCATTGTATGAGGTAGGCATTAGCGTGAAGGATCTTGCCCAAGGACCCACACTGGATGGTGTTATGTGCTCATTTTTATATATATATATATATATATATATATATATATATATAGCAGCTGCATAGCTCAGTTGGTAAGGCACCGGTTTGGGAGACGGTGGTTCGAATCCCGCTTGGGGCAAAAATGAGCACATAACACCATCTAGTGTGGGTCCTTGGGCAAGATCCTTCACGCTAATGCCTACCTCATACAATAATGAGAGACAATAAAACGAATAACATGCCGGCTCAGACGTCGCCCGGCCAAACAAGGTCTGCGTCAGGTGCTGGGGAACCAGAGCACCTTGACGAAAAATGGGATACTGGAACAAAGCGGAGATGGGCGAGGTGCGATAACATGGCTCTGTTAGAATGCTACTACTCAAGCAACCCTAGTCCGAGGGGTTACATGCAGAGAATGCAGGCTGAATGGTTACTTCGAAACCCACAGTCACGGTTGACCATGAAACAACTAGTAGCTCAGTGTTCCAACATCCACAAACGGCAATTGCTGTCACAACTTGAGATCGATTAGGTACAACGCAGGTTCCATGGTGAAGGGCCCCAGGCTGCCAGATCAGAGGAGGAGGTCATACCAGAGATTGGGAGGCAAGCCCCAATGAATGCAGATGATGAGATTGGGAGGCCAGCCCCAATGAATGAAATGCTGAGCAAGGCAGCAACTGACCTGAAAGCTAAGATCATGGCGAGGATGAAAGCTGGGCAACCTAGAAACCGATTACAACGGCTATGTGAAGTACCAACTGAAAGTCTCATGGAAAGTGTAAATGCAGCACTGAGGGCGATCCCTACCATAACGATCACGGAAACCAATGAGCTGATATACGCTTCAGCCTCAGTGATCCTAGAAATCCTTGGCTATTGGAGCAACCATGAGACACGTTACCCACCATGGAAAAGACGGTTGGAGGCTAAGATCAAGGCGGCTCGGAAAGATGTGAGTCAATTGACGGAGGCCCAGAGAGGTGTGATGAAAAGGCCGATACTCAAATTTGCTTTGAACACAGCAGTCAGGCTATGCTTATTCTGTTGTTGGTCCTTCTTGCTCGGAAGTCTCTCTACGGTTTTGTGTCGACATCATTTCGGATGCTTGTAATGGAGGCTCTCGCTGGCAATCCGTAGTGGAATTGTTCAGTTAATTCCGTTTTTCACGGCCCCCTGAATAGGGATTGTCGGTCAGCATGGAAGGATCTCTCGTTCTGTACTTTTTTGATCATTTATTGGAGCACTTTGCAGCAGAAGTAGTAGTAGTAGTAGTTGTAACTGAAGTATCAGAAGCAGGTAATAACCTAAACTACACATAAATGCAGTAAAACATTAATATAGCTATCTTTCTGCATCACAATGTAAATATGTATATAATTGACATTAATTAATACCTTTATTTAACAATACGTTTAATAAATAATGTAATCAACCCTGATTTCACTATGTATCATTATCGTCATTATTATTCATTGTTTTAAACGTAAGAAAGCATACAACACAAACATATCAAGTCGAATCGAACAAAAGAACTACAAGTCCCAAAGGTCCAACCCGAAAGGGGAGCGCCGGCATGATTTACCCCAGCTGCAACGCAATTTACTTCGTTTTAAACGTCAGATTGCAGACGGACAAACAATACAACTATGCAAAAATGAGCTAAATAAAGACAGCCCTGTTCTAGCAACATTTTAGCCCACGCTGTTTAAATTGCCGATTGCGAACGGTAACTGACTGTGATTGCGTAGCGATGCACAAACAAAGCACAATGGACACAATGCAAAGCAGACAAACAAAGCAACCGATCAAGCCAACTTTACATATCTGACTTGAAAAGAAGCACACGCGTATCTTAACTTTGAGCCATGCCGACGACGAAGCGAGTGTCTTCACTCATGAAAACAAATCGCTATTTATACATCGCGCGAACGGTCACCTGTCAGTGGCAGCCCCGCCCCTCTTAAAGCGCCAGGTCACTCCAACAGGAGTCGTTCGATGCAATGCGAATGATTTCAGCTTGAGTGGAGCTGTGGACAATGTTGACAGGCTTGCATGCAGTAGCCATACATTTAGCTATGGCTTCAGCAAATTTGTTTTTCGTCGTGTCATCCATTTTCTTCGCTTTGAAATGATCCATAGCTGTCTGTCTGAGACGAGGGGGCGGAGTACTCACGTCAGCTGTGTGCTCGGCCATTAAGTGCTATTTCAGACTCGACGTGCTATGATGATAGCTCAGTTTACAACTGCAAAACATACAAGTAACTTTGGTCTTGTCAGTGGAACAATCTGGCAACTTTTTAAAAGTAAACTTTCCAATGGAAAGTTTCCATTCATAAACTATTTAAGTATCCGTTTTCGGTGTCTCGCGCTGCCGTGGCTGGCAAAACAAACGTGCGTGGACCTCTGCAGCGCGCTTGATGTTTTGTTTCTGGTTTATTTATAGAGCAACGTAACATCCGGTGTGACGTCTGCGCGTTAATCTCGTGAGAAAAAATCGACCCGATAAAATTCATTTAAATTAATGCCGATAAAAACGTGCTAAACTGACAGCTCTAATACATATATATATATATATATATATATATATATATATATATATATATATATATATATATATATATATATATATATATATATATACCAGTATATATTTATAAAGTTTGAAAACACACACACACACACACACACACACACACACACACACACACACACACATCCTGCTGTTTCCACCTCCGGGCCGCTCACACCAAAGTACAATTAATTCATCCCCGCTCACAGCCTTGGACCGTCCCAGTAGCGCGCCTCTCATCCCACGAGCTGCTTTTCTTGTCTGTATTTGCATATCAATGTGCAGTTACACAGCCCACAATTTAGCATGGATAAAAGAAAGCGGATCATCCAAGTCCAGCGCAAACAGAAACCGCATCGGAAAGTAACAGAGGCTCTTGATGCAAGCGAGGTTTCGCCAACCCAACAACCTCGATCCGAGTGGTGCGCTCGAGGAGGAATGTTGAGAGTCCACTCCCGACTGGGCGGCAGTCTGAGGGGCGGCGGGTGCAAGTGGAAGTACTGTCCTGCCAGCTTCCTGGGGCCAAGTACCTTCGACTCTTGCCATTACCCCTCCTCTTCTTCCGCTTTTCCAATGGCAACCTCTGACCTCCCGAGCGCAGCATGGCAAGGATGAGTCAGCAAAAGTGAGCGCGGGGAAGTGAGTAAAGAAGATTACGCAGGGGTCAAACTGAAATCCAGGAGAGGGAGAGAGCACTGAGGCGTACGCAATAGTCGCCTGAAAAATCGATGAAAATAAATCTCAGCTACAATCTAGAATCTTCATCGCTAAATAGACGCCCTGGTTTGTCCCCAATCACAATTTCTTCTGGGTCTACTGGAGGAAAACTTTTAATTAATGAAAGCACCGACTCCTCTGAGAACTCTCCCCCAAGAAAAGGATGCGCAACAGTAATTGACAAGTGCAATTAGGCGGGTGGGTCGTGAAGCGTCTTTGAGTGAAAATACAATCAATGCTTTCACTGTCTGGCATTTTTTTTTTTTTTTTTGAGAATTAGAGGCCAATACAAGGAAGACGCGTGTCATCTCAACAAAAAAATGTGAATTTGAATTCAAGCTTTGTGAAGTCAACAAGTACAATTCAAATGGAGCAAAGCAGATCTGCTTCGATTTTGTCCGGCGTATTTTTATTTATTTATTTATTTTTAACCGGCGGCTGTTGCCAGGCAAACTGAGTTGAGGTGGGAGTGGTCGGTGATGAATCTCGGCCCCTGCGGGACCCTGGCTGCAGGCCATACACTGCATCGAAACATTGGAACGTGCGAGCGATGTATGCAGAGAGAGCGTGAACAGACATTGCATGCGTCCACGTTGACGCCCGAAATGAGAGTCCTGGGGTGAGATGTCCAGGGGGTCACGAGAATAACTTGTCGATTCGCAGCCGCTTTTCTTCACCCACCCGACGGGTTCGGTCCCGCCTCCCGCCTACTTTCCCGCCTACCCTCTGCTCGACTTGCCTGTGAGAAGCGAAGCAGCTTAGCCGAGCATGCAGAGCTTCTCCTGTTTGACGATGGCCTTCAAGTCAAACAACAGTATCAGCTCATTAATGCGCGGGGATCAGATCAAGGCTTTGCATATTCTAATACTGTAATGCTAATAAGGCAGTGTGGCCTAGCATTAATTGATGAATGTGCCTTTGGGTCTAATTACCCAGGTGTACGCACAGGACATTTTCCATAGTTTGCCTTTCGGATTCCCCGGACTTGGATAAGAGCTTTTTGATGTGAGCCAGCTATATGGTGGAGGTACTGACAGCGCAGGCGGTCCTGGTGGGGTGGGGGGATTGGGATGTAAGGAAATCAAGCCGAGCAATTTTCTTATCGAAGGGCCAACCTTTTTTACTCACCAAACATCCTGGATGATCATATTGTGAATAGTCGTTAAGAACGATGTCATCAATTGAATTACCTGACAGTTACATGACGCCGGGTGAATACAAATGTTGGATGAAAGTGAAAGTTGAAGTCTCACACCGCGCCACGCCAAGTGGGCGAGTCATAACTAATTAATATATCGAGTCGCGTGTGCCTTACCCTCCATGGCAGAGGCTCCGTTGAACCCCTGAGATCAATTCACCGAACCCCCGGGGTTCGATCGAAACCAGGTTAGCAAACCACTGCTATAGAGTTAAATTTGATTGGTTTATATTGGCTTTCCCCCGTTATCAGGGGTCGCATTCGCCAGGTTTTTGTGAACAAATGACTTTTTGGATCTTGTGTGACTGGTGTGCTTTGACTCCATCTGCTTGGGCTGCTCAACAAGAAGGAGCCCTTGGTAAAGATTGATTCTGTTATGTTAGCTTCTGGCACTAGCCGCTGCCTGCTTTGCTACCATATGCTTCTCACTTGTGATCAAAATGTTGTGTTTATGCCTCATTCAGAATTTTTTTTTTTCTTGTTAACAAATTAACACTGGCTGTTTGAGCTTCTGCTTCTGACTGCCTGAACCCAATGAGCGTCAAACGTTGCGGCACTGCTGTAATTTGTCTCCGCCGTTAAGGCCCCATCAGACAAACCACCGCTTGTGTTTTCCGTTTTACACACGCAGGGGCACTTCATGCGCAACATATTGTCTGAGTCCCCCACAAGCGGCCCTGAAATGCCGCATTAGCGGCACGTGAATATACCAATGTTTGACATGTATATTGAAACGTTCAACTGCATAGAATCATGTCTCCCCGCTCGAGCGCACAAACGTTAAAGGACTCATTTTGTGGATTACAATTTTTTTTTTATTTAAACAGTTCGTACGTGTTGAATATAGTATGCCTTAGACAGATTTCTGTCGGCTGCAGGTTACAAAATATGAGCAGCTGGTGATCTTTTTTTATTTTTCCATGATCAGTGGCCGATCAATCGGAGCAGCACTAATAAAGAAAAAAAGAGCATTTTCACTCCAGGAGACAGCGCTTCCCATGCTATACTGTGTGTATGTGGCACACGAACACAAATAGCACCCACCCAGTAGGTAAGTTTAGTCTGAGTTGTTAGTGTAAGTCTTTTTTGCATGTGAAAATACAATTGAAAATTCATTCATCTTCCGGACCGCTTGATCCTCAGTAGGGTCACGGGGGGTGCTAGAGACTATCCCAGCTGTCTCCGGGCAGTAGGCGGGGGACACCCTGAATCGGTTGCCAGCCAATCGCAGGGCACACAGAGACGAACAACCATCCACGCCCACACTCATACCTAGGGACAGTGCTCAATCAGCCTGCCATGCATGTCTTTGGAATGTGGGAGGAAACCGGAGCACCCGGAGAAAACCCACGCAAGCCCGGGGAGAACATGCAAACTCCACACAGGGAGGCCGGAGCTGGAATCGAACCCGGTACTGGTACTTCTGAACTGTGAAGCCGACGTGCTAACCACTGGACATACCGGGCCGCCCAATTGAAAATTAATATAGGCAATTATAATTTTTCATTATTTATTTATTTATTTATTATTTTTTTTAATGGGATGGTCAATCGGTTATACATTTTAGGAAGTAGATAAAATCTTTACATGGCACTCCAGAGACCCAACTATTTGTAAACAAACCAATAAAAAGCCAGTTTTTTATTACATTGCCTTTAAAATAAAGCTGTGTACAAATTTAGCTGGACTACAACCACTGCTTGCATGCATATTATGACCCAAACATATCATTTACATAATGGAGCCTTTTTTTTCCCTCCATATTGTGTAAACACTGATGTCCCCACAATGTGGGGAGCTGTATGCTTCAATACACACACACACACACACACACACACACACGGCAGTCAGGTATGTAATTCCACACAAGGGCGCTCCCCATATCAGTCAAAGTAAATCTCATTTATTGTGCCATATGTCTGCACTCGCTTTCGCACTTTCCAGCCCGTTTGGGAAATCTAAATGACATATACATATAATCAGATCCACTCTGCACTTACACGGTTTTGCAGGCAGGGCCATTACATGCCAGATATGCAGATAAAAACTGATGTATACGCACGCTATGTTGCGAGGCGTAATTATCTGCTGTCCCGGTGTTGACGACAGTATCTCAACGACTGCACTTGACTAAAATGCAATAAAAGGTTGAGTTGATTGAATGTGTAATAGGTTTGCATTGGGCCTGTGTCTTTATGTTGTCAACCCACACACACACGTGTCAAAGATGTTCCCGCATGTTTATACATCTGGCACTTTGAAACACATGCAGTGTATAATGTGAGAGGGCGTCAGGTGAATATTGTGAATATTCACGACAGATAACACACATAAGGCAGAGAAAAACACTGAATGCAGAATTGCACATTGTCATTATTTTTAATCATGTTAATTGGAGTAAATTATGTTTTGTCATCTCACTGAAAAGATCAGACTGGCCCCCGAAACACAATAAATGTTGCTATGCGTCATTGTTTAATTAAATGCTTTCCAAAACAAAATGGTGAAGCGAAGCAGCCTGAATGAAAAAAAAAAATAGCCGCCATAAATATTAAATGAATGTCTATATTACAATGTTGATATTTTTCCAAAATATACTTATGTATGAATTTATTCCCAACAGCCTTTTATCTTCATTTTACATCTTGTCTGTTGGATGCCCAGTTTCCAGCCGTATGTTAGATTATTTTGTCCAATCAGATTTCACTTGTGTTTGTTGCCATGTCAGTGTAATCTTCCCAGCGCATTCAAAAGGTGGTCCACGCACGTGGCAATTTTACGTCCTATGATTGGTTGCGACGTGCAGCCAATCGTATTGCAGTGAGGGCGTGTCCTGAATAAAACAGATTGCTAATTACACGAAGGTGTTTGCCGGAGTCGTCCGTCGGACATGATTAAAAAAAAAAAGTATTTTCACGTCTGACGTTTCACGGAACACTGACATTTGTTCGGCAAAGTCGGCTAATGCTATTGCTTGCTGGGTTGTTTCAACCCGGGACAGGATCTGAAGGTTTTAATTTATCACTTCCAAAGCAGCAACAATTAGCTAGCTCTGACAGCTGACACGACCAGTTAGCTTTGAGCAGGAAAAGAGAGTGGACTTAATAACCAGCTCTGGTGAGTTTGATGTCATTTATCATTATTTTTATTGTTCTTATTTTTTTAAGGTTTCTGTCTTGTTGATAGATAAATATTGATTGTTAACTGCTATACTGTAGTGTAGAGGTTTGGAGTTGGTGTATTAAAGATAAATGTTTGAACTTAGTTCTTAGTTTTGGTAAGGCGTAGAAAAAAAAGTAGTGTGTTTCCGGTGACACGACCAACCGAGAATTTCTACATTGAAGAAAAACTTTACGGTCGGCATTTTTTTTTCAAACCTTCTACATTTTTGTGTAATAATAATAATAATAGTACTTTTCATTTATAAGCGCCTTTCAAAACACTCAAGGACGCTTTACAATCAAAACAAGAACAATAAAACCACAGACAAAATTATAAATAATAAAAGGAAAGATGAATTTAGAGCGTTTACATTGGTGCAAACTCTCGCGATATTCACGTTGCGTCGTTTGCCCTGTCGTCTGTCAACAACATTGAATCATGGCGGCGGCCACGATCTCCACAACAGTTTAAACCGCGTTTTGTGTGTTGCAGTCGCATGCTCGCACCATAATAAGAAAATAGCATCCACTGCTGTATCGAAAAGATTCAACAAACTATTTGACGAACACCATGGGCCGTCTAGGACGCGGGACACAGAGGTAACGAGATGGCTGTAACACCCAGCCACTGGGAACCCAACTCTCTCGCCGCCTTTGGCGGCGAGCGGGGGTTTCAATCAGTGGCGATTGCTCTCGGACTGCAAGGGAAGCTCGGCTTCCCCTAAAATGTCAAAGAATAAGTGATGAAATATATGAATGTAAATGTCATTGTGTGTACATGTCATTGACTAAATATGCGCTACAACGTGCTCAACTTTTGTTCCGAATCAGCTTCTTCTTACTGGTTACGACGCGAGTCCCTTCTACTTCATGCCACAGCTTCGCTGTGCTTTAAACGGTAGTGAGTTCAGGGTAGGTTGTCCCAATACGTTGAACGGAGATGAGTCATTGGATACAAACTGGTTTTTGTCCCGCCCACGGAGTTCGGCGTCTCTGGGACTGGATGGCAGTGGGAGGGTACCGGACGCCAGGCTTTTCTGCATCAGATTGGATGATCTGTCTGAGCCTGTGTGCCAGTTCGATTGACATTGAAATGAGCCAATCACCGAGCTTTTAGTGATTGACATTGAAATGAGCCAATCACCGAGCTTTTAGTGTAGGCGTCCGTGCGAGCATTTTTTCAACTCGCATTCTGTTCCGAGTTGAGCTGGAGACTTCTCCTAATCATTTTAGCGACACTCTTTGTTGTAAACAAACAACTAGCGACAAATTAATCTTTTATTTCTGGTGGGTTTTATTGTAGTTCCTATAGTTGTAGGACACTAATTAAGTACCGGGAAAAGACGCCTTGTTGGGATGACAGGGTCACAGATCATTTTCTTGAAAAGGAACGGAGCTAGAGTAGAATTCGCGTATAAATAAACGGACACATTTTATGATGTCGACCAAAATTGAGCTTCCCCTCTTTGACAGACGAGCATCCGGCACTGGTTTCAATGTCTCCTTGTTTTATGTTTTATGGTTATTTTGTTTACGTTTTTGATGGGGGAGGGAGGGAGAAAAAACAATTAAAAAAAAAAACTTTGTCCGACCTACCGACCCTATGCTGAAATTTCATGTTACCGGAAACACACTACTTATTTTTCTACGCCTAAGAAGAGTATTCATCCTCAAACACGCAATAAATACAGTTCCCAATCAATAGAAAGTTACTTTCAGAACAATTTTTCTAAATATCCATATTTTTGAAATTCTGTCACGATTACTGTGGGACGGTTATCACAGCGTGTGCGTCTGTCTGACTGACTGTCTGTCTGTCTGTCTGTCTGTCTGTCTTTCTGTCTTGAATGCCACATCTGTTGTTGCTTCCGGTGACCCTTGATCACCTGCTTTAAGTGTAAACCTTACCCGTGGACCAGCCAGCATACGTTGGTACTGAGATAGTCTGGTTTCTAGTGGAGTACATGGACATGAACTGCCGTGTGAACCCCAGAGAAAGAAAAAAACAAGTGCTTCTTTAAAGAGGGAATGAGTGATGTAAAGAGAGATCTGGATTGAGTAGATCTGCCAAAAGCGATATTGGGATGAGATTGTTGTCTGCTCTCACCGTTTCATCAAGCCCTCAACGCCAACTGACCCACTTTTGTCTAACTGCCATTGCTTTGAGTCCCTTTTGTTACGGTTCTCATAGTGAGATGTGCAGGGGAATGTGTCAGATGAGATGTGAAGCCAGAGCGAGAGTGAAAAAAAGTTTCTCGCCATTAAACATTCCCCCGGGGTTTGTTGTTGCATCAGAGGACGACAGACGGACAAAAGCTTCCGTCAAGTCGTGAGAAAGGCCAAATTGTGCAATAAATGAAGCATCGGTTGTCGGTTTTGTCAGATCTGACGATACTTTTGACGCCTGACATAATGGCCCGATCAGCTGCGAAAGATCAAGATCAATCGCGGTCATGTTTCAGCTGTCTTACCGGTCGTCATAATTACACAATGACAAGACAAAGTTGACAGGCGGCCGCTGGCAACGTTTTTGCGTTGTTTTTTATATACAAATCTGAGCTTTGAAACCAAACGTGCTTCGAGCCGAGCAACTGCCTCAAATGCAACATCGAGGCGCATTATGGAAATTGTCGGCTCAGCGTGATCCAGCAGGCATTCCACTCACTACAACCTTATTACGCGCGTTTTGGTAAACTGTCAATCAGTGAAATAGAATGCAAATGGCAAAAACTGATTCTGGAAGTCAAGCATCTTTTAATGTGCAAAAGACCAATCCAGGAGGGTCCAAGGCCAATCAATCCTGTTTTGGATTAGCACAAATTCTTGCATATCCCTAATTATTTGGCATTGATTTTATACACTAGCACCAAGAAGTATTTGATAGAACCTCAAATTTTGATCTCCGACCTCAAACTCAGGAATGCCGTGACTTCAAATGCCAGCTCATGACCTCTCACATTCCAAAAACATACAGACTCTAAATCGTATATAAATTGTGACTGGCTGGCTTCCAGTCCTAGGCGTTCACTGTTTGCACTTAAGTCAATTAAGAATTTAGTTTCATGCCTTCAGTCTAGTTTCCCATTTTGGCACAGGACAGAGGTCTGCTGGAAGAGATGCAATGTGCCTTCAGTTTAATACAGTAGCACGTTTTGTTGATTTTAATCCCACTGAGCGGAGAATATATGCCTGTGAGTGGTGGTGTAAAATCTGTTTTTTGTCGCTGCTTGTGAAAGTACGTTTGGAATTATCCTGACATCTTTGCTAATTTCCATTAGCCCGTATATGGTGTTTTGCATTTTATGTTAGCATTAAGCTAGGGGGCAAATAGAGCTACGCCATTTGAAACCTCTTATTTGAAACCTCTTTGAGTGGATTAAAGTGAACTCAAGAGTTTGAGTGATAGCAGACACCAAGTGTACCCCGTAAAATTAGTATGCTATCTTATGTTCTCTGAGGCTCTCCTCGCTGATCCCACCCCTGTGTCCCGTTATCGTTGCAATAATCCCGCTAAGTAACTAACACAAATACGGAGTTACCGGCAATTTGCGTCGCAGTTAATTGAACAGTTTGTCGACATCAACTGAGCGGTCCACTCTTTAAAGACTTACTGTAACCACTCAGCGTCCCTCATTTGCAATGGAGACTGGTCTTGCCTCCTTCCTTAGTTATAAACGTGATAAATATTGCCTAAGCAGATATATTACAAGAGGAGGAGTAGCTCAGTAACTCCAGCCGGGGCCACAGGGGAGGCATCGTCCTGGCCCGGTCCTTGCTCGAGGCTTTACGTTGAACTGTCGGAGGAGGAAAAACGTATGCGTAGTCTAGCAGCAGTCTTTGGACCGCACCTCTCTCCCCGTGGCGGTGCACATTCGTCACAGATGGATACCATGCAACCTCTGCAATAACGGAGTTTGCACAAAAAAAACGCTTGATTCCCTCGGTTTGATTTTTTTTTTTTTTTTGCATGGGGTTTTGTACACTTCAGCCTCACAGGATGCAAAGAATTGCCTTAGTTTTCCAATTTATCATTTTTATTGCATTCTGTTCAGTCACTAGCCTCTCAGTATTACGGGCGCTTAGTCGTGGGGTGCTTGTGGCAAGGAAGCACATTTTCTAGCTTATTGGGAAGTGTTAGCTCGGTTGATAAGTGATTCGGATGTCCACCCTACATTCGGGAGATCCAGGTCTGAATATCTTTTGATACATCTCCGTGATACTGAGACTTTGGCGACAGTAAAAATAGCACGAAAGAATAATTCATTCTTCAGACAACAGGATTTGTTAATGAACAATAACGCATTTGAAGTGCTTTCCTGTCACAGAACCGATCGTTTGCATGCGCCCCGCCCTCTCCTGTTTGCATTCACCTAAATCTATTGCCACGTCTGTAAACACACTGCGGCATCTTTTATAACGTTTACATCGTCAACGCGTTGTGTAATGTGACGCTACTTTGATTTAAAATCAATTGCCTTGATATTTAATGTACTCTGGTCAGGGAGCAGAACAAAGCAAGTGCTCCCATATGCTTGTTTTATATCTAAGACAAAAAAATAAATAAAAATGAGCCGTCAATAACATAATGGCCTTTTTGCTTTGCACAATGCATAAGAATGTGCTGTCTCGCTGCGGTGGTTTTCACTGGAAGCTACACATCACGCCAGACACAAAATCAATAGGACATTAGTTTTTATTTTATCCAGCGGGCGTGCATTGGCGTAATAATGTAAAAGTTTTAAAAGCTTTTTTTTTTTTTTTTTTTTTTTAAATTATGCGGCGCATTCAGTCACCCGCTCAAGGTAATTTTTACCCAACTTTAATGGTTACCTGCGAAGCTGGCAATCGAGCCCGAGACTTGTTGAACTCACGTTACATATGAAGATATACAGTACACCTTTTTAGAACTCAGCATGTGCATCCAGCCTGAACAGAAATGAGATCCGACGAGTGTTTGTTGCCGTAATTAGCCCCAATGTTCTTCCCGTCTCAGCCCATGCGGCGGTAATTCGGCGTACTCTGTGTTCCGACATCCCTCGCGGAGGTTACAGAGGAGACTTGGCCGTGACAATTCAAGCATCCAGTGGACTTTCTTTCTCAGCTCCAGGGTCATGGCAAAACCCATCGCTCAATAAATACCGCAGCCGTCTGGCAATGAACATGGCGCAAATATTTACCAGTATCTTTAGTGCAGCGGATATACAGTGGGGGAATAATTAGTTGATCTTCTGCTAAATTTGCTAACTTGGGGGGAAAAAAAGCAGGCTTGAATTTTGCATTTGTTTATTTGTCATGTTGTTGCACAAAATACCCATCAAACTGCTTTAAAAAAAAATCACAACAGTGTATCAAAATAGATCATGGTCGATTGGTTGTTATGTGTTCTTTCGGTTACCTTGATTTAAAAAAATAAATAAAAATGCTCAAGGAAATCAGTGATTTAAAAACTTTGGCACTTTTCAGGCACTCTGGTTTCCTCGCACATTCCAAGAAACATGCAGGTTCAGTTGATGACTATGAACTCTCTTACGACATCGAAAAATGGATTGTTGCATAGATTCATGTTCATGAGTGACTATATTTAAAAACAAACAAACATTTTCCTTCATTTGAGAAGCACTAATGACACCTGTCAACGTTTTGCTATATTTGTTATTAGGGAATAAATCCTGTTGCGACATAAAAGCACTGATGCTTTTTTGGGTGTTTTTTTTTTTTTCTTCCCTCCCCCGGGCGAAAAGACGTACATCTTCAATAAGCAGTAGCTGGTCTTTAATTTCATTTTCCAGGACAGACAAAATGGTTTCATAAAACAGTCGGAGACCCGCAACGCAACATGCATCAATAATTTACGACATAAGTGCTCATTAGTTTTGAGACAACAAGGGATTGCAAGAACATTGAGAACTTAAAGCAGCGGCAAATGAAGTGCCATGACTATTTGACTGTATCTCCCACGTGCCTGCTATTAATTTTTGTCTTGGAGTTAGTTCGAGGCTTAAAAATATACCCACTTCATTATCATCAAGTGGGAGCAAATCAATCTCTCCCAAAAGAATCTTGACTGACAGGGGCCCCTCCTGTTCTTGCTATTTAAGCCACAAACAAACAAATAAAATCTTTTAATTTTCATCATCTCGTGGCTCAGCCCAATCGCATTTGAGCAGATTTGGATCATGGAGAGCGGCGTGTTGCTGTGTGACTCTGATCGGACTGCGTTTAGAATTATCAGTGCATTTATTTCAACACCCTCCACTGAGACGACGGCGTGACGTCGAGGTTGTTGATAATATTGATGCTGCGCCGGCTCGTTCTCGGGACGACTGCGTCACTGTTGTTGCGATGACAATCTCCGATTGCCCAATTTTAGTGGTCTCGAATAATGATTAAAAAAAATGTGTGCATGTATAAAGTTCTGAAAGAAGCGCTAACTTTTGGGAGCCGTTTATTTTTGCTGCATGGCCTATCAAGAATGGCTAGGTCGCATGAGAAATGGAGATACGTTCAGGATGATATTAATTTTTATTATCAGTTTGATAGGGAATCCCAATCTTCGCTGCCATGCCACTGTCACCCCCTTTTCCTTGTGCCTGAAGTTAAAAAAACAAACAAACAAACAAACAAAACTGGTTTGCAGCAAATAGAGTGCTATTTTCCTTGAATAAAAACGTACAAGTTTTTTGTGAGGCCGGGGTGGAATGGATTCATGGCATTTTGAGCCATTGTGAACATGACTTTGTTTTTGAAGTAAATCAAATTTACAATCTTTGTCCCGGAACAAATTGAACTCGCACGTCAAGATACCACAGCGCTTCTGTATACTCGGTTCGACTTTGCAAGGCATTCAGTAATCTCCTCATGCGCTAAGAAACAAGATAATCCGTTACGCTTGTACTTTTTGTCCATTCCTGTCGCTGCCAGGTAACGCAGCGACAAATTGTGCAAATGAATTACTGCAACGAACGGCACTGCCATCTTTAAACTCTGGAGTGTTGGTCTGAATTAAAGTCTGGACTTGAATTATTTCGTGTTTCATCGCTGTTTTTGCACTAATTTCATTTTGTCCCCCTACCAGTACGTCTTTCTTTTTGCCTCACTGGGAATGGCGAAGCAATGCCAGTGAAATATGAATGAATGTTCATGTTGACAGCTCATTAGCCCACGGAAAAGAAACAAGACGTCAAATGCTTTGATGGATCAATTGCTAACCTACTCCAGTCCAGCGTTAGCCATTAGCAATGTTCTTTAGCTTTTCTCAGGGTTGAAGATGGCATTTTGCCACCTGTAAGGATGATTAAAATTTACGTTACAAACGAGGCACTGAGCAGAAGTCTGACAAAAGCTAATCAGCATCTTTGATGTTCTAAATGATATTAAAAGGAAGTAAGCCTGTATACTGCATATTGCTATTGGTAAATATATTTTGGATGACCGTCTGTCCTGCGTCTTGTTGATAAAATGTACGGACCAGTAGCCGAAGCTCCAGGACACGATTTGCTTAATGAAATATTTAAAGAACAAACGAGTGACAGGTCCTGTTGATAGTTTTGGCTTTTAGTGTGCTCAAGCACTCTGAGTCCCTCTAGATGCGCCCCTGCTGATGATTAAAAAAAAAAAAAAAAAAAAAAAAAGAGCAGCAGAAGAAGCTCATCTCAAACTAATCCATCATCGGTCAGAATGTGCGAAACATTTAGAGGTCAAAAAACCTCAGTCGGAGCTTTGGGCCCCGGATCCCACGCGATGCACAGCTGCTGATGAAAAGATCAATGCACTGATGTGATGATATACGAAATAACAAAATCCGCCAAGGTTGAGTCGGGGCAACTGGACTTTTTGTTGAATTCGTTTCACCTTGAATCCTCCTGTTCTCAATTTTTACTTGCGGCTGCCTTGAAACCGAAAGAAGAAAGCTGCCCATGTTGTGCCATGCGCCTGCCAAGAGGCGCATAGTGACCGCTGACATTTTTTCATTTGATTGCGCCTTAAATACTTGTCTTTGCCTTTTGGAATCGTTTCTTCATACAGGGCATCATTTTTTTTCTTACGTGGTTTTCATTGCCAGACCTAATGCACTTTATAAGCTGATGAGTTAGTCGGACCGACGCCCCCGGCCATTTAAAAAAGAAAAAATATATATATTATAGGGCTACCAGAAACTCATAGTAATTAAATGGAGTAGATACATTTTTTTGGGGATAGGAGGAGGTTAATGAATGAGATGACATGAACATTTAGCTCAAATGTATTCTTTTTAATGATGCAGCGGTGCGCTTCCCTTAAAAGCCCAGAGTGACGTAAAACAAACAATAGCTTGAACTGAATTGACCTTGTGGGCTTTCTTTCTTCACGGCAAAGAATATGGGACAATAATGGGAGAAAAATTCACCAACGAGCTCCATTTCTGTCCTGGGATTTAATTAGTAATCCAAAAGGAACAAAAACACTTATTCAAGCCGTATCATCATTCTGGCACCTTCATATCGGATTGATCCCAAATCTTGCACTATTTTACCGTACTAATAGGTGTCAGACATTAATTTAACAATATAATTATTTTTTGGGGCTCAAATTTGCCCTGCATCATCGTAAAAGGAGACTCTGTTGCCTCTCTGATAACATCGTGACAACGGTACAAACTGAAAAATCGCATTCGCGTTCCAACCTCATTTATCACCCCCATAAGATATTTTCGTAGACCATATTTCCTCTGTGACCATCTTGTTTTGTTGCGGTAAATAACTTCGGTCCTTATCTGTTTCTTGTAAGAAGCGGCACAATATCAGGTAGACTTAGAAAAACAGATTTTTCATAAGTGGCCTTTTTTTTATTTTTATTTTTTAAGATCTACAGATGTCACATTGCAAGCTTGCCAATTGATTTACGAGATGGAAATTACTTTACTTGCTTGATGACGAGCTGATACTTGGCCGGTAAATTGCTTGCTCGATCGCTGGCCTGCTCGCAATGTAGATTCATTGCTAATAGACGGTTGGATAAAAACTAGCTCACTGATAGATGGAACGATGGATAATTATTTCGTCACCAATTAATTCCACACAATTGGCAGAATTCACGCGTGGATCCGTTGAGATGCTCATCACTGGGAGAGTGACTTTCAATTTTCAAGCCCGCAGGGAGAACTTAAAGAACAACATAATTTTAAAGCCATTATGTTATATAAATCCTCCATATTGAACCTCCAAGACTAAGTGTTGCATTCTTGATCTCTGCATGGGGAAAACATTGTTTTAGCTCTTTCTGCTCTGGCAGGTTAGAGCTCATCCTTGTCTAAATCACTGTGGTGCCAGCAGGGGGGTGTGGGGAGTGGGGTGGGGGGGGGAACATTGCCTTGAAAGTACAACCTCTCATTTATCGCCGAGAATACGTCCCAGACCTAACTGTGATCGCTGAATATTAGACTTTTTTTTTCCTTAAAGTACTTCTACCCCCAACACATTTCAAACTTAAAACGCACTGTTTAAAGTACTCTCACTCCCTTGCGCTCCAAAAATGGGAGACTAATGTTAAAAAAAAAGCACATTGATGAAACGAGAAGACTCTCGCTTGCCCAACTCTTCAAATAAGCCAAGTGTGCTTGATTCAAGTTATGTCACTGCCAGTTGAAGTTTGAACACCAAAATGTTCAACCAAACCTTGTAATTTCTTTGGGAGGTTGCTCCAGCAACCAGCACAACGATCTCCGAGTGTAGCATGCGCAGGTCAGCGTTGTCATGGTGAAGTAGCCACGTGTTGTCCAGCCGCAACGCTTTTCATGCATTAAACATGGCCAACGCCGCAGGATCTCTTTGTAAACGTGCTTGTTGACGGTCTGAGCCGACGGCAAGAATTAAAAAAATACATATAATCAAATTGTCTTTAAGCCATTATTTTTAAGGGTAATGTGTTTCCAGATCATAGTTGAGATTATTTTTTGTGTTTAAACTACAGTATCATGTGGGTAGCTACAACAACAAAAATTAGCGGGGGGGCGCTGTCAAAATGGTGATGCTTCTCCATTATTCTATTTTAGCATTGGGCATTGTTTTTAGCGATCATATTTCAAGCCCATCGCAACTTGTACCATCCAAACTTCTCTGTAATTCCCAAGCACTATATCCGTTAGCTCCCCATATTATAGTTTGGGTTTTATTAATTATACTTTTGTGCTCCCTGTACACAATGATTAGAGCCTAACGTTCGCCGAAAAAAAACAAAAAACAAAGCTGTGAAACTTGACACTCTGCCCACGGTGTCATCCGTTGTTAATGCCTCCGCTAAGAGTGACTCACTGTCATCTCTCAAACTTTATGAAGCATGAAAGTGTTGTTATTTAACATATCTAAATAAATATGAGTGTCGCATGTTTGAAACGCGGTGTGTACAAAGGATTATTGGCTGACTCTATTATTAGTCACAATAATAATAAGAGAGAAAAGAATCCGTTGACTTGGCATCTTGGCTCCGTCACAAAGTAGTGACTCTTGAAATAAATGAGCTTGGCTGCGATGGTGGTTTAAAGACAATTATACAGTGGTACCTCGGCTCACGAACTTAATTGGTTCCCAGAAAAGGTTTGTGAGCCGAAAAGTTCGTCTTCCGAACATTTATTTCCCATAGGAAACCATTAAAATGAGAATAATCCGTTCCCAGGTCCCCATAAACATAATTTTCGACTAAATAAGCCTTAAAACTACACAAAAATATACCTTATTTTATGTATAATAAATGTGCTATTGTATTGAAATTAAAGAAATGAACTGTACTGTATAATAAAGTCGTTTTATTTACCTTTGTGATCATAGTTGATGGCTTGATGGAACGGAGTGGGAGGGAGGGAGGGAGTTACGGTTTGGAAGGAGAGTCACCTTCCATAAGGACTGTAGGTAACTCAACCTCCGGTGTTGCTTCTCTTCTTTGCTTCTTAGAAGGAGATTCTTTATCCTTTTTGCTGATTAAAAACCTCTTAATTGACACCTGTTGCGTGTTAGCGTACTGGTACTGGGACGCTAAGTCACACAAACGCACACCTCGTTCGTGTTTTTCAATGATCTCCTTCTACTCTAACGTAATTTTCTTTAATGTCTTCTTAGGCTTAACACTAGCCCAGGGGTGGGCAAACTTTTTGGCTTGGGGGCCACATTGATTTCTAAATTTGACAGGTGGGCCGTGTCAGGACAAGATACGGTACATATAAAAAAAATGTATATGTTGACAGTCCATACCAAACATCAACAGAACAAGTAGTCCCATACCTTTTTTTTTTTTTTTTTTAAATGAGAACAGTGAAACAACTATGGTATATGTCCTGTATGAAGGTTCAAGTATGTGAGCAACATACATGTGGCAACACAAGCAACAAAGTGCAACAATATATTGGCCAAAAACTGCAGCAAGCAGTACAGGTATATGACAAAATATAACAAAGTTAGGACTATTTGCTACAAAATGAGTGTAAGAGACCTGGTGGCTTTTCTTTCGACTCACTCATTGTCTCTGACTTGACCTCCCCTCGATCACCACACATAACAGCGTTGCTCAGCTGATGTCGCGTAGCGAACTTTTGAAGCCAGACACGGGACGCTTCGAAGTCTTCTATGCTCATAGTTAGCGCTCTGGGACTCGCTTACTCTCTTTTTAGCGGTCCAGTTTGTGGAAAGTTTTTAGCACGATAGCAGTCAAACTATTCCAGGAAACGTTTATTTACTCGACTGTCCGTCGAGCCGCAAGCAATTCACTCTAGGCATGGAAATACCTGTAGCCAGAATCGGACTGAGCACAAATCACTTTCTCGTTTTTCAAAGTCTTGTAGATTTGAGTCTTGCAGACTCCAAGCGTCTCCTGAATGTTTCGTATTTTGTAACTCGCTTCGTTTAATAAGATACACTTCACTTTCTCTTCCGTGGCCATTACTGTACCTTTTCGTTGATCATGCCATGATCGACAGGACGTGAAAATGTTCGCAATTGCAGTAAAACTCACTGCAACAAAGAGTCACTTGCATGTCGCTGTTTTGGATCCAATGATAGAAAATAGCGGCGCGGACACACTTATTCCGTCGTATCGAGCGAGAGTTGCTTGAGTTGGCGCTACTGCTGGCTTCCGTATTGTCACCCCCTCCCTCCCTGTGCTCTGCAACTTCAAGTAACTGCGCCACCTGGCGTTGAAATGCCTGTCATTACAAGTCCAAATGAAATGAATGCAATCATTTATATTGAACCTTAATTGTGCTGTGTAGCAACCTTCGGCGGGCCGGATTAAAAAGCCCAACGGGCCGGATCCGTAGTTTGCCCACCTCTGCACTAGCCTGTGGCGGGGTCTTTTTCGGTCCCATAATAGCAAAAGTACACTCAATATGGTCCAAAATGTCTAGCAAACACAAACCACGTCCGCATTTAAAGAAAGGGGGTGACGAAGTGAACGCCGTGCGCCTGCGTCAGCTTCTCGCAGCCGCCACAGGGGCGCTGTTCGACCGCTTGGTTTGGTTCGTCTGCCGAAAACTAGTTCGTCAGCTGAGACTAAATTCTCGCGAAATTAATTTTCGTGAGGCGAAAGGTTCGTGAACTAAAGCGTTCGTGAGCCGAGGTACCACTGTAGGAGGCTTTATGTTCCCACACTCCTTTGGAAATATAAACCACAAAATTTTACTTTTACTTTGCTCCATTTGGGCTCCCGCCCCGGGGGTGGTCATCTTCTTCCTTGTCTTTGGTGTCTTCATTCAGCGGGTCAATGGCCAGAACACTCACCTGCTTTGAACGATCACTTCTAAATCCATTAAAAAAAAAAAAATCACCAATGATCATGACCCCATCTTCTCACATTCCCTCGTCATTTTGTCGTCAGTCCCAAGCTTTCTGACACGTGGCACGCACATTTGGCGCTGCAGGGCCCGGATAGTCTTCCGGCTTCATTGTACTCTCCACACATTCAAGACGGTGCAGAATGTAGTAAAGTAGCCCCAAAACACAGACCAAGCAGCACTTTTGGCTCCAGAACGCCTTTATAGTTTCAGACACCCTGTGCAGGATTTAGCAAAGCAACCCCAGAATACTGGACATCCGGGACTATAGTTTCTGCTCTTCGGCAGCACTTTATCTCCAAAGTAGATTGATGGTCTTGAGTCAGGGGTATTCAATCCTGTTCGTCGAGGGCCAATTTCCTGGATGTTTTCCCATCTCTCCCTGCTGCAACACACCTGATTGAAATGATCAGATAATCAACAAGGTCTGCAGAAGCTGGTTAACCATCCTGAAACTCCATTGTAGCCCACACAGATGAAAGACACCCTGCGCCAGATGTAGCAAAGCAGCCCCAGAACACAACTGGGATACACTTTTTGATTCTTGCAGTACGTTTGTCTCCAGAGCGCTATTTTTTGGTGGGATGAATAGATTGAAGACATCCTATGCTCGATGCAGCAAAGTAGTCACAGAGCATAGCTGAGACACGGAGCTAAAAAAAATACGCAGCATAGACACGTCCAGATGGCTTTATTTTCCTACCTATCTTAGAAAATAAGCAAAAATGGACCGTTAGGCTCCAGCCCTCAAGGTGGTCTTTTTATTATATCGTGTCTTCATTCAGGGGCTCTAAAAACAGCTGCCACGCTCGGCTGCACTAAATGATCACTTTTTAAAGCTAAAGAAAACAAAATCAATGAGCCTTTTTTGTTTGTCACGGTCCTTCCCTCATCCGCGGCCACTTCTCTCCTCTCTCTCTCTCTCGCTCTCCTTTTTTTTGCACTCATGGACTGCTTTGGATATCGTTATGGGGCTAAAACCCGCCGCACGCGTGCTCCCTTTGATGGATCTCCTTTTTCTGATTGCCTGAGCTGGAGACCATGAGGAATGTCTCTGCCATGCCCCTGAAGAGCATGTGACTGATGCTGGGATGTGGCTATCAGCTAGCGCGGGAGGGGTGTCGGGCATCTGAGTGGATAATGAAAGTCGGCTACAGACAAGCACACACACGCCCGTGAGAAACTTGAGACTCACCTATTGCAAATGTTTCTTGACTGACTCGAGAGTGCCACAAACACTAACATCATCTTTGATGCTGCTTTGTCTTGGTCTTCATCTTGTTTCGACTGAGTTCGACTGAAAATCTTGGCACAAACCCGTCTTGTTAGCGGCGCTGCCTGTTGTTGACGGACTGCGCTTAGGACAAAAAGTGCCGTTGAAAGGCTTTTCAAGGACATGGCTCCTGAAAGTATCCTTCGATCAATGTTAACTGTTCTTTTATTGAGCCAAGGGACATATTGTGCATGAAAACCTCTCACTGCAGATCATAGCAAAAAGAGGGATGTACATACTACCGTATTTTCTGCACTAAAAGGCGCACTGGATTATGAGGCGCACCTTCAATGAATGGCCTATTTTGTAATTTTTTTCATATATTGGACGCACTGGATTATAAAGCGCAATCTACAATGCATCCACTAGATGGAGCTACGCTCCTTCCGTTGGACTGGAGAGGCGTTCATGACCGCCTCCGAAAAACGTAAATTCACGATTACTTCAATGAAACTACGAAAATTGAAAATAATGCATCAAAACAGAACATCAAGCGAGGAAATCACAAAATAAATTCTATAGCCCCACATCATCTTTGATGCTGCTTTGTCTTGGTCTTCATCTTGTTTCGACTGAGTTCGACTGAAAATCTTGGCACAAACCCGTCTTGTTAGCGGCGCTGCCTGTTGTTGACGGACTGCGCTTAGGACAAAAAGTGCCGTTGAAAGGCTTTTCAAGGACATGGCTCCTGAAAGTATCCTTCGATCAATGTTAACTGTTCTTTTATTGAGCCAAGGGACATATTGTGCATGAAAACCTCTCACTGCAGATCATAGCAAAAAGAGGGATGTACATACTACCGTATTTTCTGCACTAAAAGGCGCACTGGATTATGAGGCGCACCTTCAATGAATGGCCTATTTTGTAATTTTTGTCATATATTGGACGCACTGGATTATAAGGCGCAATCTACAATGCATCCACTAGATGGAGCTACGCTCTTTCCGTTGGACTGGAGAGGCGTTCATGACCGCCTCTGAAAAACGTAAATTCACGATTACTTCAATGAAACTACGAAAATTGAAAATAATGCATCAAAACAGAAAATCAAGCGAGGAAATCACAAAATAAATTCTATAGCCCCACTACAGAATTAATTTGGGCATTTTCTTGAGCGTAGATCCAACAGAACAAACAGATGTCTGTAAAATGTAGGAGACTGGACTGTCTCAGAAGTGTTTGTTTTTATTTCTTTGTTGTGTACTGTATTCACAAATGAGGAAATCACAAAATAAATTACAGCAAGGTATAACATTGTAAGCATATCTCCAGCAAGGAGCCATCTTGGGGGTCGACATATTACCGTAATGACCATGCACAACAAGGCACACCGGATTTTCAGGCGCACTCTGAGCTTTTAAGAAAATGGAAGACTTTTCAGTGCGCCTTATAGTGCGGAAAATACGGCAATCTAATCCATTTACTCCCACATTTTCCAAAAAAAGCAGCGTAAAATCTGGGCCAAAGCTCATATACTCGAAAGAGCATTTAATTGTCACGACGCTTAACTAGCAAAGTGAGATGAATGATACATTGCATGTCGTGATTGTATCATAGTTTTTTTTTTTTACCAATTCATAGCCCACCCATTGATCTCTGCCACTTCTTCAAAATGTCTGCCACGCGTATGCAGTGGTTGGGTATCGAGCAGCTGTGAAACCTGTAATGTAGATTCACAAAGCCATTCTGGGACCAGTGATGATTGCTTTTGACACCAACGAACGTTCCGGCCAGCCGTCCTGTCAACGCTTGGACCGTCGGGACACAATGTGCGCACTTGGCGTGACCATGAATTCAAAATACGAACGAATCATTCTGTAGAACCTACGCCGTTTAACCCGTGAGACCAAGATGGCGGGAAGGCTGAAACAAAAATAAATAAATAAATCGCTCTGACATTTGAGTTGTGCCCGCTCCTGTGTGCAGTCTGGGGGAAATGCAAGTGGTGGACCATGAAACTGAAAGCCTTTCGCGCAGTCGGGAAGGTGTGGGTGAAATGAATCTTTTCCCCTCGGCTGTGTTCTCATCACTCCGCGGCCAGTATTTCCTAAGTCAGTCGAGCGGGAGGGCGGGCGTTCAGGTAGTGAAGGTTGCAGGCTTTGACTCAACTTAACAGTTTGGATTAGAGGAGCTCTTTTGCTCCACTGAAGAACTCTTCGAAGAGTCCACTGTAGTGAGTCGGTGCGCTGAGTACAGGAGATGACAGCGGAATATAACGCTCCACAAAAGTCACAGCAAATACTGAATCCCTCAAGTGCAGGGTTATTTTTTTTTCCCCCCGTACGAAATAATCAAGATGGTCAAACCTTCACCGTCAAAAATCAGATGAACTCTACAGACCGTACAGTAAGTTACGGTTTTGGGGAAGTGACTGCGCACAATACGCTGTACTCTCGTTTGCCACGGGTGCTCATTCCACACCCATTTCCAGTTCACGTCCATCGCTTCACCGCTCCTACTAGTAGCGTGCACATGTCAAGTACTGCACAGTTTTGGAGAAAGTGACATCAGTTGACCACTTTTTAATCATGTGCAACAGATTATAGTTTTTTTAATGTACACAAGCTATCCCCCCACACCTCTTTTCACACATAGACAATAACCACAAGCTCAACGAAGTCTGCTTCATCTCTATCAGCGTCAGCCAGTGTCGCCTAATGTACCGAATGGTGGTGCTTTTTATAAAGGGGATCTGTGCAGTGCCGGTGTTTTCTTTTTGCACAATAGCCACTGAAAATAATAGCCCGTAATCACATGTGTCTGTTTTTTTTTTTTTTGGCTTACTTGAAAATGTAGATATTCATAGAATAGCTTTTCTTTCACTCTCTGTTCTCCAGCGCTGTCTGTGACATATTATCTGCACACTCTCAAAGCAAAACTGCCTTTCAGGTGGATTCCTGTTAATTGGTCTTTTATTTCGTGGTTTTTTTTTTTTTTTTTAAAGCAACCTCACCTCCTAATGACCATCTTGCAGGCACAGTCTGAGTGAAATGCGGCACGCACGTCAGCGGGTTCAATGCCACTGCCCTGGGGTGTGCAGAACAAATGACCCAGTGGTCGCTATTAGGCACATAAATTGTAAACATCTCTGCAGGCATGTTTTTTTTTTGTGTGTGGTTTTTTTTTCCCCTTCCTCCCTCAACTGCCCTTTATGGCAGATGCCGGGATATCTCCAACAGACGGGTTTTATTCCATTATATATATTTTCCCGGATGTTCTCGATCGACTTGGGGCTGAGAACTTTTGAATAATTCGCTCTTTGACAACTGGATAGAAAGGCAACCGCTGCCATTTAGCGCGAACAAATACATGCCAAGGACACCTCCCCGAATGACAACACTGGCATCAATGTCTAAGAAAAGACTTGTCTCCCAAGCACAAACACGAATCAACAGCAACAGAGTAAAAGTATTTACATTTGAGTACTTGGCAATGTTTTATTCGAATCCAATATTGTTCCCAAACAAACTTTTATTGAATTCCACTCAAGCATAACTTTTTATAACCACCACAGCACTTAGTAATGTTGGCCGCTGTAAGCACTTGGCGCCATGAATCCAAAAGGTATGTTCGGCATCAACGATGATGATGCCTTACCTACAGTGAAGCATGGTGATGGTACCATCATGCTTTGGCCCAGTTTTTCTTCAGCTGGGACCTTTGTCTAACAATTCTAATTACCAGTCAGTTTTTTGCACATTTTCCAGGCTTCTGCTAGAAACGAAAAAAAAGTCATGAAAAACCGACTTGACCAGCTGAAGTTTATTTGAGATTACTCATAGGCACTTTGTCATGTGGTAGAGTTTGAATGTAATTCGTTAATTCTGAACACGGCCACGTTACGGGTATCCCAGCGTCTGCGTGAAAGATTTTGAAAATTGTCATTCACATCAATGGAGGAAAATGTCTTTTTTTTTTATGCCACAAAAACCTGGTGTTTGAAAAGGAATGTGTAGCCTTTTTATATCCACTCTATATTCTATGTAAGGGTTTTTTTTGCGGGGTGTGCTCAAACAGCAGGTGGCACTGTAACTATTAACTGAATGGCCATTTTACATACAGTATTTGGTGAACCCCAAACAAAAGACAACAAATAAAGTAATTGTTAAATGGCACGAAGTGTATATTATTCTAATATATACTTTGACATTTGATATACGAAATGTCATTTTGAAGTAGCATGACGGACACAAGAAGCGGTTGCAAAATCCACATGAGATTTGAACCGCTCTGTATCGCTGCAGTTGAAACCACGAGGCCACCGTCCTGCCCACTGACAGTCATAAACTGTTAAAGGTTAGCCGTCTGTCCAAATCCGCTTCATTAGGGAAGCAGAAGTCTTCGTTCATCACGGTTTTAAAGGTTCAATACGTGACATTAGGATTATTATAATTTTTAGTTTTGTGCGTCCCTCTGCCAACTCGACAGCTGTCCGTGTTCTTCCCTCAGGCTGACCAATGCATTCAACTCGCACTCCTTGTTTCACTGGCGTGGTTCACCGCAAGACTTCTTTATTAATCAGTCATTGCATATTTCACCAATTTCTTAATTCTTTTTGGGAGGGGAGGGGGTGAGGCGGGGAGGGATGTGCCACGCACTCAACAGTTGGCTCATTGAAATTCAGCCTCAGTGATGGAGCTTGTGCTTGTTCTCCCATAACATGATTAATCTATAATGTTACCTCGGGCTGTGTATTTGGAAGCAAGCGCGCTGCTGTTTTCACCTCTGGCTCTGTGCGGGCACACACCTCTCTTTCTATTCCCTGCACATTTCTGCCTGACATGAATGGATTTTTATATATTTTTTTTTCTTCCCCTCAGCAAACTCAAAAATGTAACACCGCTCTCCAAATTGGCGCCAGGGCTTTTCAGCGCAGCAATCCAAGAGCATGTTAATGGCGGACAAAGCAGTCTGATGCCTCGCTCCGTTCACCTGTAGCACACTTTTAATGTGGAAAGCTCCATCACAGGCCAAGGAAAATTGCAATAATGTTCTTGAAAGTATTCCAACGAATGTTTTGTTGAGCTAATACCAGAAATATGAAGTTGGTTAGTCGTCAGCTATTATTTCACTGTTTTTTGCTGTTAAGTTTTTAACCACGGCATCGTTAACCATATTTTTGTCTTCTGTCTTGTTTTATGTTTTATGGTTATTTTGTTTACGCTTTTGATGGGGGAGGGAGGGAGAAAAAAAGAGTTAAAAAAAAAAACTTTGTCCGACCTACCGACCCTATGCTGAAATTTCATGTTACCGGAAACACACTACCGGTACTTATTTTTCTACGCCTTACATCATTTTTTTTCTTCCCCCCACAGTTTCATCTGTCCTGCTATTCGTGTTACTATTACTGTTGCTCCACTGCTGTCCTCCTACTTTAGCTAAAGGCCAAACCTTTCTTTTGCTTTTTAAATCATAGCCCCCCACCCCCAGAGCAGATTAAAGCCCGCAGTCCGTCAGCACGGGATGAATTACGCTCAGTCACCGATAAAAGATTCCGCAGAGCCGATTCCGTTCATCTTATGTGCGCGTCGTGGCACTAAAATAGCGACGCTAATCGATGAGGTCAGAGAACAGTAACGCCGGTGGTGAGACATGTATATTACCCCCGTAAAAATTCCACATAGAGTACCTCCAGCTATTTGTCAGGAGATAATTGAAAGCGGGAGATGCTACTTCCTTTAAATGTACCGCGTGGATTGTAAAGGCTGCGTCACATGGCCGGAGTGAATCATGGCGGGATGTTTTCAAGATGCTGTGGGAAATGAATAATAGAAGGGGGGGGGTTAGAAAGAGCTTACCCGACAAGAATAGTCTATTAATGAATGGCTAATCCAATAGTGCTACTCATCCGTGACTAACTGCTTGCCTTTGATTCCTCCTGGCATCCACTCATCATTTAAGTCCACTGTTTGGGCTTTCTGCACCAGAGCAGGGTATCGTCATGCGCTCGCTAATTAGCCATTACTGCCGTAAGAGCAGTGTTGACACCAATTGGTGCAAAACAAAAACAAAGGTAAAGTGGTGTCTTGAGATGCAAGCCATCATTTTGCAGATTTTTGCTTTGACTTGTGAGTGCAAACTTGTACTGTATATGGCGGTCCTGGCGCAAAGAAACCGGGCTGATGTGTCATATTTAAAACATTTGGTGGATTTTATGGGCTGGCCTATTGATCGGGGTCGGGCCCTAGTTCATAGTGTACTTGTATTAGCGGGGGCCTGCAAATCGCCCCCGGGCCTGATATTGGACACCTCGAACCATATAATACACAATTGATGTATTTCAATTATTTTCTATGTGCTTATTAATGCATGGCAGCCGACTGCATGGACCAACTGACGGAGCAACAGGTGGCGGGCGCGCACTTCTTCTCCTGCGTGCTCATAAATAATTTTGCGGGATGAATATTTCAACAGAGAACTTCTTTTTTGTGTCTGTGTGTGTGTGTGCGTGTGTGTGAAAATGGCAATATAAGGATAATATTGCTGAGTACATTGCGTTGGAGCTGACCCGTGCTTGCTTGACACATCTTTCAGTACTGGCGGCGAGTTCCATTTTGTTGGTGTTAAGTGAACAATAGTTTTATTATTGTAGTTGTAGTTTACCGCAGCACACGGAGAGCTGTTTCTAAAGCATAGGGTAAAAATCCAAAATCTGATGAGAACACGCCGTTGGTCGTCTACAGAAAGAGTTTGGGCTGTGTTTGATTTTTGAAATGGACAGATGGGCCAGGCGAAGTTCAAACGTGTGAGTGTGTGTGTGTGTGTATGTGTGTGTTTGTTTGTTTGTGTGTAAATTTGTTAACTTTGATAACTCTTTATGAGACGTGAAATGACGAATGAATTGACCCGCAAGGGATGACGAACGCTGTTTTCCAGTTATTCTAAAATACATGAATACACCGTAAATTAATAGCAAATTGTTACAGTGGAGTTGTCATGTGACATCTACGTTCAAACTGGAGATGTGCAGTCACATCCTTTGAAGGTCTCCTACTTTTTAAGGGGCCAAAAGTAATGGGATAGATGAACAATCATAAATGAGACTTTTTGTTACTTGGTTGCAAATCTTTTCGGCGTCCATTTGCAGCCTAAAGTTTGGTGCAAACCGACTTCACCAGATGCTGGATTTTAACTCTGTCGGTGTCCTGCCAGGCTTCGAAGGCAACTTTCTGCAGTTCCTGCTTGTTCTTGGGGCATTTTCCATTCAATTTTGTCTGCAAGTGAACTGCATACTTAATCAGATTCGGGGTCAGGTGGATTGACTTGGCCATTGCATCATATTCCATTTCTTTACCCTGAAAAAAAATGTTAGATTTTGCTGTATGCTTTGGGCTATTGTCCATTTGCACTATAAAGCACCGTGCAATGGGTTCTGCTGCATCGAGCTGAATATGTGCAGCTAATATTGCAAGAAACATTTGAGAATTCATCCTGCTTTGTTTGTCAGAAGTCAAATTATCAGTAAAAAGAGAAGCGGTTCCATCAACAGCCGTACGTGGCCAAATGTCTCCTTACTTTTGCTCCCTTCAAAAAAGGGTGACGTTTTAAGGCATAATAATGAGAATTGACTGTATCAGCGGTTGTTGACCAGCCGCCATCTTTTGGGTTTCGTGCGCAATGTTAGAAATGATGAGTGATGATGAGTCTTGTGCGCTTTCCATCCATTTTTAGGGGGGGGGTCTATCCCAGCTGAGCCTAGAAAAAAAGCTCAGTCCTGGGCCCCACCCAGGACTGGTCACCAACGAGAGTCGTATTTCGATGATTTTTATGCTAATGTTCACCGCATGTGCAGGGCAACCTTTACACGAAAGGCAGCCTTCCTGTGGAGAATACAATCATGTCACCAACATATTGCTTCATATATCAGTGCAACCAATATTGCTGTCTTACCCCCCCAATATAATACATCTTGATCACAGTGGGTCAACACAAACCCCAAATCTCTCTCCGGTTGGAATGGATCTGGATTGATCCACCACTGCCCGTGGAGCTGTGATTTACCAGAGAGGAGAGAGGGGAGGAAAAAAAAGTCAATCATTTATTCTTGCAGTCGTTCCTTCCCTGTTGGGAGGCATCATCGCTCATAAAGTGATCACGAGAGAGGAGGGGGGGACGCTTTTAGAATAGTCACACTAAATCCAGCTTGTGCTGAGGGAATGTGGTTGTTTTTTTTTTTTTTTTCTTTTCTTTCCATTATTTTCAAAGCCAGTGTGCTAAAATAGCTCCCCTTCCTCACCCTTTATAGGCTATTTTTGTGAGCACATAACCACACAAAGCTGTCAAGTAGCCAGTTTTGGCCACTGGGGGCAGTAGATGACTTATTATTATTATTTTTTAAACAAATTTACATGATTACTGCATGAGAGAATAACATGTTACCGCCTAACAAAAGATGCTCCTCTGACATGAAAATGAAACGAAAGCAATGATGCCTATATGATCATATGCGCGCTCGACAGTCTCCGGTTGCCTCCACAGGTGCTTCTTTTTCTTTTTGAACGGCTTCTCCATCATCCCGTATCGACTCCGCCGCTGCACGTTTAACCCCCTTAACCCAACAATTAAGAGATATTTCCGGTCTCGTCACAAACACGAGAAATATCCTTTAATTGTAAGGCTACAGGGGTCCTCCACTCCAAGCACTCTTCTTTTTGCACAATACCCCCCACCCCCCGCGGGGGTGAAATACGGTGAAATATTCCTGACCCCCAAAAAATCCAGTAAATACACTACATAAATTGATGGATAGAAAGATTGTTTCATGTCACGAGTGTCCTCTTTACGTGACTGATCCCGGGTCTTCTTGTCTCATCCGTGCTCGCGAAACTGGCGTGCCAGCCTCTCCTTCTTCTCAGTCTCCCTCCTCTCTCCTCTTTTTCCCTCTGTTGCAACTTCTCCAAAAGTAAACAGTCCACTCGCGTGATTGTCCTCCGTACTCGTCGTGTCCGTGGACATCTGTCACGCCACACGTCTGGTCACAGTGCAGCGGCGGCAGCGGCGGCAGCAGCGGCAGTGCTGGTGGTGGACGTGTTGCGTGCGTGCGCGCGTGTGTGCACGCATTGCTCCTAGACACCCCCCACCCCCCTTGTCTCTCTCTCTCTCTCTCTCTCTCTCTCATCATGTTGTGTGTCTTTCCCCGTCTCTTTTCAGTCTTTTTCTAGTCGGCTCGTCGGGACAAGCGAGCTGCACTCGCTGCAGTCACGTGATCCGCAGAACCGTGGTGTGGAGTTTCTCTCTCACCCCCTGCCTCAATAATAATTTGGAAGCGTGTGCACGCGCTCCTCCTCCTCCTCTTCGTCCTCCTCCTCCTCCTCCTCCTTCCTCTCCATCCTCCTCTTCCTCATCCTCCCGCATCTTCCTCTCCTCCTTCTCCTCACCGGCTGCTGGAGGAGGGCGGGAGTGCCAAGTGTCTTGCACCGGAGCTCACATGCATGTCCAATCCGTCCCCCCTCCCCTCCTTCTCCGGAGCTGCCTTCCTGCAGAACTCTTCATTTCTGTGGCTACTTCTAGTGGCTCAGGACGTCTAGCTGTTTTTTCATTTAGTTAATTTTTCATTTTATTTTATATATATTTACATTTTGTGGTGGGGGTAGTGGGTTGATCAAGCCGTTTGGACCAGTTGGACTATACCGGACGACGGCCAAGCAGTAAGGCTTCGTCCTGTTTTTTTTTTTTTTTTTCCTTCCTCCTGTTGGTTTTTGTTTTCATTCTTGAATGAGCTTTTTGTGCTGCTGCATGCCGCCATGGAGCTGCTGCTGGTCTGTCTCTCCTTGTGGATATTGCAATGCAACTCGGCCAAAGGGGACTCCATCATACACATCGGTAAGCCAGCCGTGCGCACAGGTGAAATGAGACGCATCAGGCGAAAACGGTTGCGGCGGTCTGCGCATTTCTGCGTCCATTTTGGGGAGTTTGGTTCATCTCTCTGACGCTGAAAAGTTATTTCTTGCACACTAGCCCCTTAATTGTGCGGCGTCCATATTCTTGCAGCCTTTTTATGTCTCTCGCTCTATCTCTCTCTCTTGCTCTCTCTCTCTCTCTCTCTCTCTCATCCACACACACACACACACACACACACACACACACACACACACACTGGAGTCCTTTTAAACCTGTACATGTCTGCTCAATGCACGTTTGGAACAAGAAGCAACTGTTTTCTGTTAGGTTGCGAGGGGAGGGGGGTTTTGCCATAGCTACAAATGGATGAGGGGTAGCTCCCGTCTTTATGCCGGCAAGCTTCAACTTCCACCAGGACGTGACTGTCATGTCAATAAAGAGCAGCGGGGAAGGACGTCAGTGGACTTTTTAGCCATGCAACACGCATAGAGAACCTCTTTGTGCGCCCCATGCTGGTTCTGTTTTCCCTCCCCCCCAAAGAACGAGGAAGAACCTCACCACCTCTAATCTTGAATCCCCCCACCCCCCACCCAACCCCCCACCTCCATGTTGCAGTGCATGGCGTTGCAGTGTCAAATCGCCAAATATGTTAGCTGCGCTGTGCGCATGCAGCAGTGGTTCTCACTTTCTTTATTTTTTTTTTTTTTGCTGCTGCAACAGTCTGGGCCAGCAGCAGGTGCTCCGTCATCAGCTTTAGTGCAGCGCTGGGACTTCATCCAAGTCGTATTGGTTGATGCACGTCAGCAGGCACCAAATATACTTCTCCTTTCCGGAAAACCTGCCACCCCCTACTGATATACGCTCTGTCTGACAGTGATGCCATAAACACACAAGCAAGAGGATGGGGAGTGGGTGGGCTTTTATTTGGTTTACCTCACAGACACGCAGCTCTTGGGTTGGACCGCCTGTGTCGCTGTCCATGGGTCTTGCCATGACTGGACACGTGAAAACAGTGAAGGCAAAATGGTGGATGCACACCAATCGGCGGGCGCCCCTGTGATTCTCCCATCATCAATTTTTGTTTGCTATTCCACAGGTGCCATATTTGAGGAGAACGCCGTGAAGGATGACGAGATTTTCCAGCTGGCAATCTCAGACCTGAGTCTAAACGATGACATCTTGCAAAGCGAGAAGATCACGCACTCTGTCAAACTTATCGAGCCCAATAACCCTTTCCAGGCTGTGCAGGAAGGTAGGCACATGACTTTTTTTTTGGAATGTCCCTTTCAAAAATTATGCTGGATGACAGTGGAAGGAAGGGTTGGGTGGTTGGAGGAAGACATTTTCAAAAAGGAAGGGAAACTGATGGAAGGAGGCTATTAGAGTTGGTAGTATGGAAGACAAATGTGTGGCGCAAGGAACGACGGGCCAATATCCGTAATTGTTGCAGGAAGGACGAATCATGGAAAGCTATAATGCACTCAGGAAGCAATGAATGAATGGGCTTGATCAGGAGCGAAAGGAAGTGTGGAAGAATAATTCATGAAATGGGTTGCATGGAAAGTGAGGTGGGTAGAAGACGGAAGGATGGAAAGAAGTCAAAGGTTTGGGAGGAAGGAAGAGCGATGGAAAGAGAATGTGGAGAGGAACAAAGGGAGGATGGGGAGGAACCAGAAAGTTTGGAAGACAGAATGATGAAGGGGAAAAAGCTTAAAGGGAAGGAGGGCGGCCTGAAGGGAAGGCAGACATTTTGGCAGGAAGGATGAGCAAAGGCTGAAAAGATGGAGGGATGAAGAGAAGCCAAGGTTTAGGAAGGAAGGTTCTCAGGGATGAAATCTGAAGGTAAGGATGTGGTAGGAAGAAAGGAAGGAAGGAAAGATAGTATGAAGACTAAAAGGGTGGTTGTAGGAAGGATGGAAGCAAGGCAGAAAATTTGGTTTGAGGAAGGAATCGGGAAATGAGTGAGGGATGATTTAAGGGAAGTGGAAGCTTGAAAAGAAAGTTGGAGAGGAAAATGAAGGAGCAGGGAAACAGGAAGAGGAATGTCGAAAGCAAAGATGGTTGTATTGAAGGAAAACAGAAATGATGGAAGGAATGAAGGCACAAATGATGGAGGGAAGGCATAAGCAGGAAAGTCAAAGGAAGCAAAGAGGAGGAAGAAGGGAAAGGGGTGCGAGGACGAGAGGAAGACTGGCATGAGCGAGTGAAGGAATAAAGGCAGGGCGGAAGGTGGTGGGCGGGCGGGAAGGCAGGCAGGAAGGAAGGGGAGAAAGTCTCCTTCCTGTTGCTGGCAGCGCTGCTGCTGTTTGCATCTCAGCATGTCAAAAGAAACAAGCGTGTGTGTCTGTCTGTGCGCACGAGGAAGCCGTCTCCTGGCAACAAACAGCAGGTGGCAGCAGTGAGTCGCATCACGGTTAGCTTCACAGAAGCCCAAAATCCAAGAAGAGAAAAATGTCTTTTGCTCTTGTCAGGTGAGATCACCTTGTGCGGCTCTTGGTCATGCGCACACGACGCGTCCAAACATGCCAAGGTGGCTTTCCTCCACTGCTGCGTGACAAGTGGCGCAGCCATGTTGGCAGTGGAAAGAATTCCTCCTTTACGTTGAGTCATGAAGTCTTTTAACAGCTTCCAGGGAACTTTCAATGCCCCTGCGCCGCGTTTCGTGCGCCGGCTCGTCCCTTTTAGTCATTGCTTTTTAATTCATGGTTGTCTCCATTCACAAAAGCTGTGTTGTGCAAACGCTGAACATGCGGAACATCCGCTGTTAAAGTTGGCTGAATCAAAATCTACATCCTGCTGTCGCACTGGCTTTCGATGTCAACATGCGCTAATAACATCTTCGCTTGACAAGATTTAGTCGACAATCCCAACACATGCCACGACCGCAGCACACAAGCTATGCTCAAACTGTTGCGTTTTGTCACGTTGTCTTGTTGTCTTGGCAACACATAACTTCCCAACTAGAACAGGAAGAGCAAATTAAATGACTAAGGGTGTCCACCATTTTTCATCTGTGCATGAGAACATGCAAACTCCACACAGGGAGGCCGGAGCTGGAATTGAACCTCTGCACTGTGAGGTCGACGCGCTAACCAGAGGGCCGCCGGGCCCGCCTATTACAGAATTGCCATTTTAAATATAGTCAAAATACGTGTGCGTACTCATACTATATTCATGATAATTCATTTTTCAATGCATCTGTAAAAGGTCCAGTATCAACTCAGGGTTTGCAGCAAACAAAACAACCAAGTTACCAAAAATTTGTACATTTGTTTGTTTATTGTTCTTTCTTGAGTCACCTTCATGTTGCTTTTTCTGAGTTGGTTTGTTCAGTAGAGGTGACTTACAGATTTCACCAATTCTTTATTGGATTCATTTTGCCATCATTAACAAAGTTCCCCCAAGTTTCGTGGAATCGCTTTATTAAAAGCGTGCCCGTTTCAAAATGTCAAAACGACGGTTTCGGAAAAAGAATAGTGCTGCGTGTTTGACTTTTGGGTCGTTGGCTCCACCTCCTGTACATAAAGCGAGTCTTAATATAACTTGAAGCGAGTGCTGCAAAGACAATTTGTCAGGGATATTGATTCATGGGCCATTTCCTGTGATGACTCTCCCCATTGGTAGCTTTGATTGCCTATCCATCTTCATTACACTTCCAACTGTTTTGGAGTTAAAACGGCAGGAAATGACTGCAGTTGCTATGTTGAGGAGCGTGGGGGGGGGCATGGATGGGTACCCCATTCTCGCGTTGGAGTTGAGTGACAAGCGCGATACCTTGACCTTTGGCTTTGCTCTTTGGTCGGCCGCCCTCCCGCCGTGAGTGGCAGTTGGGACCCCGTGGTGGCAAAGAGCGAGGGGAGGGGCTCTGAATGCCGATGAGATCATCGAGGAAGACTGCGCCGGATGGCGACGAGTTGAATAAACATGAGTAGACATGGGAGTTAAGAAGGGCGCTGATGAGGAAAATGTGCTTGCCAAGTGAGGGGGGAGGACTTGCAGCGTCATATTTGTCCTCACGTGGCTTCCTCCTGTCCTTGCCTGCAAACTTTCAAGTCCTCTCGTGACCCGCAGGAGGATGACCAAACAAACACACGCCGCGAAAACCGACAAAGTATTGTCGTCAAACGGCCGTCGCGGCGACTGTCGCAAGGTGCAACGATGAGTTGACAAGGAATCGACTGTTGATAATCGATTCAGTGTGTGGCGCCGTTATTTAACATAAATCCTCGGAAACTCAGCCTCTCAAGAGTAAATATTATACAATTTCTGTCACTGTTCAACACATGAGTCAGTGATGCAAGTAAACAGATTTTTTTTTTAAAATGGTGATTCCACATCAGGTTTCCATTAGAATTATTATGGTAAATATATATAAAGAAAATGAATTAAGGGTTAGGTTCAGCAAGAGTTGCATTACTTTTTTTATTTTTTAAATGTCATGGCTACAGTATATATTACATTGCCTGGTAAAATCCGTATTGCGCTAGCTTTTATATGTCAAACTTGAAAAACAAAAATGAAAATGACTCAAAAACTTGATCGGCTCGAACAAAATGAAAATAAGACATTTGCCAATGTCTGCTTTTACTTTGGAAAACAATAATCGAGAATCTTGCTGAATTTATGGCAGATGTTACGGATGAAACCAGTAAGTGAATCCATTTATTTTTTGTGAATATTCTGCAGTGACGTTATGAAACAGTGTCCTGATTTTGAAAAGAGGAATGGAAGTTGAACATTTTTGGGGATAAAATCTGATTTGCAGGTTATGTTCCACACTACCCCCCATCCCCGCAGTTAGTTAAAATTTTGGGCGGTGACATTTTTATCGGCTCAGAGGTGCAGCTGATGCAAACGACGAAGTGGTTTACTGACACTTAGAGTGGATCATTTGAATAATTGATGGCCTTCACAGCAACGTGCAGTACACACCTGGAAAAAAACCCCCAACCAAATCTTTTCATTCATTCATTCATTCATCTTTCGAACCGCTTTATCCTCACTAGGGTCGCGGGGGGTGCTGGAGCCTATCCCAGCTGTCTCCGGGCAGTAGGCGGGCAATCGCAGGGCACACAGAGACAAACAACCATCCGCGCTCACATTCACACCTAGGGACAATTTAGAGAGCTCAATCAGCCTGCCATGCATGTCTTTGGAATGTGGGAGGAAACTGGAGCACCCGGAGAAAACCCATGCAAGCCCGGGGAGAACATGCAAACTCCACACAGGGAGGCCGGAGCTGGAATCGAACCCGGTACCTCTGCACTGTGAAGCCGACGTGCTAACCACTGGACTACCGGGCCGCCCCCCAACCAAACCTGAGCGGGTCAAAATATAATGCATCACACTTGTGTGCACCTTGTTCTCTTTCAGGAGGCTGCGCAGGGATGTGCTTTGAAGCATTACTGCCAGTCGTCCAACATTTGTCTTTTTTTTACGGTCGTAGCCCCACCGCCGTGAATACACATGACGGGATGCGGCGGCGTTATCTCGCAAGGTAGCGGAATTGCATTGATTGATGCGCTAACTTTGCCAGCTTGGGGAAGCAAGTCCGTGTCAGTGGAAATTATGTTGCAGTATTGACAAAAAATGTCATTAGTTTTCTTGTTGTTAAGCACTCCCAATGCCAACCTCACATACTCCCTACTTACTTCTGATTTCGATTTGTGCTGCAGCCCGTTCAGGCTGCGCGTTTTTTTTTCCTCTGCCGGTTGCTAACAACTAATTTTTTTTTTTTTTTATCAGAACATTAGCCTGATTATAATTCATCATGCAGTGTACCTCCGCCACATGGACTGCTTAGTCCTTTTAGTTTAATGCTAATAAACATTGCTTCATGACGTCGACGGATGAGCATCGGTGTAACAATCTCTTACGTGACTGATATTTGGACAAAAACAGCATTGCCACACATACGTAAAACAAAAAATATATTCTTTATCATCTGCGAAAAACGAACATTACCGCAGCTCATGTAAGCGTTGTGATCGTCTCCATATACTGCATATTGTTAAGTTTTGGATTACGAGCATGGTTAAGGAAATAATTCTTTTTGAGGTCACTGCTTTTTTAAAAAAAAATTTATTATTTAAATTGCTGGTGTCAGGTAGAACACTCATACCGCCAAAATCATCACTTTTAAGGACACCCCTAAATTGTCACCTTTGTTAGATTTCTCAATAATTTGTAAAAATAACATGTCCTGACTCATCGCACAGATTTATGAAAAAATGTCACATTTGTGATCACAGACAGAATCAAACTGAAAGTTAACTGTGAGCGAGAGAGAGAGAGACAAAAAAGTGCTCTCTTGTATTACTCATACAACTTGAGCGAAACCTCAACAATTGATTAGCAACTTGTAGGTGTTGTACCAGCATACAAGTTATTTCTGCTCTCCGTGGTGGGAGGAGATTTTTGGACCAACCGAGTAGATTTATGTAAGTTAACACCAGGTGATAAGAAACTCTGGAGAATGACAAGCTGGTAATGATTTCATGCCTTTGGGAGAGGCAGAAGATTCATCCTCCGGGGGATCATGAATGAACACATTACAACAGCTGTGTGGGAGAGTTACAGCCTGCCCTTGACAGAATGTGAGGATTCACCCCTCCCCACCCCCCCAAATAAAAAGTATTCTTGTTTCCAAGGAAAACAATGCCTACATGCTCTTTTGTCAACCCGAGTGAACGGCAATTGAAAGCCACTCAGTGCAGGTAGACGCTTGCTCCTCCGCTGTGCTGTAATTTGTTGAGTGTTCTGCCCCACAGAGTCCACTTTCCCTCCCGCGTGTCACCCCAGCCAAGGTAAAGTCAAGGACGGCCTCATCCCTTTCGCTCCTTCTGTCCGTTAAAGATGATTTTGAGAACCCCCCCCCCACACACACACACACACACCTCCCCCCGCCCTGTGTGCAATCTGTCATGACAAAAGGTGAAAAGATGGTTCATTTGAAGATGTCTGCACGGGTAATTTCATCCGCCATCTGATTCTCGGGTTTATGACAACTCATTACTCGCCGTGCTCTAAATGTGATGGAACGTTGCCTGTTCACTATTACTGTGCCCCGTGAATTTAATAATGCCGCATAAATCTCGGTAATGGATTTGTTTGTGTTTTGATGTCTTTTCTGGCGGCTCGGGCACAAAGAGAGGGGCGCAGGGGCCGACCTTTTTTGTTTGTCGCCCACCCGGTTAATGACACCACCGTTATTTTAATCTGCATAAACGTTCGGATACCTTAATCAGCCAAGTGATCTTGCGGCAGAGGTGGGGTGTATCTTTCACAGTTTAATCTCCTCAGTGTTTGGGAAGGGTTAATTCCAAGATCAGCGGAAATCCTTCTTTGCGGGCCAAAATGGTATCATGAGCACTGACCTCCATTTATAACAGAAATACTATTTGCTCCATGGAGTTGTACTAATTTTCTCTCGAGGGTCTCGCTAACATGCAATAGAGCAGAGGTGGGCAAACTACGGCCCGCGGGCCGGATCCGGCCCGTTGGGCTTTTTAATCCGGCCCGCCGAAGGTTGCTACACAGCACAATTAAGGTTCGATATAAATGATTGCATTCATTTCATTTGGACTTGTAATGACAGGCATTTCAACGCCAGGTAGCGCAGTTACTTGAAGTTTCAGAGCACAGGGAGGGAGGGGGAGACGATACGGAAGCCAGCAGTAGCGCCAACTCAAGCAACTCCCGCTCGATACGACGGAATAAGTGTGTCCGCGCCGCTATTTTCTTTCATTGGATCCAAAACAGCGACATGCAAGTGACTCTTTGTTGCAGTGAGTTTTACTGCAATTGCGAACATTTTCACGTCCTGTCGATCATGGCATGATCAACGAAAAGGTACAGTAATGGCCACGGAAGAGAAAGTGAAGTGTATCTTATTAAACGAAGCGAGTAACAAAATACGAAACATTCAGGAGACGCTTGGAGTCTGCAAGACTCAAATCTACAAGACTTTGAAAACGAGAAAGTGATTTGTGCTCAGTCCGATTCTGGCTATTTCCATGCCCAGAGTGAATTGCTTGCGCTCGACGGACAGTCGAGTAAATAAACGTTTCCTGGAATGGTTTGACTGCTATCGTGCTAAAAACTTTCTGCAAACTGGACCGCTAAAAAGAGAGTAAGCGAGTCCCAGAGCGCTAACTATGAGCATAGAAGTCTTCGAAGCGTCCCGTGTCTGGCTTCAAAAGTTCGCTACGCGACATCAGCTGAGCAACGCTGTCATGTGTGGTGATCGAGGGGAGGTCAAGTCAGAGACAATGAGTGAGTCGAAAGAAAAGCCACCAGGTCTCTTACACTCATTTTGTAGCAAATAGTCCTAACTTTGTTATATTTTGTCATATACCTGTACTGCTTGCTGCAGTTTTTGGCCAATATATTGTTGCACTTAGTTGCTTGTGTTGTCAGATGTATGTTGCTCACATACTTGAACCTTCATACAGGACATATACCATAGTTGTTTCACTGTTCTCATTAAAAAAAAAAAAAGGTATGGGACTACTTGTTCTGTTGATGTTTGGTATGGACTGTCAACATATACATTTTTTTTATATGTACCGTATCTTGTCCTGACACGGCCCACCTGTCAAATTTAGAAATCAATGTGGCCCCCGAGCCAAAAAGTTTGCCCACCCCTGCAATAGAGCATCTGTTCATTGTTAGCATGACAGGTTCATGATGGGGTTTTGCCAAAAAACTAAATGTTACCGGTTTGTTGTTATATTTTTTTTAGAACGTACATCAGTTAAAACATGAGAGGCTATCAATTTACCTGATGACCACACGGGAATGATCACATCAATGCTCTTTGTATCCCTTGACATGAAGTAGAGAGCGACTGATGTTATGTTGTCATTTTTTCCACGTCGTTGTCATCTTGATTCTCAACTGCTCATGATGATGCTAGTCGTATACTGGACTGTATTGATGGTTTCTAAAATTGCCACGTGAAAGGTTTGGTGCATTTAGGCATGTTAGGTCCCCTCTGAAGACTCTGTTACCAAAAGCAATGTCCGCCGTGCTCAGGATGCTTTACCTGAAGCATAAACATCTCTGCCAATTTCTCGCCTCCCTGTCAGCGGCAATTCTCCAAAGTACGCCCGCATGCGAGTAGGCTGTTCAAAGCGCCGTGCTGCTTTTATGGATCGGTATCTTCACGAGTAGACGTTTGGCTACATGTAGTACAGGTGGGTTATTGTCACGGGGCGCCCGTGCGTTTGCACTTCCAAGCAATTAATCCCCATTGGGTTTTGCGTGTTTGCGGAGCTCTCCCGTCCCACGGTACACAATCGGCGCCTCAACACAAACATGGTCGATGTTGACTCATCCATCGAGAGAGCACCTGACATTTGCCGGCACACGGTTTTGTTACGCGTTGTTTCAATCGCTGTTTGCTAACAAGTTAGCCGGAGAACACAAAACTGACATTTTGCCACTCGGGTCAAGTAGGAGGACATTACATTTCCTGGGATCTTCTCCTTTGAGTTAAGCAAGCTTAAATTTGTCTGGCATTGGGCTTAAGACCCATCATTCGTAAAACTGGGCCCGTCCGTATTCAGTGGTGGGACGTAATAAAGTACAAATACAAAATGTACTCAACTAGATTTTTAAGCATCTGTACTTTGAGTACATTTTACTTCTACTCTCTTCTTTGGGGAAAAAATAATACACGAATGTGTACTTTCTATTGACTTTGCCAAAATAGACTTGTTACTTTATTCAGCATCTGCAGATTATGACACAACTTTATGAACAATACAAACAATTTAAATAGAGAGCAGAGAAGTCAGTTTTTCGTAATTTTATCTTGCCAAATAGCGGAATTAGCATTGGCCTTAAAAAAAAAAAAAACAAATCCATATCTGTCACTCCCTACATGTTACACCCATTAACACACACACACCAAAAAACACTCTTTCCAAGCAGCGCCATAATGACCAACTGATTTTTTTTTTTTTATTCGTAAAAATGTCTTTTTAGCAGCCTCTGTCAAATTAAGCAGTGCCTATTTGGCGTACCACCTTTTTTACCAGTCATGAGGAGTCCCTGCTTTAGGCAGGTATGAAAATTAGATGCTTTGTTTCCTGAGAGTGGGGCAAAATTCATAATGGCTTATTCAGGCAATTTTTGGAAGTGGACAGATAAATGATTTTTTTTTTGTGTGTACATTTTACTTATGACACATCTAAGAATACGCGAATGGGTGTGTAACTGTCATTCTTCACACAGCATATCGCATATTTAAATGACCTTGGACGCGTCAGCCCGCTATTGGCGGCATTCGTCATGCGCTGAATGGTTTCATCTGACTTGATCATAATCAAATGTGAGTAGGCATACATTGTTTCGCATTAAAACCAATTGAACGCAACAAAGCAAGACTGCAGCCACCATGCTGACTTGGACAATTTGACTTTGTTTGCTGCTGATTGCATCTCGGCCTGGGCAGCTTTTCAGTGCAACACGGTCGATTTTGGTCAGTGTGGCAATTAATGCAACAGAATACTGTACGTGATTGCAAATGCTAAAAAACAAAACAAGAGCAACAGTAGTCTGGATGCCGGCGCCATTTGTCACCTTACAACATGACACTAGGACGTCACCCTGCAATAACAGGCTCTCGCGCGGCGGGAAACTCGAGTCGAGGACGCGTCACTGCGCTCTTTTAAAGCTGAAAGCGTGAAGAGGCACGAAAAGGAACGTCGAGCGGCGTCGCAAACAAAAGCCACTTGAAGAGCCTGACCGCCGTTTAGAAGGCGGGAGGCGGCCGGCGGAGGCCATCAAGCTCGGAAATGGCTGAAACCCGGCGGGAGTTTTGCTGGTTCATAGTGAAACGAGGAAGGGAAGCATCTGACTTGAAATGGGCTTTCTGAAAGACTGCTCGGTCAAGAACTCTTTCATGTGGTGAGAGCAGAGAAAGAGTCCAAAAGAAATAGAGGAAGAATTCATCCCCTGCACCATAAGACTGATCTTCTGTCACTCTTTTTGTGCAAAGGCTCTTTCGATTCACTCTTTCCTGCTTTGCTTGACTGAAGAAGCTCAACATGATGTTCGCGAGGGACAAACACCCATGAAGACCTTCACTGTGGCACAACCCCTCCCGACGTTATTCTGTCCAGTAGGACACTCTCACGGAAACACAAGTTCAGAGCTGACAAAAAATAAAAATGTTCCCACCACTTGAATTTTAACACACCATGCTAACTCATTTCACACATTGGCGTAACTGAGGAGTAGCGGCAGAGCGATTCACCATTGCACCTTCAGACATCATCGTTTAGGACGAATGGCACAAAGGGGAGTTGGAGGCTTGGATATTTTTACTTCCAGCTTCTAGCCCAGACATGGGCAAACTACGGCCCGCGGGCCGGATCCGGCACGTTGGGCTTTTTAATCCGGCCCGCCGAAGGTTGGTGCACAACACAATTAAGGTTCGATATAAATGATTGCATTCATTTCATTTGGACTTGTAATGACAGGCATTTCAACGCCAGGTGGCGCAGTTACTTGAAGTTGCAGGGCACAGGGAGGGAGGGGGAGACGATACGGAAGCCAGCAGTAGCGCCAACTCAAGCAACTCCCGCTCGATACGACGGAATAAGTGTGTCCGCGCCGCTATTTTCTATCATTGGATCCAAAACAGCGACATGCAAGTGACTCTTTGTTGCAGTGAGTTTTACTGCAATTGCGAACATTTTCACGTCCTGTCGATCATGGCATCTAAACGAAGAGGAAGAGTAATGGCCACGGTAGAGAAAGTGAAGTATATCTGATTAAACGAAGCGGGTTACAAAATACGAAACATTCAGGAGATGTTTGGAGTCTGAAAGACTGAAATCTACAAGACTTTGAAAAACGAGGAAGTGATTTGTGCTCAGTCCGATTCTGGCTATTTCCATGCCCAGAGTGAATTGTGTTACGGGGAGTGAACACCCCTCTTTTGGAATGGTTTGCCCCAGCAGCACGGGGAAGGGCGTGCGCTTGTTTGTACAGGGCAGTATTGAATACAGCGGCACATAAACAACCCTCTGATGTCCGGTGTCTTTCTTATGCACAAACCATACAGAAACAAATTGCTTGCGGCTCAACGGACAGTCGAGTAAATAAACGTTTCCTTGAATGGTTTGACTGCTATCGTGCTAAAAACTTTCCGCAAACTCGACCGCTAAAAGGGAGGAAGCGAGTCCCAGAGCGCTAAGTATGAGCATAGAAGACTTCGAAGCGTCCCGTGTCTGGCTTCAAAAGTTCGCTGCGCGACATCAGCTGAGCAACGCTGTCATGTGTGGTGATCAAGGGGAGGTCAAGTCAGAGACAATGAGTGAGTCGAAAGAAAAGCCACCAGGTCTCTTACACGTCTCATTTTGTAGCAAATAGTCCTAACTTTGTTATATTTTGTCATATACCTGTACTGCTTGCTGCAGTTTTTGGCCAATATATTGTTGCACTTTGTTGCTTGTGTTGTCACATGTATGTTGCTCACATACTTGAACCTTCATACAGGACATATACCATAGTTGTTTCACCGTTCACATTAAAAAAAGTATGGTAATGCTTTTATGCTTTTGTTCTGTTGATGTTTGGTATGGACTGTCAACATAGACATTTTTTTTTTATATGTACCGTATCTTGTCCTGACACGGCCCACCTGTCAAATTTAGAAATCAATGTGGCCCCCGAGCCAAAAAGTTTGCCCACCCTTGTTCTAGCCTTACAAACTCCTCCGACAAATTCATGGTTTGACCCTCAACGCTAACAAAATATGAGTTACAGGCAGAAAAGGCGGCTGGTTTACCATTCTGATTTTCTTTATTGTTGGGGGGGACTGTTTTATCTTTGTCGAGAGTTGTGTTAGTGTAAAAAAAAAAAAAAAAGAAACAGAAAAAACTGACATTTTTGCCGATTTCAAAATGCTAATATTGGCTAATTAATCTGTCAAACGACAGATTTTTGCCGATTTAAAAAAGCTAATATCGGGCAATTAATTGGTCCTTAGAAAGCTTTGTCCTAAATTACGCGTGAATGACTTTTGGCTTAATTTGACTTTTTAGACTTTACATTTATATTTTCTTGGTCCCATCGTAAATGTTTTGATAAGTACAGTTTTAAATTGTGGAAACATGCATCATACATCCCCTTTAAACATCGTACTCCCCCCCACATTTTATGTTGAGACACGGATATAGTTTCTCCTTCTTTATGGGGGCCTTTGATGCCGGCAAACCGTATCACCACTACACTTGAAGATTGATGTCTTGCCACCTGATAACTTCATGAAAGCATCTTGAATGGCTGCCGCCTTGCTTCTTCGCTTTGAGCGTCTCGCGGCAACACTGTCGCCTAAGAGCCCGCGTGCGCAAATCGGCATCCATTCATGCATTTGGCCGTGCCACTTGGCGGAACAAATGTGTGATTTCTCAGTACATCAGAGCACTCGGACATCAGTGCGTGTCGGAAAAGAGTCCTATGGATTTTCTTTTCCTTTTAGGCCTACCTTTTCATCATTTAAGGTACCATCTGCAAGGATGTACCAAGACTACTTTTTACCAGGTTGTGTCTGAGTGAAGTTGTGCATGTGACCTGGAGTACACTTTGTGGCTGGCACAGACCCACTTTTTTTATTTCTTTTTTTTCCCATGGAACATCCATAATCAGCAGTGTGTGCTAAGCTAAACCTGGAAATAGAATGGGGAAAGATGGATAATGTGTGCCAGAAGAAGAACGTTTGGGGGGGGAGGGGTCAAGGTAGATACATGCATTACCTCGACTGCACATCATTAGGGTCACGGTTAATGAGAGCCCGTGCCAGCTGACGTTAGGTGGGCGACACCCTGTCCGCTTATAGACCAACAAACCCTGCCATTCACACTATTTAGTCTGCAACTAAGCTAAGGGAATGTGTCATTCGTTCGAAAACAAATGAAAAAATAAAAAATAAAATAAAAGAAATTGTCTGGGATCAAAAATACCAAATTGAAAACAGCCCACAGGTCTGATTGAAATGGTCCAGACTGATTGTGGTATAAAACAACACCACTGGCTGGCATTAGCAGCTAGGTGGGCGTGCAACATTGCTGCCTGACGACTTTTGATAAACCGTTCATTTGGCAAAAATCAACCCGCACACTTACATTTGATGCTGACTGCCTGATGTAGCCGTTACTGATAGATACATTTTTGACAAACCAGATTTATTCAAATATACAGTTTTAGCACTACCGTGGCTCTGATGTCTCTTGGTCACCGCATTTATACATCAAGACGTTAACATTCCTGTCTTCATGATGGGTAAAAATGTACATTAATTTTCAATGAAAAAGGACTCAGATGATTCTTCAATATTAATGTAAAATTAACATAGCTTTGGTCCTAATATGAATGTTTATTTATACTACACTATGTGTATTTTTGGTAGAGATGTGCCAAGAGGGTGGGGGCGGGGACAGCTTTTGAAACGAACGGCTGCGGGTGATGATTAACTTCCCCGAAAATGTCGATTCTTTTCAAGGCTCTGTCAGAGCAGCGTGGTAAATGTCATGATTTTGGGTAAGCGTTTCAATTTGGGTAAACACGGTGCAAAGGACGTAGCGGTACAATCTCCTCAAAATGCCACAGAAAGAAATTATTTAATGGAAAGCGTGAGAGAGAGCCCTGCTTTGCTTTTGCTTTGCTTTGTTTGCTGTAATCCAAGCGGCTTTTCTCGCTGCTTTTTCACGCGCTGTGCAAAGTTTTGTTGGAAACATCGCAGTGGCCAATTAAAGCGAGCTGCCGTCACGTCGGATTCCCCTGAAAATTTTCACACGACCGTCTCGCTGGCAGACGGCTGCTTTTCAATGTTTCACTTTGGCTTGCTGGCATATTTGACTGAAGACGCTTGGGGGAAGTCATTGCGCAAATGGTTACCGGGTGGACGCAACGAAAAGTGAGTGCAGATGAGGAAAGTGTCAAAACACTATTTTTATCTTTGTCATGTTTGCTCACCGCCTTCGATTGCAAGTCACAGAGCATCCAACTTTCACGTTCCTGTCAAGGAAAATAAACAACGATGGTAACGTTAGCTTACCCCGGACACTGCGTCTTTCGAATCTGCAGTCTCCACTTTGCTTGAACGGTCTGTGTTTTCGCCGTCTTTAGTCACTTCTGTCAGAAGCATTATTTAGATCGATATTTACTTTGCCTTTGTTTATATTTGATAATTTCACATTGCAGCACTAGGACTCATGGGTGCATTTATCATTTGATACATGTCTGTCTGTCACTTCAAAGGAAAATGAAGCCATTGTAGGTGGTATGATTTTTGTTGTTGTTGTTTTTTTGTGTAAAATAGCTAACGTTATATCATGGTGTATCATTACCGTGATATAAAAGGCTTATATCACAGGTGTCAAATTCACGGCCTGGGTGCCAGATCTGGCCCGCCACGTCATTTTATGTGGCCCGTAAAAGCAAATCATCTGTGTCAACTTCCATGATCCTTGCCTAAATCTGTACCGAAATCTCTAATTGTCATACGCAATAAACAACGGTGATATTTTGCAATCATTTTGTTACTCTGTTTACACTCACTTGAGCAATATTTGAACCGATTTCAACACTAGTGAGCCATCATTGTTTTTTTTTTTTGTGTACAAGTAATAATACAGCGTGATGATTAAACATTTAATGGTTAACGGTCTTCACGGCCTTCTGAGGGAAGATGTAACTCCAAAGTGGGCCGCAACAAAAATTAGTTTGACACCACTGGCCTACATAGCGAACAAATTTTTTTCCATGTCGGCTAGCAATACCGACATGGGATCTCACTCCTGTCATCTTTGCCATGACACATTTGTAATGACCCCTAGTCAGGACCGTGGCAGATGTCGGCACTTTGTCTCGACCCCAAACAGCCACCTCTGATGCCCCCAACAGCTGACTTTCTTCCTTCAGTCCACCCGCCCGCCACACTCGTTGTCAATACCTCTCTACTTGTTTTTGAATCCGTGAGTTTGGCCGCAGGACGTGTGCCGTCCTGTCAGATTCCAACTGATGTGGCCCCTCGGCTTCCGCCCCTGCCGATGACTCACCGGCCCCCGCATTGTCGGTTTGGCCGTTTCCTCTATTCTTATTCGGCCGCTTGAACAAAAATGCCAAGAGATGATGGAGGTGGGATGGACGGATGACAAGTCGGTGAGAGTTTGTGCATCCTGGCATGAAGCAATCAGCGTATGTGGGTTTGTGCGTTTCTAGACTGCGTGTGTTTGTGCAGGTCTGTTTGACCCGATATCTTAAATAAACTTAATCCAATCATAAATCATCATTTGGACATTGGAAGAGATATAAATGTAAGAAAACCTCCTCCTCCAGTGCTCTCCTTTGTTAGAGCATCTTCCGTGTTTTATTTTCAAGCGGAAGATGGAGGCAAGTCTAGATGTGCGGTGGGGAAAGGCAGCTTGATGAAGAATTGACTGCCTGTTTCTTGTTAAAGACTATACTGCCTGTATCTGTCCCTCAGCTCAATGAATTGGCGCCACGCATTGGATAGGACACAGAGTGCGGTCATCAAACGTGAGGGCGGTGGGGACAAAGCCATACAGCGGTTTCAAGATCAGGACTAAATACATTTTTAAAGCCTTTCCTTTCGAGGCAAATCTGAAGTTTCAATACTATCCTGGACCTTGTCAACACTTGGATTTCTCTGCTTGCTGTTTCTGAAGCTGCTTCGGTCTGTCCTGGGCATCTTTTTGAGATTCAAGACTTACAGATTTATCTGCTTCATGTTTTGCTCTGTCCAGGACATCATCTTAAGACTCGGTGTTGTGTGTTGAACCTTCTCTATACAAAGCTGCCGCCAGAACTATAGTTCCTCTCTGGGACTTGGCCTGAAGAGGTTTGCTCATAAAGTTTTATGGCACGGACATGATGGCCCAAGAGTACACGTCATTTACACTGCCAATAGGCCAATAGCGGAAAGTGTCGCTCCCCAAACTAGGGTCGGACGACCACATAACTGGCTATTGCCGTATTTTTATTTTATTTCTTTGCAAAACGCCGCTGCGGCGAGTGCGCCGAGAGGAGGAGCTGCTGGTCATTAGAGACCCACTCACTTCTCGTGCGTTTGTGTGTGTGTACTTTACGAGGCGCCACCTGCAACAGTGGCAGCTCCAACACTCCTTAATTCCAGGACAAGACAAGGAGCAGCAAGTCAGCCTCAGAGTAAATCCACCAAGAGGCTAAAGAGGACTTGGCGGCAGAAAGGGATCTTGAGAGGCAAAAAAAAAAAAAAAAAAAAAGTGACGGGTGAATTCAATCGAAACGATGGACTCCGCTCGCCGGGCCTCGTCAATGGAGTGACAGCAAGATGAATTTGGGAGCCACTGTTTGCATTACTGCCCACAGACACGGGCGCTGAGCGGTACCATCTGTCACCGAAGAGCCTCGTCGCTCCTCATGGGGAGGGTTCGGGGAGCGGGGGAGACGTGGAGGCTAAGCTGGTGTGTAAACTCGCTAAGGATGAAATCAAAACCCCGCTGCACCATCAACACGCCGACGTCACAGGAAATTGGGTCAAATATGCATCACTGTATGAATACGCATCAAGGCATTCGGTTCATCACACGCCGTTGCATCATGACTGCTTTTTCGAAAATGTGTTTATTTGTTTGTTCATTTATTTATGACCTTGCAATGATTTACTCGGCTTTAGTGTTTTTTTTTTCTCCTCGCAAGCAATTGGCTGTGTTCTTCGCAAATGATTCTTTCCAATCACCGGAGAAAAGACACCCGAGCGAGGCACAAAGCAAGCTTGCATTTTGATGCTGATGGACTGCACTTTTGAGTTTGCAATTCCGCCTGTGGTGTCAGTCAGCGATTCCCAACCACTCCGGCAGAGTGTTCTTCATTCATCTGTCTATGTCAGTGTTTTCGAGCGGCAGACGGGCACAGTTTCCCAGTGTAACCGCCTGTGGCCGTTAATATACTGTAGTAGGATCGAATTCCAAGAAGTACCGGTCATCATGATTTGAATATGAATACTTTTGTGACATTTTTTTGTTTTGGTTGGGTTTGAATCCGGGCTCTGGACTTCCTGTGTGGAGTTTGCATGTTCTCCCCGTGCCTACGTGGGTTTTCTCCGGGTACTCCGGTTAGCATAAAAACATGCATGGCAGGTTAATGCAACGCTCTAAATCACAGGTTTCAAAGTCCAGATCTGGCCCGCCACATCATTTTATGTGGCCCGCAAATCAAATCAAGCATGTCCATGATTCTCTGGCTAAAGTGTGAAACAAATATTCAAATTGTCACATGCAATCCACAATAACAGTCATTATTCTACACTTCTGATTTTAAAACTAGCTATTCATCAATTTGTTGTGCGCTGTGTATGTAATATGTGGAGGTGATGAAACATTTATATGGTTTCCCAAAATTCATAACGGCCCTCCAAGGCAAACCGTAACTACAATGTGGCCCACGACATAAGTGAGTTTGACACCCCTGCTCTAAAATGTCCGTAGGTGTGGAACGGTTGTTTGTCTATGTGCGCCCTGTGATTGGCTGGCGCCCAGTTGTGGATGCCCAGCGCATACTGCCCGAAGACAGCTGGGATAAGCTCCAGCCTGCCCCGTGGCCCTCGAGAGTATAAGTGGCTCAGATGATGGATGGATGGATGGATGGATGGACATTTTTCCAACACAAAAATTCAACAAATGCTTTGGTTTAAGAAATTAGGACTACTACCACTTCTGCAACTATTACTCCCACTATTACCTCTACCACTGCTATTAACATTATTAATACTCTAGTATATACTGTTTTTAAAAAATCTGTACACTATATGTGTAAATTACGTGCCTTTGCTTCATGAAGGCTGGGAAAGTGCAAATAACTAGCTGGGGCACGGTCACCCCTGCTGATGGCGGCTGAGGAGGCACTAAAGCTAAGAGAGGCCCTCCACCATAAGCTGACCTTCTTACTGCCAGGGCCGAGTACCTTCCTTTTCTCTGGCCCCTCCTTACCGCGACTTGCGTCAACGCTACCTTTTAGCCACAGCAAAGTCTGTCTCTTGATGCATTAGAGGATCACAAAGAGGAAACAAAAGTCTTGCTAAAACCAGTTAAGTCGGCTCAGTATAGGTAGCGCTTCTCAACATTTGTTGAGCCAAGGCGCATATTTTGCATGACATGAAAATTTCATGGAGCGCCATCCAACAAAAATGTCACCAAAACTCAATCTCCTGGATTATCTGATCTACCTATTGTATTCACTAAATAATCAAGTTTGGACGAGTTGTGCCGTCTCTCACGGCACACTGTGGTTGCGAAGCAGTGCTCAGCAGTTAAACTGTCATTTGGCAGAGACCGAGAAATATATCACCAGGCTAAATGTGATATGTCAACAAAAAAGGAGCAAAAGTGGATCTCATAAGTACACAAACATATGTTCAAACGCTCGTTTTTTGTGAATCAACAAAAGAGACCAAAATGTATCATTTTAAAACAGTTTGAATCATTCACGTGACCTAATCTGTTCAGCCTAATTGTAATAAAAGGAGTTCTGGCCAAATGAGCGCTCAATTTTACGTAACATTAATACTGGAAAATGTTTGGAAATATAGATATTTGTGTAACAAAAACCCCAGGGGTGTGTGGACTTTTTGTCTGCATGTATTGCTACATGAAATTAAAAAAACATTTTCCATTAAAACAAGTGTTTTATCAACAGTTGAAAAGAAATATAACATTTGACAAGGGCACCATTTTTATTTCATGATTACGATATGCAGAGAGCTGCCAAAAAAAAGTGCTGCAACTGGCCCGCACGTCAAACTTTGGACAGCCCCGCTCTACAGGGTCCACGTTGCCGAGAGACGGCGGTGTCGCGCTGTGTGACGTGGAGGCCGTGTTTACATGCGTAGGCCGCTTGTGACCCGGGGCGATGTGAATGATTCATCATTTTTTCCTGGAACACCACAGCCAGGTGCAGCAGCTCACATTATCATGTCACCCATAGAGAGATAAGAAACACCCCCCACCCCCCACACACACACACGGTTTTCTTTTAGGCAACAGTTGCCACTGCTGCTTGGCAACTCACGTGCGTCGCTTTCTCCGTTTAGAAATGCTCGCATTGGTAAACGTCCGAAAAAGTTAACGTTGTGTTGCGAGCGGATTATTTTCCAACAACACGAGTGTCACGGTACCTGCACGCCGTCCCGGCAGATGTGCAAATCCCTGCTGTGAATACGTTCCCAAAAATATGTCGAGGAACGCGACCACACAAACACACTTGCGGCCTTGAAATATTTCAACACGAACTAACGTACTTATTTTACCACTATCACTGTTACTGCCACTTGTTGTGTTATCACTACATCAGTGCTATTCCTCTTTCTGCTGCCGTACTACACTACTCTACTAATACTTTACTACTGTTACTACTATAAATTAGTATTACTACAAATGACATGACTACAGTCGAACCTCGTTACCTCGAGGGACATAACGAGTCTGTACGTTATAACGGTAGTTCATTGAAACCATTTCCAATAAAATGGCCGCCAACTATGATGTACTATACAGTATGAACAATTATAGATGTAAAAACATGTAACGTGTAATACAGAATAATCATTCTCATTTACAAATAGGTGTATACAATATGAAGAAAACATTCAGTCAGCAAATGAAAAGTGCCTCGACTCGACACTGGTTCAGGATGCGCCGTGCCCGAAGCCGTTACAGTAACGAAGGCCTTTCCACTATGATGTGGGAAAAATCTGGTCGTTCTGAAATCATGTAAGCAAATAAATGAAACTCACAAGCATTGTCTGTTAATGGACTCTTTATATGTGTTGTATCACGCACATTTATTCCATGCATCTGCTGTTTCTGTTGGAGGGTGTCACGATAAGCTAATTGCTAACCATCTTATAAACATTAGCAATGCTAGCGGTTTCCAAAGCTGCTAGACCAACAAATATTCCATCCCGCTTGGGTACAAATGTCCTCTTAAGGCACTTTGCATTTGAATAATGCATCCAGCAGAGATGCAGCCTCACACTAAGCCAAAATATAGCTCTATTATCCTCCGCATTGCTCCCGCCAGAGTCTTTGGGAGCGGGCTCAGTCATTAGACGAGGGTAATTTCCCGGTCGTCATAAGCCACAGTGTTTTTTTGACGTGACTAACATCTATTGAATATATGAGCGCATAAAGCCGGGCCTTCCGTGTTTAGCTTTTTGAAATTAAAAGCATATGACTGCAGTCCCACGGTGGACATTAGAATCATGTATTACGGCGTATATTCTCAGTGTGCGTACGGTGCCTCAGGATCATCAGAATTGGGTTATGGTAAAATTAATATATATATAAATCCGTCCCTAGTTCCTAATGCAATAAAAAAGGGAAGCATTAAGTTTAATGTCATATTCAAAATCGTATCTACGGCTCCCTTGAGAGCAGAAAATGTGATTCCAAGCAGTTTGCATTTAAAATAGTCGACGACTGATACCTGTAGTACTTTTGAGCTGGAACATTTCAATTTACACAATGACAAAGACTTGTGTTTTTTGACGAAGCAGATGATTTGCTGACGTGTCAATCTGCCACAGCGTAGCAACAACGGCTGATTCTTTGATCCACATTTATCCAGAAGAATGTCACATCCTCAGCTTAGGTTTTACATACTTCTGTCCTCCCTTCTCATGCTTGACCCAGCCAATCGACAAGCAGCCCTTTAGTGCAGTGACATTTCAGTGACTTTCTAACAGAAGAAACATAATTTCAAGTAAGACTATGCATCCAGGAGCGAAGTTGGACAAGACGAGAAGTATGATAGTTTGCCGCCAGGGGGGTGGGGAGGAAGGTGCCAGGGGAGGCTTGTGAGGTGTCGGGAGGCGCTTCACATCATCTCCTTGTCGTCTTCGCCTTTTGTTTGAGACAGCTGGGGGTGTCGATCAAGCTGATGTAATCTTTTTTGGCGGCGCCGGCTTCCTCCTAGCAACGCCCTGGCAGGCCGTGCAACCGGGATGAGACACAGAGGAATGGGATGTAGCATTTCCAAACTGAATGGTTGCCCTGCAAGGCTGTCTGCGGTCTTCTTCTTTTCCCTTTCAGTGGAGTTTTCACTGAAGAGATCTCTGTCACAGCAGCTGTCCCAAACTTTTTTTTGCGCCACCGACCGGTTTCACGTCAAATCATATTTAGACAGATGGCATAGACACAAATGATTCGAAATCCAAGTCTGCAAAACAGTGAATGTTTTTTTGGTAATTACCGGGACCCCTGCGCATGGTTCCTGTCGGAGTAAGAGGAGACGATGACATTTGAAGTGTCTTACTTCTGTATAGTCTACGCAGTAATTTTGTATACATCATTGCAGAAAATCCTGCTTTGTGATGTTTTGCAATGGAAGGCATTCAGTGCTTTTTGAAGGCCTCAGTGCCTCAGATGTGAACCTTTCTCCACATACGGGGGCTCTATTTTTGTGCCGGCACCGTACGTGGCATATCTCTGCCCGGAGGCAGGTTAGACTCAACATTGGTAATTTCACAGATGAGCGCAGAAGAGGGAGGGGCTACGCCGATGTGGGAGTAGACACAGCCGACTTCTATCTTAGCCAATTAAAGCTCCTTTCATTCCGTTTAAATGTGGCACCCTAATCGCATACTGAAGTCTCGACGTGATGGAAGCACACCTGTACCATGAAGTGGGCATTCGAGATGATTTTAAAACTATAATGCAGTGATTCAGAGGGTTGAGAAGTTTAAAAGGGAACCGAAGCTAAGATTTCAAAACTTTATATTTCAAAAGTGCATATTTTCTTTATCGGCCGCTGTTTACATGTGAATGTGTGTGCACCTGTTTTTCAAAATACTGTATTATGTCAATCAAATATTTATAGTTCAGTCTCCCCGGTCCGGTGCCATATCCATGGCCCGATGGTGTTGGGCCACTGGTGCATAAGAATTTGTGCATTTGAAGAGGACCGTACACTACACATTGCAACTATGCACTTTGAGGTGATGGGTTGGCGGGGGGAGAAATCCCACAAATGACTGTGTTGGTTGGCATGGAAACAACAATTTGCACCAGCATACCTCATGTCCACCTGCAGCTTGTGGAAACAGGAATAGAACCTTTCCTGCATGAAGCCTATTTTTAAGACTTTTGTTTTTCTCCTCGTGGGTTCGGTCATGATAGACATGCCCACTCAATTTCATGTTGATAAACAAAAAAAAATGTTCTTTTTACAAATGCAACTAATTTGTTTCTGATTTTTCATTTTCAATTTTTAATATGAAAAGCAACGTAGCATTGTAGAAGTAGAGAACACCCTGAACTTGTGCGGCTGGAGAGCTCATGGCCAACCTCGAAAGCAAATGCTCACTTTGCTCTTCCCTTGGCAACTTGGGGCCAAGTGAAAGGCCAGGAAAGATGTTTCATTTTGACACTAAACACCGCACTACTTAAAGTGGATAGGGACAGGGCCCAAAAGTACAAGAAATTGACACCTTCCCTTTAAAGTGTTCACACTTGCCCATGTTCAACATTCAACTTCAACTCCTTCAAAACTTAATTCCAATTTTATTTTGAAAAATAAAAATGCCCCAGAAGTACATAGTTTACCCTAACCACCGTGGCTAAACTCTGCAGAATTGTGATACCGATATTGTTATTGAACCACAGGGTGCAACGAAATGGAGCAGACACAACCCATCCAAGAGACATCGAAAAAGAAAAACAATGACCAACGGGGCGATATGGGTCACCTTTTACAGCGCATCCCATCCGCAGCCGCGCCGTAATAGAGAATGCAAAGAGGGGTTGGGCGGAAGCCAAAGGAAAGACGTTGATAGACAGGCTTGTGTCTTGCGTTTGGATAATCATATGAGTGCGTGTCCTCTGTCCCAGTGGAACGGTAGCGCGTCGTCTCGTTACCTCGACTCGCTCCCAAACCAGAAAGCGGGGCGGGTGCGATGTGTCACGTCATTGCGCATACTTTCCGCATATCAATTACTATTTACTCCTGTGGCACCTTAGAACGTTAGATAAAGGGCACAGAAACTGCAAATAGGTTGGATGTTGGAAAAGCAGCAGCCTCTCTTTGATCCTGCCCCAGTTAATTAGCACGGCAACATTTGTGATCTACACGACACGGGGGCAGGAGACCTGACAATCCTTTTTTTTTTTTTTTTTTTTTTAATAAATCTTGTTGTATCATGAACAATCCTACAGGAAATTAACCGCCAGAGCTAATCTGCTAATCTGTAATGGAAAGGTTGAAAATGCGAACACAATAAAAACTACAAGAGGAAGCCATCGATAGTGATCATCAAAGCGTGTGCGCGTTATTTCTGGACAAAGGGGACACATGAGTAGAATTTTTGCTTTCGGTTCTATTTTTATTTTTCGGATTGTGCTTCAAGCGGGGCCTTTTCCTATTAGTTCTGAAGAAATATACACAGAGTAAAATTTCCATCAAATCTACAGGAAAAAAAGGAAAGACGGCCTGAACACACAAGCTATTATGTAGCAATTATTCATGCTTGGCTGCAATCTTATCTGTATGTCGCCTACATGTATTATAACAGAAGGACTTCAAAGAGGGCCGCGTTAATTGTGCAAACCCGAAAAGAGGGGGTGGGGGGTCTCAAAATGATTTGCGCCGCAACGATAGAGAGGCATCCTTTTTCCTTTTGATGCTTACAGCTGCAACGGGGAGGGAGGTGAGGTCATTTAGGAGCAGTTTCCCTCTGGGTCGGGTGGGGGGTGGGGTGCAGGCATGGGTGGGGTCTTAAACAGAGTGATCACATTCAAGCGTCTGATGATTAAAACTGTGGAGATGAGCGCGGGGATCAAGAGGCGCACACTGGATGCATGAATCCCTCACCTCCTTTGTTCAGCTATCCGTGCCAGCGGCGTATAGTGACAGGCGCAACAATGAAACGCAGGCAAGAACAATCAAAGGCTTTAAAATGCAGAAGCGTGCACAATGAACTCGTGTTTCTAACTGTTGGGATTCATACGACCAGAAAAAGTCACAGCACACGCTCGCTCAGTCCGTCAATTGAGACGATTACCAATTTTTGCATTAATTACACATTAATTAAGCACCTTAATCGTGAAAGTTTGCTTCATGTGTGTCTTTGTTACTGTATAAGACCGCCCTCTGCGACGCACACCAGGAGGAGTTGCAATTAATCAATCATGATACAATCATTTATTTAATCCATTTTGATTAATCAATGTTTGGAGGGGGGGTTGTGGGGGGTTACATGAATGCATAAAATATTACAGGACTCTCAGAATGCTCGATTAAGGCCAGATTCAAGCGGGGGCGGGCATCACCAACAGAACTTTCAACCACATGCTGGCTTGCAGTTAAAACTTGATAAGCATTAGTGTAAAGGGCGACCAAATTCTGTGTTTTCTCCCAGCCAATCAGCATGTGGGCTCACTATTTGGCAAGCACAAGCTATCAGTACAAACGACTTTGCTCTCCCGTCTAAAAAGTTATGTCTTGCACGTTGTAATATAAGTACCGGTAGGTAATATAGCATTTAACGGCAGGTTAAATGTGGGCTCGAGTTCTGTCCTTATTAGTGTTTATTACATTGTTAATTAATTTGTTATTGCTATTTGGCAAGCTCAACCTACCATTAAAAAAAATATTTTCTGCCATCTGCCCGGGATGTTATGATGTGTAAGATGTTCATGTTTCTTAAGTAGGTAATACACATTTACAACTACCATATAGAATTTCATAAGTGGGCTCATTATTTTGCACTTGTTGTTATAGCTGCCGAGCAGGGCAAAAAAATGACTGACTGCTTCTGGCCAAAATGGGCCATCAAAAAGCTGAAAGGGTAGAATACATTAAGTATTCTTGTTTATCTATAAAGCACTGTTCATACAATACAGTAATAACACATTTATAACAAATATATAAACACAAATTAGCACAAAAGTGCCGTATTTTTGAGAATTCTTTACAAATGTTTAATGACCCAAACTATATGAACGAACTGTACTTATTTCAACATTTTTTTTAGTGGGCCTGATATCATTTGACTGATGCTGGTGTTTGTTGTCACGTTGTATTGAGCGAATCCAACACCTGGGTGGTAAATAATACTCAACAATAGCAGGTTAATTGCGTCGTAACAGTAAAGTTCTGGACAATTAGTGCATTTATCACCCGTGTGTTGTGTTAATTGAACAAGAAACTCAAATGACTCGCTCAGGTTGGCGTGCGCCCAAACCAAACATTACGCCTGCTATGATTTTTTATCAAGCGTCGCGTGTCTGCACAATTTGATTGAGGTCATGTTATACCTGAGGAGTCAATAGTCCTGCTCACACGGGCAGATTTATTTCGGCGCTGCTCCGGAGTATTTTGTTGCGATATAAATTTGCACCGGAACAAATTTTGTGGAGCGTTCACACGTACAAATCCGCTGAGCGCAACAGCACGAGAACAGATCGGGACAGCTCCACTTGGTTTCTCACGGGCAGTTCCTGTTGCGGAACAAAACGACAGGAATGCGGAAGTAAAACATGCGCATGCGTAAAGAAAGAAGAAGGCGGGGAAAAGGAAGTACCATTTCCCCTCCTTCTTTGTCACAAAATGGCTTCTTCTCCGGAGAAATCAACGATGTGGTCGATAATCAGACGCCGCAGGAGAGAGAGAAAAGACCCGCCATGTTTTGAAGCGCAAAATACCCAGGATGCATGTTGGCAAGTACCCGGATGGACTCCTCTGACGCGTAGCGAGGCCACTCCCATAGCGAGCATTTGCTCTGGAGCAAATTTAACAGTTGCGTTCATACGTGCACATTTGCTTCGGTACTGCTTCAAGAACGAGCATTTGTTCGGAGCAAATTTTAAACCACCTCCTGAGGTGGTTTAAATTTGCTCCGGAACAAGCTGTTTTCGGGCACTAAGCCGGAACAAAGTTGCATGTATGAACGCTCGAGGGGAGCAGTTGCGCAGTAAGTCCGAAATAAATCTGCCCGTGTGAACGGCCCTTATGATGTTACGACATTCACGTGCCTTTGACAGGCAACCACAAGAGCAGTAAACTGGCTCGTGTCAGAAAAAAAAAATACAGAGGTTGCTTGCTTTGACTGACAACAGCAACAATAAATATTCCCCTAAATCTTTCTACTTATCAGCGGAACATTTCCTCATCAGGACACATTCCGAAATGCTGCGCTGACTGAGGTAGAAGTTATTTCGTGATGACTTAAGAAAAACGTTGCAAAGAAGCATCAAAAACAAATGAAGAAAAATGCTTTGATCGTGTTACTACTCAAAGTAGTTTTAAAAAATACTTTACAACAATGTAATTAAACCGTATTTAGTTTGCGAGTTCTTAAATGTCCCCTCCTCATTATTTAAAAATGTCTTGGATGTTATTAGTTAGCTTGTTTGTAAAAAGGATTTCAATATAGTCAGAGTGGACTATTTTTAGCAACACGTAATTGACTCTGCCTATATATATGCGGACCTGAAGTTACAGCTCGCGGGCTTCGGTTCGAGATCCATTTTAGTGTTACTTTCCAGTTAACTCAGCAGGCAACCAGATCAACCGAGATGGTTTTCTTGGTTCAAATGAAGGAAGCAAACAAACAAACAAACAAACAAAAAGAGTCGGTCTTGGAAGTGTTGAGATAGAAAGAAGACACGCTGGCAAAGACGCCATCATCAGTCATCTCGGGGGGAGCGATGGCTCGACGGCGAAAGAAATCCCAGCAGCCCCGAGCAAGTGGCAACTTTTGACTTTCAGGCTGTTGTGTTTTCTTCCCTCCGCGCAGGATCACGGCAGCGAGCGCGCTAATTACTGCTCGCTTTCTTCCTCGCGCATGAGAAAGAGGCAAGGAATGCTATTTCTGTTGCTGAGCTCCATAATACGATCTCTGCTATTTAGCAAACATTAGCCCTCTTGTTATTTTCGGTACTGCATCACAATGACTAATATTTACAGCTGAGTTTTGGACCGAGAACTGTCGCGAATAGCCAAATCCATGAATAACTGATGCGCTCCTCCGCCGCCCCAAAACACATTTATAATTTCCTAGAGAGGCCACAAGAATGCGGAAAAGCACTGCCTGAAGCGCCTCAACTCCCTTCAACATAGTTCCTTTGTACCAAAATGCTATTCAAAGTTCAAGGCATGCGGCCTTGAGACTTTTTGGGTGTTCTTGAATAGTACAATTGTCCACCCACTTTTGTGTCAATCTGTGAAAGTGGTGTTTTTTTTTTTTTTTTCATGTGGTGCTCCCGGGAAATTTGTGGTGAGGGTTCATGTTTGGCTTCATTGCTGTTTGCAGCTTTACAGTGAAATCATCATCATCATCATTAATTGTTTAAAGGCTTATTTAGTTACTTCTTTATTGTCGATTATAAGTGTTCAAAACATTGTTTATTGCCAGTGGTGTTTCGCACAGTTCATTATTCAGCCCCTGCTGGGTTTTTTTTGTTTTTAACCCAGGAGCACACTCAAACAGAAGCTGTTGTCAGCCACATTCACATGTAGCCTCTCAGTTGTCATACCAGCCCCGCCTCTTAAAGGCACCTGAAAGAATCTAACAGACCCCATGCTGTTGAAATATGTAGAGGTGCAACAATTAACGGACCACTAATCTATTATCATTTTAATTGATAATTATGATAATCGATCAATCAATTAGGCACCTTATGAATTTAAAAGTATGCTCATGCTTCTTCAATCAACTTTTCAACAGATTCCGTAGTCCATCATCAAATTGGAATGAATATATTTGTGCAGAATCAAAATAAAACATTAGATTTTACTCTTGAAAATAACCTTTATTTTCTGGCACGGTAGAGACAAGATCAGACCAGGAACTGAATCATAAATGATTGATGTTTGTGCATTTTCTGTACTGCCAATTTGAAAATGGAAAACATTTAAACCTTGAGAAGACAAAATCTGAAGAGCCCGTGTTAAGGCGCGTTCCCACGTTGCAATTTGTGGCATAAGTTTTGTGGCATGCAACACATTGCAACGTGTGAACCCCGAAGTTGGACAGACTTTTGTGGCATGCAACGTGTTGGATGCGTGTTGCATGAAATAGGACTTGCTCTATTTTCTTGCAACGTGTTGCATGAACCCGACCAATCAGAACGCGTTGGGCTATCACGTGACAAAAACATTGCATCGTAAACACGGAACGCGGGAAGTATAATGGCGTAGAAACAGAAATAAATAAAAAAATCGAGCTCTCCCGGGGCGACACCGAAAGGTTTATTAATTATTACCATTCGCATGATTGCTTGTGGAACGTCGGGAGCCAGTTCTACTCAAGGAGGGAACACCGACAAGCTGCCTACACGAGCATATCGGAGTTGATGGGCGACTGCATGACAGGTGTGGATGGCGATCGAGGCAGCGTCTTCGATTATTATGTCGACAATAATATCATAATTACTTATTGTCGAATATTGTAGGGTGGTTGGAGTGAGAAAGATTACCGAATGTAATTTATTCGGCGACTATTTTGCCAAAATAATGAGCACAACAAAAGTTCAAAATTGGTGCGATCCATTCGAATGAAATTTCTGAAATTATCGGGGTCCTCGGCCGCCAACTCCTGCATCAGAGCGTTGTAAGCGCCGAGTTCTTTCCGTCTCCCGATCCACGGTCGTACCCAAAACGACCGTTTGGGTTTTGGCTCCTCTAGCTCGGCTAGTAGACCGATAGCTGCCAGTTCGAGGAGATCATCGTCGCTGTCGTATTGAAAATTAGCCGCCATAGTCACAGAACGAAATAACGTTAAACGCGCATTCGGAAAACTATTCCCGCGAGATTTGAAATTGTTTGCAACTGTTGCAACGTGGGAACACATTCGGTTTGCAACATCATATTTGCAATTTGTCTTATTCAACACGTTGCATAAAACAAATTGCAACGTGGGAACGCGCCTTTAGTCATGCTCTCGGTAAATACGGTCCAAGTTCCAACCCCTGAGTCAGCCCCTCTTAAACAGTAATTATTGTGCCTTGTGAAGCCCAGCTAATATTCGCCTACAGTTGTTCACCTCATTGCAATAGCCACGAGGCCGTACGCCTTTCCGGCGCCCCGGCTTTAGCTGACTTTGATCCCCCGGAATCCCATTCGATTTTGGGATGAGGAAAAAAAGACGCACACAAACACAGCTAATGCGCCGCAACTCGGCTGCATTGTAAGCAGGTTTTATGGTTTACATCGATGGGCAGATAATCAAATGTAGGTCACCGAGGGGTTAAAGAAATAGATTGTGGGTGCAGCTAATCGTTGGATGTCCTTTTCGGATTGCGATTTACGTTACAAATCAAGCATCAATTGGGATGGGTTATTATCCTGCATATGATTATCATTAGTCTCCCTTTTTTTCTGTTAATCACGGCCATCTTGGAAGGATGGATGTTAGTTGATTGTGTTTAATTTTCCCGTATGTAAAGACTACTCCACACAGGTTGTTTTATCACATAGAAGATAAAGAGGGGGCGTGCGTGGAGGTTTGCGGTGCATTATCCAAATGACAAACAATCCAGCCAAGAGCTTGATTCGTCATCGTCTGATTAGACCGCTCTCGGGCGTTCCTGGTTTGCTTCTCAAGGGCACGGACGAGACGTGCGGCACAATGTGTACGATTCCTCCACGCCTTCCTACCGGGAAATATTCCGCCCACTCCTGTCCCTAGAAAAACAAAACATCTCTCTTCTGTCCTCGCGTTTCCTCACACTATGAAGCAAGACATTGATTGGCCTAATGATATCATTTACATGTGTCACAATGGGGAGCTCCGAGACCGGAGTGCATAAAAGCTTAATAACTTAACCGTTTCATGAGTTATCATGTTTCACTTGCTCGATCTGTTTAGTTTTGCTTCGTATGGCAAATTGAAAACACCTAGCTGCTTTAGTGATGGGGCGGCACAGCCTCCGATGCGCTCTAAGCCGCTTATTTTACAGGACAAACAGTCAAACGCACGGATATGAAATGAAAACACGCGCAAGGAGCATGGCGAAGACGCTTACTGAAATAAGCGCGTGCCAAACAGCCGGCAAGACTGACAGCAGGCTTTTGACGTCATTCACTGGGCCATGCAACAAACAAATGATGCACGATTGAGTGGCTAATTACGCTTAATTACGCTTCATAAAACCAGCTTATTTCTTGACGTGTTTATTTTTATATCGATATATCTTGATCTAAAGCTACATCTACATCCGTTTTCTCGAGTAATGTGCTTATACAACTTCACTATACTTCCTTGACACCAATTACTATTTCGTATAAAGTGTCTGATCATGTTTGGGGAGGTTTTTTGTGCTCTTTCCACAATGCTGTAAGAGGCCATCTTGTGTTATTTCACCGCATCGTAGAAAGAGCACAAACAATGGAATAGCTAAGTCCTCACTGTACATTGCTGCGGCACAGATTTTATTCTATGGACTTTATTTTATGGAAACCCAAGCGGCGACCCACGCACATTTTAGTAACTGACGGGGAGGAGCGTGGCCATGCACGATCCGCTCGGCTCGTGCGTTTTGCGCGTCTTCAGATCAGCGCGCTCGAGGGATGAGGGCTTGTTCTGGTGATGGATAATAAGCTCTTTGTCTTCGAAGCCCCCATGGAGGTCATGCACTCTGCTAATCCACAAAACACACACATGCGCACACACACACACACACTTGTGCAGGGTCACTCCCCAACGACCTACTGCAGGCTTGAGAGGCTGAAACCACGGACGACTGTCCAAGACACGAATACGTCAGAGACTTGAACAAAACAAGCCATCTCGGGAAATTTTGAAATTCTTCCACCACGGTCGACGTTCCCGTGACACCCGATCGACCATTTCGATACCCAGTTCACGGCAAGACAGTTGAGGGGCAACTCGATAAGGAAAGCATTTTTTTTTTTACGTGACCCTTGCAGAAGATGATGTTTCGCATCCAGACGGTCGGTGACCTTGTCAACGCCCGTAATGATCGCGAGGAATGAGCAGCGACGACAATAACGGCCCTTCTGCGGGGGAAGTGGCAACTTGGAAGGGCATGTGTCGGTACGCTGGGGGGAGGCGAGGCAAGGTAGAATATGAAAGTCTTTATGCGGCAGCAGCCGTCCACTCGGGTAAGCAGCGGTCGCTCGGATGAAAGGACGAGCGGAGCACTGGGGGGGACTTAACATGTGCTTCCTCTATGATTGCGCTGCGTATCTGGCCGCCGTCCCGCAGCGACTCGAGTGTACCGAAGTTGAGTGAGGCCATTTGTGAACGCTTTCTAAAGGTTTTTTTTTTTAAACTGCAATTTTCCTTCCAACCAGACAAGTAAAACTCCCCCACTTCAACATCTTTATCTCCGGCCATTTCCTATACAGCTTATCCGCTTCAGGGTTACAAAATACTGGAGTCTATCCCAGGTGACTTTGGGCGAGAGGAAAGATATATCCCAGTAAATCACAGGTCACATATTGCATATGCAGACTAGAGTTTAATGATTTAGAAATTTCAGCCATTGCAGCGGGCGGCCATTTTGTCACTTTCTGTCAACCGAAAAATCACAGTTGCTCAGGGCTCAGGTCACAACCATTCACGGCGCGCCCGTTTTCTGAAGCCGAGAAGCCTCTCTTCCGACTGACACGAACGAATGAATTGGTCCGAACTGTAGCTCCATCCTGGTCGTGAGCCGTAGTAGGTGATTGCCTGACAATTTCCTCAGCTCACTCCGCACACCTTGCTGATTCCCTTCCCAGCGGGTTTTCTCTTCCCAACCTAATTTTGTCTTTCAGTTTCGTCTGCTCGTGCCCGCGGGCTCATCACTCCCTTCTGAGATGATATTGCTTCTCTTTGTGATCTTGGGGTTTCTTTTTGGAGGGGTGGCAGAACAACGGTTACATTCATTTATCCATTTTGCAGACACAAAGATTTTTTTCCCCTCAATAGAAAGCGGCATAGTTCATTACACCGCAGAGTTCTGCTGGCACTCCTGCAAAGGCCCCCTCCCCCCTTGCAGCACTTGGACGAGGTGCGACCATCACACAGCTTGTGTTTATGGAACATACTGACATAATGTGCGTTTGCTTCCGCAACTTTAAACCAAATGGACCCCAGGGGTCTTAACATGTTTGGCCAAAGTACCCCAAACATCAAGAACGACTGCACTGTTTCACTCTCTTCTTGCTCCTCTGTCTTATCTCATTCAAATGAGCCATTGGTCACCCCGCCTACTCTACTGCGGGTTGTGTCGATGCAAATTCAGCTAAACAACGCAGCGGTGCTATGGAGAGTCTACTTGGCCTGATTGGGGGGGGGGTGACAATGAATCTCCCCCAGTTTACCATACAGATGAAATGTTGGATTATATATCACTCAGAGGCGGCACTTCATCACGAACCGATCAAATTGCGCTCAATTGATGTGCCGATTGGTGCATGTGGTGCATGACAGGGACACACCATGTCCAAAACGGTGGCTAAAATCTCGACGCTTTTTCTGACACAGGCAGCTCCCCAGAAATGCAATTTCACACTGATGGATGGACAGGCACTCCGAAGACCTAACAATTTATATACACGCCATTCAAAAGTTCATTTTGTATCACGCGTCCCCTTTCAGGCCGAGGATTGGCGAGACTCACTCTGTGAACTTCATATCCACAGATAACAAGATGGCTATGGCATTTAAAGCCTTTGGGAGGCAAGAAAAATAGCTCCTCTAGATTCAGCTCTACTTAAAACACTTCCTTTCTTTTTTCCATGCGCTTTCTTCCGAGTAGGCCATCGGGTGCTGTTTGCCATCATTAAGTTAAGTAAAGTTTAACTCAAGGGGACTTGTTGTTAGATGTGGGCCGGCTGGAGGTGCTTTGACTCCCGTTTATCGACGTTGTGCTTCCAACTATTGATGCCGACCGGGGAGCGATGGCCTTCTGCGGGCCGTCTCCCCTTGGGTGCACTCGAATAGCTTCTTGGCTGCGGCAAACTGTAAGTGAAGCTTTAATAAACCAAGTCTGTCTGGTCTGACCAGATTAGAATGGCTGCTCCTTTTCTCCCGGAGTTTATTCCTTCGCTTGGGCACGAACAGCAGTTACTGTATGCGCACATTTTGTCACTTGTCGTATATCCACTGGTTGAATGGGCAGTTATTAAACGAATCAAGAATACAACTGCGCACGCGGCAGTCGCCATTAACAACCACGTCGGCAGCAATACTAAGCAAAACAACAAAACCGGAGTCTTATTCACCACAACAAACATGACCACAGCAACAGCCATAACCACCACCCGAATAACAAAAATCACAACCATCATCGACACTTGCACCATCAACTGCAACCATCCTCACACTTATGACCACATCAACAAATGCAACCAATCAACAACCAATATAAACATCAACACAACTACGTTCATGAAAATCACGGTAACCACCCCCAAGAGCAAGCACACCCCCTAAAACAACCACCACCCGCGGCAAAGCAATCACAACCGACAGCATCCACCAGACCAACAAAAATAAGAATCACATTCAGCAACAATCCTAACTAACAACAACACCCGCACAACCATAAAAAAGATCACAACACCAACAATCGCACACCTCGGACCATAACCATGACGAGGTTACCATTTCATTCAATGCCCCTGGTGCACTGTCTGAACAAAAACTCATATTTTTGTCCTCCTTGGCCCCTGCCTCGCTTCTCCGCAAAGCAACATTACAATTGCCAAAGTAGAATTTGCGTAATCCTACTCTGCAAACAATCAAACAGTGACAACCATTCTTTGCCCGAGTCAACAATGTGTGCATACTGCTGAGCCAAAGTGAAAGGAAGTGGCTCGATGCATGCCAAAGTGTCATTACGTGTGTGTGTGTGTGTGTTTGTGCGCGTGAGTGTGGCGTGTGTTGTGTAACGGGATATGTCAGCTTGTGTGTGTCAATAAGAGTTGTGCACTGTAAGAAGCCTTACAGCCCCCCCCGTTGTCACTTTCACCTCCTCGCCGCCCCTCTCGACTCCGCTTTAGCGTAACTTTTTGTTTTTCTCGCATCAGCAAGGCCCTAAATCATTTCCGTTTGGATCTGTTCAGATTAAACCGTTTGACGGGCGCTCGCATGGGCGCGTGCGGTGCGGGAACGTGGGCATTGACTCTTAACGGTTGCCGTAGTAGAAACAGACTGCGCATGACACTGGGAGGGATGAGCTCTAATTTTGACAAATTGTGGTGATTTCACAGCCGTTTTGGTCTCCGTGCTTTTGTATTCATATTACAGCCAACACAAATTGGAACACTTCTGGTGCAGCATCTGCTTCGTGTTTTGGGGAGGTGTCAGGAATACGAAACTTTTATTTTCCAAGGCTTGAAAAGTTTTAAGAAATAGCACCTAATCGCTTGTAAAATTGAAGCGTCGGAAGTGCTTTTTGGGATGCTAAGTGTCATTTGTTTCATTTATAATGTAATACCTTGTGTGACTAATAAAAATGGTTTCGAGTTAAGAGGTGGGAAGGCCCTCTTGGAATCGTTTATTATTTACGATCAAAGAATCCCATTTTTTTTTTTTTTCTCAACACGCCTGAAACTTCACCACCTTTTTGAAGCACTTGTAACCCAGTGATGGTATGTGTTATAGAATCCCGAACAAGACCTGCCAAAAATCGCACAATAACGTCCCCTGGAGGGTAAAAAAAAAAAAAAAACAACCAGAAAAAAAATCGTCTATACGCAAGAAAAAGTCGGCCATTGTAGTTTAGCCCACTGCTTCCCTGTCATGTGTCACTGATATCCAAGCAGATGTGACACAAGAGCAGAAGAAGAAGCCCCCACACTCCTGCCACGCAGAACTTTCACCACCGCCAAAGCATGTTTTTAGCACAAAAACGTTTAGGTCAGCTTGTACTCTAAATTTGACAACCTGCCAAAACCAGCCCCAAAACAATCGTAAACGAGTTTTCTGACACCAAGCAGCTTTTGCTGATGTCACGCCACAGGCGCCAAGTGCCTTGGCCCGTTACAGGATCTGCAATGTGAACTGCCTGTACCGGACGGAACTGTTTGTACAATGTTATTACACCTTCAAAAAAAATTAGCAAGCAAGGCAAATAGGCTGACTCCGCAGCTTCTCAGCTGTGGTGCGTTGCACCTACCTCAACAAGCGCTGGATGGATGCATGGATGGAATCGGCTTCAGTCTTTCGTCCAGACAATATTCAGAACTCGTAAGATTGCTGTAACATGTAGGACACAGCCAGTACTTGCCAGAAATCTCTGCAGCTCCTCCAATGTTGCTGTAGGCCCTTTTGGCAGCCACTGCCCCCGTTTTTAATGATCTTGTCAGCAGTTTTGGACCGAAGTTCAGTTCTTGGTAATGTCGGGTTACGCACCGCATACATTATTAAGAGGTAGCACATGGACCAAGAAAGTAGGCGCGCAAAATTGTGGAGCAGATCTGGTAAAAAGCGCAGATTTTGTCAGGCTGTCTATTTCAGTCAGCTGGCATCGGGAACAAGTGGGATAGTGACCCGCTAGCGCCGACAGATGGAGCGTTTCACGTCACACTCGCTGTCATTTGTATTACTCACCGCATGCAAGACCGCAGTGGAACAATGTCGCCTGGGAAGATTTTACCCCAGGTGGAGGTGGGTGCTGAAAATGTCTTCGTTATATTAGTTTTTGGGCTCATCTAACCATTTTTGTTGTTTTATTGGGTTTGATTTGGGAGCCGTACCCAATTTCGTGACGCAAATGACAAGTAATAGCTTCATATTTTTTGTCAAATGACAGATGGAAAAGTATCCACTTTCATTCAAAACGTTCTGAATTTTGACATCACGAATCCAGTTAGAGAAGATGTTTATTGGCGCTGTATTTTTTTTCCCCCTTACGTTGTGAGCTGCTGCTTCAGGAGCTAGAAGCTACTGGCTTTGTTGCAACATACTACTTCTGCCTTTGTCGTCATACTAGCAAAAGCCGTACACAGGAATCTATTTCCGTTTTATTCCAAATTGGTGATGAGTTTGTGGACCATGATGTTATGCTATTTGCTTTTTGTTTTTTTTAATTTGTTTTTTGCCTGCTTGCTAGTAGCTCTCATGTTGCCTTTGTAGCCAAGCTAATTAGATGTGCAGTTTTCCACAGAAGTCAAATGGAAGGGTTAATCTCACTGAATTTTGCTAAATGCCCTGGCGGTGGTCTGTCGATCTATTTTGTGGGTCTTTTTGTATTTTTTGTGTGTGTTTATCGTATTAATTCTGCAGGTGTCAACAATTCCATGAAGTTGATGACATGATTTTGGCCACCTGAATTGTACCGCCTCGGATTTGTTGCTGGCCTTTCATGGAATCTCTGAGGATCTTTCCCTTGCTCTCTCCCTCGTTTCTCCTGCAGCCTTCTGCTTGGCATTCAAGCCTCGGGGCGCCGCTACACCTACTGTCAGAGTGGGTGGGGAGCCCAGATCAATGTTTCTAACGCAGTGCTTTAGCATACAAAGAGAGAGCTTGATACAGCCCATCGGGAAATCATGTAATGGACTATTTATACCGAAGGCCGCCGCAGCTCGCATTACGGTCTTTCTTTGCCGATTTATTTATTTTGCCGCAACCCGTCGTCGTCTTCTCCGGCATTGTGAACACGGCCCAGTGTGTAATGTGAATGTCTCCATTATGCCGTGTCATTGAGCAATACTCGCCGAGGAGTACGGGGGTGGCCCCCGGAACACCTTCCAGTCGATACCTGTCGTATGTTTATTTCCCGTCCCGGCAACTCCTCTTGATTCAGCCCAGATGACATTTATTTCGCCGCTGACCTTTTGCCGCTAGCCGGCCGGGAGATCACATCATTGCGCTTCAAATGCGCGCCACCTCCACGCTGATAAATGACTTTGACAAAAAGATGCTGTTCTCCTCCTCGAGGACGCGCCGCTGCTTGTTACATAAGGGCGAGTCAAACAAAATGAATGACTCGATCCACCCTTTGGGAGATTGAAACTCGGTGAGGAGTATGGCAGGTGAAAGTAACCCTAAATGAAGTGGTCCCCCCACCCCCTCTTATTGTGATTGCAATGAATGCAGAGGGCCTCAACAGGTGGACCCCGGTCTGTATTTGAACCGAGATGTTCTTCTACACGTAAAATAAACAAATCAACTTGTTCATAAGAAGAGCAGCCTATTTCTGATAATGTGAACCGTAAGGTGGCTGTGCTAACCAGTTGGCCACCAAAATAATAATAATAATAGTAATCATAATAAAACCAATAATAAACTTATTTTTATATCACCTTTCCAAGGTGCTACACAATAAAAATTGGCATATTGAACGAAATAAAACTTGAGCAAATTACACAAGCTTAGTGTAATAAAAGACTAAATGAATTAGTGTCAAAATAATAATAGTCAATAAAAATCAACGAGAACATCTACATTGTACACAAAAATACAAATCCAGAACGTCTCGACCGTGGGAAAGATGTGCTCAGTAGAAAAAAAAAGGGAATTTGTCATTTGCTGGGCCCATCAGTTTAATTGGCCGACTGATTTTAATTGGCCGATATTAGCCCTTTTTACGGACAATTATTCGGTTATCAGAATTTTCCTTTGCCAAATCTCAGAATCGGTCGGGCCCTTGTCATTTCTGACTATAGACAGATGTTGACACAAGTGACAAACTATTTGTAAATCCTGCTTTGCATGCTATATGTTATGATCTTCTGGAACCCTCTTTGAGGACACCTACCCAGATTGGGTCGATTTAAATGTGACTTGAATCCAGCCGCTTTGGACGCGTTGGACGCTGCTTTCGTCTTTGACTCCTTTCGTCTTGGCGCAACCGGACAAACCTCCAAGATGCCATTTGCACAGACTTGCATGGACGCATGCCTACTTCCTATAGATTTCCTGCTGGCGCGCGGCTCCTTCCATTGATCATGTCCGGCAGTTACTTGGAAACCGAGGCATGAGCCGGCCGGGAAGCTGACGCTCATGCCGCTTCATCACTTGACATCGACCGTCAGCATTGAATAGCTCTTGTTTGTTCCCCAAAGTAAAGGAAGCCCCCCCGCCTTTCTCTCCTCGGGGCGACTTTGACATAAAATATGTACGAATACAAAGTAAATGAAGTACCTTTCAGATTAAGCCGGATGCTGTTGAAAGGTTTTCATACGGGATTATTCGATCGACGTACGCTTCCTTTCAGCTAGCCAGAGGCTTATTAATCAGAAAGCCCCAGCGTGGTGGCCCACCCTTGTTCATAACAACTTATCATTTCCTCCACATGCTATCATGCCGCTCGGCTCTGTGTTTAGGGCCCATACAGAGTGAATGTGAGTAGATATCAAACATACGCCCACTGGTTCATTAACCGTGCATGAGCCGCATACCAGCCGATAATGTGGAATGTCTGGCAGTTATGCAGGTACGCGCGAGGGTGAGCGTGGGGGCAATGGCGCCCATTTTTTATCCATCACTAGCGCCGGCCGGGATCATCTGTGTTTATTTGTTTATCGCTCTTTGTCACACAGAAGTATAGGGTTGCAGGTCACGTAAACATACTTTGTGTTCGTCGATGGGCGTGTTTTGTGGAAAGCCATGTTTGGACGGACTGTCTAAAAAGCTAAAAATGGAACTCACCTTTATGTCGAGTGTAGTTGTAATTAGCTGTACTTGTTTCTCTTCAACAAGCCTGTCCCATCTGGCGGTAATGAGAGACAATGGCACTGAAAGTGGGTTCATTATGGCTTGGTAATTTTTGTTTTGGTTGCCGTCGTTGCAGAATATGCCGCTTCACAAAATTAGGATGTGGGAACTGGATGCAAGGCATTCCGTGCTCTTTAATTACAGTTTTCCTTACAAGTCATGCGAGTGTACCACTACACCATCAACAACTTTACTTCCTATGCATTTTTTTTAAATAATATGAAAATATTCCAATACGTTTAATATACAGAGAGAGACCAAGAAGCGCAATCAATGATTGCACGCTAGTGTAGATTTACTCAGTAAGTCGTTTAGTAGCTACTGTCGTCGGCGCAAATCGGAACGCTGGAATTGGAAACGCTTAAATGTCAGTAGATAATGAGCTTTGAGTTTCTCTCAGCATGATTTTTTTTCTTCTTTTCTTCACACGAAGCTGAGAAGCACTTGAAAGAAAGTCAAGGAGAAGGACAGTGAATGATTCATGACAGCGCACTGCCGCCAAATGAACAAGCTGCGAATAGAACCTCTCCTTGCTGCCATCAACACGTTTCAAAAACCAAAGACAGAAACAGAATCATTTTCCCTTCACAAGACAAAACGGGGACATGATCTCCATCTTTAATTAAACTACCATTGAGCGTGAGGCTTTTTGTAAAGGTTGAAAATTCATTCCGTTTGTGTGCAAAAAAAATAGTAAATGAATTTAGTTTGTTTAAATCTGCACATACATTATGCAGCCTGGCCATGCCAATCAATCAAACAGCCTTTTACCATCTTAAAAAACAAGTCCAGATTGAGACCTTGCATGCTCCAAGCAGACCAGGAGAAGCTTATTTATGCTTTTATCTCCAGTAGACATGATAATTGTCATTATCCTCTGACTGGACTCCCTCAAAAGAGCATCAAACAGCGGCAGCTCATTCAGGACACTGCAGCTCCGGTTCTGAACAGAACATATTACTGCAGTCCGAAAGACTTGACACTGGCTTCTAGTCAGCTGTGGAATAGACTTGAAAGTTCAGCTACTAGTCTATAAATCATTGAACGTTTTAGATCCTGAACACATTATTGAACTACTAATAGAATGCAGGGCCCTGCCAGGCTCTCGGATCTGCCTCTGATCAATTTGTGAAGCCCATAGTTCAAAGCATACTGAAGCAGCATTTGTTATTACATTTATGCTGCACTCAAATGTAATACTCTGCCAACAGAAGTGAAATCAGCTCCAAGTGTAAAAATGCTTTCAAAAAATATTTGAACAAGATTTTAACAACTTTTAAATGTTTTTAACTAACTAGCAAATACTTTTTGCTGTGTCTTTGCTTGTGTGAAGCACATTTAGTTACCTTGTGTATGAAACGCACTATACAACTGAAGCTGCCATGCCTTGTCTATATTAGGACCACTCTTACAATCTATTGAGATCATCCATTTTCCAGAGCTGGCAGAAGAATTCCGAATAGTGAGGCAGATGTACTCACCACTTGAACATAAAGCGTGCTTGCTTTTTATTGACGCTGTCATAGATGTGTTTATTCCTCTCTCATGAAGGGAGTGGATGGGCCTCAGGCCGAAGAAGAAACCCAATAGGATGTATTTCCTCATTTGCATTGTTGGGAATTGTCCTGGTAATTCGTTTAATTTAATGGTTGTACCTGAATAAAACAAAATTTTGGCATTCGCAGAAGATTGGCATCTGTGCAGTAGTACAATTTGGAGAGGAGTTGAAATGGGATTGTTTGTCCTTGGCGTCCAATTCAGCTCGTCATCAGACAATTTTTATAAGGCACTTCTCGGCATTTTTAATCATTTATCATTGGCATGCAATTGTTGTTTATTATGATGCCTCTGACCAATTTTTACAAACTTCTCCTAAAAATGGATCTACATGATGACTCGATTATGAAAATAACTGTTGATTAATTGATGATTGATTAGTTGTCAATTAATCAATTAATTTTGATACCTCTAATGTATGGCCTCAATGAATGGAGCCTGACATGCCACACCCACTAAGGAAGTGGGTCTGGAAAGACCACCCTTGACCACGGTTGAGCCCCAGTTCAAAATGAGGCGTCCAATCAAAATTGTTTGTTCTTTGTGAGAAATTTCACTCTTCGATGGCAGAAATCCGTCCTCATTCAAAATGGCACATGGGAGAGAGCGTTAATAGTTTAACCTAATTTTGCATTGAATCCATTTTAAAATAACTACAAACTCACAGAGTCGTAAAAACCCCAGCAGCTGATGTTTTTTTTTTTTTTTTTTTTTTTTTACGACACCCTCTCTTTTCTCATTGGTTCATTTCCCCTCGAAAATGCCCTTTTTTTTCCTGTGGATATTTTTAGCAAGCAGTTCCAAACATTATTTTGAGTGGCTTTTCAGTCGGGATTGATGGCTTTGTATTTCTTTTGTGCCATTTGGTAACCAAACTACTAGAAACAGCTTTTCGTTTGACACAACTGCAAAATTGAACACCTGAAATGAATTGCGCCCGACAAAAAAACACGTGTAGGCCAGAAACATCAAAACAACAAGTAAAGCGGTAAGTGCACATACTTTCATTGCCGCCGGCCGACTGAGCGCCCTCCCCGTGTCTCTCCGGTTCTGATAAAAGAGTTCTCCGTGGAGGGTAACGCGGCATCAAGACCCAGCTGGGCTGCCGGTGAGAGAGGCCAATGAGGGAGGCCTTTAATCACATCACCTCGCTTTTGATTCCAACATTGCCAAAGATATGAGAGTGCGTTGCCAAATTGGGATTGAAGTGGCGCGACTGCTCATTTTAATCTGGCTGGTTTTGATGTGGATTAATTAAAAGTGGATTCTTAACAAAAAAAAATGTGAACACCATAATGAGCACGTAAATGCATATACTACCTGTATTTCGCTGGACATTTACAGCACCAGTGGAAGCCAAACGAGCTGGAGAGTGTGTTGATGCGCCGTGTCCACATGTTTTGTATTGAATTCGGCCTTTACAGCAAGATCAATAAAGCCAATCGGGAACAGGAAGGGCTTTTAATGACCCTGCTTGACTAATCAGCAGCAATTTGCATGGATTAACACTCTCCACCGTGGTCAATTTGACAGAATCGGGATTGAAACGTATATTATGTTTATGATGTACCGATTGGGAGCAGCTTTGGGACTCGATAAAAAAGAAAACAAATGCTGCTGAAGTTACCAATTGTTTGGATGTCGGATTACAAGGTTTGCGTGTATGCTGTGAAAGTCGCCTCATTTTCTGCAACAGAGGTTGCTTGACTTTAGTTGTCTTACGAGCCAAAATATGAGCAAGCGTTAAGCCAGACCCTCTCTCGAGTGAGGTAAAAAAAAATAATAAAGAAATACATAAGGCGTAGAAAAAAAAGTAGTGTGTTTCCGGTAACCCGACCGACCGAGAATTTCTACCTCAAAGAAAAACTTTACGGTCGGCATTTTTTTTCAAATCTTCTACATTTTTGTCTAATAATAGCCTTTCAAAACACTTAAGGGCGCTTTACAATCAAAACAAAAACAATAAAACCACAGACAAAATTATAAATAACAAAAGGAAAGATGAATTTAGAGCGTTTACATTGGTGCAAACTCTCGCGATATTCACGTTGCGTCGTTTGCCCTGTTGTCTGTCAACAACATTGAATCGTGGCGGCGGCCACGATCTCCGATAACAGTTTATACCGCGTTTTGTGTGTTGCAGTCGCATGCTCGCACCATAATATTAAGAAAATAGCATCCACTGCTGTATCGAAAAGATTCAACGAGGCGAGGGCGGTGGCGACGTTCAAGTCGGCCGCGAGAGGCGGGGGCGGGCGTGGCGGTGGGACGGGCGGGGTTGTGGTACGGCGCGCCGGTCGTTGGCGGTCGTCTACTCTACCCCCCACCCCCGCCACGAACACCCAGCGCCCGCCCGCGCCCGACCCGCGAGGCGGGCGGCGGCGCGCACCCGCCTCCGAGCCCGGAGCGAGCGCAACCCAAATAAGCGGCGGCGCCGCCGCCGCGAGCGGCGGGACGACGGCGGCGGAGGCGTCGCGGGGAGGGCGGTGTCGGGCGCGGGTCGGTCGGTGCGCCGCGCTACCTCCGCGTCCCGCCCGTCCCCGTCACTACCCGGTCAGGCGCCCGTCGGCGTTCCCCGCCCGCCCACCCCCGCCGACCCGCGCGTCCGCGCGCTCGTTGACGTCGACCCCCCGTCCGCCTTAGTCTTACGGCACCCTAGTCCAGGCCGGGCCACGACCACCACGGGCCGTCTAGGTCGCGGGACGCAGAGGCTCTAACACCCAGCCGCTGGGTACCCAACTTCGCTTCGCCGCCCCGGGGTTTCAATCAGTGGCGATTGCTCGGACTGCAAGGGAAGCTTGGCTTCCCCTAAAATGTCAAAGAATAATTGATGAAATATATGAATGTAAATGTCATTGTGTGTACATGTCATTGACTAAATATGCGCTACAATGTGCTCAACTTTTGCCTCGAATCAGCTTCTTCTTATTACTGGTTACGACGTACGACGCGAGTCCCTTCTCCTTCACGCCGCAGCTTCGCTGTGCTTTAAACGGTAGTGAGTTCAGGGTAGGTTGTCCCAATACGTTGAACGGAGACGAGTCATTGGATACAAACTGGTTTTTGTCCCGCCCACGTAGTTCGGCGTCTCTGGGACTGGATGGCAGTGGGAGGGTACCGGACGCCAGGCTTTTCAGCATCAGATTGGATGCCTGTGTGCCAGTTCGATTGACATTGAAATGAGCCAATCACCGAGCTTTTAGTGTAGGCATCTGTGCGAGCATTTTTTTCCAACTCGCATTCTGTTCCGAGTTGAGCTGGAGACTTCTCCTAATCATTTTAGCGACACTCTTTGTTGTAAACAAACAACAAATTAATCTTTTATTTCTGGTGGGTTTTATTGTAGTTCCTATAGTTGTAGGACACTAATTAAGTACGGGGAAAAGACGCCTTGTTGGTATGACAGGGTCACAGATCATTTTCTTGAAAAGGAACGGAGGTAGAGTAGAATTTGCGTATAAATAAACGGACACATTTTATGATGTCGACCAAAATTGAGCTTCCCCTCTTTGACAGACGAGCATCCGGCACTGGTTTCAATGTCTCCTTGTTTTATGTTTTATGGTTATTTTGTTTACGTTTTTGATGGGGAGGAGGGAGAAAAAAGATTAAAAAAAAAAAACTTTGTCCGACCTACCGACCCTATGCTGAAATTTCATGTTACCGGAAACACACTACTTTTTTTTCTACGCCTAAAGAGGAGAGCCACAGTCGGTGATGTAATTTCAGCCATTTAGACAGTTAATAATAATAGTAATAATAATACATTTTATTTATAAGCGCCTTTCAAGACACCCAAGCCATACAAATGGAAAATAAAAACACTTGCAAGCCGTTGCGTCATTGTTTGTCGATGCACCCTGGTTGTAAATCAGTCGGTCAGATAATCAACTTATTAAATCACTGGTATATAGTCTTTATCCTCTGCACAGAAAAAAACAAAAGAAACTAATATTCCAGCAACAAAATGTACATACAAATTGAATACTGCCCCCTCTGGCCAAGTCATGCATAACATTAATCATGATGCATGGACTGTTCACTAGTTTACCTTCTATTAGGTTGTTATGGATACATATATATCAAAGTATTATACAGCTTTATGTGTTTCAAATAAAAAAAAAACACATTAGACAAAATGTTCTTGTTTTTCACCGGCGGCTGGAACGAATTAATGGTATTTCCATTCATTTCAGTGCGAAAAGATCGTTTGAGATGAACTTCATTATTTCCCACCACTGGAAAATAACCTAACATGACATATGATAACATAACACCACCAAATCAATGAACTACAAGTCAGAACAATCCTGCTGTCTAGTTAGCACGAAACATGTAGCAGGTGTCTTTCTATTTCACTGACCTATGCCTGCAATTACTGTGTGAAAATATCAGCTCCCCTCTCACGGAATGTCATCTGGCGGCAGGCAAAGTTTAATCGAAACGGAAGCCCCCCACCTGATCTGACACATAGGTGATGAATCCCGGTGGCAAAGATGGAAAGGGCGGGGAAATTCATGCGCTCATCCGCATTTTTTTCTTTCTCGAAATATGCATCAACATAGGCATTTTTGCAGATTGGAACCAAAGCCAAACAATGACAAGTGCATTCAATGATTCACCAGACTGTACCAGCATTAAAAAAAAATGTTTGTTCAATTTAAGCCTCAGAATGTCTTGACAGAAGAAATACCAAGAAAAAAAATGAAGCTAATTTTGGCCAAGTGTGATCCAGAGTTGAAATTGCCTTACCCAAGTTGGCCATTTGCAGCATTTGGCCTAAATTAGTCAAAATACAATTGAGTGTGCTTTGACACTCTGACAGGGAGAGTTGCGAATGGCACATGGAGCCCATTTCGAAATCCCAGCAGGGAGCGTCATGGCATGATTCGGTTTTATAAGTGTTTCCCATTTGTCGGCTTGGCCAAAGTAAAAACATGCAAACTTTAGAGAAAGCACAACTTGACTGCTCGTTAAGAAAAACATGATGCTTGAGAAACCTTTACAACAGCATGATAAACATTTCTAGGATGTTTTATTTGCCATTTGGGGAATCTCCAATTACACAGTGACATTGGCCGGTTTTAAAAAGGAAAAATAAAATATATTAGAAGAAACGATGAACTAATTAAGGCATGTTAAAAATTTAATTTGATTAAAGAAATGACAATTTGAAGATTTAGACCTAAGATAAAAAAAAATAATCAACAATTATTATACAGTTGAATCGTGATTTTTGTGATTAATCTGCCCCAAAAATTCTGACTCTGTTTTCCATTGGAAGTATTGTATATCCAAATACTCGTTTCCAGACCAATTTTAAAAAAGTTTAGATTCATAGATCAATGTATTAGCACTTCACCTCCTACAGGTACCGGAATAGAAGTATGGCGACCACACTTTATAATTCTCACTGTTTAAGCCTTGAGGGAGGTATGTGATCCCATCGTCCACATTCTGAAACATATCTCGAAAGACACTCAAAGTGAACATGTGGCTCCTGTACCATGTTAGTATATTGCGACACATGCGCCGCATTTCAACAATAACGTTGCGCGGTGTCACATTTCGGTGACTACTCTAGATCAAGAAGCTTGGCTCCGGGATCAGTTCTTCACCGACGGCGCTAGCAATCACAGCGCACTAAATCGCCCAGCCGCCTCCGCTCTCTCAAATGCACCTTTCATCCCTGGATGCTCGTCGAAATGCATCCAATCGCTCCTCTTAATAACTCCAGACTATCCGATGCACTCTGCAAAGGGAAAAGTGGTGACGGTGGAAATGAGAAGAACACCTCGATCCGATATGCGCCATTGCGGGAACTGATTAACCAATGCCGCATGCATTAGTTACAGCTGCTGGCAGGTGATTTGGATGCCTATGATAATGTAGTAGCATGCCCCCCAAAACAAAAGAAAATTACTGCTGAAATTCTTGATCCATGGATTAGAATGAGAGCATGTCACAACCGAGCGGAATGACGCGATTCAGTACGATTAAGATTTGATGCAACCGTTCATTGTATACCGTAAAAATCCTATAAAAACGTACATACAGTGTGGGTGTGTGTATATACTTTATATATACTGTATATATATATATATGTGTGTATATGTATATGGTCCACGTACTATGAACCGTGATATAAGGGGGGGAAGCCTGTATTCCATTTTGCCACGTATCCTATTATAATAATAATAATAATAATACATTTTATTTATAAGCGCCTTTCAAGACACCCAAGGACACTTTACAATAACAAAAAACACAAAACAATACAATACAAAACAATACGGGTTGAGCAGCGGCAGCCAAACGCGCCAGCGTTCACTCAACCCTATTGCCTTACTTCCAAGGTCAGTCTTGTGAGTTTGCATGCAGTCTCGATGGGCGTTTTAACTACTGTATTAGCGGATTGGAGTCCTCGACAGACATCCGCATAGAGAAAAAATATCTCCGACATCACGCACCGCCGCCGCCATCTTCACTATCTCGACATCCAAACCTCACTTCCATTATCTGTTTATCCTCTCATCTCCCCCCTACGAAAACCCCCTGCCTCCATCACTCCCTTATCAGTCATCCGCTCTTCTCGTCCCTTACAGCCAAGCTTGGCCACGGCTGATAACGCCCGCCGCCGTTATGAACGAGGGCGGACTAAAACGGCGGGATGGGGTAGGCGCTCAAGCTCTTGGCTTGAGGAAAAAAACAAAACAAGTGGTCATGCTGCGAGGGCCTTTGAAGGTCTTTATGGCTGATTTTGTTCAAGCTTGACCTCTCTCTCTCGAGGGGATCAGGGACAACTCACAGAATCAGTCCTTTAAAAAAGTAATACATGCTGTGCATGCATCGGAACTTTTTTTTTTTTTTTACAATGCAATAGCCCAATTCCAATAGTTGATTCATTGACATCTGTTGCACTTTGTCAAAACCATTTAAGATAATGCTAGAACACACTGTAACTGATGTTTCAATGGATTTCCTATACTGTATTAAAAGAAAATTATTTCTTCGACATTTGAGTATCTGCATCTCGTCCCTGTTGTCCACTTATCAGCTTTTTCTACTGGCCTCTTTTTGCAGGATATACCCGAATATTATTGACAGATCTTGCTCAGAGTTCAAAATATTTTGGACAAGAACCCTATTCTTTGTCAGAGAAAGAACCTTTGTGTTCAAGGAATAGTATTGCCTCTATGAAGAAGGTTTGCGTCATGTTTTTTGTCCGCCATAGCCATGTTACTGCAAAGTGTGTTTTATTGGTATACAACTTTAGCCTGCCTGCCTAGCTATCTATCTACTTACAGTACCTATCCACCCAATAAAGGGCTATCTTGTTAACAAACTAAATACTGCCGCTAAATCACCCAATTTACTGACCAGCGAGACAGTTAACTCACTTCCTTGCTCACTCGCTATTTTGCCAACTAACCAGCCAGGTATCTGACTAATTAAGTGTTTGGCCATCTAGCTTGCTAAATAACTACATAGGTAAAACAGATATATACTATATAGACAGTTAACTAATTTACTAGCTGGATATTTAGCCAACTAAAAAACTGTATAGCCAGCTGTCAAAGTAGGTAGACTTATAGATTGCTAACTAATTTAAAACATGACTAGCTAGCTAATTACCTTGCTAACTAATTAGGTATGGGGCCCGGCCGGGCTCAGCCCGAAGAGGCAACGTGGGTCCCCCTTCTCATGGGCTCACCACCCATGGGAGGGGCCAAAGGGGTCGGGTGCAATGTGAGCTGGGCAGCAGCCAAAGGCGGGGACCCTGGCGGTCTGATCCTCGGCTGCAGAAGCTAGCTCTAGGGACGTGGAATGTCACCTCTCTTTCAGGGAAGGAACCCGAGCTGGTGTGCGAGGTAGAGAAGTTCCGACTGGATATAGTCGGACTTGCCTCGACACACAGCCTGGGTTCTGGTACCAGTTCTCTCGAGAGGGGTTGGACTCTCTTCTACACTGGAGTTGCTCATGGTGAGAGGCGCAGAGCAGGTGTGGGCATACTCATTGCCCCCCGGCTCAGTGCCTGTACATTGGGGTTCACACCGGTAGACGAGAGGGTTGCTTCTCTCCGCCTCCGGGTGGGGGGACGGGTCCTGACTGTTGTTTGTGCATATGCACCAAACAGCAGCTCAACATACCCACCCTTTTTGGAGTCCTTGGACGGTGTGCTGGAGAGTATTCCGGCCGGGGACTCCCTTGTTCTGCTGGGGGACTTCAATGCTCACGTGGGCAATGACAGTGAGACCTGGAAGGGCGTGATTGGGAGGAACGGCCCCCCCGATCAGAACTCGAGTGGTGTTTTGTTATTGGACTTCTGTGCTCGTCACGGATTGTCCATAACGAACACCTTGTTCAAACATAAGGGTGTCCATATGTGCACTTGGCACCAGGACACCCTAGGCCGCAGTTCGATGATTGACTTTGTGGTTGTATCATCGGATTTGCGGCCGCATGTTTTGGACACTCGGGTGAAGAGAGGGGCGGAGCTGTCAACTGATCACCACCTGGTGGTGAGTAGGCTCCGATGGTGGGGGAAGACGCCGGTCCGTCCTGGCAGACCCAAACGTATTGTGAGGGTTTGCTGGGAGCGTCTGGCGGAATCCCTGTCAGAAAGAGTTTCAACTCCCACCTCCGGCAGAGCTTTTCCCATGTCCCGGGGATGCGGGGGCATTGAGTCCGAATGGACCATGTTCCGCGCCTCTATTGTTGAGGCGGCGATCTGAGTTGTGGCCGTAAGGTGGTTGGTGCCTGTCGTGGCGGCAACCCGTACCCGCTGGTGGACACCAGCGGTAAGGGATGCCGTCAAGCTGAAGAAGGAGTCCTATCGGGCCTTTATGGCCTGTGGGTCCCCAGAGGCAGCTGACGGTATCGACTGGCTAAGCGGAACGCAGCTTCAGTGGTCGCTGAGGCAAAAACCCGGCCGTGGGAAGAGTTCGGTGAGGCCATGGAAGCCGACTTCGGACGGCCGAGGAAATTCTGGTCCACCATTCGACGTCTCAGGAGGGGGAAGCGGTGCACCACTAACACTGTGTACAGTGGGGATGGAGCGCTGCTGACTTCGACTCGGACGTTGTGAACCGTGGGCAGATTACTTCAAGACCTCCTCAACTCCACCAGCACGCCTTCCTTGAGGAAGCAGAGTCTGGGGACTCTGAGGTGGGCTCTCCTATCTCTGTGGTTGAAGTCACCGATGTGGTTAAAAAGCTCCTCGGTGGCAAGGCCCCAGGGTGGATGAGATCCGCCCGGAGTTCCTCAAGGCTCTGGATGTTGTGGGGCTGTCCTGGTTGACACGCCTCTGCAGCATTGCGTGGTCATCGGGAGAGTGCCTCTGGATTGGCAGACCGGGTGGTGGTCCCTCTTTTTAAAGGGGGACCGGAGGGTGTGTTCCAACTACAGAGGAATCACACTCCTCAGCCTCCCTGGTAAGGTCTATTCAGGGGTGCTCGAGAGGAGGGTCCGTCGGGAAGTCGAGCCTCAGATTGAGGAGGAGCAGTGTGGTTTACGTCCCGGCCGTGGAACATTGGACCAGCTCTACACCCTTAGCAGGGTCCTCGAGGGTACGAGGGAATTCGCCCAACCAGTCTACATGTGTTTTGTGGACTTGGAGAAGGCATTTGACTGTGTCCTTCGGGGAGTTCTGTGGGGGGTGCTTCGGGAGTATGGGGTACCGAGCCCCCTGATACGGGCTGTCCGGTCCCTATACTGCCGATGTCAGAGTTTGGTTCGCATTGCCGGCAATAAGTCGGAATTGTTTCCAGTGAGGGTTGGACTCCGCCAAGGCTGCCCTTTGTCGCCGATTCTGTTCATCACCTTTATGGACAGAATTTCTAGGCGCAGCCGAAGCGTTGAGGGGGTCTGTTTTGGTGGCCTCAGTATTGCATCTCTGCTTTTTGCAGATGATGTAGTACTGTTGGCTCCTTCAAGCAGGGCTCTCCAACTCTCACTGGAGCGTTTCGCAGCCAAGTGTGAAGCGGTTGGGATGGGGATCAGCACCTCCAAATCTGAAACCATGGTCCTCAGTCGGAAAAGGGTGGAGTGCCCTCTCCGGGTCGGGGAGGAGATCTTGCCCCAAGTGGAGGAGTTTAAGTATCTTGGGGTCTTGTTCACGAGTGAGGGCAGAAGGGAGCGAGAGATCGACAGGCGGATCGGTGCAGCGTCTGCTGTGATGCGGACGCTGTATCGGTCTGTCGTGCTAAAGAAGGAGCTGAGCCAAAGGGCGAAGCTCTCAATTTACCGTCGATCTACGCCCCGACCCTCATCTATGGTCACGAGCTATGGGTCGTGGACCGAAAGAACGAGATCCCGGATACAAGCGGCCGAAATGAGTTTTCTCCGCAGGGTGTCCGGGCTCTCCCTTAGAGATAAGGTGAGAAGCTCGGTCATCCGGGAGGGGCTCAGAGTAGAGCCGCTTCTCCTCCACATCGAGAGGAGCCAGATGAGGTGGCTCGGGCATCTAATTAGGATGCCTCCTGGACGCCTCCCTGGTGAGGTGTACCGGGCATGTCCCACTGGCAGGAGACCCCGGGGATGACCCAGGACACGCTGGAGAGACTATGTTACCCAGCTGGCCTGGGAACGCCTCGTGATCCGCCAGGAAGAGCTCGAAGAAGTGGCTGGGGAGAGGGAAGTCTGGGCTTCCCTCTTAAAGCTGCTGCCCCCGCGACCCGACCCCGGATAAGCGGTAGAAAATGGATGGATGGATGGATGAACTAATTAGGTATCTATCTAGCTGTAGCTAGTTCACTGGAGGGCTAAGTAAATACCAAACTAACTAGCTAGCTAGCTAGCTAACGAAAAACCGAACTAAATAACTAGCCATCTAGCTAATTAACAAGATTCCTCCCTTGCTCGGTCTACCAAACTATAGATAGCTCAGCTTGATGATTTTAAGCATGTTAAGTCAGTAACGCTTCAGGCTAGTTGCCTGATAATCCATTGTACTATGAACAGTCTGGCGTGTCTATTTTGCAAAGCCTGGTGTGCATTATTCACATACACTAATTTTGTCGAACGAGCTGATGAGAGGCGGACACTATAGGAGGGAGCCAGAAAGGCATGAGGAATCGGAGACCGAATTTGCCTGTGCTTCAATCTTTCAATTTGCGATGCAACCGTGGGAAACGCAAAATGTTTTTGCATGAATACCGCTCACTGTGTTTCTTGTGAAAGCCTCAGTTCTGCTCAAGACAGATAAAAGGAAAAAAAAGAGAGCGGTTTAGATTTCGCTGTATTGTGCATCGGAATGGCAACTGCGTATTCAGCGCCGATGGCAGCTGGTTGTACGTAGGTTGTCAAAAGTGATAGACTTTGAACATGCTCCGAATATAAAAGCAACCAGGGGAATAAGTCAACTTTTTGTCGCCGACAGGTTCACAAAAGGTTCACGCTCAGGGGTTGCAGGAAGGAAGACATGACAGCAAACCGCTGAGATGGCACAGCCACAGGAATTGCGTAACCATAACAATCGCGCCAAATGGCGAAATTCAAATGAAGCCTTTATCCCATTTGACTCGTTTCAACAGTGTTCCCTTGCGTGTAATTGTCATCCCACGTCTGCGCCACTCTCGCACAAAAGATGATGGATCATCTTCCATTCATAAGCACTTCTCGGTGTCTTTGTGGCTCTTTTAAGTCATTCATTTTGTGATCTTCTCCTTTCCGTAGTGACTGATGCGGCACTCCTTACCATACTGTGCAGCTGGACCTCTGCCAAGGCCTGACTGTTGGCATAAGTGGGAAAACAAAATATATTTGTGTTTAGTTTTCTGAAAGCGAGCAGGCTACTTCCTGGCTCATGGAGAATGATGTAACACTTTGAATAGGAGGACTGAAACAAACACTGCCGTGATAAATAGATGCCATAGGCCTCACGATAAGTCCGCTGTGTGATTTCTCACAGTCCAAAAAACATCTAAATAATCATCGTTTCCAGTGTCACATTTACACAAGTTTCTATTCCTGCATGGCTGACACATAATTCCTGTGTTGTTGTAGTCTATGACACCGATTCTCGTATACATTATTAGTCTCATAAAATGATAACGCTTGAATGAATCCTTTGCCATTTAGTGTAAGATGAAGATTTCTCTCACCGCTAATCCGATGTTGAAAGCAAAGTGTCCTGAAACATGGCCGCCATCTGTTTGTACGTGCCCGCCCGTTTTGAGCATCTCCACCCCGTGGGGATCGGACACCCTCGCTTTGCTTGGCACCGGTCCTCAGTGGAGGCATGCCGATGCCTATAAGGGGAATCAAATATGTATGTGTTGGAGAGCTCTTGGACTCACAAGCATTTGGTCAGGCTTTTGGAGTGAAAAGAAATGGCCTTTTAAGTTTTTTTTATTTAAATGAAACCCTAACAGACCCTTCATTGATCTGAATGTGCACCAACCTCATGTAAACATTGAGACACGGTACGTGCATTTTTACCAAAGCGTCTAAAGCGTAAAAAGGCAAACTAGCAACATTTGCAAATGGAGGACCATTTGAAGTGTGTCTGCTCTGCCACGCTTGCGTTAGACAAACCTGCATTTTGTTAAGTTTTGTCCCTGCTACATTTTTTTATCATTATCTTTTTTTTTAGGTATGTGACGTTGCACCATATATGCTGTGCACATATTCATAAATTGGTAAGTGAAACTTAAAAATTCCTCTTGAGCTGACAAACCCTGAATGCCACCACGGAGTGTTAACCTCCCACCGAGCTCGCGGCTGCACTTTGTAGCAAGTGTGAAGTGGCGCGTTGGTGGTTTTTTTTTTTTTTTTTCCAAAAGTCATGCCCGTCACACTGATTTTTCTGAAACTATTAAGAATCGCTGTAAATGCGTTAACATGAGCAATGTGGATGGCGCATTATCATTAACCGCCCCGAGCAATTCTCAGGTCTCTTAAGAATGATTTCCATACTGCACTGATTATATCGGTGGGGTCAAAGGCCAGCCAATGCTGTTCACGATTTGGCATTAATGATCCATGTGGGCGAGGCAGATGAGGAATAGCAATTGCGGCTCCCCATCATGTCCTGTATCCTTTCCTGAAGTCCCTAATCACTTAAGGACAGTAGTTTGGATCAACGGCAACCAGTCATTGGCATCCCACTCACAGTGTTTACCGAGAATTATGATCCTCCACTCCCCACTTGTCGTCTTTTCAGCGCTGACGGCAGAGCAACTTTTCGGGATAAAGGATGGCAACGTGTTTATGGCGCTGGCTGCTCTCCAATGGGCTGCTCGGCAAAGGGAGTAAATTGTCAGCACCGGGGCTCACCTCCCCCCTTTGTGACTATTTCCTGCAAGAGTTGAAACAAACCTCATCATCTTCAAGAGGATTAGAAACAGTTATACTGACAGTCCATTAATTGTACTTTTAATGCGCACTGGCTGGAACTCACTGAAGCATACTACACTTACACGAGTATGTCCGAGCAAATTAAAGAATCCCGCTGCCGTCAATTGATTTGGCTGAAGAAATGCTAACGGGTTACGTTGTAACAACGCAATCAATTGTTGCCATAGAAAACCGGGGCAATTGAATTAATGGCGTACGCAAAGTTCTACAAGCGATATATAACCTGTTTTACCAAACGGCTCCACGGATGTTTTAATAACACGACTGTGTTGTGCTTTTCAAGGATCGAGAATTATCGCATACTTGATTGCCCATCGAGCTTGTTTTGCTGCAAGTAGCCCATTTTGTACACCGCGCCCCATATACTGCTACACCAATGACAAGTCTGGCTTTCATTACCATAGCAACCGGGGGCGGAGCCTGATCGTTGCGACAAGAGGATTTTACCAGCAGCCGCAGAGGCTGCATTATGCAATTCAAGGGCCCGTGTAAAACAGTGCGAAGCGTTTTCACATCGTTGGTGGAGGCAAGCCTTCGGATCTAAAATCCCAACTATCCAAAATTGCCACAAGCACCTTCAGAAAACATGCTGCAAACACGTTAAGAGTGAAAAAATAATACTTCTTAAAGCAATTATTACCCCGTGAATAATAACAACTGCCTAGTTGTTCAATTACTCATACCCGTCAAATGTATTTTCAAAATAAAATGCTGTTGCGCATGTCTTCTGATCGCGATCGGTCAAATGATATGAATAATGACCCATAAAAAGTTTGAATTCCATCAATTTTGGTCCAATTTTGCATTTGACGACTTTTGTAGAGGCCTCGCTGTATTAATAGTGCGGAATAGCAGGTGACATTTAATCAAAATTGGAAGCCTCCGTTCAAACTCCTCTTAATATTAATGCCAATAATACAGTCAAATCCCCAAGCTATGGAGGCAGTGGTCCAAAACAATGAATCGCAGCCTTTAGTGCAAGTAACACTCCATATCGACTTAACAACTTGTAGCAATTCCATAGCGACATTTTCCTCCTCGGGCGCCTGTTCTGATCTTTTGCTTGTTTTGCAAGTCAAGGGTGACCTTCTCTCTGCTTATGACTCCGCCATGTCAAGCTTTGGGCCTGCTTTTTATTTTTCTGAGGATTAATTTCCTCCGCTATGTTTTTTTTACAAGATAAAGATAAGAAAAGCTTTAGTTGTCTCACAATGGAGAAATTCATTAAAAAAAATGTTGATAATACATAAATAATCACGCGCATATATTAAAGTAATTACAAAGCCACAATTTATCCCGCACATAACGCCCTCCCTATCCTCTTAAATTGAAATATCCCCGCTCGTTTTGCATACATTCACATCGGCAATTTCGTCGATCACTGCCGATGAAGCCAACAAAGCATACATACACTGCTCGCGCTTGAAAACATAACAGAAACATAGAAGTTACAAGTTTTCCACGTCTGTCATCATGGTCCCAAACAGGCCGTCATAAAGTTACTTCAAAACTGCGTGTGCGTTTTGTTGATGTCCCTCTTTTGTCTTTTTTTTTAAATAATTGCTATTTATTGCCGACAGGCAGCAACAATTTTGAAGAATTAATTTTGCCACCTCCTCTAATTGTAATTGAAATTATTATCTTTTTGTGGGAACATGTCAGACATTTGGCAGCAACAAAGTGATGAATTAAATTAGCAAAATGGCAGAAGTGAATGATTGTTGTGATCTTGTGTTCTGGATATTATTCTTATTTTGTGTGCGTGTGAGAGGGAAGTCAAATTATTTACATAGTGCCGAATTATTATTATTATTTTTAGACGATCATTTCCTCTGTGCTGCACTCCAATGAGTTCCCGTGAATGCAGCCGTTCTTCACAATGACGTTGAAAACATTTCAAGGAAGTCATCTGCAACATCGAGCCAATCAGAGGCCAGGAAAAAAAAATCTGGAAAAGCCTTTAGGGGTGAAACAAAAAACAATTTAAATTGGGAAAAGGGTTTTGATTTCAAAGGCTCGTCTTGGAAGAATGCTTTTCCCTGTTTGTCAAATTTTAGGCATGTACACAACTTGAATGACAAACAGACGCCAGTAGATGTAGCGAGACAAAGGTCAGAGGGTCACTCGTGACTCGTCACATCGAATTTGAGCCAGAGAAAGAGATGGACAGGATCGAGTCAGTTTTATCTGCAGGGCGATAAATCACAGACATCAATTATTAACTGCGGCTGAATATAAATCAGATTCGTTCACGATTAAGAAAGAAGATGTGACGTTTAGCTCGGCTTGCCAACATTTCTTTCCGTAAGTCTCCACCAACCAGATTGTGTTTGACGGACACTTTTGCCGCTCACGGCAATTTGAGGTCCGCGTTATGCGACCTGATGGAAATTACGAGGGGCTAGATTGTCGTGTGATAATAACCGAGGAGTCTTGCGGCGCTGATGAGGAGACAAACATCTCAGTCTCTGGCAGCCGAACAGATGAACAGCCGGCGCCCGGCAACAGGCTGCTCGTCTGTTCGTCCCGGTCGGATTTGGCCGAAACCATAAGCGGGCCCCGCGAGTGATTGTGTGCCATTGTTTATTCGCCATCCCTCCAGAGGCGCAACTGGTGTGTTCGACTTGAGTGGTTTTCATTATCACCCCCAACCCACCATTGCCCGACAATCTTGATTGGCGTTTGTTTGTGTGTGATGGCTCGGCGTGACTGGCATCGGTCCGCTTTCTCCGTAGCAACCCTCCTGCGGTCCATTTGGGTCTGATGGCTGCTGATTGGGTTCAAACACTCCTCAACGACAGATTCCATTGGAAGATTGCTTTCATCCCCCATGTGAAACACAAGGACGGAGAAAAGTGGAATTCTCACTCCAGGGGGGCAGCATTTGGAATTCTCTGTGTTGTGTTCTCGTGTTTACCACTCGCCTCTCTTGCCTTCATCCTCGGTAGCGAAAATACGTGCCAGCGTAACCCCGTAAAGCAAATATGACACGATCATATTTGCCTGCTCGCGGCCAATTCCCTTCAAAGAAAGAGATGTGAAGAGTGATTGCTTGTGCGGCACTCCAGCACGCCATCTTATCTTCTCCCGTGCAGCATGTTAATCAAAGGCGGTCAAGCCCCACTATCTCCCCCCGCCCCCACCCCCTTGTGATCCCGGTCTTTGTCTAAACCCCCCGCTGTCAATGACTTAAAGGTGCAGCCCGTGCCTTCTAATCTCATTCCTGTCAGATAGGGTGGCGATCTTCCCGCTGTCCTCGTAGCTCTTTGTTATGCGTCATCTTTCTAGACGGGCACGCCTTGCTTGAAAAGATGCAGAGCGGTTCGGTTTGAAGCCTCAGATACAAGTCTATCCTCCAATTGGGGTCAGCGTTCTGCTATAACCCCCTCCCAAAAGAAACAAAGCAATCTGACACGAAGACGAAGGCAAACTGAACCTTCTGACGACGTTGGTATTTGACAGGATCCATTTGTTTTCGACGGTGTTTGTCCTCATGAGGGTGGCGGCTCGGCTAGATACTCTCCCAATTGATTTTGGGCAGGTGATGTGGTACACGCAAGTCGCCACTCAGTTGTATTTTGACACGTAGACAGACAAGCAAATCAAAACCGATGTGAAATTGAGAGTTCAAATAAGCTCAAGATGGCCACACACAGGCATATTTCTAGCATCTTAATCGATTTTTAAATGGCATTGAATTGACCAACCTGGTCTGACCTAACAAAGCCTCGTTGAACTGATGAAGACAGTTCCGAGCGATTCAACGCCCTGGCAAAGAGATGACCTGGAGGAATACGAATATTCACAAGCACTCCACACGTGAAAAATAGATATATATATTTCTTCGTCCTGTACTTAAAGCGACCAAAACACAGTTCACCACACACATGACGATGTCGCCACTGACAATCGTGAATCTCCTCCCTCAAACCAGATCTCTGTCGCCGCACCAAAATGCTAATAGTAAATATTTAACGGCGTTTACGATGAACAGCCCTGGCCATTATTCGAGGAACTCAAGTAGAATAAACTCTGACTCTCACTCTTAACACACCACAGCATTGGATAATTGCTCAGGACATTATTTCAAAGAGATAAGATGAATGGGCTTTTTGCCGATTTTGATTGCATGGTGGACCCGATTATTGGTTCGTATGCATCCTGCTCGACACCCGCGTTTTGGGAATAAGAAAGGACGCTAGAAAACCCACGCAAGCCCCGCGAGAATATGCAAGCTACGATCCTAAATATTGACCAAGATAACAGTTACGATTTACGTCAGCGGCGATTGTTTTCCCGCCGAACCGGATGCTTGATTGTACCCTCTGCCATCTGGTGGAAGTGCATTTTATTGTCACTGTCACTCTTTCTCACTGGCATACATCAAGATACTTGTTTCGTCGTAAAAAAAAAAATCATACTTTCGAACTGGGAATTGGATCCTTTCTTTGGTAAGCCCTGATCAAAACGATTAAGTGCGGTGAAAGAGACAAGGAGGTCTCCATCTGCACGTTTCCAGGCAGCCTGTTGCACTGCATCACTTTTGGATAATGCAGGCCGCAGGGAGAGAACTACCTCCCTTGCCCTTTTGTTGTTCTTCCATATGGGTTTTTTTTTTGCTCACTTTCTGCCGTGGTTATTTATACTGCGTATACGTTCTCCCTCCATTCCTCCTCTTTAAAGGTCCACCTCTCACTCCTTCCTGCCTCTTTTATCTTTCCCTTTCTCATTTTTAATACACCAGTGGACGTCAACGGCCTCTTGCAGCTCCTGCCGTTGCCGTTTCTTCTCCTCTCTGCCGCCCAGCCCCTCTCCGAAGATTTATGTGAGCTATCCGGCAGGGAGGGGAACGGCCGGAGCGAGAGCAAGGGAGGGGTGGCAGACGAGGGAAGGTGGGCGACGGGATGTGAGCGATTGGAGTGACCATCAGACGAGGCGAGGATGAATAGTAAACCAGAGATAGAAAGAGAGAGGCAGTCGAACGCTGCACTAATTAAATTCCACTCCATCCCTTCCCTCCACCCCTCTCTCTCTCTCGCTCTTCCGAGTCGGGTTAGCTGTAGCTGCAGTCGGGAGCGATGCGGAAAGACGAGGAAGAGTAGCTGAGCGGCGGAGGTTAGGGTAGCAAATTGGCTGACAAACATAAGAGAAAGAAAGTGAGATAGTTGTGTTGGTCACACTAATTGAATTCCAATTTTGCCGCTGAAGATTGCTTCGTGGCGGAATGGCGGCCAAGCGGGCGCCACCCCCAATACCGTCTTCCACCCCGCCATCCCTCCCGCCCGCCAACGTGTTTCAGCTCCAACCAACCAACCAATCCTACTAATACAGTGTTTATGTCCAGTCCACTGCGCGTCGCTCGATACTGACTCTCGCGCAGCGTAAGGCAGAGAGTGGGCTTGCTGGGGCCCCCCCAAGCACTCGAAAGTCGCTCGGCCCTTCATGAGAAAAATCATTACCGTAATTATCTGCGCTCTAAACAAGGCAAACTAGTTATTGGAAGTTTATGCAACCGTTAAAACATTAAAGAGGTCGACAAGTTCAGGAACAGGTTTCCAAATCTGGACTATTGTATACAGTGAAGCCCGGCGTGATGCGGGGCATACGTTGCCGCACTGCCATTTGACGTTTACGGTCCAACTCACCCCTAAAACAAAAGAAAATTTAACATTGTATGTTTCAAAACCCAAAATCAACCAAACCGTGTCATTTTGTTCCACGAGAGTCTTCTAACTTGGCGCCAACCTACAATGTGAACACCATCGACGGGTTGTTACGGTAATTAAAAATCTTAAAGCAATTTCTGCTTTAAGACAGTACACGGGGCATACAATATTACTCACAGGCATATATTAACGCTCTGTGGGAACAATGAACATGCAAATGCAAAACGGTGCGACTTCATTACACTGCAGGGGCCTCCTCATCTTCTGGCTCTTAATTACTCCACAATCTCTTTCAGTCGACCTCAGAGCTGCACCGCGTGTTGCGGCACGACGTGGTACTGCACCGAAGGCGCACAATTCTCAATTCGGATTTGCCCGTGTACTGTAGAAACCCAGGAAAAAGGATTCCTTAAAATTGCTTCACTCTATATGTCGTCATGTCAACCATATTTATCTCGGCCATTGCAACCTTGTCGACTTGTGTCCTCGAGCAAGATACGGAACCTCACCCCGGTTGCTCCTGATGCTGCGTCATCAGTAGGGAAATGAAAAAACGGTGCCAAGTGCTTTGAGTACCAAAAGTGGAAAAGCGCTATGTCAGTGGAAGCCCATTTTAGCCCCCTTTTTTTTTTTTTTAGGACCCACTCCAAACTCGCTTCGTATTTTCCGAAACTTCCGAAATTACTTTTAAGGTAAAAATGGAGACAGTAGCTCAGTCTGTCGTCTTCCTTTGTAGATCAGGATCGTTATCGGGGTCCTGGAGAGCTTGTTGATGAGCTGATCATTTGAGTCAGGGAGGGTGTTGATGGGGGCATCTAAAACATGCAGCATAGCGGCCACTGACGACCGGATTTTGACATGTGCTCCCAGATTATTATTATTATTATGCAGCGGTTGTAAACTGGAAACCTGGTGCGTTGATTGATAGTATCATTAAACGAGTACCCCCCACCACCACCTCAAGTAGCTGTCCAGATCCAGACAGCGCCTTGTCTATTAAATTGTACAGAAAGCAACAGCTGCAATGTGAGATGTTGATCAAGTTCCGTACTGAGGTGTGCTGTGTTTTCTCAAGGTTAGACATCCGATATGTGGAAAAGCCAGACGAAACTAATATACTTGTCGATACAGTGCGGCATGAATTTGATTACCAGGGGAAACAATTAGCACCGATGCTATCAAACTTGGGCATTTTATTCTTCTACTGAACAACACCGCATATTATCACAAATGAGAGGACCTGCTCATCTGGTAATCAAATCAAGATGAAATTACAAACTGTTATAAAAGTCTCCCAAAGTTTAATCTTGGAAAGTAAAACCATACCCGTAAAGTAAACTATTTTGACTTTAACTCCTCTGTGTTCCTGTACAGCGTTTGCATGTTCTCCCCGGGCCTGCGTGGGTTTTCTCCGGGTACTCCGGTTTCTTCCCACATTCCAAAAACATACATGGCAGGCTAATGGAAGACGCTAAATTGTCCCTGGGTGTGAGTGTGAGCGCGGGTGGTTGCCCTGTGATTGGATGCCGACCAGTTCAGGGTGTCCCCCGCTTACTGCCTGAAGACAGCTGGGATATCCTTGTGAGGATAAAGTGGACCAGTAAATGGATGGATGGATGGATGAAAGATCCCGTAGAGGAACCTTTTTCGTGAGCTGTGACTCATATTGGTCCCCTTACACACACCCTCATAGCTGGAAATGTTTGTTTTTTTAATCTAGTCTGAGTTAAATAGTATTCCTATAGTCCAAGTCTTCCATCCACTTTTGTTTCTTTCGCCATGATTGCGTACTTGTAGCCGCGCGCCTCCAGCTGTGCCATCGAGTAGGGGGGTGTCTCCCTCTGTGCTCATTACTCGCCTTCTCACTCCTCCACATAGCGAGCGCCCGCTCGCCTCCGCCACCCTCCGTGTACACTCCGTGTCACCTCCCTCCCGTCACTGTGCAGTGTCCATGAATATTTCACCACCCCTCCGCTCTCTACGCTGCCTTTCATTCTTCTTCTTCTTCCTCAGCCGCCATAAGACACCTTTGTGTTTGTCATGATTAATATTCAAGAATGACTACACTTTAGTATTGTTTGATCAGTATATTACTTGTGTCATCACCACTCTCGCTTTTTGCTATGCTGCCGTTTTCTAGAAGTAGACTCCAAAAGTATTGGAGCAGTGAGGCCTCAACATTCCCGGTAATTTTAATCGACGAAAACATTTTGAATCTTGGAAAAATATGTTGGGGGGGAAAAAAGTATATTCATGGGTGCCCTCAAATCCCAATAAATAAATACATAATTTCAGATTTTTTTTGGATTGGTTTGCATGTCCGCCTCACACTGCCAGCGGACATGTGTTGGACTCCCGGCTCTCGCCTTCCTGCCTGGAGTCCATATTTTGTTAAAATGACAAAACAGCTGCAAAAGGGATAGGCGCGCAGAGCTTAAGTATCGATTTTGTCATTTTTCATATTTCAGTCAGTATTTATGAAATATTTTTTGTTAATTTCTGAGTGAAATTATATTTTATAGAGGATTTGTCTATTTTGTGTTATTGATGATGATACCACAAAATCACCTTTGCACTATGAATACCATGCACCCTCTGGAGGGCCACTCACACAATTGCAGATGCTCATCTCATCTAATTCTATTACTTTTTTTTATGAACCCCAGAGTGAAAATTCTTTTTCCCCCTTGGCTCAATACTGTAATTTCATCATCCGTGGCTAGGGAAGAAACCGGAGCCCCTTACTGCACATTCTTTGTCTGTCTGAGCTCTGGCTATTCATTGTCAATCAGCTCCATATTATTAATAATCATCTTGGAATGATGAACTTCACAGGGACGAAGAAAAGGAGGATTTCATCCTGTGAAAAGTGGGGGTTGGGGTGGGGGGGGCAGAGTGCCTTTCTATTTTAGTATAGACTGCACATTCATCAGTCTGATTCCTTACAGCGTCTCCAAATGGACGCCCCATCAGCTTTCCTTCTTGCTCCTTCGCCATCAGAGAGGCGCCACGGCAGTCGCACGCTGGAGTGCGACCACATTCGGTACTCGGCGCACGACTTTTCTTGAAGCATCCTCGCGCGGACGCCTTTTGGCAGGCGGGATATTTCCCTTCGCATATCCATACCTCAAAGATACAAATTCATTTCGCTGCTAAAAGGCGATGAGAGTGGAAACTGTAATGACTTGCAATAAGTTGTCATCTCTTTCTATGGAAATGTGGCTGGACACACTGGAAAAACATATTTTTCCCAATTTATCTCAAAACCACAGCACAATACAACCTTTCATCAGTGCACACACGAATTTTCATCTATCATGCCGAGGAACAACCCCCCCAGCCCCCTCCTCACACAGGATTGCCACTGAAAGTACAATACAACTGCATACTGGTACGTAAGTGTTTCTCTTCTGTGGCAAATTGCCACAACAGGGGCCACCTTGATATTATCAGGTAACTCCTGTGACATTTAGATTAATGACAGAATTGGAAAAACTCACAAGCACTTGCGAGCTAAAGTGGAAAGCAAACTGGCTGACTTATGGAACACTATCCGTTCACTCCGAGGCTACGTTTAGACGCGCAATGAACGGCCTTCCGTTAAAAGCAGAAACGTTGTTTTGTGTGCCGCAAAGAGGGAAACTTTCACCTGCCGCGGCCGAATATTCATTTTGCAAAGTGTTCATTCGTAGTTGGAACGTGCTCTTCTTTTTCTCTGTAAAAGCCAGATACTCTTGGGCTGTTGTACTTTGTGGGATTTTCCAGGTTGGCCTTCCATCGCACTGAATGTTCCGCTTATTTGGCTCTATTGAAAGGAGGTATTTTTTTATATATATATTTTTTCCACAATCGGGGGGAAAATGACAAGTGTCTTAATATTTACAGATTTATTTTATCACAGTGGTTCCCTCATCTCAGTTGGGAGGGTTTTGGGGGGTTCTGTCTCATGCAAGTGCTGGGCAATGCTTTTTATTACCATGATAGCCCGTATCAGTGCAACTTTAGCGACTTTGGTGTTAAACTGAGCAATTTAGCAGAATAAAGGATTACAAATCTCCAAAAAAGCGACTTTATTTCATGCAACGCAGAACATTCCACTTTTTACTGCAGTAGGAGCGGAAGACAGCAAGTTTTTCCGGCACAACATCAGTCAGTCGAGCGCTCGTCGAAGTCACAAAACAGCATTCGGAGATTTTAGAATACACGACGTGCCCCCGTCCATTTTGGAAACATTTTTAACTCTTTTAAGTGCGCCCTTATGGTTGGAAAAAATACAATGTATTGATGCCTGATCCCGAATTTGTGGCAGTCGCAGGTGCACGTCGAGGCAGTGCATATTTGGCTCTTTGGTAAAAAAAAAAAACGTTGCTGCTCATTGAAAAGCTTGAATGAAATTCTCTCATGGTCAATGCTCTGACAACCACAACCAACCCCGGCCCGAGACTTAGGCAGCTTCAGCGGTTCCCGTCAAGTACCTTGTCAAGGTTTGTTTATGCTCAGCGCGTTGACTTGTTTGGGTAGATTCAATGTAGCAAGCTGACATTTGCAACAGTGGGGATCAACAGAGCGATGTTATTTTCAGAAGCAAGAATGCTTAAGCCCCTCTCCCCCAGTGAAATATCAGAGGTAACACACCAAAATCTAACACAGACTGATCAAGTCATAGAATTGCAGATCAACTGCAGTGAAAGCCCCATGCGCCAACCTTCATTTCTTTGAATCTCTCAACAATGCCCCCCACACAGGCGGAATGGAAATGACTTGTATTCAAGTCATACCGACACACAGTAAAACAATTATTAACTGTACTAGTCGTTCTTTGAAACACATCAAACGATAAAAAGCCTTTCGTTTCCAATGATGAATTATTTGATGAATTATTTAATGTTAATCGGTCCCGAGGAAATTGTCAAAACCTGACCTCTAAACTATGTACATTTTTGCCATTATGCTTCCAAAAACACAAAATAGCTGAGGAACGACCAATGACCCGCTATCATGTGATCGTCATCTCATCTGTAGCCAAATGAACTAATCGATAAGAGACAGGAACCACTTGGAGAGAAACGAGATACAATTGAATAAAAACACACGATGCCGGGACAATTTGAAAACAGCCAGGATAGCCGCTGGAGAGAACCATTTCTCCCCACGTGCAATTTCACACACAAACGTGAACACTTTTTTTTCTGTTTTGATTTTCTAAGATCTTACAGAAGAAGAGCAAGTTCATACGATGTTGCCGTCAACAGAATATATCACATACATTTTATGAGTGCAATATTTTAAGAAATATTTTTCGCCCGACCACGTCACATTTGCGCTCACACTCAACCACTCGTCTATCTCTCTCCGCAACGTATCGTTTGTCACCTGCGGGGATTTCTGACATCTTCGTCCCGACACTGAGAAGCCATTGTCAGGCCTCCTTATGCGCACAAAAGCCTTTTCATTATAGAAAGGTATTGAGCTGATGATCATTCTTCACCTGGGATCACGCAGGAGGGATTTTTTTTCAAAATGTCAACGGCACAGTGTGATTGCTCGGCGTGATATGGCCGTCGCGTTTCATAACGCCTCCGATTTATGGCGCAGCGCGAGCAAAGGAGTCCACATAAAGGTTCCTGTCAACGCAGCGAACTCTGGGCAGTTAGGTGATGTAGAGGATTCAGAGACCTGTTGAAACACGCCAAGCGCCCACACCTCCTCCCCAACATCTGGGCTCCCAAACATTTGCACATACTCATCTGACTGAGTCTGCTAAATGACTCCGCCAGCTCCGACAGGCAGCCTGCTGGACGCAATTACTCAAAGTCTTCCAGTCTGCGATGTTTTGTCCGCTGCGACTCTGCTCCCTGTGAACCTCATCTATTCACATCGCTCGTTAGTATTTAATGCAGTGGTGCCTTGATATGCCACTTCAATTTGCAATGTGATCACACTCTTAATGTTGAAAAAAAACCAAAAACGTACACAATCTATGTCCAAACCAGGGTTACGCGAGAGACCACCCCGGCAAAAAGTGTAATCCACAATATCGAAAATAAGATAAGAAAACCTTGATTTGTCTCACAATGGAGAAATTCCCTATTTACAGCAGCAGAATTATGAAAGGGAGAAAGTAGAAGACAAAAAGTATTCAAATAAATATAAATATAAAATATAAATATAGGCATATTAAAAATGGGTGAGTGGGAGTGAGTCCAGGTTTTCAGGACCATCTATTCAACAGCCTATATCATAAAAATGTTTATTTAAATACTCCCTAGGCATATCTTTATAGAATTTATGGCACTTTTTAAAAGTCGTTAAACACACTTTATAATAATACAAACACATTTAAGACATATCTTGAGGGGGAGAGATTGGAGCAAAAAACTGTGTCACAGCATACTGATCCCATTGTTTATGGTAAACCAATTGTTTTCTTCCAGACAAATGTATCATCTGACAACACACATCAATAATCATACCCGCAGATATAAAAAAAAAATAATCAAATGAACCGACTGCTTTCTGTGTAGGTGTAAAAAACAGGATGAGTAAGGATCGAAAGAGAGACATTCTACATTTCAAATCTCTTTGCAAAAATGAAGTTGATCTTTGAATTAGAATTTCCTGTTTTCACTCTCTTTGAAATTACACCATTATGGTCACAGTTTTATTAGTTTCCTTACGGGTAAAACTTCACTGGAATAAGACCTGCAAAAATACCAACTACGCGTACACAAAGCCCAAACTATAGTTCGGTCACATGGCTGCCGAGGACCTTGTGTTTGTTAGTAGTGCACTGTATGACCAAGGTAGCTAAGCAGATGGTCAACACCATAATCCCCGCCTCCCCCACTTCACTTGACACCTGCCTCAATGGGTGTTTTTTTCTGATGGACACCACACACACACACACACACACACACACACACACACACACACACACACACACACACACACACACACACACTCGTCTTTTCCATCAACTAAGACACAAGCGAACGGGGACACGCTGAAAAGAGAAAATGCGCTTTAACCCCCCACCCCCCACCCAAAAAAAGACCTCCATTAGAGAGCCAGAGAAACAATATATTTATGCCGGGAGCAGAACACCAATAGTTTGCCATAGAAACAACGTACGGACAAGCTATTACTGCTCTTTCCATTGACGGTTTCAGCAACATCGTAATGGGAATATGACGAGGGGTCAGGACCTTTGCGTAATCGCTGACTTGCTCATTTCAATTGGGTTAATGGGGTTTCCGGTGTGTTTTCATCTTGAGCAAATGGAACATCCTGGCATTCATGCAAATGGATTCTGTATAGTCCATCACGTTGTTGTTGTCGGTGGTGGGGTTTTTTAAAATTATTTTCCTTGTTTTATAGGCCAAGTTGCTCCTGGGAATTTCTCAAGTTTATAGCTCCAGTCTCTTTCTTGTTGAACGCCGCCAGTGAAATAATGTGCACCTTCTTCTAACACCCTAGTAGTAAGATAATTATTAGCACAATAGGTATTCATACAAACACGCCCACACAAAAGAACACCTCCGTTGGCCGCTCTCTGTAAATACCATTCCAAGTCCCTCTTTATCGTGCTTTTTAGGCCTTGCTGTGAAAAATTACTTCTACTTTAAAGACCGTGGCACGACTCGGGGCAATTACTCAGCATAACACTGTGCGATCCTGTTCACGCTGTGCCAACATTGACATTTCTACTTATGTAGTAAATACCGAGGACTCGAAGAGGGTCTTTGTTGTCATGTCAAGCACAACAGTGGCTGTTCATAAAAGTAATGCGGACCAGTTTTGCTACTGTATGAAAGGGATGAGAGGGTCAGCGCTCGCCCCTGGAGGGTTGTTGTTGCTTTGAGGCGTAATGAAGAGCAATATGTCACTGGCCATATGGCTGCGGTCATGGTGCTGGGGCTGCTAGGCGCCTGCTCAGACTGGACGCCCTTTAAAAAAAAAAAGTGTTTTTAGTTAGTTTTGTTTTTTTACCCGTCGGTCTGAGAATTTAAATATGAACAGTGGTTAACTACTTTTTATGCTTGTTATTAATTGTTATCAATTATTGTAATGTCCCCGAGAGTGTCCCTCTATGCATTTTTGCATGGCAGAAATCGCTTAAGAGCCGTTCCAACCCAAGACTGTTCGCCTTCTTCAACAAAGAAGCAGCGCAAATTAGGTCGAGGAATTTATTATTTTAGGTTTAAAAGGAGGATTCTATGTTCATCGAATTCAATCGCCACTACAACGCCTTTTAGAAAGTACACTTAAGCTAAACAATGAGTTGTCTCAGGATCACATCACATTGGCCATGAGCCACATGCTGCTTCACCAAGTCGAAAAACAAAGACGGTCTAACCCAGACATGGGCAAACTACGGCCCGCGGGCCGGATCCGGCCCGTTGGGCTTTTTAATCCGGCCCGCCGAAGGTTGGTGCACAACACAATTAAGGTTCGATATAAATGATTGCATTCATTTCATTTGGACTTGTAATGACAGGCATTTCAACGCCAGATGGCGCAGTTACTTGAAGTTGCAGAGCACAGGGAGGGAGGGGGAGACGATACGGAAGCCAGCAGTAGCGCCAACTCAAGCAACGCCCGCTCGATACGACGGAATAAGTGTGTCCGCGCCGCTATTTTCTATCATTGGATCCAAAACAGTGACATGCAAGTGACTCTTTGTTGCAGTGAGTTTTACTGCAATTGCGAACATTTTCACGTCCTGTCGATCATGGCATCTAAACGAAGAGGAAGAGTAATGGCCACGGTAGAGAAAGTGAAGTGTATCTGATTAAACGAAGCGGGTTACAAAATACGAAACATTCAGGAGATGCTTGGAGTCTGAAAGACTGAAATCTACAAGACTTTGAAAACGAGGAAGTGATTTGTGCTCAGTCCGATTCTGGCTATTTCCATGCCCAGAGTGAATTGTGTTACGCGGAGTGAACACCCCTCTTTGGAATGGTTTGCCCCAGCAGCACGGGAGGGGCGTGCGCTTGTTTGTACGGGCCAGTATTGAATACAGCGGCACATAAACAACACTCTGATGTCCGGTGTCTTTCTTATGCACAAACCATACAGAAACAAATTGCTTGCGGCTCGACGGACAGTCGAGTAAATAAACGTTTCCTTGAATGGTTTGACTGCTATCGTGCTAAAAACTTTCCGCAAACTGCACCGCTAGAGAGGAAGCCAGTCCCAGAGCGCTAACTATGAGCATAGAAGACTTCGAAGCGTCCCGTGTCTGGCTTCAAAAGTTCGCTACGCGACATCAGCTGAGCAACGTTGTCATGTGTGGTGATCGAGGGGAGGTCAAGTCAGAGACAATGAGTGAGTCGAAAGAAAAGCCACCAGGTCTCTTACACGTCTCATTTTGGAGCAAATAGTCCTAACTTTGTTATATTTTGTCATATACCTGTACTGCTTGCTGCAGTTTTTGGCCAATATATTGTTGCACTTTGTTGCTTGTGTTGTCACATGTATGTTGCTCACATACTTGAACCTTCATACAGGACATATACCATAGTTGTTTCACCGTTCACATTAAAAAAAGTATGGTAATACTTTTATGCTTTTGTTCTGTTGATGTTTGGTATGGACTGTCAACATATACATTTTTTTTTATATGTACCGTATCTTGTCCTGACACGGCCCACCTGTCAAATTTAGAAATCAATGTGGCCCCCGAGCCAAAAAGTTTGCCCACCCCTGGTCTAACCTGACAGCATGGAGCAGCCTGATGTGTTCATTTTGGCATCTCCTGTACAATTGATGAAGGCTTTCACAGTTTGACCTTCAAAGTGGTCGTTTGATTATATTCATATGATTATATAAATCGTTTTTGACCGATTGGAAATTGTACCTACTTGGTAGCCGCTATCGTCATCTGTTTGCCACGGATCGCAAGTATGTCTCGCCACCTAATTGTCATGATATCACAGTTTTCCTCGGCGGTAACGTGTCATTAAAAATGACGAGCTGTGGAGTACTCTGGCAAAAGAAAATTGCGATTTACTCGGGTGCCTAATAGATGAATACATCTCATTAGAACTTTGACCCCATGTTGGCATCTTGTCTTGGCTTTTAATGACCATGTGGGAGTTTGTTAGCTTCTCTGGTGTTAGATGTTAGCCCACGTTAACCCGGGGACTGCAAATTTATATCCCAAAGTGACCATTGAACCCAGCCGCATACTTCACACCTACCGTGTATATAACAAGTATAAAAATAGAGTCAGAGTTTGCCTGAGTGACTTTGCAGCAGTACTGTAAGGAAAAGAAAATTCTATTGCGCGTGGGATAAATCGGGATGCTTCCTCTGATGAAACGCTTCACATGTACCCCGGCTGTGAATTTTTAACGCTTTATTAAAATCCACGAAGCCTGATTCTGATGTTGCCGTTTGTGACTTCATCACAAACTCTTGGCAAAGCACATATGGAAGTACTTTAATAAACCTGACTTGGATTAAGTTTTGTATAGTCAAACTCTCATCACTGCATTTGGGGATATAACCTGCTGGCCCTTTATTTATGTGTGCTTGTGCGTGTGTCACGACTCGCTGTGGGAAAGAAGCCTCTTGTGCAATCACCAGCGAGTGCATGACAGTAAATTGCGTTCCATACACCAGATGGACTCAAAGTGTGTAATCTAAAGAGACCCAGTGGAGACAGGTCACCGTTTATCGGGGACACGTTCGCACTTTGTATGTCGTTCAATGAAATCCTCTCTGACGGTGTCGATCCGAAGCAGCACGGTCATCGGTTCAAAGATACGACGGCGTAGGTGGACCTAACGTTGTGGCTACTCAGCGTATGTCGTGTCGCGCCTCGTGCCAACGAGGCTGCGGCGTGCTAGCCGACAGACGGCGCGGTCGTTCATCAGTTCGGGTCAGTGGCTGAGAGTCCGGACCCCGAGAGGACCTGCTGGGTGGACAGACTGTTTAGCCGCACAGAGAAGACAAATGGGGCTGCCCGTTGTCTGGGGACGTGGGGGGGGCATCTGATGGAGACGAGGGTCATCGGCATACTCGATATGCGTGGGACTGCCGTTTGGAAGCAGATAAGAATGGACACATTGGAGTCGTTGTCTGTTTACCATCAACGTGTTTTTAAAAGTACTCAAAATGGCGTAACTTTGTTGACTTTCGATTCTGATAGTCAATCCTGGAAGGGGTATTGACTTGACCTCTATTGACAGAAATTTGGCAAATAGTGAACAAGTAATTTAAAAAAAAAAGGCTTCAAGTTGTTCAATGCCACTCACAGTTGAAGTTGACCTGTCAAGCTAAACATAAAACAAAAGATAAATACACACATTGTTTTTAAAACGACACTACTGAGCCGCGAGCTTGATGCTCAAACATCATGGAAAACGGCACGCCGTTGGGAGCTAGAAAGATGATTTTTTCGATTTCCCAACATTTATAAACCTGATTGTGAATACAGTAAACGGAGGGCTTTTTTTTTTTGAAACGCACCAAATGATGGAAATTCTCCTTTAGCCTTTTTTGCTTCATAATGACTGTTTAAATAAAAAATTGGCTGAAATGACAGGAAAGACATTAATGCTTTCTTTCTTTCTCGAGTCACTACGTATCATCAGATGGTTCCAGTCCATTGTTGGATGCATTGTCTGGCAATCGGGGTGAGATTAGCTAGGTCCTCTTGGGTGCAGGGTGTCGGGAGGAGTGGGCAGACAAGGAGATGTTGCATGGTCTGATCCTCTCCACACAGGCAAGAGATGTCGCCAGTCTCATTAAACCCCCACTTTATCAGATTTGTTTTGCATCGGCCGACAGCAGTTCTCAGGCGGTTATGGCAAGACCAGAGTGGCCATGCTTCACTGGCACCAGACGGAAGAGATTCGCATGGCCTGGTAAAGGACACTGTGTGTGGGGCTTGGGTAAGATGTTCTGTCCACAGAGCGACACGCTGCTTTTCCGGATTTCTGTCCATAGCCTCCACAGAGTGCAGGAAGCTATGCCTTGATTTTAACCTTTTTGTTGTTGGCTCATGGTTGTAGAGTTGGTGGCGGGTGTCAGTTTCTTGTCTCAGCTTTTCTTTCTGGGATGCAACTGTCCTCCGGATGCTTGGTGGAGCAATCCCACTGAGTAGGTATAGGTCGTCAACCTTTGTGGGCTTCAAGCAGCCAGTGACAGCACGGCAAGCAGAGTTTAGCACTGTATCAACCTTGGTGGCATGGGCTGATCTGCACCAGACTGGTGATGCGTACTCCGCTGCAGAGAAGCATAGAGACAGCGCTGTTGTACGTAGTGTCTTGGCATCAGCACCCCACTTTGTGTTGGTAAGCTTCCTGAGAATGTTGTTCCTTGATGCCACTTTAGCTTTGGTCTTTATGATGTGTTCCTTATAGGTAAGAGACCTGTCAAGTGTCACCCCTAGGTAGACTGGATATGAGGTGTGCTGCAGCATTTTCCCGTACCAGCTAATCTGTAGCTTGCGATCGGCGTCCCTGTTTTTTAGATGAAACGCACAAATTTGTGTTTTGCCCGGGTTTGCCCTTAGGTGGTTAATGGAATAGTAAGGGATGAGCAGGTCCAGTGCATTCGAAAGGAGACTTCAACTGCTTCAAAGGTACTCTTCTGGGAGGCAATGCACAAATCATCCGCATACAGGAAACGTCTTGTGTCTGGTTGGGTAGGTTGATCGTTAGTGTAGATGTTGAACAACAGGGGGGCAAGCACACTACCTTGAGGGAGTCCGTTCTTCTGTGTCCTCCATCTACTGCGACTACCATTGAGGTCTCACGAAGAATCTGCGACTTGATAGCATATTGCAGATCAGCTGGGTGAGCCTGACATCTGACGTCATCTCATACAGTTTCCTGGTTAGTATGCGGTGGTTGACTGTGTCATACGCTGCAGATAGATCAACGAATGCAGTTCCTGTGATTTTCTTCTTCTCAAAACCATCCTCGATGAACTGGGTTAGATTCAGCAACTGGCCTGTGCATGACTTCCCAGGTCTGAAGCCTGCTTGCTCTGGAATAAGGAAGTCATCAACGAAGGGAGCTATGCGATTCATGAGGAGACGTTCAAACAGCTTGTACATGTGGCAGAGCAACGATATTGGTCTGTAGCTCTTTGGGATCGCAGGATCTTTTCCAGGTTTCAGTAGGGCAATGACTCTTGATTTTCTCCATATCTTTGGGATCTTGTTGGAGGCAACACATTCATTCACCAGACCGAGAAACCATCTGCGTGTGCCTGATCCAAAGTGATTGATCTGCTCCACAAGGATATCATCAAGACCCGCAGCTTTGTTGTTCTTCATGGACTTCATTGCAGATTCTAGTTCGTCCATGGTGAAAGGCCTTGTGAAACCTGGAGAGTCATCTGAGAGCGCATCAGACACTTGAGGAAGTTTGGCCCTTTGGGTGCGTTGTTGAGGATTACCCCGACTATTCAGCAGGAGTTGGTGGGCAACCTGGTCGGGCGGTGACTTGCGGCCTTGGTTGTGACTTGGTGTTGTCATTTCCCAGGATACGAATAGTCTTCCAGACTTTCCTACTACTATGGGTCATATTGGTTGATTCAATTAGCTCTTGCCACTTCTTCCGTCTTTCTTCTGTGATGGAATTTGCTAGTGTTTCTCCAAGCTCGATGGTATCAACACTAAAGGGGTCGTTATCAAAATGTGAGATGTATTCATCATATAACACCTTAGAGTCATCTGTCAGGCCTTGGATGTAATTCATACGGCAGCCGCGAGGGATGTTACAACGTGAGGACGACTTGACTGATTCTATAAAGGCTTCATAGTTACTTGGAGTGGCTGGAAGATCCACAATGGCAGAGTCTAGGTCTTCGGCAAACCCTTCCCAGTTGGCTTTCTTCAGATTGAAACGTCGCCTAAAAGGGACAGTGCGAGGAGAGATGACTGCATTGATCTTGAGACCTATTGGACGATGTTGGGTGTGTGGGATTGGGTCCAGGACAGTCTTCTCGCACTGATTGGCAATGGCATCTGATGCAAAAATCAGGTCTGGATTGTACCCCTTCTCCATCGGGAGCTATTAAAAGAAGGAGGGAGCTTAGCATCGTGGATGAGAGACAGTTGATTGATTCTGCCCAGCTCTCAACCAGCTCACCATCTTTGTTACTTTCAGCATAACCCCAGTTGACACTGTGACTGTTAAAATCTCCCATAACCACGTTGATGCGATTGTCGGTGGGATAAGGGGGAATGTCAAAAATTATGGAGGGTGGTTTATATACTGAAGTGACAGAGATTCCCTCTGTGCAGATGGTAATGACTTCAATGTCGTCGTTGTCAGAAATTGATACCTTGTCTGCATGCAAACCTCTGCGGAAAAACTGCACTCCCATACTGGTCATGTGGCCTCTCAGCGATGAGGGTCATACCAGAGATGTGAGGACGGACACGTGAAGGTCCACGATGTGTCTCTTGGAGGCAGAGGATGTCGCAGTTAGTCTTGATACATAAGTCCGCCAGGAGATCTTGTTTGGCGCCAGTTAGTCCTTCGATGTTCGATGATATCACACACAAGGCCGGTCCGGGCAAGGACCCATACTTATGACATTGGGCACCACCGAAAGATCTGAGGTCTTGTTGGGTCATATTAACAATGAGTAGAAAAACTGTTGTTGATTGCGTAGTGTAGTTGAAGGATTCGCAGGTGCAAAAACACCTGACAGGGACCGCGACGTGAACGCTCCTTCAATGGCCCCCACATTAATGCTAATGACCTTATTCATTTCACGCCATTACAATGACAGCCTTGGAGTCGGCCATTTTTTTTCTTCCTCTTTTGTTTGTGTGGCACGTCCTTGTCTTCCATCTCACTTGCCGCCATTCTCCAGTGTAGGCAACCAAAGCGCAGAGACACACACACACATATATCTATTGGGATTTGAGAAAGGGGCGAGAAGCAGCACAGCCGCCCTGGCTAATTAGCTCTTTGGGAAAAAAAAATAAAGATATTGAATTATTTTGCAGTCGAGGAAGCTCGAGTCATGAGAGATGAGATGTGTTTAACAACTGATCTACGTGCACAGCGATGGACCCCAGGGAGGTAAATTAACGGTGCAAACAGAAGCCCGCATCTCATAAATACATCTGCATCGATGTGGACTTCCCGCCGCCACGTGTGGCCGTAGGTCGTAACTCTCCCAGCACGGGCGGCGTCGGTTCGCCTCCAAGAACCCAACGTGAACGCAGTTAACGATGACGAACGAGGCTTGCCATCTGGCGCGTCACTAAATGTGGAAGGCGGGGCACGTCATATCGCAGGGGCGTTTTTCCCAGGGATTGCTTATTAATCCGAACGCCCATGAAGCATCACCAAATGTTCAGCTTGGGCCATGATTTGAAATTTCATCGCAATTTTTTTAAAGCACACAACCAAAATAATTACACACATTGTAAATTTATATGCAAGACATACTTTATTTTGTAAACATTGTCAGTGCTGATGCGAGCAGTCAATGGGAAATCGGATTGGAGAAAATTCGCATTACATTCAGCGAGGGATATTTCTTCAAATGACAAATAGTTGCAGCCAAACAAATGATTTTTCTTCTTGTTATTCATTTATTTTGTGGTCCTTCCTGAAAGCAGACTGATTCATGAAAACCATGACCGAGCCACTAACTGAATCAGTTTCAAGGTTTGCGTACATCACTCCCTCCCATGTAGCATTGCTTATTTCTTGTGGAGTTGTTTTTGAGCACTAAAACAATACCAAATCATCATTTGTCAATGGGGAAAACGGTTTTGCAGTACACTATGATGTAAAGTAAAATTGTATCCGATGAATTGATGGGCTAATGTATAGAGTGCACTATTTTTAGGATTAAAAAAATACTGTAATCGTGACTGTTTTTTTTTCCATACTCGCACAGCGCTAGCATGTGTAGCCCGAAAAGCCACCAGAATAAAAAGTTGTAAAATGATCGATACCAGCACATTGACATCATACATGAGCACAAAAAAATAAAATAAGATACATCACCCTTTGAAGGGCTTTTTTTTGGAGGGGGTGCGAGGGTGGGTGGCATAATTCTCAAGAAATGATGGTATTTTATTGCAGATAATTTTGCTTGACCCCAAAACAACGACTCCCGGAAACCCTGGGAGTAGGTCCCTGGATCCCACTTTGAAAACCATATGAATAGCACGAGATGGAAGAATGTTGCATTATTTTGCTCTTTCCTGTGGGAGAAATTCCTCCATAATATCGGAGCCGCCGCAGCAAAATGTAAGCGGAGCATATGGTGGAGTTTGTTTTCAGCCGGACTTGTTTGGTCTAATGTGCCTGCGCGCTATGTATCAGCACCTTGCATTATGGCCATAACTCGCTTCGAGGTCGGCGGCGGCCCAATGCGCCGAGCGGAAGCTCGAGCGTGACGCGAATGAGTGATCGTCTGCTACATGCGCCCTGTTTATTCTCTGCCCCTTTATTTATAGTCGCAGCTGATCGGCGATGGAAAAATACAACCGGTCGAGCACTGACAAGCAACATCTAGTGATGCGACCCCGGCTTTCTCGCGATCCATACGGGTCTTGCTCTGTCATCGCACGATAATCCCTGACAGATTGAACCTTGGTTAAATCACTTGACTGTAAAAGGAATAGGAAGGTCTGTTTTGGGACGGCGACCCCGCGCGGCTTCCTCGGAACGGTATGCTGATCAGAATCGACGCGCTCTTGTGTTACCTTGTCATGTCGGTCTGAAAAACGTGGCATCGAACATTCTGAGCCTCCCGATTCGGGAAGATGACGTACGAGAGGGACAGTGGATAACGGTGTTGTTGCAGGGAGCGTGAGGCGCAGCCAAAACCATTACGTGGCACGACGAGTCACGACCCCACTTAGCGCCGCTGGCGCCATCCCATCCGCTGTGATGAACAGTTGAGGGAGCCGGCGCGGGCCCCTTTGCTGATTTGAATCCGAGGAGGACGTCCGCTCTTGATGATGCCCGCGAGGTTCACACCACCACGACTTTAATGCCTTGTGAAAACAGGATAGCCGATTTTATCGCACAGCCCCGCAATAGGAAGGCCATTCTGAGCACAATACTGTAGATTGATGCTCAGGACTGCATATACGGGGAGGGGGGTATAAAGTATATTGCAATCTCTTTGTTTATTTAAAGAAGCTGTATGATATCTTGGAACACATTTTTTTTTAACATTTAAAATTCAAAAGCAGTGTAATGTCTTGTAATGTCTTACCATGGTCAATGTGTTTTGTAACACCCGTTGACTTGTCTAATAGCGTGATTGAATATGTGGGTTTAAATAGTGGGAACATTTGTCATGTTTGATTTAAAAATATACTAGGCTTTTTAACTAGTGTGTGTGTGTGTGTGTGTGTGTGTGTGTGTGTTTCAAATACTGTTTTATCTAATATTTAACTTTTTGTCATTTCAAATATTTGACGAATTAAAAATGCTATTTAAGACTTAGAATCTTTTCCTGACTTTTTTAAACAGTGCATTGTCTTGTGTGATTATTTTTCTTCTTAAAAAGCTATATTTTGTCACAATAGAAATTTGGTTCAAAATTGAAAAAGGAACATGATATCCTGGAACACAAATTCAAATATTTAAAAAATATATAAATTACATCGCATCTTGTAAATGTCAATTATTTCACTTTTTTGTCCGTTATATCGCATGTTTAATTATAATAAAATATTTGTTCGGCCAATAAAAAAAAATGCATCCAGCCAGAAATTGCCCTCAAACCAGATTTTGGACACCACTTGTTTTGAAGCTAAAATTATATTCTGCTGCGACCCCTTCATTCAAAATGCGCCTTTCTTTCATCTTTTATAACACTCTAATTGGATTGTTTTGCTGATTAAGACTTTAATGAATGATTTAGTCTGTCTACGGCATCAAAGTTGTCGACAAAAATAATCCACCGTTAATCTGATCTAGTTTGCCACACGCTTTTTTGGTCACCATTAAAACGGATATGTACAATGGAATCCCAAATGAAGGGAATAAAGCCGCGTCAGCCCCCTTGACTAACTTAATACCTCATTTTAAAACCCGATTATTAGGGTATATGATAAAAGGTAACGGCTCAGATTTAGTGCACGTCAACGATCAATCCGCTTTGCTCGGCGAGAAGATGATACATGTTGCTTTTAATAGCCCAAAGAGATTTAACATCATACATAAAATATATTAACGCGCTCATAAACCTCGGTCGGGATTCAGTCGGTGACTCACGCAAGCCCGCGGTGCCACGCTTGCGGTTTTTTGTGCCATGCGATTGGGGCCCATTCATGCAGCGGTGCGGGTGGTTCGACGTGTCTGCTCGAGATTAATCAGACTCCAGGAAATTCAATAAGAGCCTGCTACTAGATCCAGCCTGTGCAGATCCATCAGACGAGCGGGGGACTCTGACACGGCGGCGGTGGTAGAACTTAGCCGGCATCCTTCATAGGGCTGACAAAGGGGCCTGGCGGAAGAACGTTGAGCCACTTTGGACTCGTTTCAAAAACTCCCCCTGTTGGGCAGGCTTGTTTCATTGTGAGTTGAAAGCGGAGGAAAGGAGGAAAATCAATGCCAGTCTGTGCAAAGTACAGTCAACCGCCATTCGTTGTTGGGGATCCATTCCAGACCCATCTGCAATTGGTGAAAACCAACGAGAAAGCAAGACCATAGCAACCAGTGCTATCATCATGCAATTGTAATTAGCAGACCAAATATTTTAAGTTCTGGAAAAAAAATGGATTTAATGAAATTAGGATCAAATTATTTGTTTTAGCGGACCATGATTGTGAATAATTCCAACATTCATCGCGGTGGCTACCGCTCACGGCCACTTTATAATTGATAAAGATCAGTGCAATTTGCAAAATGAATGTACAGATACATTTGGTATTTTGGGATCAATTTGTTAACTGTGTCTCTCGCCATTCCAAAAAGATGAGTTTTTTTTTTGTGCCCCGCCCACACTGGCGAGCACAAGCTAACATGGCTAATAAATGTCGTTCATCGGAAACAGGTTAGCATCTAAACGAGACAACGTGACGATCAACCAGCCAGTGCGTTAGCATCAAATTTGGGCCTCATTATTTGGTGAACGCAAGCTAATGTGGCTAACTAGCCCTAGCATTTGATAAGCATGAGAGCGTAATATCGCCAACGTATTAAATAGTTGGTTTCAACATGTTATCCGCCCGTTTCGAATCAAAATAAGACTCCACCAATTTGCATTCCTTGTGTCCATGTGGCATCTCTGAACGCACCACTGGTGCCACAATCCTGGAGGGATGCGGTCTTGTCCCACAAGGGTTGATGCACCTTATCCACCTTTCAAGTTGGCGGGTGGCCAAAGTGCATGGAACCCTCGCCTTGATTTCCCTTGTTCGCTTCCATGTGCATGAACTTCCCTCCTCCGTTTCGGGTTAATCTGGCCTGACAAGAGTGGGTGTAACATTACATAAACCCCAGAGCCATCCTGCCTCTTGCTAATTAACTCTTCTTATCAGACGTAGACGCTTTTTATAAAGCTCTACGCGGGGAGCTCGTTGGGTGGGGGGAGAGGCGGGGTTAACCGGCCAGCGGGTCCATTTACGCTGATGAATCAGTGCTTGATGGAAAAATGCCACGTAGGTGGAAAAACGGCGCCCGCTTTTCAGTCACACAAATCTGGCCTATCTAACGATTGATTGGTTGGCGGGGAGGGTGGGGGTTCCGCGCATGTAGTGGCATCTACTTGCCTCAAGAACGTCCCTTGTGTTATATGGTAATTGTTGTTCTTAGTCCGCTCATTGTTTTTGGGTTTTATTTAGTTTTTTTCTCCTGTAGTCCAAAGCTTGTTGTTTTTAAATCAGTCAAGCACGCTTTTGCATATTCATGCCGTTATGATTGACAGCTTTTGGCTTTCGCGATCGAACACTAATTTGTCAGAGTTGCATGCAGTCGAACGGGAGAGATTGCAGTTATGGCAGTTTTTATTTTCATCTCACTTTTAATTTGCAACTCAGCAAATTATTTTTTCAACGCAAAAGCGCCAATATCTATCAAAACTCCTGCCTTTGCAAAGGTAATGAGAACATTTAAAGCCACGACGGCCCGGCCTTGGCACCCACTTGAAATGATTTCAGTAGCGCCCATCTGTACGGTGCTTCCCAATTATGAACATTTCTTCCAACAATGTAAATGGATTACCAAAAAAATAAAAATAAATTGCAATCACGAAATGTGTTGAAAATACTGCATCTTAGCATCTGCGTACATGCATGTTTTTAAGAGGCGGGGCTCAGTGGTGTGGCGTGTGTTGTGCTGAATCTGCATGTGATCTTCTCGGTGAGAGCCGTGGCTGACAGATGCTCCTCTGTCCTTTTGCTCTTTGTCGGTTTTACGGTTCTCCCGCCATTCAATAAATAGCTGAAAAGTCCGACACTTTTCAAATGTGGCTCTCCTTTCCCACCTGGGAGGGCATAAGAATACTTAAAAAAACATGACAAGGGGGAACATTGTTGTTATTTTCAAAACTATGTATGATGAGTACTTTGAATGTACATTTCTGCCACCTCTGGGACTGGAGGGAATATCAATTGAGGCGAACAGACATGTTTAGGGATTAAGCCTTGGCAGAGTTCTGCACTTCCGTGAGTAGCATTCTAGTTATGTTTTTAAGGCTCAAAATTTTTGATACAACCCCAGCATTCCATACCAGAGCAGGACGAGTCGCATTAGAGCAAAGAAAATTCATCACAGGCCCACGAGCGTCTGTCTGCACAAGTCAGGTCGAAACTGTCGTACGACTCGCGCATTGAGATGGGGACGGGGGCGGGGCTGTACCTGAGGAGGAAGTGCGACTAAAGCGCCCGGACAGCCGCCAGCGCACTTCATTCCTCGGATGTTGACTCGGGACCTCACAAGCATGCGCAACGCTCTCTTGTCCTTTTTCTTATTTCTTTCGGAAGAACTTTGCATTGCTTCCACCATGTGTTGTCGTCAGCGTGACTCATTTTGCCAGCGTGTGCTGTGAATGTGTTAAAACAGGAGGCGACGCCCCCACACGCGCTTGCATGCATATAAGCACAGTTAAAGTCAGATTGTTTAACCAGCAAAGCTCTCAGGAGCTAATTTGATGGCATTCTGCTGCCTTTTAGCCGAGCGCAACTCAAGTGGGTGGGATGACTGAAGCTAATGAGACTCAACTCGGTGGCGTGATATAAAAGCTTCCAAAAATGGGAGCGCATTAGCGCCCTGCGCGCCGCGTGCTCCTTTACCGATTCCCAAACCCATTCTGCAACATCAAAGTGTTGGGTTCAACTGCCATTTTGGCAAAACTCAAAACAGCCGCTTTGCTAGTTAAAAGCTCAGAATGTAACAGGGTTCCACATTTGGAGAGGTTGATGTGTGAGAACATCGTTGTTGCATTGAGTGGCTCTGCTCGTCGAAAAACACTCACTAGTCGATATGTATCATGGTTATGAAATTGAATTGAGGTAGTTTTAAGTAGTTGTCAGAGTAGGTTTGCTCGTTTTTATTCGGCTGAGGGTCTTTTTTTAGTTGAGTTCGAATTAGTTTTAGTGTTAGTTTTAGGTTTTTGCATTTATTGTGTACAAGATTGTCCAGTAAAAACTCAATTCTGAGCATTGGGCAAATCCAAGGTTTGCACTTTGACGGAATTGTGCGAGGGCATTAACCCAAACGAGCCCTAGTCGGAAGCAGGTATGCCAGGTCATCGAAATTAAGGTCAAGTTTTTTCATGTCTCTTCTAAAATGTCATCACAATAACGTTTAATCCTCCTCGTCGACATGCACTAATAAATCGGGAGTGTCGTTTAGTGAGCGTGAAAGATCAAATAGGGACTTCCATCTCCCCCCTGAATTTTATTTGACCTTTTGCAGCAACACCCCAACAGATGTCAGATTCCAACAAAGCCCAATCCTTGGAAATCAACACATGCTCCCTGTGACCTTTATGGAAGCTGCTCCACGTCAACAAAGCCAACAATAAACGCCCAGTGATTATTTCCAACAATTTTATTTGCAACTTTTTATACATCCATGCATCCGTTAGCGGCTAAGCTGGAGCCGATCCTCGATCCCTTTGGGCGAGAAGCACGCAAGCGTCACTGGTTGCACACGCAATTCTAATCATCCAATCATAAGTGCCCCCCCCCCCCATTGCCATTCATTTACTCATCGGCTTGTTTCCAAGGTGCCCTGCTGCCACCCTGACATGTCCAGGCAGTGAGGAATGCATCTTCTCAACACTTTGAAGGAGATTTGTCTGAAGTAAAAGCCTTCCGATGTTGACGCATCGTCAAATCAAAGCCAAACCCTCTGCCGTAAATGTCATCATGTGATCTATTGGATGTTTGCTTTGCTCGGTGAGCCTTTTTCATGTACCGCCACCCCGCCGTGTAAACCACTTTAGATGGACTGCACTAATCATCTTTTATAGTTGCGCAACACAAAGCATGGACTGGATTTCTATCTCACACACACACACACACACACACACACACACACACACACACACACACACACACGCATAAACACATGCTTTTAGAAAGTAATTGCATGCTAATTGTGATTAATCAGCTAGGTACGGAGAAGTGCACGCACACACACTTGTGGCAATTCTTTAGGCAGCGAGTGACACACAGGGTATTCACAATGGCACCTGAAGGTCAGGCCCGAGACAAAATTCATTCCCTGCTCTTTGGTAGAGGTGGGAAGACGAAACTGAGATAGAACCGGGTGTATTTTTTGTGAAAACACGGGGGGGGGGCACCTTGAAACATTGTGCCTAAAACAAACAGCACATCTGTTGACACTGTGGTTCAAAAGACTCGATGGCTTGAAGCTACATTAAAAAAATGCTTTGCATAGCTTTTCATGAAAAATGGCTGCTGGCGCGACAGATCGGAGAGTCTCAACTTCAGATTTTGCGCATGTCTGCCTGATTCGCATGCACGATGGTTTGGAGAGTTTGTAACTAGCGAGTAGGAAGGATCGGATTATACATTGGTCAAATTTTTCATTCACTGGGTGTAACTTGAGGAAAAGAAAATGATTTCACAGAGAATCATTTCTGGAGTACCTCTTAGCAAAGCACTGTATTGCTCTAAATGAAGTTCCTCAACTCAACTCAACAAGATGCAACTTATATATTAAATAACAGAAAAGCGATTAACTCATTCAGTACCAGCCAATTCTAAACCAAGTCTGAAATGACATATAAAAACATCTTTGGGAGTGAATGAGTTAAGAATCGATAAAAACACAAAACCCCGAACTGTGTATATGCGTGGCCTCACTGTATGTAAATCAATATTCTCACAAGACATCGCCAAAGTGATTAATCCCAGGAAAAAAAAATGACCTTCAGTTTAACTAAGAAGAGGAATTAGTCTAAGCCCAAATAAATCACAGCTGCAGCTTTGGGAAGTGCTGGCCTTTCACTGATAAAGTTGCCTGTCACTGTGAGATGATCTGATTTTTTTTTTATTTTATTTTATTTTTCCTTACCGACGCGTCCGCGACTGTTTCAGTCAAGTCGTGCGGGGGACGCCGCGATGAATGACATCAAGTGGCAGACGCGCTGATACGACAGATGACGGCTGCCCGTTTGCGCGTTTGAAGCGAATCGGCATTTGTTTGGCACAATGCACGACTAACGAGTTTTTCTTTCTTTTTTTTGTCCTTCCCTCTTGCTTCCGATTGGACGCCTCCGCCGACCCATCAGGTATGTCGGAATTTTTTTTTTTTTTTCTGTCTCAGCATGAGCTAAAGAGGTAAATGTCACTTTGCCAATACCGCTGCTTGAAAGAAGACATCAGCGCTATTTTTGGACCTCTTGTGTCGAGAGAATCCTCGTGTGGCGCCGCCTTTCACAACAGAATAGAGTCACATTGGCCCACTTTGTCATAATCCCACGCTAAGCGACAGCGCAGGGACCGCACGGGGGGCCTCTGCCCATATGCACCCGTAATTACATTTTTGAATGCCTAAAAGGCACTCTCGCTCTCTCCCCCCATACTGCAATGAGAGGCAGAAGTACCGTACGTTATTTCAACAAGGTTGGCTGCCTGCTTTGGTTTTGCCCCATGTGGTTAAATCAGGAACTGAATTTCTGTGTACTGTACTCCTAACCGGGAACCCTAACTCTGCCTTCGGACTCGGAAACTTGAAACCAGGGGTGCGCAAGTGTGGTCCCGTAAGAGCCCCTCTCCGGCCTGCTTTAGATGTCTGCCTCCTCCAGCACACCTGATGATTAGCTCATCAGCAAGCTTTGCAGAAGCTTGATACCGATCCGGATCATTTGAATCAGGTCCGTTGGAGGAGGGAGACATCTAAAACAGGCTGGATATAAAGGGACTCTTGAGCAGGGGTGCCGAAATCCGGTACCCTGCTTTAAACCATCATAATGATCGGCAATTCTTTTTTTTTTTTCTTCTTTTTTTATTATACCAGAGAGGCAAGTAAATGTTTCTAATTTATTTTTGTTTTGCACTGATTCCAAAATGTCACAGCTATAAATTACAACAGATGGTATAATCTGTATTGCGCAACCTTTCACGGGTCCAACGTCTAAACAAAATCCTGAAAATATTTTTCAAAACTAGGAGTGCTACAAATGTCGACATTATTTAACCCTTTCATGTACCCTGTAACCTGATAACATGATAAGCTGTCCACTGTAGCAACCGCTGTCCCTGAAGGGGTTAAATCTGTGTCAAAAATACACTTGGGGACACAAAGCCATCTCGGATTAAAATTTGGTGTTGACCAGTGTCATTAGAAGGTTGAAACCCTACCCCCGATTGACTTGAAAGCCTAATTTGACACGCTAAACCATTATTCGACGCCCTAACCCTGACTCCAAACCCTCATTTGCAACCCTAACCCAGATGTCAAACCCAAATGTTGGAAGCCTTACCTTGACTTCAAAATCCAATGTCAATCCAAAGCCAGGCTAGAAAAATTATTATTATTATTTTGTCGGTGGGAAGAAGCGGATGCAAGCATGTGGGAGAACTTGCAAACGCCACCCAGGAGGGTCAGAAATGAGATTCAAAGCACAATATCATTCAATATTCACCTCAGGAGGTGTAGCAAGTGACATTTTGGAACACCCACCGAATTTCGCTTTCTGACAGTTTATAATAGCATGCGGGAGAAGTACATCAATTATATCAAGTTGGCTGCCTCCCTTGTTTTTGTTTTTTTACCCCATGTGGTAAAATCAGCAATTTATCTGTGTTAAAAAAATGAAAACGAAAAGAAAACAAGGTCCCTCAGGACTCTTTTGCACCAGTTTGTGAAGTAAGTGATGGTTTCCATTCGGGACAGACTTTCGGACGGTATTCACGATGCCCCTCGATTCAAATTCAGGGCTCGCTGACGGGGGCGTGCCTCCTAATTGAGGCGACAAAGTTGAGATGGGCCCCTGAGTCCCATTTAGCCTGACAAGCACAGAGAGCAACACTGGGCCCGAGCAAGTTGGAAATGTTCCCCTTGAAGAGGTCGTTATCCTTCATTGAGTGGGATTTTCCAAAAAGTAGCCCAAGATGGAGATATAAAGGCTTGTAAGGGCAACACCTTGGCCTTCAGAAAACATTTAATAGTCAGGTTTGAAGTATCAGGTGAGCACAGTTCGTTGCTGGTACCCAAAAGGAATTTTACAAGTAACTGTTAACAACCGTACAGCGCATTGCAAATGAAACAAAATGTTGTCGGATGCATACCTGAAACCCTCGCGCTGTCCTCAAATGCTAATTTACAAACCATAATTCCAAATTGAAGCCTTGACCTGCGTACTCAACCCAGAATTGAACAAATTGAAACCCTAATTTCAAACCCTGACCGTCTCTTGAAACCCTACTTTGAAACCATCATTTTTAATGCCTAACCTTGGCTTTGAAAACTTAATTAGAAACCCTAACCCTGACTGGAAAGCCTCATTTTAAGACACAAACCAATCTTGAGACCCTAATTTGAAGCCCCAACCTTGGTTTGAAAGCTACATCCTGTCCTGAATCCATACCTTGAAACCCCAACACATGCTTCAAACCCTAATTTGCAACTCTCACGCTGTCTTGAAACACTAATGCAGATTTAAAAACCTCATTTAAAACCCAAACTTGTAGCTCTAAACCAGACTTGAAACCCTGACTCTGGGTTAAAACCTCAATTGCAATGTCTTACCTTGGCTTGCTGAGTTGAAACCTTGTCTTGCAATTCTTATCCTGTTTGGAAACCCTCATTTGAAATCATACCTCTTGTTTGAAACCCTCATCCAGGCTTGAAACCCCAATTTAACATTTTAAATCTTTCCTTCAAGCCCTACTTTGACATCCTAATCCCAGTCATGTATGTAACTGAGTAGAAATACATCGCTACTGAATTTGGTCTGTACTTTATTTACATTCCTGGCAACGTTCACTTTTACTCCTCTACGTTTCCCTGAGTGAAACATTTAGTCCGCTTCTCGAAACCATCATTTGAAACCCAAACCCTGGGGAAAAAAGATGTAATTAATATTAAAATCCAAGAGGCAAACAACATATTGTCCGCAGGGCAGAGTAGCAGCGGCGTACACGATTTCGACGAACACCAGGCTGACCCTCGCAAACGAGAGTCGAGTCGACTGGCTACGAGATCATGCCGAGCGCGGCCTTCTGGGAAGGGAAGCGCGGACCGTGGCGGCATTTTAACATCGCATGAATCGACAATAAACAAGAGGGAAGGCCGCGAGAAGTTGGGCGGGGAAGGACGAGCGCGAGAATGATGCGGCGAGACGGCAAGACGCGAGGACCTCTGGGGGGCAGATAGAAGCTAGCCGAGTGTGAAGACTTTGGATTTCTCTATCAGTATTCCGTGTCAGTGTCGGAGCTTGGGGGGGGCTGTGTCGAGCATCTGCGCTCACCGTTCTGCACAGTTGCTCTCATGCTTACGCTCTCACTTAAACATACACACATACTCCAAATAGAATCACGGCAAGGCACTTTTCTTTCCCAATCTTTGTCTGTGTCGTTAACGCTAACACTTGTAGCATGGTTAGCTCGCTGTAAATGCACGCCGCCGTCCAAGCGTATTTCCATGGAGGGACGTCCGTCCCTCGCAGAAATGCCTCGTTTGGAAGATTCCAGCCAAGAGAGAGAGGCCCGCTGGCTCGAAATCAGGACGAATCCCACAGATGGAGACGTTGTGTGGGCCTGGCGTGAATAATTGCGGAAAGCTCACATTGCAAGTCGGGAAGGGTTGCCTTTGAGATCCTGAGTGGAATCGTGAAATAATCCAAAGACAATGCAGTGGTTTCCTCAAATTCCGAGTGAATTCACTCGGGTCAAGTTTGCCAAGATACGAGCCGTCTGTCAGATGACTGGTTGACACATTTTTAAATTTTTTTTTCATCAGATGCAAAATGCAGCTTTTCTAGTTGAATTTTTCACACTGATTCCAAATCTGCCCTTGTTTTTTTGTTTTCTTTTTTTTTTCCTCCAGGACATCAAGTTTTCAAAATCAATAATAATAATATTGTCACGTTGTGTGGTGGTGGTGGACCCCAAGGAGCAGGCAGGAGAGGAGCAGGGTGTACTAGACGAATTGTATTTAATAAAACACAGAAAACTAAATCCAAAACAAAGTCCAAAGTATCAAACAAACATGACAGTGGCAAAAAGCTACAAACAATCATGACAGTAGCAAAAGCTACAATGACCCGACACTGAATGCTCGGGGTGGGAGTCCTTTTAAAGCACTAATTGTCAAATGACCAACAGGTGTGCAGCTCAGGGAGAGCCCTGCAGTGGCACCTGTTGGTCCCAAACCGAATCATGACAGTACCCCTCCCTCAAGGGACGGATCCCAGACGTCCCAAAGTTGTCCAAAAGGCTGCCTCGCCGGGGAACGGGAACTAAAAGCGATGGCAACCCTTGCCTCGCCGAAGAACAGGAACAAAAGCGACGGCGACCTTCGCCTCGCCAAGGAACAGGAACAACAGCGACGGCAACCCTTGCCTCGCCGGTGAACAGGAGCGAAAAGCGACGGCAACCCTTGCCTCGCCAGGAACGGGAACTAAAAGCGACGGCGACCTTTTGGCTGGGCTTGGCCTGACGTGGACGGAGCTCGGCGTGGCGGGGACATGGGACAGCCGGACGTGAACAGGGCTCGTCCTGACGTGGGCGTAGGCGTGCACGGCTCGTCGTCGACGTGAATGTGACTCAGCTCGAACAGACACGTGGCGAGCCTCGGCTCAACGTGGACGCGACGGGGCTCGGCCCACCGTGAGACGCGGCTTGACGAGACGAAAACAGGACAGCTGCATCACCAGCACTGCCTGAAGGGGAAAAGGGTGTCGGCCGCAGACGTGCTCCGCCAGGCACATGGTGGAATAGGGACCAGTCCTTTGTACCTGCGGGATCCAGGTGGTCGGGTCATTCTGTCACGTTGTGTGGTGGTGGTGGACCCCAAGGAGCAGGCAGGAGAGGAGCAGGGTGTACTAGACGAATTGTATTTAATAAAACACAGAAAACTAAATCCAAAACAAAGTCCAAAGTATCAAACAAACATGACAGTGGCAAAAAGCTACAATGACCCGACCCTGAGTGGCTGGGAGGGAGTCCTTTTATGCTCCTAATTGCTAAACGACCAACAGGTGTGCAGCTCAGGGAGAGCCCTGCAGTGGCACCTGTTGGTCCCAAACCGAATCATGACAAATATATGTAATATATTTAGTAATATTTACGAATTAAGCGTTAGTTTCTGCAACAGGTGTAATTTTTTTCCTAAAACGTCATAGCTTTAAATGACAACGCATGGTAAAATCTGTATCGCGCAAGCTTTTACTGATCTAATGTAACAACACATTTTTAAAAAACATCTCAAACCTGTTATGCTATGAAAAAAAGTAAATACAATTTTTAACTCGGCGTCACTAATCTCTGGTTAAAAGTTGCTGTTCCCCAGTATTACTTGTGATGATTTGCTAACAACAAGTTGAGTTAAGAGCATGAAATGGAGACAGCCAACTTCTCACCAAGCCTCATGCAGTCAAGTTATTTTTGGTAAAAAAATAGGTGCTTGTATGTCGTTCCCCAATTGAAATGTAAACAAAAAATCCCAGCAAAAATTCCATGTGGATTTCTGCAAACCACGAAACTGACGTTAGTGCACTATCTACATACTACAATCCGTTATCGAAGAAAAAAACAAAACAAACCATCTCAATCTCTTGATATCTGAATCAATTCGCCTAATGCCTCAAATCTTGAAACAGGGGCTGAAAATGTTTCCACGCTTACTTTGTCCAGAGCAACATATTTCCCCGAGGATGTCGTTATTTTGCTCTATTACTTATGTGCCTGCTGTCTCTGGAGAACTTGTCTCACCGGAGCCCGGCTCAGCGCCGTCCACTTATTCCGCTCGGCCTCCGGGTCGCGGTGGCCGTCTCCGCCGCATCTTCCCGGCCGCGCCGACCACCTGTGTCCGAGGCTCGCGCTGGCTTTAATAATGAGTTTTTCACCCTCACTCTCCACCCCACCCTGACTCGTTGATGAGGAGCACCAAAGTGTTTTCACAGGTCAGAGGAGAGAGAGCGATAGCGGGTAATGGATTCCCGCTTTTCCTGCCGAATAGCCTCCCACCATTACGGACAAAGAGAAAAAAAAAACAAGGAAAATGAAATGAGAGAGAGCATGTGGGAAGAAAAATAGACGAGGAGGAGTGGATTATTATTATGAGTGGGCTGCTCTTCAGTCAGGGAATTATGTTTTGGGTTTTTTTTCCTTTTCCGTCACACAAAATATTCGGGTTCAATGCAATGTTACCACTCCAAAACATGGAGTGAATCATGTTTTTTTTTTTTTTAAGTCGACAATGAAGCCCAAAATGATTTATACCTTGTTCTAAAATTGCTTATTTACACCACGGATGCTCTTTCTGCCACCAAATTGTCACTGCACCACTGTGGGAGAGGTCAGAGCATGTTACAATCCTGGCCAATCAAAGTGGTTCCTTTCCTTCCATTTTAAATGCATGGCGCGAGTTGTGTTTTGGGGTCTTGAAGCGAATCTCGACTATGACGTGGGCACTTGAGGACTGCCCACACCGCATGATCATTTGTCAAAAATTACATTTATGGTTATGAAGTGCCATCCGACCGCTCGCTACCAAACCGATATGTACAGTAAATAGTGTTTACTGTTTACAACAATACCGAACCACATTTATAATTCTGTATGTCTCCGTGGCTGACGAGCCAAGCTTGGTCATAGTGTAAACGAGCACCTGGCAACTAGATATCATCACTGATGTTTTTACCTGGGGCTGATTTAATTTCTGTTGGCAGTTTAATTCATTGGTGTGCGGCATAACAGGGAAATGCCGCTTCACCATGTCTGCTTTGAACTCTGGGCTCCACTAACCCTCCTGCGGTTGATGTTCAAGCCAATTCCCTTAATGTACTCAACACCCAACCCGTCCAGTGATTTGTAGACCAATTGAAGAATTTTAAAATCTGTTCTACAGCAATAACAATTTTAGAGGCAAATTGCACTATTTATTGTCATGCCGGAGATTTGAGGGGCTTCAAATGTTTTCCTCTTATTTAGGGGTGCGACAAAAAAAAATGATTGCGAAACACTGGGTTAGAGTTGGGAGTTAGTTAGAGTTTGGGTTAGGCAAGCACAATAGAATGCAACCCAATCCACCAACTGTATAAAAAAAAGGCACCCTAAAATGGTGATTCATTACAAATCACCGTCATTATAGTTTGCAGTGCTTTACACAGAGAGTGAATGTTGTGGGTCTACTTTGTAGTGGATGCCATACGAGTTCTGCATTTGTACATGCGTCGCAAACGTTTACCTCCCTCAACCTCCAGCTGTGAATATGTTGATAGCTCACACGAAAGCAGCCCCCCCCCTTTTTTTTTAGCTAAAAACCGTCTCCGGTGTACGTGATACGCCCCGCTGCGAGATTACGGCAATCAAAAGAAGATAACAGCACGCGTGGAAACTCACTCAGCCTCCCACCATCCCAACTTTGAACCTCCCTCAAGGAAATCACACTGCTTGGCCCGACTAATTTAAATAGTCTCTATCGCATACGTCTGCAAATGTTGTTTCCATCGGCTCGGTTTCGATCCCTTTTTCGATGTGTTGACCTTGTTGTTCACTAAAGAGTTCGCTAATCACCTCATCACATTTTCGACATCCTGGGGGTCTTCTCGCTTTGGCGAAAATTTGCAGCATGAATACCTCCCGCGTGCAAACGCTGATGGGGAAAGGAGGCACTCGTGATGGGTTGCAGTGCACGGGGGGTGTTTTGTGGTAACGCACAAAATGTCTGCCGCATTATTCTTTGAATTGAATTTCCAACATTTGTAGGTGCATCGCATTGCCGTGTCGTCATCGACTTTGCATGCTTCATAGGAAACCGCTTCTAAAGACCAGAACTACCTTGAGCATCTTGGGTCTGACATCTTTTAAAAATCTACTCGTACAACAAATCTATCCATCCTATGATTCGAGACAAATGTGAAGCCAGCGTGCGTGTTTTTGCGAACGTGTCAGGAAGCCAAAGTACCCTCGAGTGCCGCTGCTTGCGTCAGACAGCGTCCGCTATCAATTTCCTGCTTCAAAACAGAAAATGCTATCTCAAGATGTCAAGATCCATCTCGATGCCGAACAGAATGTTGGCCAATGAAAATGGCAATGATGTGTTTTTTGCCTTTTATAGTTGTCAGGTGAAAAATGTGAATCCCGCCATCCTGCCCGTATCCGCCAAATAGCAGTCAAAATGGAGTTACCGCACATCGGAACCAAGGCCAAATCTTTTTGCCGTCTTTTTGTTTCGCAGGAGCAAATGTAACAAACAAATAACGCCTCGGTTGTACTTTCAACCGCCACGAGGAGCTATTATTCCCTTTATGAACAAAGGCGACGACGCTCAGACGACTTTCAACAAACTAAATCCTTCAACTTCAAAATCGGATTTGTAAATCTTTGCTCTCCGCCGGGGTCTTTGTGGGATTCTCCTTTCAGCCTCGTGTCATTGCCCCCCCCTCGCACCCCCCAATGAGGCTAAACTGCGCGATACATCAATGGACTTTTTAATCCCCACTTTTAAAACACAGCTATCAGCACCACCCGATGGCTTATCGCAAACCACAGCCAACAAATAGATGCCAGTCACGGCGGTCCAGCACGAGCCCGCATTTTCAAAATTACAGCTCTTGTCTCTTCTATCGGCACCTTGTCACAGAGGATTTCATTTACTCCCCCAGCGGATCGCGCCCTGACATTTGTTCTCATCAAGTCTGCTTTCTTCCACCACTGTTATTTCTTCTCTTGTCCGGGAACAGATTGAGCAGCGAGCATTTATTTGATGTCAAATCGCCGAATAAATCGCCTTGAGCATCATTGCAGCCATCCAAACATCATCCGCAAAAAAAAATAAATCAAAATGAACTCAAGAGAAGTTGTGAACTACCCAAGCTTGGCCTGCTGGATTTCGGGCTGTATTTCCACCCAGGCCGCCACAGCTTCCCGTTTCAGGCTCGACGGTTTCCTGCGCTGATCGATTCCCATCCCAGGGGAAAGCAACAACTCCAAAAACAAAGCCTCTTATTTGTCTTGCCTCTTTCAACCGGTGACTTAACTGAGCTGCCTTTAATGTCAACTTGAGATCTGGACAATTTTCCCTGTGAGTTTTTTTTTTTTTCTTTTCCTGCATCAATTTGTTGTCCATGGAGGTTGAAGAAAAAAAAAAAAGCAAATACTCTCTTTTGACAGTATGCAATACAAAGTGTGAATCTGTTTTCAAATGTGTATGGAGTCTAAAAAATAAAAAATAAAATAAAAAAAGCCAATAACTAGAGTAAATGCTCAAGTGAAGTCCAGAGAAGCACCTTATAAATCTACCGACGTGCAGTCGCACAGTAGTTGGACTTAATTTTCTTCGCAGCACCGCCTCCGACCCCCTCCGTACACAATTCAATCGCCTCGAACCGAATGGGTTTCTGTGTGCGTACTGATAAAAACAGCACACGAATAATGTTATTTGCGGCGGGACAATATGTGCTCGTAATCTAATGGCTCTAAATTACCTCGGCCACGATGGCTCGAAAAGGGAATGGAGTCTACCGACTGAGAGAAGGATTGCGAGATTGGGAATACGGTAAGAAGAAGCGCACCAGTGTAGTTGCGGCGTTTTTCCGTTGCCGTGCCGTGTTCAGATGAAAGGTCCTGCGTGTGCGAGGGTCGCTGTCGCATTGCAGCACCGGGGCTCACTTTGATGATGATGGAGTGGACGCGAGCCTATGTTGGGAGTGTCGCCTGGTGTGTGTGTGTGTGTGTGTGTGTGTGTGTGTGTGTGTGTGTGTGTGTGTGTGTGTGTGTGTGTGTGTCGTCTCATCTACTAGCCGACCTTTGATAAAAGAGGACATGGTGTGGCCCGGCTGTCGCCTCATCGCCAGTACTACAAGATAACAAAACAAAATGTTGTGTTTAGGCTATTGGCCTTCAGACCACACAGGTGACATCAAGTCCAGTGAGCCCCATTTATCATGGATGATACTGTACAATCCATGTTCTAAAATGACGATAAACACGCACACACGAGTGTTACCTAGCCGTGTCTTAGCTTTGGAGGCTTCAGTTTACACGTCGCAGTTTCTACTTTGCTGCAACGGTCCGCTTTCTGTCTGGCCTCAGTTTTCTGTAGAATAAAATGTCTTCGTGTGGCTATACAGTAATCCCTCGTTTATCGCGGTTAATGGTGACCAAAACCACCTGCAATAAACGAAAATCCGCAAAGTAGCGACCAATTAACGTAATACAGGTAAAAAAAAAATATATATATATGTATTTTTTTAAGTCCGCAAAAAGTCCGCTAACGGTCCGCGAGAAGCTGCAATTTTTTTTCTTATATTTGAAAAAATCTGCGATGCACTGAAGCTGCGATAAACGAACCATCGTTTGCTAGCATGTCTGCTTCTGATTGATGCATTCGACGTGGCCTCCATTTCCATTCGTAGAAAAATGGCCGACAAAATTCAGACTCATGCTCTATCCAAATTAGAGTTCTTCACCCCCCGGTGGAGGTTTGCGCTCCGCCGACTGCCATATTAGTTTAGCCTCGAGCGTCACGCACCGTCGAGCCGGCGGGTGTGACGTCCCCATTGGGAGAAGCCGCAGAGAATCCTCCGGTGAAGGCTGTGGAATTGTTGTCATGTTCGGGTCGTTGTTTAGCTGGGGACCTCCTCAAAGGTCTAAAATTCCACTTGGCACTACCTGCCCGGCACCACGCGGCATTTAGCAGCTAAAGAGCCAGAAATTCCCCCAAGGAGTCCCTCGCCTATTAATCTTCCCCAAGCAGACACTTGGCGACCAGAATGCACAAAAAAACGGTTCCTCTACGACGTGTGAAGAGTGCTCACCTTATCAACTTTGACGATAAATTTATGAATTAAATTGACTAAGTTCAGGCAAGTGGTATCATTCTCAAAAAAAAAACTTTATGTGTGTGTGTGTGTGTGTGTGTGTGTGTGTGTTTGTGTTTTGAACTCCGTATGCCAACAAAGTTCTACTACTTTGTGTCGTATTCATGTGGAGAAGCATGAGAGGAGCGGGAGGAGTGGGAAGAGCTAACGATTAGCTAGCTGGCAAACTTTGCCGTAACTTCTACTTGTCTTTCACACCAAATCACGAATGCCAACTGGTGCTGTCAAGGTGTGATGATTTCACCGCTCGCCGCTTCCACTGGGCATCCCTCCACCAATTTATTATTATTTTTTTTTGCCTTTTCTCCGACCTGCCAACAAGGCTGACACTGTGTCACCACTGTGCCGTCATTAGTCTTTGTTAATTAAGTCGGACAAGGCGTTAGTCACAGTTATCCTGGCAATCAATCTCGCAGGAAGACCACAAAACTAGGGGGTGGATAGAAATAACTTGTGATGAATGTTCACGCTGATTCGCCATTTTCAATTTTTTTTCCCCCCGCCTTTGGTTACTGGCGGCGTCGCATGCTGTTGAATCTGCTTTGGGCCAGTGATGCGATACACGCTGACATATTAAGCAAAGGAGTAAGAAAAACAAACAAAAAGAATCAAAATACTTGAAATTTGTGAACAAAATGGAGGAAATGGCTGCCTCATCTGCCGTTTAGTTTGTCTCGATGTGCCCTGTGATTGGCTTGCAGCCAGTCCAGGTTTTAGCTTGCCACATCGCCCAAGTCAGTAGGGAAAAGCCACGACCCCAATGAGGAAAAAAGTTGTATGGGTTGAACAAAAGTCACAAGGACACGCTCCCGTAATCAATTAAGATATAGTTGTATTTGGATTTCATGTCTTCATTTTAGCAAGACATTTTTTGGGGGGGGGCAAGGCATATTTGGTATGCTTCTAATTTTGCGGGAACAGTTTGCAGAAGACTATTTTTCTGTTTCCAGTGCACAAGGCAAGTTCTTAAAGGGACGCTTGGAAGCACTCGGCGCGCCCTTAACTCCAATCCATCACACATTTTGGGGATAGGATAAAAGGGGGAGATGGTTTTCTGTACGAGTGGATGGAAAAATCTTCCTGACACGCTCCAAAGTCTTGTTGAAAGTCGTCTGAGAAGATTAGAAGTTGTCCAGACGAATGGGTGACGTTCAAATCTTTTTCCTGCCCCCAAAATAAGGGCACCCCAAAACACAGATGCATGCTGAGTTCCATAATGTCACCTCAACAAATTTTGATGTGTTGTGAGAAAACCTGAAACATGCCCGTCATACGCAGCCCTCGTGGAGACCAATCCCTAAGGGCCTCGGATCGATTAGTGAGGCACAAAAACAAAATGGATTAATTGTTAGTGCACCGCTTGGTGGTGTGCTAAGCTCTTCCTGGCTGTTTGCACTCTGATTAATGACTTATCAACATTCAACACTTGGTCAATGATCCGGTCTAGACTTCCCTAAGCAAGACGGCGGTCGTGGTTGCTTCCGCACCGTCAAAAACGTTCTTTCAAGAGAAGTTACATGCGTCGGTTGACGGCTTGACAATGTAAACGCACATTCTAAGGGGAAAGACGGCAGAGAGGAAATCTCTCTTCCTCCTCCTTTCATCCATTGCTCACTGCCGTCCCAGCTTTCTCCATTTTCTTGGCTTCTACGTGAGAGACGATCAATGGCTTGCAATCAGCTCATGGCGTGCCCATCAAGAGGGTGAGCGGAGGGACGGAAATAGTGAGCGAAATTGAATCCAGGGTCGAAAAACAGAGATGTTTATTTGCGCGTACAGACGGCCAGAGCTTATTTACAGCGGCTACCTTATAGACATACAGTCTGACCTCTGACCGCAACCTAATAGCGGATCGCATTAGTACAACTTGGTCCCTTCTCGAGAAACTGCGACACGCGGGGGATTGTTTGCTCACTGGCTCAAGCTGCATTTAATTACATCCACGTTACATGACGTTGATGCGCTTGTGGGGGATTACATGGTTCATATGTCCACTTGGTTTGTATTTACCTGATGGCCGGGCTTAGCCGAGCCATTTCAGGGGTTGTTTCATGACTCATTTATTCCATATATTCCAAATTGATTGCACACCAGGTGGAAGGTGGCCTCCAAGTGTCCACTTCACAGATGGGATCTCCCCATAGCCGATGTTGTCCACTCAATCTGCCGCACGACTCAAGTAAACAAAGTCTTCCTTCGGCATTTAAAGGGAATGAGAAATGCTCTTTGATTGGCTGCGAAACAAGTTGGCTGTGTTCACACCCACAACTGAATAAAATGGACCTCGCTGGGCTGGCTTCCGAAAATACCGAAACTCGGTCTAGCCAGCCCCTGCGCAGATTCACGCCGTGCCTCAAGCCAGACTTGTGCTGGTCACCAAAAGAGAGCCCTACGTCGCCAATATTTTCGGGCAGCCAGTCACTGCAGAAAAGCTATGTTTTGCTTTGTCTGATCTCTCTCATCTAAAGTATGTGGAAATTCTACATGCCCACCCCTGCGTAAGGTTGTGTTTAAAACTTGTGCACTGAAAATACACACACACATGAGGAAATCCAGAGTTGAAAGGAATTTTGTCGTAGCTGAGATGGCATGATTCCTTCTTGTGACGTGCTTGCTGCAATAAACACAATCCTCGTGATGCACCGTGGTTTCCGCCTCCCTTTAATTGCAATTTGTCTCAGGTTGGTCACTCACGTTGAATTATAAAATAATATTATATAAATCGATTTTAATTTCCTCCAGACGCAATTATGGGTGCACTCAATTAGTAGATCGGCTTCCGCATCTGTTTGCGTGCGGCGTCAACTTTGTGCTTGTTTTTGCATTTTCAAAGCTTTAGGAAATCAGGCCTGTCATGTTTTGTGACATTTCATCAAAATTATGGACACGGCAGTAAGTCACAGTGGAACATGCAGCAAACCTTGTAGAGTATGTAAAGGCGACATTTCGAATAGTTCTTGGGTGTCTTAGTGGCACGTCTGTGACATTTGAGGTTTTATCTTCATCATGTTTTTATATTATTTTTTTGCGCATGCTAATTCACAGGTGGACTTGTCTGCGGAACATTTTCTATATACTTGCAAAAGAAGGTTTTCACAAGCTTCAGTTCGCAGTTCACCCATCAAATTCCGCAAAGGCCCGATTGTCTGATATCTCTTCAAGATTGTGCTGCACGATCATCCTGTGGGGTGGGTTGTGATTTCTACTCCCCGATCTGCTCATTAAACTGACTGACTGCTCGATATTCACTATTGTAAATCTCACGCGATGCCGCGGGCTCCGTAATCGGGATGTGAAACGGAAGGCGAGCCAATCTCTCTCGAGTCATCCAGCGCCGTAAAAATTGACCACGGGAAGAATTACGCGTCAACGTGCCAGTTTGCCTTCTTTGTTTTCCAGTACGACTTTCGTTTTTGTATTTTCCGGTAGGTCTTGGTACGACGACAGATATCTGCTTTGGGGGTAGAAACGATTGTCTTTCGAAACAATGATTTGGTTTGCTGTGCTGGGCATCATGAGTACACCACATCAGTGAAGTCAGAGCATAATCCACCTTCAGTTCTGGAGTTTTTCTATGAAGCAGTCGTTCGCTCGTCATTTCACACGTAGCAATTTTAAAGGCCTCGGCAGAGGTTTGCAGTTGTTTGTTCCCGTCCTCTTTACTCCATGCTTAACTTTGACATTTGGCCCCATATACCGGCAAGTCTGTCCATTATCCTTTTAACCTTATCCAAAGGGAACGCGCGTCACAGCGTGTCGCCTATTTAGACAGTATAGGAGCGCGCTAAGAAGCCTTGTCGGAGCGTTTGCCAGGGTGGTCTCGGCGTCCAACCCCTCCTCGGCGCTGGACTCCAGCTGCTGTGGCAGGGCTGAATGTCAAGTGTCGGTTGGCGAAGTGTATGTCAAGACTCCCACTGATGACTCATAGCTTGAAGCGCGCCACGACCTTTGAACGCGTTTAATTATTAAGACGGCTGACAGTCCACCTGTGCTGCAGAATGGCGATTCAGCAATTATGGTGATGGCTCGTCCTCCCTCGGAATGCCAAACTTATGCCGCTGCAATTAGCGCTCGATGGGGCGCAAAACAGACTCGCGTGCAGTCGTAACAATACATGATACATTCTTTATGACCGCCGCATGTAATGGCTTCAATTATAGCTGATTGTTAATCATGGTATTGATTTATGAGTGTGGTTAGATGTCGTGTGACCCCGAACATTTTGCATAATGGGCATGAAAGATCTTTATTAGCGGGTTAATTGTATTATTACCAATGCATGTTCTTTGGTATTCCATCCATCTATCTATTCATTTTCTACCGCTTATCCAGGGGTCAGGTCGCGGGGGCAGCAGCTTTAGCAGTGAAGCCCAGACCTCCCTCTCTCCCCAGCCACTTCTTCCAGCTCTTCCCGGGGTATCCCGAGGTGGTCCCAAACATAGTCTCTCCAGCGTGTCCTGGGTCGTCCTCGGGATCTCCTCCCGGTGGGACATGCCAGGAATACCTCACCAGGGAGGCGTCTAGGAGGCATCCTAATCAGATGCCCGAGCCACCTCATCTGGCTCCTCTCAAATCTGAGCCCGGATGACCGGATGACCGAGCTGCTCACCTTATCTCTAAGGAAGAGCCCTGCGGAGAAAACTCATTTCGGCCGCTTGTATCCGGGATCTCTTTCTTTCGGACACGACCCATAGCTTGTGATCATAGGTAAGGGTTGGAACATGGATCGACCGGTAAATTGAAAGCTTCGCCTTTTGGATCAGCTCCTTTTTCACCACGACAGACCGATACAAAGTCCGCATCACAGCACATTCTGCACCCCTCCTTCCCTCACTCAAAAACAAGATACTTAAACTCCTCCACTTGCGGTAAGATCTCCTCCTCGACCTGGAGAGGGCACTTTGGTATTCTCTTTCTGAAATACTCTGATGCAGACAGATAAAATATTTTTATTTGATATATAATGTACGTCTTAAAGTACTCCTTCCACTCATCGTCATCACATCGTATGTATTGAGACGCGTGTGTACTTGCACACACAGAAAAATGTGAAGTAGCCAGATTTACTGTATAGTATCCATCCACCCGCTGTCTGAGCCACTTTTAATGATCACAATCAGTCATTTTTCCGAGGTCACGCGGAAAAATGTACGTTAGCTCATGTCGTCTACGTCTTCGCAGAATGACTTTGCATTTGTTCGTCCACACGCGCCCCGATGTAAACACAAGCTGCAATTAGCCGCGTTTGAAAGTGGAGTTAATTGCGTTTGTATTTTTCCCTTTTTATACACGCTCATCGACTAATTAGATCAGTGACAAGTCTGTCATTGTGAGAATGTGTTTTATTGTGCCTCATCTAAGCATTCAGTGGAACTCGTCGGTTGTAATTCTTCAGCCTTTTGATTCATATCCACTGACGGCAACTTTGTCATGAAAAATGCAGTTAGCCATCAGTTGTTTTCCATGACTCCACGAATACCCGCACAATGGTCGATGGTGCAGGAACTGATGGAGGCAAGGTTAAAAAAAAAAAGTAACAAAAAGTCAGATATATCATCGCTTGTCCTGAGACGGGCTCTCAGTTTCGAGCTTCTCGCATGCACGTCTCAACAAGGCGCAGATGAAAAGGAACCCTTGTGTCCCACATTGCCAGCCTGATGTCAGAGCAAAGAGATGTGAAGGCTCCCAGCGAGCAGAAGAGATAAAGAAAGAAGGATGGCGGCTGACAACAAAGCCCAGAAGATCTGGAACAAAAGTCGCGGTGGCGGAAATGAAAAAGATTCCAAACGTGAACGAGGCGACAGGTCCAAAACTCATTTGGAATTCCACTGTTTTGACTTGCCGCTTTCCTAAAACATGCATCGGAAAAATGTTCAAAAGTGGACCGGCCAGGGTGTGCTGCACATCTGGTCCCCCGAGTAAATTGGAATAGGCACCATCTCACCTGCAACCCCAACGCAGACAGACAAGCACTGTCGAAAATAGTAAAGCGTCAGATGACAAGTCGGCATCCGAAGTTTTGACATCATTGTGAGATGTCTTCTTGATGCCCTATTTCAGGCAAAGCCAACGGCAGACCTCTCCGCGGAGCATTTTATATGTAAATGAAAAGGAATTACTCCAAGTCGGTCGGCCAGCCAGCCCGTCGAAGCACGCATTTTCCATCAGAGACCACGTGAATGATGAACTACCTACTTCGACCATATTGAGCATCATTTCATGTCACGCTAAAGATGCACGCTTTTCATCGTCCTGACAACAGAGCCTGTTTTCGCAGCATTTTACTGCGAAATAATACTTGTTACTATAAGTTATTTCAACTCTAAATTAAAGTAAAACGAGTTGTTCAATAGACGGCCCGGTGGTCCAGTGGACCTCACAGTGCAAAGGTGCAGGGTTCAGGTTTCTCTCCGTGCCTGCGTGGGTTTTCTCCGGGTACTCCGGGTTCCTCCCACATTCCAAAAACATGCGTGGCAGGTTCATCGAACACTTTAAATTGTCCCTAAGTGGGACTGTGAGGGCGAATGTTTGTTTGTCTATGTGTGCCTTGCGATTGGCTGGCAACCGGTTCAGGGTGTCCCCCGCCTACTGCCCGAAGACAGCTGCGATTGGCTCCAGCAACCCCCCGACCCTTGTGAGGATAAAGCGGATCGGAAAATGAATGGATGGTTGTTCAATAGAGACTGATTTCCATCTTAAAGAACTTTTTCCTCTACCAAATTTCAATGATACTGTGGACTAGGTTTCAAGCCTTTGAAACGGAGAGCCAGTCAGGGGCTATTTTAGGTAAGCGAGATGTGACAAATAACTGTAACATCCTACAGAAACGTGGGCTTTAATGTCAGTTTTGGTGGGAGGGCGGGGGGGGATGCTTGAAGATTCTTAAAAGGACATGCATTTACACAAAGGACAATCCTCAGCAGTTTTTCCGCTTCCTCCTCAAGGTTACGACAACCAAACCAGGCCATCAAGCCAAATATTGATCTGCTCCATGAAGACGTCAACAACTGCCTGAAGCTTTCCCTGTCATTCAAATTTCCAAACGCGGCGCGCGTATGTTAAAAATAGACGAAGGTTGAGGGTATCTCGACGATTACTCAGGTGTGGGGGCGGGGAGGGCGAATTCAATTATGGCGGCGCATGCATGTGTGAAGGGATTTGGAGGCGAGGCGTTCTCGAGGTGTGTCACTGGTGGCGGCCGCCTTCGAAATTGAGGGGCAAAGTTTTTTTTCCCCCTCTACCTCAAGGCATTAAATGATAAGAGAATTAAGAGCACGCATTGGCAAACACGTGCACCCACACGGAATTATCCTGAGAGCAGGAATCTGGTTCCACAAAATGCGCTTTTTGGCACACACGTGTGGTTATCCCATTCAACCGCCGGCGTCTTATTTATTCTCATTCATTCTCAAATGTCATACGACAAGGGAAAAAAAAGGTCAGCGGGTTCTCGATGTGTTTGGTTGGTTATTCAAAAGCAGAAAAGCGGTCGAATGCCTGCGACTCAGATACTACGGCAGAGATCACTGTCAAAGAAAGTTAAAGAAAGACTCACGTACAGATGCAAGCCGGTGGATCTGCGAGGTGGAGGGGCTGCGACGCTGTGGGAGTGGTCGCAGCCGACTTCAATCATGGCCAATCAAAGCGGCTCCTTTCAATCCTTTTAAATGATTCTGAGGTTTTGATGTCCGCCGTTGACATATTTATGAATAGAATAGACCAGCTGTCAAGCATGCGCTGTTTTTCAACAGGCGTAGAGTTTAGATGAACTTTCTGCCACCAGAATTGTTACTCTGCCGGGTTTATCTTTAAGACACTCTTTCTGCAGCGCCGTGCTGTCCCTACTTGTTCTGTCTTATCAGAACCCGCTACCTCTTTAACGCTCTTGATTTATGTCTTTGGAGAAAGGAGTAGAAATTCAAAATACGAGGTGGTTTGAAAAGGAACTACTTAAGTAGAGTTAGGCTACGGATCCGTGCAGAATCTATTTACCGTAATTTCCGCACTATAGAGCGCACCTGATTATAAGCCGCACCCACTACATTTATAGAGGAAAACCAATTTTGTACATACACAAGCCGCACCTGTATATAAGCCGCATGAGCCCACATTAAAACATGTAAACATATTTACAAAGAAAGACGGTACACAGAGAGAGTTTTCAAAGTTTTAATAATATAACTTAACAATAATAATAATATAACTTTCTTCCCAAACGGTGCCTGTGACGCGGCAGTAAAACGGTAGCAACATGGTAACAACACGCTAGCAACAGAATAGCAACACAGTCTAACAGGTCTGGTAAAAGAACATACCGGTACTTGTAAAAATCATGGTGAGCCGTCGTTTATGCCAAGTTTACGTGCAGCAGCTCCATTTCCTTCTTTATCGGACAGCTCGATTGCTTTTAGTTTGAAAGCTGCGTCATATGCCTTTCTTTTTGCATTTTCCATGATGAGGGTATGTTCACGCTAATTTAATTTATGCACAAGACAAGAAGTTGCAGTCTTCCTCAACGCATATATTCCACCGGTCTTAATCTTACCTTTTCTACTCGAGCGCCCCTGGCGGCCGTTAGAAAAATTACACAAATTAGCCGCATCACTGTATAAGCCGCAGGGTTGAAAGTTTGGGAAAAAAGTAGCGGCTTATAGTCCGGAATTTACGGTAAGTACAATAACATCGTGTTTGGACTTCCCAGCGCTGCAAGCAAAGAAGTGCAGACTCATTTGTGAGAGGCTAAATTTAATCTGGTGGGCTGTGATTTGCCGCTGTCCTTTTCCCATGGCATCTTATCCATTGATTGGGGGGAGGAGGGTGGGCTCTGCTCTTGTTGCTAATAGCCTGCTGATATGTCTAATCAGGGAGAGGGTGACATTTACAGGAGACGCCCTGCCTCCTTTACCCTTCCGAAAAACACACACACACGCCATTCGAGGACGATCATGTGATTGCCATGCCATATGCCAAAGCAATTGACGGAACAAATCTTATTTAATTGCTGAAGTCGTCGTAACTTAAAAGCCTTGGTGGCGACAAGAAGGCAAATTAGACCGATGGATAAAATGTTGCAGCCAGAAAAATCTCAGAACAGTCCCTTTGCACAAAGTCTGGATTATAGTGACGGTTTAGCGGTAGTTACAGTATATCTGAGTTAGGGGTGTTTGAGTTGGGGGATTAGAGCAGTGTTTTTCAAACACCGGTGTGCCGTGAGATATTGTCAGGTGTGCCGTGGGAAATTATCCAATTTGTCTGCCTGTGCCGTCTATCGCCTGGCAGAGTAATCGTGTCGTACTATTCCATACCGGTAGGTAGCAGCAGCAGCTAGCTCATCGCCTTGTGCTTCCAGACAAGCGAAGTTGCTGGCGCGAGGCAATACAACGAAAGCGATCAAACAAATCAATATCCAAATTTTGCACAGCCAGGGATGACATTTTAAGGTTGGGTGTTTAGGGTCAGGGTAGGGGTTAAAGAAGGGTCAGGATTCTGGTGTTAGTTGTTATGGTACAATTTATTCTAACTTGTATTTGAACACAGACAACTAAAAGTCAGTGTCACAATCGTTATGTTTGCCTAATGTCAATCGTGGCTATATATGCTCTTCAAAGATCACATTACCCGCGCGGGAGCCACCTTGGGCGCTTCTTACGTCATTCCGATCATTAGCGCGAACCGGATGACACTGCGAAGAAAGGCTGCGCAGGCACAAACACCGCGGCCCCTTAATTTAATCTATTCTGGATATACAAGCCGCAGAGTTTCTAATTTGCGACAGGCTTTTTGTCTGCTTGTGCTACTTATTCCGATCTGTTTGGAGCGTATTCTTTGGCCTGTGCAATTATGAGTTTAAATTGGGGCACTTGCCTAAAGAAGATGTCATTTATTGAAAGAACTGGGATCTGACAGCTCTGTAAACAAAGTATAGTTTCTCTATAACTATCAGCCATCTTAAAACCGCTCTCATTAAAAATACTTTTTACACAATTTGAGGGCCTGCAGGGACATACCAGACCCATATACGCTCGCCGACTGCCCCACTGCTGTGTATGTGTCCTTCATACATTATCATGACGGCCGAATGTCGGCAACGTCGTCGACGTTATATCAGAATAATACGTAAAAATAAATATAAAGTACAAGAAGCCAGGGGACTTTCTTATTTACTAGAGGAGCATTTCCACATACTGATTGGGGCTTGGAGCGCCAAAGCATCGACCGTAAGAACTACAGTTTTATCTATATTTGCCAAGCATTGCGTTGCTTGGCAACCTGGTGAACAGTTTGCACCATCTCCTAATGAAGTTACGAGCAAGGTATCCTGATTAAATTGCTATAATTGGATGTATTCAAAAGTGAAGGCAAAAAAAAACAAAAAAAAAAAACACTGGCTCCTTCAAAGGAGCCTGCAGGTTAACTTCTGGAATCGCTACCCAAGTTCATGTCATATTTAAGTCTGACATACTGTACAAATGGTCGTCTCTCGAGTGAACATATCTCAAGAGAATTCCACAATCCAGAAATGAAGGCCACCCTCAGACTGCACCGAACGGCGCCTCTTTGGTGGTTGCGCACACATTTCCAAGTTACACATGGTGAGTGTATCAGAATCCTCGACGGGAGAATCGCAGGAAAAGCGCGTAAGGAATCGACTTCAGCCCTGAAATGCATCAGTCAACAACGAGCGTGCCGCTCCCTGGCGGAGTTTGGCTCCCGCGCAAAGTGGAGACGCTAGCGCGCAATACCGCATTACCACAAGTGCGACACGCCAGCGGGGTACGCTAATGTTAGCGCTGAAACGGAGAAGGGAGACTGCAATTTAAACCTCTTAAGCAAACCTTTCATGCATGCGAGGTTTTGTCGAGTATTTAAAGGTTAGGTGGTTTGATCCCTTTAGCCCATGCGGTTTTAGTTTCGGGCTGTTTTTGTGCATATCTTTGCCGACAAGCTCATTTCCATACACGGCTGCTGCGTTCCTCGCCTGGATGGATGTCTAATGGACTTTCTACAAGCTGGCACTCCCTCCTCGTGTGTACGCGCCCCTCATTACGGTAGCCTAAATGGGGATTAGTGCCGCATTTAGTCTTGGCTTTTGTTCGGCCGGACCGTGGTCAATACTGAGCTTCTTCTCGCTTCCTTCCTCCAAATACGGACAATTAGTGCGCCTTTGGGCATGTGTTTCTTGGCCGCAGCAAGCTCGGGAGTAGTCACAAAATAGAAGCAAGTCATTACAATTGTAGTTTGGATGTTTGACGCCTTTTGAAACAATGTTCACCAAAAACAGTCAATAAGCAACTCCACACCAACTCGGGCTGGTGTAGTCTTCACCGAGCCTTGTTGCATGAACTGATGACCTTCCTGGCCGAGAGGCGAAACGTCTTCCAGGGCAACCAGAGCAGTCCTGTTGTGATCAATTTGGTGTCCTGAGAAACAACCAAACGCAGCCGAACAGAATAAAGCCAACATCAGTTGAAAGTCAACTGAAAACGTGAGTCGTAAGAAGAAAATGACCCGTCATTGATCAAATCAGCAAGCTATGAAATTATAGCTGACGACATAATGTACAGACAATACAAATTCCAGTCGAGCCGATCTAGCCAATAAAATCACCATCACCAGCAAGATGAGGCATTTTTTGTCGCATAAATTTACACTTTGGAACCAGCCGGCGTATGATTTATTGCGGCATCTACAATGCGATTAAGGAGGTTAAATACCGGCCAGCGACTTGTCCATTAAGTGGCAGCACCTTGTGCTCCTAAAGGTTTTTTTTCAAGCCTATGCCAATTCCAATATTTGTCATAGTAAGATTCTGATAACCGATTAATCGTCTGATTAATTAAAAAAACAAACAAACAAACAAAAAAAGGATGATTAAATAACTTTTGACCCCTTAACACAAAAAAGTCTCCACCATTCAGTCTGTAGCTGCCTGGTCACAGCCGCGCATGCCCTCCAGTCTATTCTTTGTTGATCAAAATGCCAGCAGAGGTCCTCTCCTTTGTGGCGCACAAATTCAACGGAAGGCCGTCCGTCGCCCGAGCGCTCGGATAAGAGGAGAGCAATCAGTGAAAACAGCAGCACCTTCCACCCCCTCTCTCTCTCTCTCTCTCTCTCTCTCTCTCTCTCTCTCTCGCTCTTGCACTTGCAGCTCAAGGTAAATTACACTCCTCTGCATGCCCGTTATGGTTACTTGGCGCTGATAGCAGACTTGGGTTAGAGGAGATTTGGTTGAACATTTTAGTGGTTTTGGACCTGGTATTTTAGAGCTCTTTTGTTTCATGTGCCGGTTTTAGTCAACTACAAGCGGGAGTTAAAATTAAATAGCTTGAAGCAAGCACACTCCACATCTTATTTGGAGAATGGAGACCTGTGCAAGTCTTCTTTTCCTCTTTCCCTCAAAGTGATGTGACACTCTCCCATAACTGGTCAGTCAAAGAGTGAGTGGAGACACAGAGGAGTACTTTAAATGCATGTTTTAATAAGTTTAAACGTGTTTAAAGTTTAGGGATGAAACTTTTCCCAAAATGTTTTTCAATCCTGCTTTTACGCCTACAGAATAGCAATGGCTGTCGGTTCATTTTAATATACCGGTTTACATTTTTGGACAGTCAGACAGTTGTATCACAGTTTTTCAATTTCTGCACAAATCACATCACCGGCGGCTCACCAGTACTATCAAAGCTTGAGAATTGTGGTAGTGAGTTTTACCTCACTCTTGGCGCTTTTGCCGACTCTTTACGTCATTGAGAGTACTTCCAGTTCGTCATTTTCATTCGAATAAACTCTATTTGCATCTTTTGTACGCGTCTCTAGACAGACTAGTAGTACAGGTGTTATTTTTTGAAAATCGACTTTTGTTTGCAATGCATGAACGTGACGCGCGGCTACGCGCGTTCACGTGAACGCGCTCAGCACAGGCGAAACAGCCACGTTTTAGGAGTATACTTACGGCCATTTGAAATGATGGGCGATCGCGCACTCACAATGTGCATTTGTGCACGGGCATATTGGCTTGTACATTTGTTTATGCACGTAAACACACCAACACTGCAACTGCAGCTGCACAGCAGCCGGTGCAGCAGGAAGAGGACATGCGAGAAAAGAAAGCAATACGCCTTCGTGCTTGAATTATTGTGGCTGTGGAAAGGCCAATCCGCCACAAACACACTACAACCATTTGTTCTGATTTTTGTGTTTGTTTTTCGTTTTGTTATCAAGTTTGCATATTACTTTCAGCATAATTCTATTGTTGAACAATAGATGGGGAAAACTTTCGTTTGACACTTTAAATTGAATGTCAATCCACTTCAATCCTGCCTTTTACGCCTACAGAATAGCAAAGGCTGTCGGTTCATTTTAATATACCGGTACATCTTTGGGTTTGGCTATGGATGTATATTGTGAGATGGCAATATGAGATAACACGGTTTTGTGTATTGTAAATAGAGATGGATTTGTATAGTTTGTGCAATATTTTTTTTCTCTTGCCTTTGCTCTTTTTCATATAATTTGTTTAAATATATGGATTATTTTAAAATTGTGTTTAAAGACCTTAAACTATTAAGCGCTCTTCATGCTTTCAAAATAATGCAGAGAGTGTATTTAAATCAGCTATGCTGCAATGTTAGTGGGATTACTGTATTCTAAGTGTCGTTGTCGTTTTCTATGGTAATTTTATCGTCCTTAATCGTCAGCCTGCTTACTGATGACGGTAATGTGGCTTTCTTGTCGCTCGACTGACTCTGACATGCGAATTAGCTTCACGGAGGAGATGTTTGCGAGAAGTCGTCTGGCGAAGCCGTCTTGACAAGACGAGTGTGACACCGTACGCTGGTGTGTAATGGCTGCGTTCTCATGTGGAGCGCACAGATTATGTGATTATTTACAGTAAGTGAACGTAACTGATTAATGTGGATATTTAGCCTTGACGTGATCAGCCTCCGATGAATGCCACTCGGTGTGTACTTCTGTATACGTGCGACGCAATGGGGAGGAGGATGAGGGGCCGTCGAGCGATTTAATTAGCATTTCTCTGCAGCTGTCTGTGTTCCTTGCAAAAAAAAAACACACAAAAACAAATACATTTGAACTTTAGAGACATTTGGGCTTCTGCTTGGCTTGTCAGTATCAACGCTTGAGTTGTCACCGATACCAAGGACAGATACTTCCCCCATAACAATGACGATCATTTTAAAGATGTATACATCTTCCTTCAAACTAAATTAAATAGGGTCTAATATACATAATAGCCGCCTGCATATCACGTTTCTCTGTCTATGACTCGATCAGCTAGGCTACGTGAAGATACGTGGCCACTTTCAAGTTACGTTTAAGCGTGGCGTACTTGCCATCATGTCAAAATGTAAGCAGATCTGCACTGAATTCTGTTGTGGAAGCCACTCTAATTTAAAAAAAAAATGCATGTCCCCTTTAATGATTCTATTTTGGCACCGTATATTGTAGACCGAAGTAAAATGATTGCAGTAAGATATATATATCGAGAATGTGACTGCTGCAGAATACTCCTTTTGTTGCAAAAACTACAAAAAAAAGTCGAGCTCATTTGAAATGTTTAGATGTTGTCGATTTTTGCTCTGACAGATCGTTTCGCATCATTGGTCATGATTGTCTGACTGATTCCTGCTTACTTAAGGTTTATCGGTGGGTTATTTATCATTGCCGATGTGTTCGTTTGGCTTTCATTTGTCTCTGTCGCAGTGTTTGAGCCGCCGTCAGTTCCAATCGCACCAGCCGAAATGTGCTGACGGCGACATTAGCAATCATCCGCTGCCTCGTCACTATTGTTAGCTTCTGCAAAGGATTTTTCGCCATCTTTGTGACAGTAACTCCTCATCCCGCTGATCCCATGGTAATCCCTCCCCAACGCCTCTTGTAATCCTTTACTCTTGCCCCTTGACATTTTCAAATTTTGCCTTTTGCTCGTCACGTGTCCTCCACTGGGAGTGCCTAAGTCTGGTCCTCGAGAGCCCCACTCCAATCCCGGCCTGCTTTCGATGTTTTCCCCTCCTCTGACACACCCGAATGATCAGGATGGTTATCGGGCTCCTCCTGCAGAGCTTGTACCAGACTTCCCCCGCCCCCCATCCTACACCATAACGATTTCCCAGCTCATTTGTAAACTCCAAAGTTTGTGATCGTCTCAAGCAGAAAGCTAGCTAGCTATGTCTCTGAATCTTCCAGAAGGAACCAGAGACGAGCCCGAAGCTAACTTGTACCATTGTCACCGTATCAATATCAGGTGAATCTACAGTATTTTGTATCCATTTGCTGGTGACCCCCTCCCTTCCCTGCTTTTATTTCCAGATGCCAAGCTATGCTAACGGCCGCTCAGCTGCCACGTTATTCGCCTGAAACATATGAGAGGTGTTCATTTCAGTCGAACTTGGCACAGAGCTCAATCAAATGACCGTGTTTTCCCCCCAAAATCTTTCATCAGTTTTAGGTCCCCCCTCTCGATGGCACACAATGCATCAAAACAGTAAACTAATTACGTACAAACATTCTCCGTTGGGTCGTTCATTTGAAGTTTTCTGGCTTGCGGCCCGCCGGAAAATGATGACCAATTGGAAGTGTGGTTGATGGATGTGCAGTAAGTGGTTGCTTTCCTTCCGACAGCCACTTGCGGTGCTGAGGAGCCTATTAGTTTTCCTGCGCCTGCCACCGGTGTTTTGAGGCATTTGTTTTGACCCACCAAATTAAACGTCTGCTCTTATCAGTGCCTGGAGTGTGAGACGGAGGCAGAGACATTTGGGAGAGATGTCTCTGTCCGTCCTCGTCTCGTCACCAGTCTCCAGCCGTCGAGGCTGAGACCACTTTACCGACACGTACATAAACACGTCCGCTTGTCTGAGCTGAAACAGACATTTGCTGTTCGCGGCGATATCTTGCTGATGCCGGTGTAAGAGCTTTCAAAGGTTAGAGTCGACAGAGGTGATATTTTCAGTTTTTTTTTTTTTTTTTTTTAACAGAGTCAAACTGACAACTGGATACAGGTGTCAAGGACTTCATCAGAGGAGTGACTGCATGTCCATCAAAATGTGTTCTGTCTGGTTATTTTTGTTTTTGTTTTTTAATCTGTTCTTGAGAGCTGTAGGTGACGCAGTCGTGAAGTCGTAATTATAGTAAATGTTGATATGAGGCAACACTTCTACCAATCGAACCGTAACTACGGCAGGTCGGTGCATTGACGTGCCGCCGCGCATACCGTATTTGTTGATAAACCACGAAATGTAGTAAGTACATTAGGCGGTCTTACTTAAAGTGTGTTTTACATTTTTGAAATTCTTGTCTAACCGTGGTCATTAAGAAACAGATAGTCCACCAAATATTGCCCAGGATCTTCTTGCATCTCCTCGATTAGAGCTCCTCTCACTCCCCAGGGGCATTCGGCAAACTTGGAATCCTCTCTTAATACCGCAGAGTGCGATCGACCTCTGCGTTTCAGAGAAAGCCTCAAGCGTAGAAGCACTGCAAAAAAAGGTGTTATTTGGGGATTTACTTCTGTCCGAGCTACGGCTACGAAATCTCCACATGAAGCGTCGCCGGCTTCCAAAATTGATGGAACGCTCTAAATTACCGATATGTGACTTGTCCCGGGTTTACCGCGCCTCTCACCTGAAATCATCTGGGGGAAAAAAAAGCTCCAGTTAGCAGCCGCACCGAAAAGAATCCGGGTGAACTGATGGCATGGCGTCTGTCCTGCGTTGTCATGGCGATAATGCATTTTAATGCGTTAGGGCAGCGCCGAATGAAGGCATACGGCCTCCGTTTAGAGACCACGTGAACCCGCATAACGGGCTCACCCTTTCTCCGCTCGCTTCTCTTGTCTCTCCACCACCTTACCATTGTTAGCATGCACCCTGGTCATCTCTATGTGGAGGTTCAAAGGGTGTTAAGGGTCACTCAATGGGGACACGACTCATCTTACAGAATAATGAAGCTGCCGTCTGAAGTCTTCTGGCCTGCTCTTTTCTCCCATGTTAGTTTTTTTTTTCCATCCTTCCTCTCATCATCCTGTCATTTTCTTTCGCCCACCGGCCATCTGTTGTATGAGAAGCGACCGCCCGCTTTCATTCCATTTCCGCTATCTGTCATCTTTTTCTTCATATTTATTTTCGCCGCGCTTTCTCAGCCGCCGAACTGCCTGCAAGCCCCTGAGCGTCAACCTCTAACTAGGCCTCTGCTCTGGTGTTCCTTCGCTCCCTCTTGCACTTTGTTTCTTAATGGGCCTCCCAGGATCGATTTAACAAAATGCGCAGCTCTGGTATTATCCCGCAGGGACGGACATTTGACAGATTTCCTTTTCCATCGAGCAAACACAATGGGTGAGATTGAAGAAAGATAGTCACCGACAGCTAACAAATAGACCCCGAGGACTGAAGGGAGCAAAGTGGCCAAGTTGGAGCACATTTTCTAATGTGCTCCAACTTGGCCAGCTGATCTTTTCACTGATGCCGAATTAACCCAAGTGGTGTTAAGACGAAACCAAGAGAGCGGGGGACACGTCGAAGCGCCTCTTCTAGTTTACCTTTTCCATATTTTGATTCATGAAGTTTCGGGGAAAACGTGTGATCCGAGCCCACGCGGGGAAATCCTGGCGCCATCATTGGTTGAAAGAGAAATAGAAATGGAAGACGATGAAACTCGAGACGGCAAATGAGAGAGATAGTAAGCGGATAGACTTGCACATAGACGTGAGTGTGAGCATGGATGGTTGTTTGTCTCTGTGTGCCCTGCGAATGGCTGGCAACCGGTTCAGGGTGTCCCCCCGCCTACTACTCGAAGACGGCTAGTATAGGCTCCGGCACCCCTCGCGACCTTTGTGAAGATAAAGCGGATCAGAAAATGCATGGATGGATGGATGTAAATCGTGATAGTTATGAAAGTGATTGTCTCTGCGTTGGTTGTCGCTGCGTGCCCTGTGATTGACCGCCGACCAGTCAAAGGTGTACCACGCCTCTCACCCAAAGTCAGTTGGAATGGGCTGTATTTGGGTTTCATAAGGCCGGACTGACTCACTTCTCACTCCACCTTTTCATTCCTGCTGCAGTAGCATCTGGTGCACTGGGCACTCCTGAGTAAAATGTTCCCTAGCCAGCAGAAAATACTGACTCCGGACAGGTCAAGGCGACATTCCTCAAATAAAATCCCACCACTTGACATTTCTGTCTTACTCGTGGCGTTGTGTGATGTAGTGCACCGAGGGAGAGGCTGCTTGGCTACAGAGCTCCTCGCTCATTAAGTCTCCCGTGACAGCGGTGAGGAGAGGGCGGTCGCTTTATTGTTTGGTTTTTATCAAGATTTATCATTGGCGGATGCTGAAGATATGGTGAGCTTTTCTTTTCACCGCTTGTATTTCTTTATTTTACACTTATTTCATCATGTAGCACACTATCTCTGTCTACCTGGAAAACATCCCCGATCATGTTACATGTAATGTGTCATCTAATTTGGAGGCAGGCCTAAAATAGTCAAAGCAGCAGAGCCAAGGATGGCGCTCGGATTTGTTTTTAATTGTGTCTTTGAGCCTCGACTCTGATTTCAGCAGGGAGACGTGTTCTCACTTCCAACGCCATCCACGGCCCAGCGATTACATGAAAATTACTTTTTAACACATCAGCGGCCGAGCCAGGTCGATTTAATGTCTCGCTGTAGTTTTGCAGCGAAATTTCCCCAACTGCGATGTAACGTAAAATCTCGTTTGGCTGCCTTTCACTCTTAATCCTTTAACATGGCTGCCCTTTAGAGATGATATCAAAAAAGCCGTCCCTCCTTGACAGGCGGATTTAATATTCTCTCATCGTGATTTTTTCCGGTGGCGCTTGAAGAAAAACTGCACGAACAGCTCGACGAGCTGTCGAGAGGGCGTCGGGGCGCTGACAGGTGTCATCTGGTGGTTAATGCTGCCGACCCGGTCGCCATCTTGCTTGTTCGTTTCATCACCCTGCTAGATCACTCACCGGATCAAGGCCCGACACATTGTCTTAACGGCTTCGTTTGGGGTGAATAAGTTCAGCGATGCTGCTATTAAATTCCACCCTGAATATATTACACTGTAAATTCAAATGAGAAATATTGTGCCAGACAGAGAGAGCTATGCCCGGTGTACTCAAGTCTATTGGACGGCTCGGTGATTGGATGCAGTTCGTAGCCGGCCGCCTTCCTGGATTTATTTATTTTTTCTTGGTTTCAACGGTGACATTGTCGAAAGCACTCTTGGGGGAGGAAACCTTGTGAATTAACTGATTGCCCCGTTGTATCTCGTAGTGGGGGGTTACCTGGGGATACTTTCTCCACATGTATGACGAAGTGACAAAGGGGTATTCACACGGCACACATTTGCATCGGTGCTGCACCGATGTATTTTGTTGCGATCTAGTTTACACCGGTGTCAGCCCCACTTGTGTTCACACGGCAGTTTCTGCGGTTGTGCAATTCAACATATCGAAAAAGCATGCTTTATACTTCCCCAGACTAGAGCTAAGATCGGTCCTAAAAAATCGAGCCCGACCCGACCGGGCCCGAGGGTATTTAAAACCGACCCGAGCCCGATCACTTAACTTGATATGCAGACCCTAGCCCGAGGCAAACCCCACATTTCATATTTATTTGTGAGGACTTGGGAGGAGGAGGGGTGATTTCTGATAACAAAACCTGTCTTTCGTAATGAAATCTAAGTTAAACAAGACTGTATAAAAATTTACATCTCTTATATTTCTGTTTCTGAAGAGGTTACATTAACCGAAGATTTCCCATCATTGACGGATTTTTTTAAGAGTGGACGGGGAATATTTAAGGCCATCCGTCATTTTGACGGGTTGAAAATTGGGCAGTAAACCACAGCAGCTGTACGCCCTTAAGAATCTATCACGGCACTTAAAGAGAGAGAAGCAGAGAGACAAAGACGAACACTGACGGGACAGAGAAAGGAAGGAGTTCTTTGGATGGTCATTGCAAGAGTTTAGTACAGTACGTGTTGTGATGAGGCGACTTCTGTTTTTTTGGGGGGGGGGAACCACGGTCTCTCGTGGCCAAAACAATTCACGGCCTCGGGGAAAAAAAAAAAAAGTCGGCGAGAGAGAAACCCGACCCGACCCGAACCCGAAGCAATGATTGATCATTTTAGAGTTGCTGGAGTTCGGGCGGCCCCATCTTACCTCTACCCCAGACAAATCAACGCTGTGGTCTATCAGACACCGTAAAAGGATGAGAGGGAGCAAAAGGAAAGAAGTGCAAAATACCCAGGATGCAAGTTATGCAATACCCGTATGTAATCAACTCTTAATAATAATAATAATAATAATAATACATTTTATTTATAAGCGCCTTTCAAAATACCCAAGGACACTTTACAATCAAAAAGAGCAATAAAACCACAGATAAAATTATAAATAATAAAAGTGATGAGTTTAAACTGTATATGCAATTTTAAATAGGTGGGTTTTGAGATGAGTTTTGAATATGGGTAGATAGTCGATATTTCGGATGTCGGGTGGGAGTGAGTTCCAGAGTTTGGGGGCAGAGCGACTGAAAGCTCTGCACCCCATCGTGCTGAGACGGGCAGAAGGTACACAGAGGTGGAGGGAGGCTGAGGACCTGAGGGAACGAGAGGGAACGGAAATTTGAAGAAGGTTTGACAGATAGGGGGGGGCAAGGTTATGGATGGCTTTGAATGTGAAGAGGAGTATTTTGAAGTTGATCCTCAGTTTGACAGGGAGCCAGTGGAGCTGTTGGAGGATGGGGGTGATGTGATGGAAGGAGGGGGTTCCAGTGATGATACGGGCCGAAGAATTCTGGACCAATTGAAGTTTATGGAGGAATTTGTTGTGGACACCGAAGAGAAGTGAATTGCAATAGTCGATACGGAAGGTGACGAGACTGTGGACAAGGATGGCAGTGGAGTGAGGGGTGAGAGAGGGACGGAGACGGTTGATATTGCTGCACTCTTCTCACGTGTAGTGAGCCTACCCCTGGAGCGTTCACACATCCCATTTTGTATCGGCGCTGCCCCGCAAACTAGCATTTACAGTGAACTTCCTCTACAATGAAATCATGTTTGCAGCAAGACATTTTTCACAACAGGGTGTTTTTCACTGTAGCAAATTTGATATCAGATGTAATTTCGTATAACGCAACAGAGGAGTGGGAATGGTGTTAATGCATGAAGATTTTTTTCACACTAGGGGGTATTTTCGCCCATGTAGGTTTCGTTGTAGAGGAGTTTCCCTGTACAGTACTCCGGAGTGAATAAACCAGCTCCTGAGTAGGGTTAAATTTCCTCCGGTTTCAGCTGTTTTCATGGGGCGACACTGGTATAACTTTGTACGTGTGAACGCTCTACGGGGGGCAGCCCCAGTGCTACACCGGAGTAAAAGTTGCCGTGTGAACACCCCTTTAGCCTGAGGATGTCACTGTATCCACTCAAGAGTAATCCACATTCCCAGAGAGTTTATTTACGTGATAAATAAAGATGGTCAGACCTTGATACCTTGGTAAGAGGAGAGGCAAGGTTTCCACCACCCAATCTTGACCTTTACGCTTGACTTTATGACGGTCAATGCTTATCTTATCAGCATCCGTTGCGTATCCATTCATCTTCCAACGATAGAGTGGATGCTTGTTGATCGGCCTTTTGATTGACTGCCATCCAGTCCAGGCAGTTCCCCGCCTCTCTCGCAAAGCCGGATAGGTAGGGGAGGCTTCAGCTCACTGTTGACCATAATGAGCACAGAACGTGGATCGATAGATGGATTATTGATGGTCTTGAAATAGTTGGACTCCTTGGCTTGAGTCCCCTTGTTTTCCATTTCCCGTCTCTCCGTGTTTTTTTTTCCTGTAACTCGGTGAAAGTTCCCTCGCCGATGTACTTCTGATCAGCATCTTGTCCTTTGCTCCTCGAGGATGAGTTAAATGAAGTGACTATATATGTATCTTTTCAATCTTGTGAAATTGGTGTCTGGCGGCAATCCAGTCCGATAAAGACTAAGTGGTTGCGGACCGGCACCTTGGTCAAGAATAGCGTACGGGCGAGGCCTGAATGCAAATGGCTTTCAATCCACTTGTTCTCCGTACGGCCGCCGTCGCCGGCCTGCTTCGCGTATCCAATTTATGCCTTTAAGTGTCTTGTTTTGTACTTTACTTTCAATCAAACGCTTTTTGTAATTGCTAATGCAGATGAATTAAGTGTCTCCATCCAGTCGCTGACGAATGAGCTACGAGGGAGAATTCCTGCATGGCACGGTCAATTATGCAAGGTTATTATCTATAAGTACCTCTAAAGAGAGTCTCCATTGTCCCATGTTCATGCGCGCACATAATGCAAGCATGCCGTTGTTTGGCTGTTGCCCTTGAATTAGAGAAGATGACGAAAACCCAGATGCATCCGCTTGCTAACCAATGATGATTTTTTTTTTTTTTAGAGCTATCGTCGACGGTAGAGCGATACGAATAATGCCAACACAAATGCAAATGATGCACAGCAGAGATGGGTGGGACAAACATTTTGATGACGTTTTAAGATCGGGGGAGCTGGAGAGGAGACAGCAGGCGACCGGCAGCAGATGGCGGCTCGGGTCGTTCACATGGCGGATCGCCGCGGCACAGTAAAGACGACGGGCCACCTGTGGCTCGTATCGGAAAGGAAAACAATTGTACGGTATACGACGCTCGTAAACCCGGGGCATCACACGGCAGCTTTGTGCCACTGCGCAAGTATCCTCCTTTTTTTTTTATAGTAAACATCACAAACACACAGAAATTAAGCTAAGCACCAAACCTTTCCCCTCCCGAGGTTCTTATCGTATATTATATGTTCTAGCTAGGTCTCCATATAAGGAAGCCGCCTTGAAAAAAAACCCAAATCAATGCAAAAGACGTCACTTCTGTGGTGATCATCCGTCCTCTTTTTTTCCCTGAGGAAAAAAAAAAGAGAAGCAGCAGCTTGTAAACTTTCCGCACTTTTCGCAGCATCCCTCGCAGCTACGGTGCGTTCGGCGCCGACCTCCAACCAATCCAACGGTCCGATACGTGAAGGCTATCATCAACTCCATTTGCGACGTGTCTTCTTGGGGAAACGCTCCCCTTTATCTCCATCCCAAGTGAAAATACCCTGGAGGCTCGATATCAATCTAATTGCCGTAGGAGGTAGTGAGGGCACGGAAGAATGGATGGGCCCAGATTCTAATCAAAGCGGCAACCTTGCGGCCGGGCGCCGAGCGAGCAGCCTCGCGGGGCTCGGGCTGTCACTTCATCCCAAATTGACGACCCAAATTGATGTTATCAACATGGTAATAGAGCGACTTTTGTCAGCTCCCGCCATGCGTGCATTCTTGGGGGTGACAGCTTATTTAGGGACCACACAAACATAAATCATATTTCCGCAACGGCGGATGGGTGGGCCGCCCTTCCTCGTCGTCAAACAATTGTTCCACAACAGTGAAAAAAAAATTAAAATGTGCACTTGCGTCCCCCTTTTAAGCAAGAATACGTTTAAGCGAGTATTGAATTGAATTTAATTCACGAATAACGTTGTTGTTTTAGACGCCAAGTGATAAAAGTGGATCAAATATTTTTGTGAAGGGATTGAAAAGAATGTGGGCGGCCCGGTGGGTCAGTGTTAGCGCCTCGATCTCACAATGCAGAAGTCATGGGTTCGATCCCAGCTCCGGCCTTCCTGTGTGGAGTTTGCATGTTCTCCCCGGGCCTGAGTGGGTTTTCTCCGGGTACTCCACTTTCTTGCCACACTCCTAAAATGTGCATGGCAGGCTGATTGAACACTCAAAATTGTCCCGAGGTGTGAGAGTGAGCGCAGATGGTCGTTCGTCTGTGCGCCCTGCGACTGGCTGGCAACCGGTTCAGGGTGTCCCCCGCCTACCGCCCAAAGACGGCTGGGATAGGCTCCAGCACACCCCGCGACCCTTAGGAGGAAAAGCGGATTAGAAAATGGATAGATGGATGTATGGATGATGTGAATGCATTGCACGTGACCCAGTCCACTGCTCACATTCCATTTACGTAAAAATAAATAAAAATGGCAAAAATGGGCATTTGTGTTTTTCACAGGACTGCAGCAAAGTTTTATTTTGGGGTGGGGGGGGGGGGTCACCATTGAAATTTGACCATGGGTGTGTGTGTGTGGGGGGGGAGACTTGTGCATACATGTGAAAAAAAGAACCTTGTCGAATACACTTGTTGCCGAGGTAACGCTTGTTCAAGGGATGCACCATAAGAATTAAAATGAGCATCACCTGTGCTTTAGCTTTTTTTTTGGGGGGGGGGGGTGATGGGGGGAGCTTGTCGGACTGTGTGGAGGAAAAACACTTTCATTTCATGCATGAGGGACCTCCTGTTTCCGCCGCACATTGTTGTTGTTGTTGCTGCTGCTGTTGCTGCTGCTGCACGCTACTCATTTCCCAAAAGAGGAAATTAATAAGTTGTGGGGGTGAACTGAGCAAAGAGAATGGCTGATGTTTCGGAAATTGGATTCTTTTTCAGAGAACGCTTTGTAAATAATTAAAGACAAAAGGAGAAAAAATCAGCTGCTGCGCAAGGCAAATTCCTTCCATTTATGTTTGTTTGATGCATACAATCAACACAGCGGGACATTTATTATTTTTTTCCCGATATCTTAACCACATCAATGTGTGCTACGAATGCCTCTCATGCGATAAATCGTTGAACGATTACCATGGCTCCATCTCCTTCTCTTGCTTCGCAACGATAATTAAGTCACCCATCCTGTTGCGCCGACCCTTGGATGTGACATAACCCAATAACAACACGCCGCGTTTTGCGTCTAGCCGAGATCTCGTGGTCGATAAAGCAAATCAGAGCTCGCAAATGGGCCTCTCGCTCACACCTGCACACACACACACACACACACACACACACACACACACACTGAGTGTGTTGACTGGTATCGAATTGCACCAACACACACAGCTGCTGTGCCACATGTTCTCTCCAAGTTGTTTGGAAACATTACAAGGCAGCGTTTGCGACATCAGCCAACCAAATCTGAGAGGCTCATCTTCGGCTCCCCAGGTTCGCATTTTAACCCGTTCAATCTGCACATGCGAGGACATCGTGGAAGGCGCGGCGGGATCGTATTTCCTCAAGTTCCTAATCCTTGTAAATGCATAGCAGAGAAATCTCTTTTGAGATATATTGTCGACTAAGCAGGCGGTGGGGAAATTTGTATGAAGTTGCAAGTGGGGCAGCCAAATTGTGTCTTTGCTTTCAAAACCGAAACAAGCGCAATCTGTCGTAAACTGACCATCTTGAAAGCGGCGTTTAGTTTACAAGCATCTCGTTGGTATGTTCACAAATCAGATCTCGACACGGAGGAATTGGAGCAAAATGTTTTCCTTCTCAAACGGACTCATCTTTATTCGCTGGGGCATTACGAAGCAAAATCATTGATTGCTTCCGTGGTTCTTGAACGTGTACGTCCACTTCCGATCATAACGCCCCCATTCACCAGACGGGGCAAGACGAACACAGATTGCTGTAACTTTTGTTTCAAGAAACTGAATTTCATTGCTAGCGTGATTTATTTCACGAAATGTTACCGGTTTGTTTTTGTTTTGATTGTTACGTAAAATCAACCTTGACTCATAAATGTCAGTTTTTTGCCAATATTTTATTTCTCCCGCATTTATAGCCTGACTTTAGTGGTCTACAATTATGCATGATCATTGCAAAGTGGTATTTTCCATGTCATTTTCTCCGTGTCAGAATTTGACCACGTTGCTGTCTGCTCTCTCTGTCCTCTATCTGATCAATTTGAGCCCCGCAAATTCTGCCTCGTCACAACAAGGAAAAAGGAATGAACAAGAGCGTTTGTTGACAGCATCCGGCTAAATATGTCACAATGGCACTTGTTGCAATAACAATTGTACAGTAAATGCAGGCACATTATGGAACGCCTGCTGATTCACGTGTTTATACAGCAAGGAACGCGGCGCCTTAATTAACACGATAACACCGAATGTGCCTTGTGATGGCCATTAGCCGCCGTTTCTAATGCGCACTGGCGACGTATTAGTTGGAGTTTTACTTATTTGCTCGTCACGCGGCGCGCCTTCTCGGGGGATAATGAACTTGTTTGTTTTGCGACCTGGCCGCGGTGGCGTCGAGGACATGATCGCCGTCAGCCCAAATTTTAAACACCTCTTGAAAGCGCGGCTTGTTAGCGACTGAAACAAGGTTAATACCTGAAAAAGAAGCATGAGAACCATCTGCCCGACAGCGACTTGTTAACGCCGCCTCCCCCAGACTACAAGATTCCGCACCCTTAATTGCCTGTCAAGCAATAGTTGCCAAGCTAATTAAGACCATTCATTTATTGTTGAAACAAAATAACAGGAATAACACGGTAATTACTTACCACGGATAGTCAAGCTGTATGCTATGTTACTTTTTCACGAGTTGGTTTACATAAGGCAGTAGAAAAAAAAGTAGTGTGTTTCCGGTAACCCGACCGACCGAGAATTTCTACCTCAAAGAAAAACTTTACGGTCGGCATTTTTTTTCAAACCTTCTACATTTTTGTGTAATAATAGCCTTTCAAAACACTTAAGGACGCTTTACAATCAAAACAAAAACAATAAAACCACAGACAAAATTATAAATAACAAAAGGAAAGATGAATTTAGAGCGTTTACATTGGTGCAAACTCTCGCGATATTCACGTTGAGCATGCGCCGTCGTTTGCCCTGTCGTCTGTCAACAACATTGAATCGTGGCGGCGGCCACGATCTCCGATAACAGTTTAAACCCCATTTTGTGTGTTGCAGTCGCATGCTCGCACCAAAATATTAAGAAAGTAGCATCCACTGCTGTATCGAAAAGATTCAACGAGGCGACGGCGGCGGCGACGTTCGAAGTCGGCCGCGGGGAGAGGCGGGGGGTGGGCATGACGGTGGGATGGGGGTGGTGGTACGGCGCGCCGGTCGTTGGCCGGTTGTCTACTCTACCCCCCGCCACGAACACCCAGCGCCCGACCCCGCGAGGCTGGCGGCGGCGCACCCCGGCCTCCCGAGCCCGGAGCGAGAGCGCAACCCAAATAGGCGGCGGCGCCGCCGGCCGCTCAGCAGCCGGCGGCGTCGCGGGGAGGGGACGGTGTCGGGCGCGGGTCGGTCGGTGCGCCGCGCCACCTCCGCGTCCCGCCCGTCCCCGTCACTACCCGGTCAGGCGCCCGTCGGCGTTCCCCGCCGCCCACCCCGCCGACCAGCGCGTGCGCGCTCGTTGACGTCGACCCCCCGTCCGCCTTAGTCTTACGGCACCCTAGTCCAGGCCGGGCCACGACCACCACGGGCCGTCTAGGTCGCGGGACGCAGAGGTAACGATATGGCTCTAACACCCAGCCGCTGGGTACCCAACTCGCTCGCCGCCGAGCGGGGGTTTCAATCAGTGGCGACTGCTCTCGGACTGCAAGGGAAGCTTGGCTTCCCCTAAAATGTCAAAGAATAAGTGATGAAATATATGAATGTAAATGTCATTGTGTGTACATGTCATTGACTAAATATGCGCTACAACGTGCTCAACCTTTGCTCCGAATCAGCTTCTTCTTATTACTGGTTACGACGTACGACGCAACTCCCTTTTCATTCATCCCGCAGCTTCGCTGTGCTTTAAACGGTAGTGAGTTCAGGGTAGGTTGTCCCAATACGTTGAACGGAGACGAGTCATTGGATACAAACTGGTTTTTGTCCCGCCCGCGGAGTTCGGCGTCTCTGGGACTGGATGGCAGTGGGAGGGTACCAGACGCCAGGCTTTTCTGCATCAGATTGGATGATCTGTCTGAGCCTGTGTGCTAGTTCGATTGACATTGAAATGAGCCAGTCACCGAGCTTTTAGTGTAGGCATCCGTGCGAGCATTTTTTTCAACTCGCATTCTGTTCCGAGTTGAGCTGGAGACTTCTCCGAATCATTTTAGCGACACTCTTTGTTGTAAACAAACAACTAGCGACAAATTAATCTTTTATTTCTGGTGGGTTTTATTGTAGTTCCTATTGTTGTAGGACACTAATTAAGTACGGGGAAAAGACGCCTTGTTGGTATGACAGGGTCACAGATCATTTTCTTGAAAAGGAACGGAGCTAGAGTAGAATTCGCGTATAAATAAACGGACACATTTTATGATGTCGACCAAAATTGAGCTTCCCCTCTTTGACAGACGAGCATCCGGCACTGGTTTCAATGTCTCCTTGTTTTATGTTTGATGGTTATTTTGTTTACGTTTTTGATGGAGGAGGGAGGGAGAAAAAAAGATTTAAAAAAAAAAAAACTTTGTCCGACCTACCGACCCTATGCTGAAATTTCATGTTACCGGAAACACACTGCTTTTTTTTCTACGTCTAATACATTAATAGAAAGTGTCAAAAATGTATTTGAAGCTGCAAGTCGTGATGAATAGGCCATCGCCGCCTCTTTTCATGGCCAACCCTGGAAATGGTTGAATGGCATTATCTTTGTTATCCTTCAATGAGTTAACGTGTAGATTAAAAAAAAAAAAAAGACAAAACAATCATCAAAAGTTGGCAAGAGGAAAAAGAAGTCAGATTTTTGCCGATTTTACAAGAGCTAATATCGGCTGGTTAAATTAATCAGCCGATTAATCTGTCAGGTCCGATTCGAGCGATTACATTTTTTTTTTTTTTTTGCTAAACAAAATTTGGGTTTTTCATGATGACCTGCGGTAGGTTGCAATTCAGCTTATGACCTCACTCACCGGGCCATGCCCCTTAAAGGCGCGCATCCACAAATACGACATGATCTACAGTCATTATCTATAATCTCAATTTTTTTTTTAAATAAAATGAACATGTTTTTAAAAGAATGTCATTTAATTGACAAAATAATTGACAGATAAATCATTATTGGTCGTAGCACTACATTAGAGACATAAAACAAAAATATTTTTTTTTGTCTGAAATATATTCATGGCAAGTCAAGGTAGCACTATGCACTATACAAATGTTAGATTTTTTTTTCTCAAAGACGATTTTTTTTCAGTATTTTTGTGCTGTTTGTAAGTACAGCGTTGACGCATGTTGCCTTTAGCTAAATTGCTCCTCTTTGTTGTCAGGAGCAGGAGTCTGGCGTACCTTTCGACACGAAGCATATTTTCATATGCAAATAACAAGTAAATGGAAGAATCCTTACGCTTTCATCTCCTTCCGTGGCAGGGTTAATGATCGGCTTGGTGCACGCGTGCTTCCGTCTTAGCGTGACTCATGTTCATTAATGTCGCAAGTTGAACTCGAGCGTCTACTAACAGTGGCGTGTGCCCCCCCCCCCAAAAAAAAATAATAATAGCAATAATTTGCACGGCAATTTATGTTAAATGTCAATTGCAAGGCCCAAATAATGGCGTCACTCCGGTGGCACTGAAAGGGGCGGGCTAAAATACAGCAGGTTTTTAAAAAAGCGAACCTGTTTTTTTTTTCATTTTATTGCTTTATGTATATGGACAAGTCCCGATTTAGAGTTGTGAACTTTGAATTGATGGTCTCTCTCTGTTTCTCGCATTTTTATCTATCTGGAAGGGATCCACTGAAGTACAAGGCAAAAGTCTATTTTGCGCGACGGCGCCACGTGCGGATTCTTTTTTTTCTGAAGGAGTTGTGCGGCTTTGTTTGAGGCTCCCTGTAGGACGTGAGCACTTTATCTGCCAGTCAGTGTGTCGCGTGTGTTATTCACGCTGCGGGAACAGGAGGCTAGAAGATTAAGGCCCGGCGTGAGTCCGAGTCAATCCTTTGTGGTGTAGAAGCACCGACTTGCTGGCAGGCTGAGTGTCACAATACTACATGGCACACCCCACGCCCCCGCCCCCACCCATCCGCACCCCAAAATGCTTCAACTGCATTTTTCACATTTATTTTCGTTTTCACACCATCCTTGATTGTGGTTGCCTGAAGCGCTAGAAATGCATTCTCGATAGAGTTTGAGTCTTGACCTTGACTCTTTTGGCGGGTTTTTCTAACTTTGCTTTTAATTTTGTTTGTACAATCAATGAAGTCGGACTCGCCCTGTCAATCACGTGTTGCAGACTTTTAGTCACACACAACATGCGTGTGTTGTCTCCGATGATCTTTTGTCGCATATGTACCTCTCGATGTCAAATTACAGAGTTTGGCTTTTCCAGCAAAAACAAACAAACCGGCCTTACTGTTCCAGTACTTTTGAAACTGAGCTTATGGCACAGTCAGTGTCATTTATGAGTGCTAAAAAAAAAAAAAACACTCCGTTGAGATGTGAAATGAGCCTGTGCCAAATGTAAACACTCCAACTGTTGAGAATGATTTATAATCATTCCCCCCCAAGTGCGAGACTTGGTGCACCTGCACAATCTAATGAGATTCAACACCAGCGAGCGCCGTATCGGAAATTCTGATGAGAACCTGCAATTTGGATAAACACCGTCGGCGAGACGGCAATTTAACAATGCCATTCGCCGTCGCCTTCAGTTGAGCTCCTCGACCTCGCATCGGCTGAGCGCAGGAAACAAACATGGCGCTGAATGTAAAGGATGACATTGGAGTTATTAGACACGATGGGGAAGCGCTCCGGTTCTGTCGAGCTGATGGAAAGCTGAATAAAAGTGCAATCAAAGAGAGACGGAGACTCGTTAACAAGAAAAACGTTCCAGGATATCCGTGTTGAATCGTTTGATTCAGGGTGTTATTTAGTTTCGTAAAGGATGCCACGTGGAGTATGACGTCACTCTTTCTTATCGTTTCGGAGTGAGACTTTGAGCCCAGGTCACGCTTGGGGTTCCAGTTTGCGGTTCGCCACACGCAAATTGACATTCACAATGTATATATATATATATATATATATATATATATATATATATATATATATATATATATATATATATATATATATATATATATATATATATATATATATATATTTATTTATTTTTTATTTTTATTTTATTTTTATTTTTTTGCCTAAAACGTATATATTTCTTCCAGGGCTCTGTCCTAAGCCCCCACTTTTACTGTATACTTACTAGTTGTAATGCCTTTGGCGTGCGGGAAAGGAGAGCCGCAGTCGCCCAAGCACTTTTCACTTTTCAGTCATTTACGGAGCGTCGGGAGAAGAGAAACCCGCAAGCACAATGACCGCGCGCTCGTCGGAGCGGCTCAGTGTGTCGCATTTTCGTCAGCTGGCACTCCGCCACCCAAACCGTGCACAGCATTAGCGCGACAGAAAATGAAGACCGCGGGCGACTTTGCGCCGTTCCTCATGTGTCAGCAGGGGAATTGAGGAATCTTTTGAGTCCACGCCGTCGTTGGGCAAAACTGCAGGTGACACATTGGACTGATGACGGGCTCTCAAAAGTCGTGGTAGTAGATAACATTATTGTCGCCGTGGGGCAGCTGCGTTTGCCGCACTGCGTGACAGGGGGATCGGACATATGACCAACAAACAGTCCATTCGTCAGACATCGACAGACAGAACATGAAGACCGCATACTGCAATTCGATACATACGTCAATCGCGACGCTTTCCTATCGTCACGTTGCTTTATGGACAAACACATTCAGGGGCAGCTGGAGGCGGAGATGAGAGGATGTCATCCTCGACCTGCCGAGCTGTTTGGGCGCGGTTGCGTCTCCGCGTACGTGTGCGTGTTGGTGGGTATTGCTGACTACTTGCTGTCTAAAATCTGCCGCACTAAGTCCATTTCTGCCGCGCTGCCTGTCACTCGTCTGCGGGGGGGACAATTTAGAGCCGTGAAGTACTACATCACGGTGCGGATGACAAGGCTGCCTTGGCATCGATAGTATTGACGACAATATACTCTCACCTTAGTCTGACAGCGGGGAGTGAAAGCGAGGAGAGAGAGCCGCGGATGTTTATCTTCTGAAAAGTGAGGGCACGGCAAGATTTATGGCCGGCCGTTTACAGGGTGGGGGGATGACTCATTGTTACCGAAACCGCAGTGTTGTAGGACGTTTAGATGTTAAACCGAAGCCGCGTTGTACGTGATTTAACATGCCGGCTGCCGCGTTGTTTTGGCCCCGAGGTGCCGCTCGTGCGGGGTCAACACCCGACGTGAGCAATTCATTTTGCAATGAACTCGAGCGATAATTCAGCGTGTTTCTAGTACTGATACTTTGTGCAGTCTTCACGTTTTAAAGCGGAACGCCAACTGGGTCAAACCTTTGCGCCGTTTCATCGCCAATCTTCAACTTCTCGTTTTTGTTTCTTGTAAGAACGAGCTTTTTACATTGACAAGTGATTCCGATTTTGCAGCCCTTCTAATCTCCCCATATCTTATGCACAAAAACGAGGAGAGCGTCTGAAGAACCCGAAAAGGTGGTCGATTATGAGATCACACGCGGCACAGCGCTTTCACGGTGCCGACGACGTTCCCGACACGAGTCTCCGCGGTCGGCGACTCCCGTGTCGAATCCTGTGACTTTGCTCCGAGTCGCCGAGCGTCTTTAAAAGAGACCGACCGCCTCTTTTCGCCCGTGAAATCAATGAGACAAGTGCAGTTCGCCAAGCATTTGGTGCCATTGTGGCGGCCCGTCGTATTCAGTTCCGAAAGCAAGCACGGCCAAGACGGCCGTCGGATGACTTTGTGTTTTCATTGGCAAGCAGTCGGCGTCGGACCAAATTGAATTGTCTCTTTTTTTTTTTTTGTCCTAGCATCTTTATCATCATCATCATCATCATCTTCTTTTTCTTTTCTTGTGCGCGCGACCGACGACGACAAACTACTGCGATGAGACGAGGTGCTCCGAGGACGAAAATTCACTCGCTTTTGTTCAGCCGACGTGATCCGCAATGGAGATGCATCTCGGCGCTGATCAAAGCATAATGACTGGCTCCGACTTTCTATCCATCAAAAAAAAAAAATTCCATCCCTTAATTCATCCATCCAGCCAAAGCATTCATCCATCGATCCGAGAGAAATCATCCTTTGATCGATCCGGCCGTCTCAAGAAACAACTCTTTCATCTGAGCGTCCATCTTCAAGTTAAAAACATCCGCATGTGAAGACACCCATAAGAATGATGCGGTCCAAAGAAAGCATTTTTCAAATGTGCGTAACGGTGGTGGCAAAGGTGTCGGATAGCTTCCAGGGAATGAGTGATGGATCCCGACCACTTCACCGGGACCATTTAAGGGTCATTATTCCACCATTATCATCCTTGGCAATGTCTGCATAGCCCTCCTCTGGCCTGTCAGCAGACTTCCTGCCTGGCGATAGGCTTGAATGTGTGTGTGCGTGTTCTTTATGATGCTAAATTAGGAACATGGAAAATACATTTTGTGCCTGGAAGTGACAGCAATCTTGACGCACGAGATGAAGGTCTGCCAATTGAGTTCCGGTGGCTTTTAAAGTTGTAATCCAGTGTTGTTTTTGGCAGCCATTTTAGATTTAGACTTTGGGGCAAAAATGCTTATTCGTTTTAGTCACGTTTTAGTCATTGCTAGTTTTTAATCGACGGAAATTTTTGATGTTCGTCTCGTTTTCGTTCAAAAAAGACGTACAAGTTTTCCAGCAAATCGCAAAGACTTTCTGATCGACTGAGGATGAGGCGCTACACAGAGATAAAGTGGTAACGGTGGAATCGATGTTCATTACTCCAAAATAAACCAAGAACCAAAACGTGTTTTTTGGCCATTGTTGTGGCTTTACTTTTCTGTCAACCAACCTGCAACAAACATACACATGCCCAAAATATGAGCGATGGATGAGGAACGCTAAAAAGTATGAAACAAACACCCCACTTGAAGCAAAAATAAATAAAATAAAAGCAGCAATGTTTTAACGACAAATACTAGAGGGGACTCCCAATCCCCTAGTGAAGTTGATTTCATCCTCAGAATCAGAATCAGAATCATCTTTATTGGCCAAGTATGTAGAACACACAAGGAATTTGTCTCCGGTATAACACGCTGCATTAGTATCATCATAAACAAGAACATGACAAATAGGTATGGAAGGACATTTCATAATGTAAGTGAACCATAGTTTCAAGCAGAGCTAAATTGATCAGTGGTAGAATACAATACTATTACAGTTAGTACAGTTGGTGCAGAAAATCATTGAACCATTTTAGAGAGATACAATATTTGTTGTACAAGAAGAGTGACTACGTCAGTGACTGTTTAGGGAGTTAATGGCTAGAGGGAAGAAGCTGTTTAAGTGTCTGCTGGATTTGGTGCGCATGGATCTGTAGCGCCTGCCTGAGGGGAGTAGCTGGAAAAGGTGGTGGGCAGGATGCGGGGAATCCAGGAGGATTTTCCGTGCCCTTGTCTTGATTCTTGCAGTGTGCAAGTCCTCAAGAGTGGGTAGGGCGGTGCCAATGATTTTTTCCGCCGTCCTAATTGTCCGTTGAAGTCGGATTTTGTCCTTCTTTGTGGCGGCCCCAAACCAAACCGTGATGGAAGAACACAGGATTGATTCGATGACTGCCGTGTAGAACTGACGTAGCACCTCCTGTGGCAGGCCATGCTTCCTCAGCAGCCTCAGGAAGTACATCCTCTGCTGGGCCCTTTTCAGGATGGAGATGGTGTTGACTTCCCACTTCATGTCCTGGGAGACTGTGATTCCCAGGAACTTGAAGGTCTTGACGGTTGACACAGGGCAGTTGGATAGTGTGAGGGGCAACTCTGGAGAATTATGTTTCCTGAAGTCCACGATCATCTCTACAGTCTTGAGCGTGTTCAGCCCGAGGTTGTGTCGGCTGCACCAGAGCTCCAGCTGCTCCACTTGTTGTCGGTACGCAGACTCGTCGCCGTCTTTGATGAGACCGATGACCGTGGGGTCGTCTGTGAACTTTATGAGTTTGACAGCTGGACTTGTTGAGGTGCAATCGTTTGTGTAGAGGGAGAAGAGCAGTGGAAAGAGGACACATCCCTGTGGGGCTCCAGTGCTAGTGATGCGTGTTGATGATGTTGTCGCTCCCAGTCTCACCTGTTGTGTCCGTCCCGTCAGGAAGCTGAGGATCCACTGGCAGATCGTAGGGGGCACACCGAGGTGGAGAAGTTTGGGGGTGAGGAGTTGATGGTGTTGAACGCAGAGCTGAAATCTACAAACAGGATCCTTGCGTAGGTCCCTGTGCTGTCGAGGTGCTCGAGGATGTAGTGCAGACCTATGTTGACTGCGTCCTCCACAGACCTGTTTGCCCAGTAGGCAAACTGAAGAGGGTCCAGCAGGGGTCCGGTGACGTTCTTTAGGTGGTTCAGCACAAGGCGTTCAAAGGACTTCATGACCACAGACGTCAGAGCGACAGGCCTATAGTCGTTCAGTTCCGATGTTGCCGATTTCTTGGGAACTGGGATGATGGTAGACTGTTTGAAGCAGGATGGGACCTCACACAGTTCCAGGGATCTGTTGAAGATTTGTGTGAAGACCGGAGCCAGCTGGTCAGCGCAGACTTTCAGGCAGGAGGGGACACTTTGTCGGGCCCCGCAGCTTTCTTGATCTTCTGCTGCTTGAAGAGCCGTCTCACGTCCTGTTCGTGGATCTGTAGTGGAGAAAAAGAGGGTGGGGGGGTAGATAGAGTAGTATCTGGTAGAGGTGGGTGAGTGTGGGAAATGGGGATGTCCTTTTCAAATCGGCAGAAAAACGTGTTTAGTTCATCAGCAAGACCCTTATTGTTCACTGTTTGGGGGGATGGCATTCTATAGTTTGTGATTGCTTTCAGGCCATTCCACACAGATGCAGAGTCGTTAGCAGAGAACTGTTTTTTCAGCCTCTCTGCATAGCTTCTCTTTGCGATAGAGAGCTGACAGTGTAACCCCAACTCACTTGCGAGCTGAATCAGGACAAGCACTGTTGAAAATGGAAAAACTGATTGTCCACGATCATCTCTACAGTCTTGAGCGTGTTCAGCCCGAGGTTGTGTCGGCTGCACCAGAGCTCCAGCTGCTCCACTTGTTGTCGGTACGCAGACTCGTCGCCGTCTTTGATGAGACCGATGACCGTGGGGTCGTCTGTGAACTTTATGAGTTTGACAGCTGGACTTGTTGAGGTGCAATCGTTTGTGTAGAGGGAGAAGAGCAGTGGAAAGAGGACACATCCCTGTGGGGCTCCAGTGCTAGTGATGCGTGTTGATGATGTTGTCGCTCCCAGTCTCACCTGTTGTGTCCGTCCCGTCAGGAAGCTGAGGATCCACTGGCAGATCGTAGGGGACACACCGAGGTGGAGAAGTTTGGGGGTGAGGAGTTCCGGTATGATGGTGTTGAACGCAGAGCTGAAATCCACAAACAGGATCCTTGCGTAGGTCCCTGTGCTGTCGAGGTGCTCGAGGATGTAGTGCAGACCTATGTTGACTGCGTCCTCCACAGACCTGTTTGCCCAGTAGGCAAACTGAAGAGGGTCCAGCAGGGGTCCGGTGACGTTCTTTAGGTGGTTCAGCACAAGGCGTTCAAAGGACTTCATGACCACAGACGTCAGAGCGACAGGCCTATAGTCGTTCAGTTCCGATGTTGCCGATTTCTTGGGAACTGGGATGATGGTAGACTGTTTGAAGCAGGATGGGACCTCACACAGTTCCAGGGATCTGTTGAAGATTTGTGTGAAGACCGGAGCCAGCTGGTCAGCGCAGACTTTCAGGCAGGAGGGGGACACTTTGTCGGGCCCCGCAGCTTTCTTGATCTTCTGCTGCTTGAAGAGCCGTCTCACGTCCTGTTCGTGGATCTGTAGTGGAGAAAAAGAGGGTGGGGGGGTAGATAGAGTAGTATCTGGTAGAGGTGGGTGAGTGTGGGAAATGGGGATGTCCTTTTCAAATCGGCAGAAAAACGTGTTTAGTTCATCAGCAAGACCCTTATTGTTCACTGTTTGGGGGGATGGCATTCTATAGTTTGTGATTGCTTTCAGGCCATTCCACACAGATGCAGAGTCGTTAGCAGAGAACTGTTTTTTCAGCCTCTCTGCATAGCTTCTCTTTGCGATAGAGAGCTGACAGTGTAACCCCAACTCACTTGCGAGCTGAATCAGGACAAGCACTGTTGAAAATGGAAAAACTGATTGCTAATATAAGTTAGTTCTTTCCCTTATTCAACAATAATAAGTTTTAAGTCGAAAATTGTGTCATCTGTCCACGTAACAGAACATAACCCCCCAAGATCAAAGGCCTTCAAGCATATCGAGTTCAGAAATCCGAGCTAAAGATTCCCATCAGTGATGTCAATTCCACTTAGTTCATAACAAGCAGCATTTGTCATTTTGTCATTTGACATTCAACACTTGTCCCCCCCCCCCCCTCAAACCCCCCCTTCAATCTGTTTATTGCCACTGTCAGTTGAAGTTTACTGTCGAGCTAAACATAAAACAAAGAGACTTGGGCCACATAACTCTGCCACTAACAGACAATAAGAAATGCTGTAAAGCGGCTAATGAATAGCATCTATGCGGCGCTGTTATAAAAACAAAAATAATATTTGGCATATAAAAGAAATGGGCCAGTTCTTGCAGTTGTAAAGTTAAACAAATATTAAAGGAGAGAGAATTGGAAAGCAGTCAAAGGTTCTGCCTATAATTCATTGTCGTAAGCGTTATTTTCTTCACCAATGATCCGGTTATCCAAATTATTTTTTGCCAATTATCAGCATCGGACTTTAAAAAAAAAAAAAAAAAATCCAGATCAGTCGTACCCTAGACTGGAGTCAAATTAGGTTCATTGTATTTGGTTTTATAGTCACTGGTGCCCTCATGTGTCTGTGCTAAGTACCCTGCTTTTTTGATGGGGGTTTTTTGCACACCTTTTTTTGTGGAGTCTCCCTTCACACGAGCACATCTTATTTTCCTGTGCCTTCTCAATTCATGTATTCATCGTAATACGCTTCAAAGCCTAACACAATCTCACGATCCCTTGTTGTGCTCATACAAAACAACCACAGGCGCCAATCCCACTTGGCTGTCAATCCGACATTTCCATTTCTAGCTCACTGTTATTTTAGCGGCCCCTACTAGTGGGATTTGTCGTGTCTTAATGCAGTTGTACGCTTGGAGTGCAGTCAGTATTTTTCTTACCTCCTCTTTCACACACTCTACTGGTGTCATTATTGATTTTCCTTTTTGGCATTGTTCTTGTAGTTTCTGTGGCTTTTTAACAGGTTGGTGTGGGAAGTAACCTGTCATTTGGCGGCTGTTTTGGTACTGAATTGTTCCATTATTCAAACAGAAGACATCACTAGGGAGGATGACAAGCTTTGGGAGGCCGTGGGATTGTTGTTTTTCTATAAGATGTTCCCCACTGGGCGGCCCGGTGGGCGAGTGGTTAGTGTCATGTTCCTGTTCTTGGCCTTGCTAGCAGGTGGCAGACTGAGCGGACTTGCTGTTTGCACACCTGCTGCCAATCTTGCAATTAGGGAACTCTGTATATAAGGACCCACAAACTGTCTGCTGGTTGTCTGAGAATTGTTTGCCCTTGCTACTGCCCTTGCTCATGTGACCTTTTTCCTCGACCCCTCGCTCTCGTCGTGTTTGCTCTTGTTCTCTTGGTACTGTGGTTTTGTAAGTATGGTTTTTGTTCATTGTTCATTGCGACCCTTGTGAGGATAAAGCGGATCGGAAAATGGATGGCTGGAAGTTCCCCACTTGGGTGGTCCTTCAAATTAAATGTTGCAAATTCAACCCTCCCGCCCCCTGACAACTGTATGAAAGATTCAATTGAGTGAAAGATTTCATATTTTCACTTAGTTTTATGATGTGTGCGTTCTGTGCGATAGCTGTTTTGATACGCTGCCGTTGCGCCGCTTTTTCATCCTCTCGGGTTTCTGATGAACTGTCAAACAACTCAATAATGGATGACAAACATGCCCTTCAAGTCTATTCGCAGTCATACATTATTTACCCTAGGCCAGACAAAACTTATTTTAGTTTGTTGTTTTTTGGGGGGAGGTGGGCAAGGGGGGTTTTGGTCAGATACTGACATATTAATAATACCGAGGATGACATTTTCATCTTTCAAAGATGTGTTGGCGCCTTGCCCAGCAGACGTCCTGATCCACCCCAAGAGGATGAAAAGTCTGAGTTGGAAATAAAAATGTAGGGGCTAACTGCGACGCTCCAAAACACGTGTCTGCGGTTTTAATCTCTGGCTCATTAACCCACATCTATCATGTCAATCAAACTTGAGGATGGCCGTGACAATGCTGCCTGCCGGCTCCCCATTTGGAGCCGCCGTCTGGTTTTGGGGATCAGCGCGGGCCCTCCTCCTGAGCCGCTCGGCGCCTTACGTTGCATTACAACTTGAGCGGGAACCTCCTCCTCGCTTCGTGTGATCTCAGCTCATGTGCAGGAGCTCAGCCGTAATCCTCAGTGGGGCACACAAAGACCCGTCTCCCGTTTTGAAACCCGGTCCGGAACGCCATCTTGCACAGTGGATCCAAATTACATTTTTCAGATGGGCGATTTTACGACTTGACCCAAAAAGGTGTCTGTTCTCTGTGCCTTGATGTGACATTCATTTTATCCCATATTTTCAATTTCCGTCGTTAAATCGTCATATTTTTTGTATTATCTTAATAAACAGGTCGCCCGATCAGCAAAAGCAACAATCGACCAGACATTGAAACATTTAACGTTCTTTTTAAAAAGGAGTGACAAAAGTCTAAATCGAGCATGTCTCACGTCTGTCCTCATTCCGCTTTCATCTTATCAATAAATCCCAAGTCACCTATGACCCTTTATTAAAACTGGTCTTGAGACCAGTCTCAAGACCAAGACTGATTTCGAGTACCGCTACATCGTTTGGGCTTCTGCGTCCGTCTACTGATTAAAACAAATGACTTCCCGTTTTGTTTTTTCTCATTCAGCATGCGAGTTGATGAACCAGGGGATCCTGGCTTTGGTCACCTCCACGGGCTGCGCCGCCGCCAGCGCCCTGCAGTCCCTGACCGACGCCATGCACATCCCCCACCTGTTCATCCAGAGGAACGGCGACGGCGTTCCGCGCACCGCCTGCCAGTTCAACCCCAGCCCGGACGGCGAGAGCTACACGCTGGCCGCCCGGCCGCCCGTCCGCATCAGTGACGTCCTGCTCACCCTCGTCTCAGAGCTCTACTGGCAGAAGTTCATCATCTTCTACGAGAGTGACTACGGTAAGTTTCGGTTCATCGGGTCGGATTGCCGGTGGGAAAGATACCAAAGCCATGTTCCGTCTCGCTCTTTTGATTGGCTTGCCATTCGAAACGGTATCCTCGAGCTAGCTTTCCATGCTAGCTAGCTTTCCATGAGTGCTCGGTCCATATCCCCCCTGCGTGTAGGGAAAAAGGGCACTGTCGTGGAACTTTTACAGTGTCCGACCTGGCATCGGAGGCTTAACAAAGGCAAAGTTGTACAAAAGGCGTAACGGAAAGCCGGGAACAGACTGTGAAGAGTCGCTTGTCCGACAGCGGTTTGAGACATGACCACACATCTGATGTCGGGAAGATGCTAATATCGGCAACACGCCAAAAGGAAATGCGTTTTAGCGCGCAAACTCTGTGTGAAAAGGACTCACTTGACTGAGCCACCAATTAATTTCATCAAATAGAATACACACTCGACAACGACAACAGTATTTGGTGTTCTTCTGTCAAGCAGCCCACTTCCACAGTACTACCCCCGCGCACTCCCCATGCGCAAATGTTGATCGTGGAATTTTACAATGTAATGCTTTACTCAATGGAAACGCGATACGCGTATAAATCATGTATGACTGCGGCCTTTGAAGATCTTTTGAGGAGATGGGAGACTCTGAGCCGTCGCAGAAGAAGCTGCCTTTGTTTTTTGTTGTTTTGTTTTGTTTTTAACACAGAACCCAGTGAAGGATGCATATAGTGCTGTGCGTTATATGGCGAAACTCACTTCAATTGATATTTTATTCATGCTTGATATGGAAACGTCTCAATCACTTTTTTTTTTCAAACTACTTCAAAACTTCCGCTCGAGACTTTGTTAGACCGAAGCAGAACTTGTTGCGGGGAGACAAAGGGACAGAGACGCCACCACTGCCACTGTAGCTCTTGTTAGCAACCAACGTGGAGATGAAGAAAGATGCTGCAGACATTGCAACGAAGACAGCGACAAATCTGTTCACTCGCCTGAAGATGGCGCGCGCGTGTTCTCAACCGTGACGCACATGTCACGCTAAAGAGACCCGGGACATCCTGCTAACCTTGATCAAAACAAAGTACACGAGCAGGATCAGCTCCTATCGTTAGACTTCCAGATTTAATTTGAGGCTACTTAACGGTGCAGCAATTCCGACTGTTTGTATGTCTGACTTCCACTTCTTCAGGGACAGAAAGTAATCTGACTAATTAACAATCCTCAATCAAACGTTCCTTTTCACAATACTTGGCTGCACATCTTTTGCAGTCAGTTACAGCCTGAAGTCGGTCGGGAACACGGAGTCGTTGCCGGGCCTCGACTCAGTCCCTCTTGTTGCTTGGGGTGCTTTTGTCTTCGGCAATGAAATGCATAATCAATTGGATTCGGGTCAGGTGATAGACTTGTCCACGAAGCTTCGGGTCATCGCCCGCCACCGCTTTGAAGCGCTGCCCAATGAGTTCAATTGGCTGAACGAAGAAGTGAATATTTCCCCAAAATGCTTTCAAATGCATCCCGCTGCTTTTCTTAGCCGTCCGATAGCTAGCTAGCATAAATACAAAGGAACGAGTTCACTTGGCAGCTGTACCTGCCCACCCCGTGGAATTACCAGCAGCACGCTTCACCGATGCGGCAGTAGAGTTCTAGAATTTTCCGACCGCTTTATGCTCACAAGAGTCGCGGAGGGTGCTGGAGCCTATCTCAGCTGTCCTCGGGCAGTAGGCGGGGGACACCCTGAACCGGTTGCTAGCCAATCGCAGGGCACACAGAGACGAACAACCATCCGCGCTCACACTCACACCTAGGGACAATTTGGAGTGTTCGATCAGCCTGCCGTGTATATTTTGGAACGTGGGAGGAAATCGGAGTACCCGGAGAAAACCCAGGCAGGCCCGGGGAGAACATGCAAACTCCACACAGGGAGGCCGGAACGTGAAACCTATTTAGACAAAGGGAAAAGCTGATGAGAACATCGACGACCTTGATGGTAAAGTGTCCTTGAGTGTTTTGAAATAAATAAAATGTATGATAATTGAAATTATTCAATCATATTGTGACATCACATTGAAACCAGCTCGCCCTTGAATATGACAACAGGATCTCCCAGTACGTTTCTTGGTCAAGTTGCATCCCTTTTCCAGTGCGCTACACTTTCTGCAGTTTCTTTCCCAGATGTATTTGGTGAACAAGCCATCTGGCTTGTCGGGCGGCGCTGTTAAACAACAACAACAGCAACAACAACAGCGGCAACAGGATAGCATAGGCGGCGCTTCTTAACATGCAGACGAAAAGACAAATCAGAGCCTAATTGGATCATCTGTGGCACCATGACAGATAAGCGTGTCCCAATAGTGTCTTATGGATTTCAGACGCTCTTCATTTTAGTTTTCTCTGCACTCATTATGGCGGCTCCATGGACCCGACCTTTTCCTTGCCAAAAAAAAAAAAGGCAAATGACTGCGCGTGAACCCTTGATTGGCAAGGCCGCACGCGGACACGCCGCATTGTCGCGCCGAGACCCCTCCGACGCCGCTTTTGAAGTTTGGAGGAGTGCCATCGCGACTGCTAATGAGCTTTATCTTTTTCTTTTTGGTTTGTTTCTTTTTGTTTCGGTGTTGGGGTACCCACAGGTGATGTCGCGTATAATGAACCTGAGTCGTGCTTCACGCGAAAATATCTTTTCATCGAATCACAAACTGCTCTTGACGAATTGTAGCATAAAAAAAAAAAAAAAAATACTGGAAGTGAACAGAGCGGGTTGCCGGCGTAAAGTATTGATAGAGCTTTGGAATACAAACAAGAGGTTCATTTCAGACTCCTTAATAAGCTTCCTGCCGCCCCTTTACTACAGCGTTAAATTAGGATCCCCATCCGCCAGCAGTCTGAGCTCGCTGCCCTTTCAGCACGATTACTGAGGCCAAACCATAACCGCCTGCAGAAAAATAGAAGTGGAAAGAAAAGGAGGTCAAGATCATGTTGTTTTTTTCTTTTCTTTTCTTCAATTTACACAGAATGCACAATCTCCTCCTGGGCAAGCGCTTACTTTCCTTGAGAGTAAGTCGAAAACATGATGATAACTTGGGTGAACATCGTAGAACCTACAAACTTGAGTTTTCAGCCTGGCTTTACGATATTTATACATGAAGATGTTCTTGGAAAAAGGTTAAGTAGGGGAAAAAAAATCAGTAATCCACCATAACTAATCTTTGACTGATGTAAATAATTCATTTACAGTAACCTGTAATTGTTAAATTAATTAAAATTAATTTTGTAAGGTGAAGCAAAGCAATTATTTCAAGTGGACAGAAATGTAATTACTTAAGTGTTTTTATTACCTGATTTGAATAATCCTGAAGGATTACACTTCATAGAAACCATTTTTGATGAGTCTTTTGGTCCTAATCAGAAAGAAAATTGTTGGGCCATTTTTGGCGGTGACTTAGTGGCCTACTCGGGCTCATGTCTGATGATAGGCACAGCAACACACTGGCCCAGCGGGCCACCGTTAATGTTGAACTCTGAGACAAGATGCAGACTGAATTATGACAAATTTATATCAAGAGTGATTCCTGATTGTAATATGTCATCAAGATAATCATTCTTCGAGTGGATTCAGATGGGTGCTATGATGCAATTTGTGTCGATAGTTGTTTTCAAGTGAAAAGTGTGAGTGGTGTGCTTATCTGTGAGCCTCAGAGCCCCACGTCTCCATCTAGTGTGACAAAGTGCAAAAAGATGGGATCGATTATTTCAATTTAGTTTTGATGTGACAGTTGGAAGTAACACGGCGATGAGCAGCCCACCCAAAAGCACCTTCCTCGAGAATGCGGAATGCCAAGCAGCACTTTTCGCCATTCACGAGCGCAGAATTTGTGTGACAGTGCAATGAATGCGAATCGAGAGCTCTATCCAAATCAACTTTTTTTTTAATTCACATTTATCCTACAATACAAATCGGGAGATCATTGTGTAGGCTTTGTTCGTTTGGGTGTGATCAATTATTCTCAGATTTGTTTGAAGCGTTCAGTTGTCAACCTTGGATGATGGGGAGAGGTTCTTACCATACACGCAACTCGCCTGTGGGAGCATAGTTATGCTCAATGTAATGAATCTGTAGAGCTCATTCATTCCAATCTCCAGTAATACATCAGTTAGGGGCGGGAAAGGCGCATAAAGCACTTTCACTGCTTTGCCTCCAGTTCACTTTGTCATTATAAATTTTCATACATAATTTAATAATAATAATAATAATACATTTTATTTATAAGCGCCTTTCAAGACACCCAAGGACACTTTACAATAACAAAAAACACAAAACAATACAAAACAATACGGGTTGAGCAGCGGCAGCCAAACGCGCCAGCGTTCACTCAACCCGAAGTCAGAAAGAAACCACGAGGGAGGGAGAGGGGAGAAAAACCACGCTCGAACTATCCTCATTTTGAGGATAATTTGAGTTAGGCAAAAACTCCTGCACAAGCATATGACAGTTACAACAGGTCACAAGACATAAACAATGAAGACGGTGATACAAGGGAGTGTATAAAGGAGGGGTGATGGTGGGGACTAGCTTCCGTGCATATTTTCATCAGGGAAGGTCGAGATAGCAGATGTTGTTTTGGTAGCAGGCTGCCCAAGAATTTAAGACAGCCTTGAGTCCGTGGCTTATGTCTCTTCAGTGGCGTCGATCAGCCAAATCCGTGATTTCTGTCAATATTTGAGCACGGATTCCAGTTTCTCCAAGTTCTTGACCATCTTGCAGAGACGCTCCAAAACCGCAACAGTTTTTGGTTGAGCACAGTCTGAGTCTGAGTGTTGGACATCCGCACTTTGCCATCCTTAGACCGGCAGCCTCTTCACTTCCAATCGAGCTGCTCCCGTCGGTTGAATTTTTCGATAGATCAGGAAACTGCTAGCGCCAAACAGCAGCATACCTGTTATCGGAAGGCCGATAATGTAGATGTCATCCACATCCTCAACGGACAGTGTTGACAGGCACACCATTCTCCGCTTCCTCCAAGGATCTAGGGTGTACCCAGCAGCAAAAGTCCCGAGGGGCAAGTAGGCTCCCCACTGCCTGCTCATCTCGTCGAGAAAATTTTGTCGATGGCATCGAGAGACCAGCCAACCAATTCCATGTTTGTTTTTAGGATGAAAATACGACAGGAGGCTAGGAAAGTTAGACAAAAGACAGCACATGGACTAAGTGGCGAGCAGGGAAGGGTGGGGGTGGGGGTGGGGGACAGGAGCAGAAAGCAAAAGCGTCCGCCTTCGTCGAGAGCCAAGCAAGAAGTGAGTGGGGGGGGATCAGCTCTGGAGGAATGCAGGCTAAATGTCTATCTATCTCTGTCTGTCTGTCCAGCTAGCCAGCTAGCTATCTATCTAGCTAGCTGTACATAATACAGCTAGCTAGCTAGATAGCTCTATTATGTATCTATAAGCTTTAATCAAGCATTTTTCGGGTGAAATCATCCAATTACACCTTTAGATTGCTCGACAACTTGTAATCATTTTTGATAATTCCCCCCCAAGTAATAAACCTGGCTGTCTGGTCATAAGGACATTCCCTTCTGCATTTGGTTTTCTACACTAATTAGCAAAAGTTGGCACCCCAGTCTGCTAAAAAAATGGGCTCATCGTCTTGCCAAGAATGAAACTTCTCCCTATCTAATGGTGAATTTCCAGCATGTTTTTGTTTGTCAAAGAGAGTTTTGAGTCACCGTGATTGATTTGTTGAACTGTCAAAGGCTTCAAATAAACTACCATTGCAACAATATTAAGAAGTATATCAACCCACCCTTTTTCTCAAGTGCTTGTCCAAATAAGGGTCAGGTGTCACGTCGTGGTTGAGCAGGAGCCAACCCCAGCTGACTTTGGCGACGTACACTCTGACTTGATTATCGCTCAGGATAATCTTTTAGAGAAACTCGCCGATGGGACCTTTGATGACTTCATTCGGAAGTGGCTAAAAATGAAAAGTTCTGTCCAATTATCCACTGGTGTGTCTAACCTTCTTAAGGAAGGTGTTACAGTGTGTTGATTGAGATTTGGTGCTCTCCTTGACACCGCAGCTCAAATTCCTTTAGTGCTTAGTCATGTTAGCACAGCAGAGAATTAGGCGGGGATTAGATGCGAGCGTGATTAAATCGCGCCGAATGTGGAGGCGCTCGGTCTTGTCGAGCGGAGGCATTCATTCAGGCGAGTGACAAACTGGAAAGGAAATCTCCTGCAGAGCGCCTGAATCGTCGGGAAGCTCGCCACGGGTGACACGTCGTGGAAAACAAAACAAGGCACTCGACAAAAGCGGCGGTGGGCCCTTTGGTGCGACCGCCGCGCTGACTTCGTACGGCTTCACAATGAGTTATTTGACTCCTCAATTAAGCACTCGATCGAGTCGTAAGGTCTACAATTCCGCTGACTAACTTGTCAAATCGTTTTGTGACGCAGCGGGAAAGTGCGAGTGACCTTCAGGTAAGTGGTTGTTCCATAAAAACCCGCATTGTCTCCTAGCCTTGTTCTTATCTCCTTTTTATTATTTTTCCTTTACAAAATGGTAGATTAAGTATATTGAACCAGCAAACGTACCAAGCCTTTCAAATGAAAAAGAAAGTGAAGAAACAAGGATGCTCTATTAATTCTTCCCGTGACTGTACATGAACGTTTTGGGTCAAACAAGGGAACACACAACACTTTGGTTGATGTTGGGTCATGGTTTTTGTGCGTTTAATGTTGGTGTAGATGTGGGTAGAGTACTCAGTTTGTCATGTTCTGTTCTGCATAAACAGCAGTGATATATATTTATAGAGACTGCAGTTTCTCATTGATGACTGGATTTTATTAAGGGCAAAAAAATTCCAATCAATCTTGTCCCGTGTGAATTTGTAGACCAACAGGGCGAGCGTTGAACTATTTTGAGAGCGTGCACCCATCGTCATGCCCACTGTTGGTAGCAGGATGTTGGGGCTACTTCGCTCCTTCATGACCTGGACAACTTTCTTTGATGAATGAATTTCTCGACCAGAAGATTCTGCAGGCGAATCTGCAGCCATGTTCATGCACTCAAGATCAATTACTCTAAGGGTATACAGTGGGTGGACCAGAAACATACCAGCTCGTCCACTGGTATTTATTTATTATTTATCCTTGTGAGCGCTCATGTGCGCTTCATTTCCCCCCTTCTTTTTTTACGCTTGGTGCTAAACAAACATCCAATCCCGAGGTGAGCAGTCACTCATTTGCTTGAGACAGCGCATCCCCATTCAATATCTATCGCATCAACATTCGAGTCGGGATCACAGCATATGCGGTCCGGTCTTAGAATTGTGCTCATATCCCACTTCCATAGTTGAGTTTTAAGAATAGATTTATGGTGTAGTGTGTGGGAGAACGTGGCATTATCATCGTAAGAGTCTCTGTGTTCACTTAAACAGACTCATCTCTGTGTTGAGTAAACATGGGCTTAAAGCGTCGCCACGTCTCGGGCTTTTCCGCTCGGATTGCGACGCAGCTTGACAGCTCGGTAAAAACCTCTGAGCCCTTTCATCATGATACGCTCGTTGCTGCACCACTGCAGTCCATGAGGGAGGCCCCCCGCTCGCGCTTCGGCTCCAGTGAGACCAACGCCAGGGAAACGTGTTAGGGTAGCTACACGCTCTTGCGACTGCACACTGATTTAAAAAAAAAAATAAATCTTACAAAATCTCTCCTGTTAAAGCTAAGGATGAGAGAGTTGGGTGTTCGATGTTGCGGCACCTGCTGTGCTCACGGGTTGACTGGATTACGACGATGGTCGCTTCACTGGCTCACTTAAGATTTCCAGATCTACGAGGCTCCTGCCAGGGAAGAAAGGAAACGCTTGCAGGCTTTCCAGATATCACGCAATACTTGGAAACACACACAAACACGCACACGCGGACTGCAGGCACTATTTCTTGGAAACGTGATTTTTAAAAACAATCTGACCCTCACCATTTTTGGTTGCCTTCATAGTCTATAATACACGCTAACGAGCAAATTTATAGAGACTGAAATGCTGTCAACAAAATATCGACACTCATAAAACCAGTACCTCCCTGCACTTGTGCAACGAGGGGGTCATAACACTGAAGGAGCACTTGTAAAATTTGGCAATGTGGCCGTTTAGAAAAACAATATAGGCTTAGTGGTAGTTCGTCGCATCCCATTCAACTTTACGCTGTGTGGCCTTTGTGTAGTTTTTGTTTTTTTACTGAAACCAGGAGCCGTGCTGTGGCTATCACGATGTATTACTTTGATGAATAATTTTGCTGCCAAAATCTATTAATTTCAGTCACCTCGTGGGGGCCAGACGGATTGGCGTTTAGATTACAAATCATATTTGTGCTCTGTCAAAAAAAAAAAAAAAAAAAAGGCTAGCGTCTGTTCAATTCAAAGTAGCGCCTTGGCGTGTGGCCACTTCCATTTATAGAGCTTGGCACTGCTTTCGGAGTTGACAAATGATTTAATTTCAGGTTTTGTTCTGCACGTTGAAGAGTTTTGTCCAGTAGCTAGTGTTACTATTTCCGCCTCTGGAAATATAATATGGAATACGCCAAAAGTGTGCATAGCACCTTTCTGCAAAGATGCTGCACTTTGATAGGTTGCTTGGTTAGAGTTCCCTTTTGTTTGAGTTTCGCCTCCGGTGCAGGTGGCAATGACGCACCACAATGCCGCTTCGGCGCCGTGACCAGGTAAAAAAAAAACAAATGTGAAGATCATTTGCATGCCCTCGCCAGGAGCAGCTACTCATCAATTCAATTAGCGCCGGCGCACTCCCGCTGTTTTTATTGATTTTTCGGTGATCATATTCATGTGGGCACTTTTCATTCGTGATACAGTGCTTTTTTTTTTTTTTTTTGCCTCTGCATGTTTGTGCGACTAACAAGGCAAGACTCGTCAGATATGAGGCAGTTGAGTCAAATTTTTTAAGACAACGGGACTTGCTCGGCAAGTTTCACTGTTTCTCGCCCTCCAGATCAACAGTCGTTATCCATCATGACAGTAGCAAATGACTTCCGAATCACAATCAATACCTCGTGTCATTCCAAAATAAGGACGTCATCGTCCAACAAATGGAAATCCAATTTGATTATTGGCGAACTATCAGTTGAACTGGAATGAGAGTACACTGGCGCATTTTGGCTGCCGCTTCTTCCTCTGGACTTTTTTTTTTCTTTTTTACTTTAAAACGGCTTATTTTAACCAAGATGCCTCACCCTGCCCCAGCCAGAGGTAGAACCCAAGTTGGTTTGCTGTCTGTGCTGCAAGTCTTCGCTGGTTGGGACCAGCTGCATCCTTTCCAGCAAGCTAGCTAGCGCTTATCATCTGCCGCGCTGTTCGACTTCTCCCATTAGCGATGGCTCCTCCTGTGGAGATCTCAGTCAAGACTTATGGCTATTTGAAATTCTGCATATGTGCAGTAAGTTAAAGCGGTGTCGTTCAAAAACACAGGCGAGAAGTAGTGAAAGATTTTGTGCTGGTGTTTTTTGATTGTTTATAGGTAAACGCGTCTTGTTAGCAATTATAGCATACTAGCATAGTCACCGAATTGTTGTTTGTTGTTTATTGTTTATTGAGCATATATATTACACTCAGTAACAGATAGCCAAAAGGTAGGCAAAATTTATGAAAGGAAAATTCAAAAGTATGTAAAAGAAAAAAAAAAAAAATTCTGGACTTTTTTTTTTCTTTTTTAGTCACCGAATGGGTTCATGATCTCAAATTCTCGAGATCGTGTATTCATCTATTAAGCGTGAATTTGACCAACAAACTAAATCTTTTGTAATCTGCCATTCTGAACTTTTCAGGAAGACTTAATGTTCACATTTAGTTAAATTGGTGTTAGCTAACAGTGTTAGCAATCTTAGCTTCTGATAGTCAGCCCACAGTTGAATGTTTGTCAAAGTCATTCATTTCAGGGTTGTGGAATCCAATTTCTGATGTGTCTTCTGCATGCGCCACATACGCAGATCCGCCACACAATTGAAAAGCACAATTTGGCTGCCGAGTGATAACTGGTCTGCCTCGCAGTGGGAACACAGTCATGTTTCACACATCACTCGCTTTATTCTTCTTTTCTATCATCGTGATCTCTACCCTCGAGTGGATATTAACTGCGCTGTAGTTCCTTATTTTTTATTTATTCTTTTTTTAAAAGGTAGCTCAGGGACCCTTTATTAAAATCTGAAGCTGTTTTAAACTGTCCAAATAATATCTCTTTTGCCTCATAAATACTCCTCAGAAAATCAGACAGTATTGCTTACCATTACATTTACCCAGAAAGGATTGTAAAGAGTGTAATTAGGCAAAATATCATTTAATAAAAATACATTATTAATGTAACATGGTCCCCGGAGAACAAGTCTCATCTCCTGCTAAACCGGAGCGAGCGCAAAGACAGGAACGCTCGTTGTGTTCCGTCGCACTTTGGTTTTGAGAGGGAAATGTGCCTTGGAGCCTTTTGGCGCCGCTCCTAAAAATACAGTCAACTGTGCAAAGGTGTCTAATGGCGTGATTCATTATGCACAGTTTACATTTCATTTGAATATTATTTGCTTTTAAAGTGGCATCTTCTCACATTTCAGGCGGTGTAGCAAACTACCCTCCCAAAAAAGAGATGAAAGAGAAGCCGTTGCGGTGGGGCGAAATTTGCATTTCTTGCTGGAATTTTAATCGCATCGCTACCGGGACGCCATCGCCACGTAGAGCGGCGGCGAGGATTTATTTGCCGACCCCTGAAATCACGCCTTCACTTTCTCTCGCTTTTCGATTTACTTCTGAAAATGACAATAAATGACATTTAATGAGTAGAGAAGCCAGGGCCTGACGAGATGGAGAAGGGATGGAGGAGCCTTGTCAAAATGGAGAGAGGGGCTCATGATGCACACGAAATGCTGATTATGCGGCGCTGTATTGTGCAAGCGCTCACAACCGCAATGTCATCATGGTTACGGTGCGGGCAGCCGACCGCTTCGCCAAGGTCGCGAAATCAGCCCAGCGCCGCGTTTGTCTTCGTTCGTCGGCTTGTTAATTAGCAGGCTACTTCCTGGTTCGCGTGATGTCATTGTACTTCGGGAAAGACTCATAACGTTCTGTTGTAGATCGAAGGAGTGATCGTAGCCCGTACGTTTACAATTTCAAAACCCGTCCGGCCATCCACGGCAATCATGGCCAGGAACATATCGTAAAGATCCTTCTCGTCTCTCGCCGTCAGATATCCGTGGCTTACAGACCTTCATGGACCAGGCCTCTCGACTCGGCCTGGACGTGTCCCTGCAGCGGGTGGACCGCAACGTGAGCCGGGTCTTCAACGATCTCTTCAACACGCTGCGCACCGAGGAACTCAACCGCTACCGGGACACTCTGCGGCGGGCCGTGCTGCTCATGAGCCCCCGGGGAGCGCAGGTGTTCATCCACCAGGTAGGAAGGGGGAGGCAAAAGAGCAGCATTTCAACTTTGGTTGTGGGAGATTGGCATTCACAGCAGGATGCACGTCTGAAATAAATATTTGGAACAAAACTTTTTTCAGATGAGCAAAAGGGTTGGAAAAGGCTATATCAGGCAATATCCAAACTTAAATCCCATAGAACATGCAATTTAATCCCTGATTTGGCGATGTCAACGGTTCATAGTCAACATTTGCTCCACAAAACCAAATCTGGTGTTTTGTTAGAAATAACGCTCTCCATTAACCCTTGTTTTTCTCAAATTGAGTTTTCTCGCTACATAAGCATGGAACTGAGCAAAAGAAAGCTCTCACCCTCTTCTTTCATCAGGAAAAACAAAATTCTTCCTTTGACCAACCGTTAGTAAACAGCAGCAGTTGAATAAGTAAGATTCTTGAATATGCTTGTTTCCAAGCAAAAAAGAATTGTGAAAGGGATTGCATTTCAAGCAGAACTCCCTCAAGTATCTAAACGACGCTTTCCAACTAAATAACAACAGAAAAAAGTGGACTTAAATTGCAAAAATAACCGTTTCTTGCACGCTAAACGCTGCACCGATGCATGAACTTTGCATGAACTTTTCATGAACGTTGATCTTCAAAGGAAGATCGGTGGTTGCTGATTTTGCTGAGCCGGAACAGAAAAATGGAATTTCAAATAATTTCAGTGGGGAAAAGTGATTTGACGCACGGGTACATTGAGTTCAGAGTTTGCTGAACAAATTCAACGCTTAGGTCAAGGTACCAATGTACCGGTAGCTGTTTGCAGGTACAGGAGGCGACTGTGGCCACACACACACACACACACACACACACACACACACACACAGAGACAAGCTCTCAGGCATCTGTTCCCATTTCTTTTTATTGCTTTTGATGCGTATTCATCGTATACTTTCATCTCAGGAGCCCCCGCACAGAATCAGCCTGACAGATTCTGTCAGGGGCGCGGCAGTATTGCAAGACAAGCGTGCAATATGTGTCCCGACTTATGTTGGGGACCCAAATAGCCGGAGACATATTAGCATACATGTAGCATTATGCATGTGTCACACGCACGTCTATCCGATGTGACATTTTGATGGAATCCATCCCGTCCCCGAAGCCGGTTCTCGCAAGGCTCCAAAGGATTCGCTTTCATGAATAAACCGGAAAATATCACGCCGCACACGTTTAAAAATGACGTTCACGCGTGGGGTTGAACGATATTCAAACGTAATTAAACGTGCTCTCGATATTACGATGGCGATTTAATATGTGCTCCATTTTTTTTTTGCAGGTCCTCATTACTGATATTCATTTTTTAAGAAATGACTTTCTACTACATTATGTAAAACGTAAGATTTATTATACATGAAAGTTTGGGTCTCAAAGGTTAGGCTTCTGCTAATTAATACGGAAGACAGTTTATCTGTCTCCGTCAATTACGAAAGACTGACTTGAAAGGCTTTTGAGCCTTGGCCACGACGGCTTCACAAAATTCTCCCAAAACGAGCGCGGCGTAAACGTGTCTGCACGTCATTAATCAAATTCCATTGATGCAAGCGAATCTGCGGCGTTTTCCCTTCAACTTTTCACACGTCGTGAAACAATGACAGGCGAACACGTGGGCAGCACTTTTTAAGCACTGAACTTGTCGAGGCACTCGACACATTAAAAAAAACAAGTGTCAAATATGCATACGGCCGTGTTTGTAGTTTCTTTGCCTTTGTTGTGGAGATAAAGTAGCCCATTAAGGGGAGGGTGGGGGGAGTCCGTCAAAAAATCCGACTTGTGAATACTCGGCCGTAATTATCAAAGTGAGGTCTCCTCTGAAAACATCACTCGGTGTGCGAACACACGTCCTACTTCTATTCATGACCCGTCTCAGGGTTTTGCTTGCACTTACACAGATTTCACTTTTGCTCACAGAGAGCTCAAATTCTCTTTTTTTTTCTTCTTCCTCTTCTTCTTTCTCCCACAAAGTTGTGTTTAATCTGCACCGTTTATGTTCTTTATCTTCCCACTTATAATTCATACGGCGGCGTCCCGGCTAATAAGCCCCCGCGTCGCGTTTCAGGGGCGCCAGCTCCTAACGCTCCCGCGAATACGTCGACTCGTTCGGCGGGCTCGCAGCTTTGATAATGCATCTGGATTTTAGTCATACCTGTTGTCAGAGAGCCCACTTGGGTGGACGTGTTTGGGAGGGGGTCTCCAGGGGGAGAATTTTTTATTGTATTTTTTTTTTTAACTGAAGAACGGCAATGATGTTGATGATGCCTCGAGCGCGGGAAGGGAAAAGTTGCCGGATAGCTTATCTCAAATTAATTACAGGTGACAGCCTCGAAAGGGGACATGTCATGGAAAAGTGACTTTTTAATTACTTGCGCACAAACAGTCGGCTCTCTGGAGGGGCCCGCCTGTCGAGCGCATGTCAAATGACTTGTTCAAGTTGCGTTCTTTGTCTGCTGTCCATTTGTTAGATGGAAGCGAGCTGTTCGCAATTGTGACCCCACATTTTGATGAATGTACATGAAGCCACACCCACTCTGCAACCCCACCCCACCCACTCTCGCTCATTTAGCAGCATAAACACAGAAGCACTGTCGTCTTCAAGCCAATCAGCAATTTGATCACAAATAAAGCTAACGGTGATATCAGCGTTAGCTTATAATGACTAGCTTTGATTGTACATGGGGTCATTCTCCAGCGCCGGGGGGGAAACCACGGTGTGTGCCCGAGCGCATTGCCCGCCTCCCGCGACGCCCCGCCACAGAGCCCACCGCAAAGCAAAAATCCTCCTCTCGTCTCTTTTATTAATAACTTTAGAGTTGACGAATCCAAAAGGAAATGGCTAGTTTTGCCGGTTAGCGCCTTGTATTTAGAATTTCACAACAGATGGGGGGGTCTACTTTTTTTTTTTTTCTTCACTGCTGTTGATCGACAGCTATATAAAAAACGGTGAGGTTGACAGCAGGTTAATGCCATATTGATCCACCTTAGCACCACCCTTGCGAGACACTGGTCGCTTGCGAACAACAGAATAGGCACCACTGGTCTATATTGTGAGATGAACTTTGTGGGTAAAAAGAAAAACAAAATTGTTGGATGAAAACACACAGAGGGATCGGCGCACTCTACAACTGCGTGATCCATCGCCCTTCCCCTCTCTCCAAAAAAATGTTCAAATGTGTTTGCATTATTGGAAAAGTGTCTTTCAAGACCGCAAAGCGTAAGTGCTGTCGATGCCGTATATTATATATTCTGTCATATATTATATAGGGATATTTCTACATGGGGGATTTCACCCATTGCTGGCGTGGTCTGGAATATAAACCCTGCGATGGGGGGGGGGGTTGTTGTACAGTATTCCTTTATTCATAGGCCATGCTGCAATGTCATATATTAGCTGGCTGTAATCACACGGTACACTTTGTCGGGATGCATTTGAATTTGCCTTTGCTGTCTGCTGCCAGGTCAACATTGCAGATGAAAATGTGGACGAATACCGGTTAAAAACAAGAGAAAAAAATAAAATAAAAATGTCGTTGCAGGTTGATTTGTAGAGATGAGCTCCCTTCCGACTTTTGAGCTCCATCACGTCCCCTTTGCGTACTCTCCTCAATTTTCATTCATTGCTTCTACGCACCTAATCCTCGTCAAGGTGACTCGATGTCCCACAATGCATCAGGCTTAAGAAAGTCATGTTTTTCCCTTGGCGGACTTTGACTCAGACCCTGACAATTCCGAGTGCTTAACCCTAAAGATTAGCATGACATCATCCTCCCATGTCTTTCTTTCCTCGCCCTTTTTGTCCTCACGACGCTCACGTCGCCTCACGTTTGGATGGGCGGACTCCTCGCCCCCCTTGGGTGGGGGGGGGGGGGTGCAGCCAGCCAGCCAGACACTTGCCACATCGCCTTTCCTCTCACATCGGCCATGAGGCGGGGTGGCATCTGGTGTCGGCTCAGTCTCGCCCGGCTTCTTGACACCTGACGCCTATGCGGCCCTCATGCGAGGCGACCTCTCTGCGGAGTCACGCCAGCCTCTCCCGGGGGCGGCAAAGTGGCATTTTCAAGCTCTCCGACCATGTTTTCCCATCCTTGGCTGGTCTTTGCAATCGTTTGTAGAAAATCACTTCGCTCTTACTGTAGGTGCAAAGAAAAAAAAAACATGACAGGTTTTATGAGATACCAAAGTCACTCCCCAATTAGCATGCAAGTGAGATGCTTGCTTCAAGCTGGGGAGGAGGGGCTGGGGGGGGCGGGGTAATGACAGAAATTATTGTTATTCATATTTTCACCAGCAACAATTACAATGCTCTAATTTGAGGCGTTGTAGGACTGCGTGTGAAATACAGAAGGGAAGAGCAAACTGGCCGCCATCTTGCGGCACCGATAGGCGATTGCAAACCTTTTTTGGGTGCGTGTCGTGACGGCGTAAGATCATGTGGGTCTACCTCGTGTTGTGGCCTGCGATCGGACGCAAGGGTTTGTGCAGTTCAACGAGAGCGCGGCGTAGGTTGGACCGCCGCACTGCACGGCCGGAAGCAACCTGCTGCTGTTTTACTTCCTCCCGCCTTTTATTGAGCTCCGCGGCTGGCGCTCGTTTCTCACCAAGTGACTTTATGGGCCAGCCGGGCCCACCGTCGTCCCAGCCGTATTTCTCTTGGAGGAATTGAGACATGCCATCACAAAAGAAAATATTGGACCGTACCGATTGTAAACTCTTTGAGGAGGCTCTTCAGTGAGACCGGCATTTATCAACTTGCCCCCTCAAATTGAAATAAATCCGGTGTGTGTTCAATAAGCCCGATCAGCTAAAAATAGGAGCGTATACAAGGGAATCCATGCGAAGAATCGCGTCACCTGAAAGCGACCCATCGCACAGGCGATGTGTCGCCGCCCGCTGCTGGTCAGTGATTGGCCCGAGCAGATTTGATTTGTCATCTCAGTATCAGAGATTGTCCAGAAAAAAAATCTGAAATTCTCGGAAGCCGTGACTGCATTTAAAATCCACCTTTTGACGTGACACGAGGCTCCTATTTCTGAATAGAGACCAACCGCAGGCGGTGCTTGAATTTCACGTTTTCTTAGATTTCGGTTACGATTCCGAGCAGTCGGCTAAAGAGCCGCTCTGGTTGATACGCAAATTATTATTCAGGAAACAAGACGACCACGATGGCTTTCTCGTGTTTAGGGAATTTGCTGGCCCCGGTACTGACATCTCATAAAAGGATGCCACACACACACACACACACACACAAAAAGCAAAACATCGTCGCAACCACACACTTGTCGGTTCCACAACACCTGACATGCAGCTCTCAAGAGCTTTTTAGTAACGTGCCTCGTCGTCAGTGAGCAGGCGGAAAGCCCAAATGGAGAAAAATGGACGGTTGTAGCCACTTTGCTGCGTGACCTGGGCCAGACACTTGCCGGGACAAACCCAGACAAAAGTCTTTTGCTTTGTGCTGATTACTCCTTCCTATCTGATGCACCTGGATCTTATCAAAGTGTTTTTTCGTTGTTTTTTTTTTTCCTTTTCAGCCGCAGCATCTTTGTGCAACTCCAGCTAATACGCCCCCTTAAAGCCCAGACGGGCCAGCTTCATTTCCTGCCTTCCTGTTGCCGTTGGATTTTTTTTTTTTTGTTTTTTTTCTGTCATCGTTACTCCCAACGCGGCACGTCAGCAGCCTTTATCTGACGCTGTGCTTTTTGCAAGCTCAAAATAGCCCCGACAAGCTTTTCACAGGTGTATTGGCACCCGCGCCGCTTCTCCGCTCGCCCCCTTTTAGGTGGAGTGACGCAGGCCAAAGGCGGCATGACTCATTAGCCTGACAAGAGAGGGCACAGTGTCTTGGCAACACGCGCTTCCCCCTCCTCTGTCCGATTTGTTCGAGTCGCCGCTCGGAGTTTCTGAAATAATATGGAGTAGTGCTGAATAAGCTTCAAGATGATTTATTGTTCTTGCAACCAAAAAGCAAACACTTTTATTTATTTTATTTTTGTTTTGGTGACAGCAAATAAATGAGGCCAAGATAAATCATTTCAAATCTTTGTCTGCTATGAACGTCAGTCCTCATTGAAACAAGCATCTGAAAATAATGTGGTTGCACAAATGCGCACACCCTGATATCTGAGATGTGGCTGTGTGAAGATTTTACCGATCACCGCGCGTTCGCCACTCTCATTGGCCCAAAATGAGGCTCGGCTGGTCTAATACTTTTGTGATTTTTACATAGTTTTATTTTATTTTTAAACAGATACAAGCAAAAAAAAATGCAATATTGGATTATAGATGATTAAATTGTATGGTATTTTAAATTTGTTTATTTGATACTGTATCGCAAAGATGTGTAAGAGCCCAAGTGGGGGACTGAAGTTTGAAAATTAGCACGAGCTATAAACTTTATAGGCATCACATCAGATGCGAGCTTGTAACTGTGTTTGGCTCTGTTGCCCTTGTCAAATAAAAACGTCAATAAATCCGTTCATCTATATTACAATAAACGGCATCAGATTTATGATACGTACAGTAAATGTGTTGGCGTTTCAGGTTGTTGCCAAAATAACGACAACCGAACTGCGAATTAGTCGAATCAACAAACGTGGCCAAAAAACAGAAGTCGGTCAGTCAATAAATCGGATTGCAACAATAACCCAAAAAAGCCTGTGCCTTGATCACTTACACCGTCCCGATTGAATGAAATCCGGAACTTTTCGACACACTCGATCAAAAAATAAATGCATACATTTAAGCCTACCAACGTACCGAAATGAAACGGAGCTTTTATGTTTTTGATTTTCACCAATTTCAGCGTTTGCGAAATTGCATTCTATGTCATTGCGATGTTGACTCTAGTTCTTAATGGACGACATTTTTAAAGTCAACCCCCCCCTAACCCCTGGTTGTAAATATGACGGGCACGCCGTTGCCTGTCCGCTTCAAAAACACGACAAGTCTGCGCGGTCGGCCAAGAGGTGGAGAGGTATGGCGACTTTATCTGTCCAAGCGTCTGCCTCCCGCTGCTCCCTCCCGCCTTGACGCCGCCACCTCGCGACCCCCGGCACTCTCGCCGCCGCACCCCAATTCCATTTCCCTCCCAATAACAGCATGACAAATCGAGGCTGTCAGAAGATGATCTATCGTTGTCCTACATCTCATCCTCTTCGGGGCCCGCGTGCCCTCCCTCCATCCCGCCCCTGTTCATTGTTTCTCTTTCCCCTTCTGTCCCCTTTACAGGACATTTCCTCTGTGCATGTTTTTTTTTCCTCTCCCACGTCCTAATGGCTCCCTCTTTATCTCTTGACTATCTTTTTGCCCTTGTCTTTACTGTTCGTTAACCCCGCCCCGCTTTTGTCATTGTCTCCGTTTCTCTTTGACCTCTCTGTGATATTCGCGACACGTTGCTTAGGTTGTGTTCGTGCGTCTCTCAGCCCTTGAAGCATAGACGAGTATGTCGCGCCATCATAGAGGAGTGCATGCTTGAACACCGGCTTTGTCCCGATGCAGTTTTTAGTAGCGTGGACAAAATAGTGATGAGCAGCATGATAGCATAGTGCAGTGGCTCTCAAATTGGGCTCAGGGGAACGCCGGATGTCCAAATGCCCGACTCAAGATAAAAGTATTCCCCCTCAAAAACCTACGACTCCTGACAAAAATCATCTTCACTTATTCAACTACGACTTTACTATCTACTATAGTGGTATGACTTTATTTTGAAAAAAAAAAAACGTAACCCCATCTTCATATGGTTTACAAATACAAATTGTGTATTATACAATTGCAATGTTTCCCTCAGAACAATTATAGACCATACTTTTTGTACTGTATTATTAGGCATCATTTTATATATCTATATCTATATATATAGATATATATATATATACATATATATATATATATATGTATAGATATTTTTTATTCATAAATAAGACACACCAGATTATAAAGCGCATTATTTTTGTGAAGAATTGTATGTTATATACAATTGTACTGCATGTTTATTTGATTGATTTTATGCGCTGTTATGCTAGGTTCATAGCAAACATGAAATATCGGGTGGCGTCATGTCTCTCACTTTAGTTCACCGTGCAACTACACCAGAGTTGCTTTGAGCGAAGGAGGGGATAGAAAATAAAAGTTTTAACATTGCTCGTTGATGGCTGTGTCATGACTTTGGCTAATGCTACATGCTATCTTGATTGACAATTCAACAGCTGTCAACCAGTCAATGCACTGACTCCAACATTTTATTAATTAATTTTTTTCGGTCATGGCAGCTTTTAGAGGCTAGCTGTCGTTGACCTCGCGCCGGTGCGGTCCCTCAGTGAAACATTGGAAATTTGCCGCCAGAAAAGCTCAGTTTACGTTGGGTCCAACCACCGACGTTAGGCTGGTCGGGCTCCATTTCCCATGATTTTCAGGCACACCGCTGCTTTCGATGAATATGTTGATGAAGTGTTAGTTTCACTTTTGAACCGAATTTTAAGACATATCTTCCCTGGTGTGTTTCAGTTTGTTTTATCGCATTTTTATCTGCCAGGGGCCACCAAGAGTGCTTTTCCCACAGAGCGGGGAGAAATTGAGGAAATTGTAATTGCGTTGGATGATGAATCAACGGCTAAGATACAGTCAAACGTAACGACGAGTTCTGAGTAATAAATGCGACTGTCGTTTTGGCGGTCTGCGGGAGGGCGGAATAATCAAGAGATTGTTTTGTACCCCGAGACTGGTATTAAAAGCCGGCGAGCTTTTTAACGTGATGGATGGCGCTTGCTTGACAATGAATAACGGGCGTGAAGTGAGAGCGTTTTTCTTCAATAATTTGCCTTTTATGTAACTTGCTGTTGGGGTTTAAAACTATAACGGCAGTGTTTGTTTTCGCACCAGTTAACGTTGGAGGAATAACAAGCCCGAGATGGAGATCAGCAGCACACTCTTGGGGCGCACGTTATGGGCATAACATAGAGATTATCATTCTTTTTGGGGGTTTGCACACTGCTAGGAAGCATAACGTGAGTGAGTACCTGTCCAACCTGTGCTCGCAAAGTACATGTGATTCATTGAACAGAAGCTCCTCTCCCATTTTGGGCAATATCAACAAAGTTGGTGCATGTAAAAAAATAAATACATCAATAAAACGCACCTTGATCATGGAAGGTTATCTGATTAATGGTTGTGATTACGATACTCAGCATTGAGTAAAACAGTGGTGAACCCCTCAAGCATTTTTTTTTAAATCATGCATCCATGTCGTCATTATCACTTGCCAATCAGCTCACTAGTGCCACCTACAGGGTTGGAATGGAGCAGGGTTAACCTGCGATTTACAACCGCTCAAAGACATCTATCCATCCATCCATTTTCGGCAACACTTGTCCTCATTAGCGGAAGTGAAACTAGTCCAATTTGACTTTCAATGGCAGGCGGGGTAAACCGTTGACTGGTCGCCTGTTAATCTCAGGGCACATATAGACAAACAACCGCTCATTCACACTGATGCGGCTGTGTTATGCAGTCCCTATATTTGATGATTGGGTGGTTGGTTCCAAAAGTATTTTTACTACACAATACGTATTGTGAGGTTTTTTTTTTTTATGTTGCATACAATAAATTACAACAATCAAAGGTAATTAGGTCATTTTTGAAGGGACTGGATTGGGGGGAATAAATTCACACTGCAAACTTATTAAATAAGGACGCAAAATAAAAATGATTGTGACTACTGATAAATGATAATCCAACACTATTAACTTACCCTGCATGTCATGTGGAGACGGTAATATAAAAAGCAGCAATGTGCACAGCATTTGTGATCAATTATTTTAGCAGTTTAGTGATTGGACGATGAGGTGACTTTTTTTTTTTTCCTTCCCCAATTGTCGCTAAAAACGAGCCGATGGGGCCTTGCCGTTTTACGTTCCCCACGGGGAGGTTCACTGTCCCACTCACTTATCCCACAACAGTGGATGTAAGTGCCTGTTCTTCGCTCATCGAGTTTGTCGGTTCATTTCTTTGTTTTGCCCGCGCATCGAGCGAAGCCATTTCTTCTTCTCCGTGTTGATTCTTGTCAAATTAGAATATCCTAAAAGAGTCGCTTTCCAAACACTCGCGGCGTCTTCGCAGCGCATATTTGTTTCCCCGCAGCATCACATGACATGCAATTATACCAAAGGCACAACGCTGTCAGGGAGCCCAGTCTCTGAGCGCGTTTTCCTATTCTCTGATACCGTCTAAAAAATATAAAGGGAGTTGCGAGGGTAATTGCTAAGCCAACCACTTGGAAAACAAATACCGAAACATTGTTGTTGGGTTTTTTTTCCCCCCTCCCCGAAGTATGTTGCATAAACCGCAATGCAAAAAAAAAAACACTCTTGATAAAATGTTCAATTAGAATGCCTCACGGCCCCAGTGGGGAGCATATAAATGTTGCAGGTAGGATGTTTGCCCGCTTCTAAGCGTTATGCATTCATATGCAGTACAATTAATTATTGGCCGCGTGCACATACATATTCATAAGCTCTTTTGACGTCTTGTCCACCGCCATATGCTGAGACCTTTGAAGCTTCCCTATATTGTATGTATGCAGACTTCAATTCCACGTATGAAAACAAGTCACTGTGAAAAAACCCGATTATACAGCAAGTGGGTGCTACGGCCTAAATCCGGCCTACGTGGATCCGGATTTTGCGTCGAACGGACTAACAGATGGGCAAAATGAAAAACAGCGTTCTTCACTCATCAGCTCCGTATTTTAGCTTCAAGCTAACTGTGCACTCATGGCTCGGTTTCAACGGTGATTCATGCGCAACAAAAACACTCCCCCGTGTCCCACCGAAGGGCACCAACACTCGCTTTATCATTCGGTTAGGGAGGGGTGGGCGCCGACGCTGATTCTGTCCCAAATTATTCAATTAGCCGTTTCAGCCGCCAACAACACTTGAGCGCAGAAATGTGTCGTTTTGAGAGGAGCGTGAGAACCACTGAGGGGCCGAGAGTAGAGCCTTTGTAACGCCATCAGCGGCTTTGTTTCGCATGTGGAGTGTTGATAAGATTTTTTTTTTTTCTCGCCGTAAACCCCAAAGAGCACTCTTGGTGAGAATCAGCGTAAATGCTAATTTGTTAACGAGCTCAGTTGGACGTGCTCTAACGTCATCCTCCGCTAGGCAATTATATCGGCACCCACTGTTCACTTGTGTTGGGGAATTCTGCCTACTAGACCCTAACGGGAGCTGTACCTTTGCCAGCGAAGTTGCTTGTTACCAAGCCTTCCCTCAAGATTTACTTTTACGAACGCGCTTTGTTTTTAAATCTGTAATTGGTCTCAACCCGCCTTGCCGTCTCTGAGCTGCTCCACCCGTACGCTCCTTTCTGACGCCTCACGTCAGCTCCTGTTGCTGGTCCCCAAACTATGGAATAACATCCCAGTGCGCATTAGACAAGCCATAAAATATCGCTCCACATTTGAGTTACAATAAGAGAACATGCAGAATTACACACATGGCGGCCCAAGATGAATTTTAGGACCTCACAATCATGACATATCCTCTAAATGTTAGTTTGTTTCTAGGATGGCCTGGGACGAGGGACCACATGCACAAACATATCGGAACCATTCGCACAAAATTTCACAAAAGTGAGCAATGTTTGTGAATAGCGGCATTCTTGTTGCGAATGCATTTTGAAGAAATAAACAGCAGTAGCAGTAATCTAGACCACGAATGGGCAACCTAGTGCACTTTCTGCACTTTCAACGAACTGTCAACGGTTTCCAGCTAGTCTTCGGTTCCCAGGATGCATTGCAGCATGCACTGCTGTATTATTATTATTTTTTTTTATTATTACTCATTTTTGTCTATGTGCGTTTGTTAACCGTAGTTGGTACCACAAACGGTACAAATTGTAAGGGGCCCAATATTGCACCCTGTCTCAGGAGTACAGTGGGTGTATCATTGAGGAGACTACCCCAGTGACAAGCCGTTGAACCCTTACAGCTACAGATTTAGTCCCGTTTTTTTCTGACAGCATTATGTACCGGAGTAGCAGTCAGTGCACGCGGGCCAACACTAGCGAGACATTTCACGTCTGCTGTGCGCTTTTACCTCCAAGCAGATGATAAAAAGTTATCGAGTTTAAGGGTCTGCCAGCTGCCACGCTGGTCGTAAAAGAGACATTTGGTGCCTCACTACAGTCAAAATTTGGACATCCCCGACAGAGCGTACACTGTAATCACAGCTACAAAACCCAGTGAGTAAAACACACACACACACACACACACACACACAAAAAAAAAACATTGGCATTTCAAATAAGCGGCAACAAGAGTGGCATGTTTTGCTGCCCTTTTGGATCTCCAGACACATTTCGGCAAACCTTTGTGTTTTGCTCGAGATTTTGACAAGACCTTCAACACAAACCAAAACAACATTCCGCTCATTCAACTGACTTTTCTTTTTGTCTCTTCTATTCATTCTCTCAGTGGTGCAGTGCGGCCATCAGTAAACTTCAATCGAACCGATTCTGGTGTGCTCAAGTCCCCCGTGGTCTCTCGCCACTCCTCAAAAGCGCTTAATAGCCAAGTGGAAATTGTTGTTATTACGGCCTGCCTGCAAAGTTAATTTCGAATCATAGTCCTGGCGAACAGGTCTAATCTGCCGTGGTGGAAAACTGCACCACTCATGTCACGACAGTCATAATTGCAGCATTAGAAACAGCACCCAGGAGGTCGCGTGTGATTCTACTCAAACCGCACTGATCATCGTCGGAGAAAATTTGGTCAGGATCCAACCCAAAATTTTGTTGGAGCGAGTCATCATCCAAGTATTAATAGAGAGAGAACTAATAGGTCATGTTGACTTTGGAATTGCTTGTGTACAATTGTCGCGTCTCAGGAAGTGCTTCAGCAGCTTTTTATCTGCTCTAAATGTCCAGATCGAGGAGACGTTGCAAGCTCTAAGCAGACCGGAAGAAGCTTAGCTATACTTTTGTCTCCAGTAGACCTGATTATCATAACGGTATTCTGGCTGGACACCCTCAGATGAGCGTCAAACGCTGCAGCTTTTAAATCTAGATTATAAACTGTTTTTGCCCCAATACTTATAATGAAGCTTTAAAAAAATAATAAATTAAGACTTTCTCGGGATACATTTTTCCAAAATCTTGTTCATGTACTCTTTTGTTTGACGTTTTTGAGTATTTTCAGTAAGATAGTTTTTTTTATTTCTTTTTTCTGAAATTCTTCTTTCCCCCCATTTCAAACGTCTTTAATTATTTTGTTTGGAAGTACCTTTGAATGTTGTATTTTTAAATAGACAAAACCTTGTGTCTAAATTGCGCGATGTAAAATGCCAATGTGAAAGAACGAAACTAATTAAACTTGAATCATTTGACAGCTTCGTGATGAAGTGCTACCTCCGTTTAATTCGTCTTTATGGGGCTTGCTTTTCTCTTCAGAAAGCCCGTTGACACTGAAGAACAGGGGCGGGCCAAGCAGTTGCTCATTTGCAGACAACAGAACCTGGAAATAAAAAGCCCTCAGTCATTTCAACCAGTGTGACAAGTCGCTGATTAATGTGATGTCATTCTTTATCCTTTGTGGATTTCGAACAAAGACAGTCAAAGGCCATCCGTTCAGACTCCAGCCAACTATTTTAAACTGGATTGAAATTGTTCAATTTCCCATTATTTCCAAATAGCTTTAGAGCTCACAAATTCATTTCCCTCCGATAATGCCAATTAAAACCGTCACTGTTAGGACGTAATTAGTTGAAGTGGACGGATTTGGCTACGATCGTTCCAGGCGTGAATTGCACCGACTGAGCTGGGTTGGCGCTGCTACGAAGATTTCTTCATTGACTAAAACCAGGCCCGGGTTTTCATCTTGTTAAATGGATTTAATATCATTGTAACTCACATTGTGTAGTAAAATATTGTGTCAAATGTTGCCCACTCGCTGGAAGGGAGGATTCCCCATTTGCGGCCCGTTCTCAAGGTTTCGCATTTTTCCCCAGATGAGGTTTTGGGAGTTTTCCCTCGCCCTCCTGGGCATTTGTAATCAGCGGGGGGTTGTTCATATGTGTCAACTGTGGGCACGTGAAGCCCTTTGAGATTGTTTAAGATGTAGGGCCATCGAAATAAATGTGACTTGACAAGTGTGCCGAGTGCGTCCAAGGAAGGAAGGAAGTGGTGAGAGGCAAGCGAACGAGCGTGGATGCGCAGTCATCATAGCATGATGTACACCTCCGTTCAAGCATGCCGCATAGCCTGGTGGGATTCCTCGAGGAGGATGAGGAGGGCGTCACGGGAGAAGGATGATGGGGCTCGCGGCTGCCGAGCAGTGGGTGGTGCTGATGTCATGGTGATGGTGATGGTGATGGTGATGGCGGTGTGGCTGGAGGGAAGCCGTGGGGATGGATGAAGAAGTGGTCTTCAGCTGTCCGGGTCGCCCTGTCGACTCCCCAGCAGAACCGTCTTTCGAGACGGGCCTTTTCAGTCTGCTATTCAAAAAACAGTAATTGCATCATCTTTCAAGGCCTTTGCCTGCGTCTGACTGGGAGACCGGACCCATTAATCAAACTAATGGAGAAGTAAGTGATTTCAAAATATAGGCTTTGATCATGCACCCGCCAGCCGCGCTCGCGCCTCGCTTCGGGAGCCCGTCGCCTCCCGGGCCGCACTTATCTTTCGATTCTCACGGTCCGAAATGTGCAGACGGTCCTTTGCCGGAGATTATCGCTGTATTCGGCTTGGGCTAAGCCGCACGAAACTTTGCTTTTACACAGTCCATTTTGATCCGACTTGATTTGAAGCGTGGTTAGCACAGCGCCCCTTTTGAGTCCGAGGTTATGGAATCGTTTCGCTCCCTCTTCAAACCGCCGCGCTGCCTATCAAGCGGCAAGCAGCACGAGCCAAAGTGCCGCTCTTCAGACCGCCGTATTGATCCTAAAGAGACAGATTACATTTTTTGTGCTCCTCAGGTGTATTGAAATGTGGGATATAAAAAAAGTGTAACCACGACTCGGGGCTACAAGCACAGCACGCTAGCAAATTAGATTCCCCTCCTGCAAAGGCATAAATCAGCACTGTGCCAAAACGTCTAAGCATGTTTGATGCAAGCTCCAAATGGTCTGCCAAGAAAACAGCCGAGCACTTGCACGAGTGCTTTATTTGTTTGGCTAATTTATTGCCGGCCAAAGAAAAAAAAAAGTGCACGGTTGTTTATTGCAACCTCACATCTGGCTCAAGCCGTGTTTCAAGAACCAATGGCTCCGGAGAGGCACCATCCGGGCCCCTTTGCCACCTCTTATCAGTACATGGGCCAATTGAAGTGAGCGCCGCCGCTTTTTTGTCACCTTCCCCGCAGACGTCGTGTTTATCGGAGCTGTTTGGACCTTGCGTCAAAGGCTTCACACTCCTACTCGACACACAGTGGCACTTCTCCCGGCCCGCTGTGAAAACATGTCTTGTACACGCTGGGTGACGTCCACGCTCATCTGCCAGCCTTCTCTCACCCTTGCTTCCCCCCCCCCTCCTGTTTTATGCTGTGCAAATGTACCCTTTTATATCTTATATATCCTGTTTTTCCTTATAGTCGTGGCTGAGATGTTCCATTGAACTTCATATGCACTGTACTAAGTAGGGCCCGACGATTAATCAATAGATATTAACTCATAAAATGGGCAAGATTATAAATTTTTTTCCTCAGATTTTGTCATTCCTTCAGGGACTTAAGTTATTTTGTACATGATGTATTTTTTAATGAATTAGCCCACTCATTGTAATTTTATCCTGAATTGGCATCGGCCTCAAAAAATTCCATATTGCTTGTGCCCTCGTATTAAGTCATTAGGATGTTAGAAATGCGTGTTGGTTAAGCCTCCCACGGTTTTTGTTTTTTTAACTACAAGCAGGCTATGTACACGCTAACAGGTGGGACAATGACAGGGTGGACATTGTTGGATTGGCATTTTATGAGCGCGCTGAGTAACTTCCCTTAGCAACACGTAATCGGTCTACCGCCGAGTAAATATGTTGGATATTTCGGAAATGTTTTATATTCGTGGTCATTTCAGAATGACAGGGTGGACAGCTCAAGCTTGACAACAGCTAAATACTGTCACGTTGCGTGGTGGTGGTGGACCCCAAAAAGCAGGCAGGAGGGAGGAGCAGGTTGTACTTGACGAATTGCATTGATAAAAACACAGAAAACTAAATCCAAAACAAAGCCCTGAAAATAAAACTAATCCAAAGCATCAAACAAAACCCAGGCTGTAGCTAAAACAGTCACCAAAACATGATCGAGAACATGACTGGCAAACATGACAGCTACAACAAACAAACAATGACCCGACACCGAGTGGTCGTGCCGGGAGTCCTTTTAAAGCAATACAGTAATTACATAACGACCAACAGGTGTGCAGCTGCAGGGAGAGCCCTACAGTGCCACCTGTTGGTCACAAACAGAATTATGACAAATACGCAATGAAAATAATAAAACGCGAGCGTAAAGAGTTGCTCTGAGACTGGTGGTCATTTCAGCCTCCATTAAAGAAAGACAAAATGTCGATAGCCACGTCACCGGCAAGGTCAGTGTGTTTATTTGAGGGACGATTACCCAATCGTGTGCTAACAGCATGCTGCCCTCGCCCCAACATCATATAAACGTCTTGAGCTTGAAAAAGGTTCACTTGTCAGTAAACTTTTGGCCGTGATCCGCAAAGTAGGTCAGGATCATTTTCTTTCCACTGACGTGTCTCTCGTAAAGATACAAATACATTTCGTGACATTTGGTGTGAAGTTTATGCGATCACCAGAGGACATTTCTTAACTAGTGATCATGCTGCGGATCATTTTGGTGACCTGGACATCCTCAAAATGCAATGAATAAATTTCCAGCGACGATGGGCTTTAATACGGGGTGTTGCTGCGGTTTGACCCAAGGGTGAATTGATTAACCTTTAATAGGGATCCCAATGTGGCTCATATTCAAAATGGGCCCAGCTTCAAAAGTTGCCAATGGAGATGAAAGAGAATTGATGTCTGCTTTGCGATGAACTGAGGTTGAATTCATCAACTTTTGATCAAGACGAGTTACACGGCTAGACAAGGTCCCGACCGAGTTGTCAGCCGCCCTGAAGTTAACCTTGTCCTCAACGCCGGATCGCATTAGATCGCTGAGGTGTGCCTAATGTAATGGCCGGTGCTTGCCATCTCACCTTGGCCTTGACAGACCACCCCGCCCCACCCCGCGTGACTTTTGGAAAATGCCGAAAGTCCTTATGGATCGTGTTAAGCTTGAAAAGTACATTACAACGAAAACATTAGCACCACATAGCTGATTGCCACCTTTCGCCGCCGCGGGTGATACTACACTTACATGGAAAATTACCCCTGAGGCTTAATAACCCCTCCATTAGCCGAATGGTCGATTCTCCGTGCTCTTGCTCCAAGGTTACTTATGGAATGTCACCAATCTGGAACTGCTGTCCTTAATGCACAAAGCTAATTCCCTCGCCCTGAGACGTTTCCCAGAATAAATTAGTAGCATTTCGCAAGTTGCTCGCTACTTGTAGCGTACGGCGCTAGCAATTACAGTGACGGAGCCACCTCCTTGCGGCAGTTTTCCTGACCAACAATGTTTTCCTGTCAACTCCTCTGAGATCACAAACCCCAACCTTGAGCAGCGACGGCGCCCGCAGTGTTTACATTCATTGTATTTCCGTCAAGCTCGGTTCTCACAAAGCCAAGCATTTTGACTTTTTTTGGACTGTTATAGTGTCGTCTTGCAACCTTTTCTTGCGCCTCGAAATAATTCTCGGTTGTCAGAATGACGCTGTGGTTGACGCGGCACAGTGGGAAATTGGAAATGACGAGTATTTTTTTATATCGTGCCCTCGTGGTTTACTTCTCAGTCTTGGCTGCAGTTTCGAAGATAATGATCAGATCGCATCCAGCCAAACTGCGGCCTTTTATGCAGGAAATGAATGCCCAATTAGGCTTTTCATCCTGGGAAGAGATGCGCAACGGTAGAATCTGTATTGGGCGAGGATTCTTGGAAGAAAGCTGTCGGGAGCGGCGCGCATCTGTTTTGCATGGCAAGTCGTTTGTTGCCTAACAGCAGACGGAATAAAGGCCTTGGGCGAAATGTGAAATAAGAGAATCGCTCAATGATAACGGAACGGATACGGTGGACCTTCAGGAAAAATGAGAATCCATGCCGGCATGGGATTGGGAAGAAAAAAGTGTAATTTCCCCACAAATTAATGATAAATAAAATGTAAATAAATAAATAATTCGTCAAGGTCAGGCAAGACGGCGTCGTCGTGGTTATACGCATCATCAGAAACGCAGAGATGCAACTCGACCTGCCTTTAGTTATGTTGGATACCGAGATTAGCGTTAGCCAACAGCTTTGAATTGTCGTGTGTGAAGTGCTGCCTCCATGAGTGAAAATGCAAATCTTTTTTCGTGTCTGGGCTCACTTTCACAAGTAAAGAAGCAATTTGTCTCGTTTCAACCCGTAGTCACCCAGAAATTCATGGGCTGCCGTGAACCATTGCGCACATGCATGAGATCGATCCGCCCCCTCAAAACTGGGTTCATTTCAGGAAGACAAAAATGTGTGATATTACTCTTCACACCGTGAGGTATCCGAGTGAAAACATTTTACAGACATGTGAGAGAGAAATGAGAAATAAGAGAGTTTTAAAATGTGAGAAAATGGATCACAGCCAAACACGGCTATTATTATTCACATTCAAAGCGTTCAACATTCGGCCTGACTGTGACATCACAGTGGGGCCCAAAATCTGACTTGCTCCATCCAAGACATATTTAGTGACATTGACGACTCACCCCCCAAAAAATATATATATTTTTAAGTATCGTTCACGCCTGTATCATTTCACACATGATGGGTGGGCAAATATGTACGGTTGTCCCCTTCGAACCATGAAGACGTGTAGTGTTCTGCAGGCTTATCAGTCAGATCCGACCCAGTGGGCCTTCTTTTGAGATCATGCGCGAGAGACGCGAGGCGACGGCGGAGGCCTCATCAGCCATGTTTGTCATGTCGGGGCGTGACATTTGGGTGATTGAGAAGCCGCTCTAAGTCCAATGCGATGCTAATGCGTCCGGCCGCCCGCACGCGTCCCGGCATACCAAAGCCACGGTCTATTTCTGTCGGCAAAGAAAATGGAACAGTCGCGTCTTCTCGTATCAGCGAAGCAAGGTGAAGAGGTCACCTTGTACGTTTTGTCGGCCTCTACGTCCGAGATGTTCCAGACGTTCTTTTAAAAAAAGCAGTTGAGTGACTTCTGCGCTTTTTTTTGGGATGCGACCTCTCCCGCCCCACTCTGTGACTTGTTACATATTTATGCTTTCAAAAAAAAAAACTCTCTCAAAATGCGTTTCAGTGTGTTGGAGGAAAGTTGTGTGCCTCGTTGAAAGATCGGAACTGTACAAAGTGCTTTCACTGCCTTTTCTCACCTGAAGTCACTCGACTGGCGCCTGGTAATGGCGGCGTGCATTATTCAGATACATTTAAGGAGCATTTTTATTTATTTATTTTTTTCCATGGCCTCTCCTGCCAAGCGGCCCGGACACATTCAAATCAATTAAAATGGGTAACTTGCTTTTAATGGAGTTTGAACTTGGTTTGAACTTGTTTATTTCTTGTTTTGTCCTGGGTTGCAATGCCAAGCAACGTCAAATGGTCGTGAAATAGCAATTGAAAAACGACTCAAGCTGGGTCCTCGCATCTCACACAAATCCTCAAAATTCTCAACAGACATGGCACAACTCACCGGTAACCGTCTACATAGCATGCTTGCTTCAGACTGAGCTCCTTTTGGAAAGTTTGTCGGAATTTGTCTGTGGCTAAGTAATAGCTCAAAATGACTGCTTTAAACCAAACTTGAGTGACTTCCTGTTGAATGTTAGGCATGTGCCTGAAGACTTTTTTTGGGGGGGATGCAATTTTGTGGTGAAACTGACTGGCAAATTTTATGCACTCATTCTAGTGCGAAAATTGAGTAAATTTTGGTCGGGTTGTGTTCCACATCTCCTCAATACATCCTTACGTTTCACCAGGACACCCCCTTGCAAAAATTGGTGAACTTTTGGCACAGTTTGAGGCCCTCAAAAACGCAATTAATTTGACAAATGAATATCATAAACAAAGCACCGCGTTTCTAAAAATGGAACCCTCATTTCGTAAGCTCCTTTGTAAACAATTCTTCTCGATGGCATTGCTTTCCTTTCTCCTGTGAATTAATTAAAAACGGTATTATTCGAACTCTTGGAAATAAATGTGGAGTCTTATGGTATTATTACACTCGATGAAAGGAAAACGCTTTTGGTACGCTCACCAGTTCCCTCGCTCTTAATTATCCAGATTCATTACTATCTATCAGCTCGGCAATTGAAGTTGATCATCAAAGATTCACAAGCTAAATTTCCCCCAGGTGAAAGTGTGCAGTTTGTACTCAGCGCCTCCCCAAGGGGATCCTTCAGAAATGCAAATGTCTCCTCTTGCTCGTGTGCCTCGCCGTGTGTGATGTTTAAATCGTCTGGCAAACACTCGCAGCGCTCACATTGTACATAATAATATTAGCTGAACAAAAAAAAAAAAAAGTAACAGGCGCCGCTAAATCAATTCATATGCGTACAGGAAGCTAACCAAGAAAAGTTAGCATTTTGACTACCATAGCGCACCTGGTTGAGGGGGAGCTAGCATGGCGATAGAAGCAAGCAGCTTTAGCTTGGGATACTCGTGGAAGGATGCCACGTATGCCTTCACCTTTAGCGCCGAGGCACGCCAGTGGGAAGCTAACGATATCCCACGGGAGGCTAGCAGCTTTCTCAACAAGAAGCCGCCAAAATGCTGAGAGGAGCTAGCAACATCCGCGTGATGGCAGATGGGAGTCATGATTTGTTTTTAATGCGCTACTCATTTCGGATCACCTCCATTAAGGAGATGAGACGACGCCTGGCCTTGACGAACGGTGAGGACGCATTTGTTCAGGTGCATGCAGGTATGAATATGACCGACACTAATTGTTATGCTAATAAATGATACATTCACGTCTCATTGATTAGGTTATTGTTATTTGAAGAACGCCATTATAAATGTTCAACACACCTGATTAATTTAATACGTTATACATTTTCATCATGAAAATGTGACTTTTCAAAATATATTTTCATCGGGACATGACTGTGGAAGTGCCACCGTGTTTGGGTTGGATGAGCCTTTATTTTTAATTTTTTTAAATATAATTTGGACTTAATTGTTCTCTCTTTGAGAATCAAAAGTGGCATTGTGGATGAAGCTAATGAGCTGTTAAGCGCAGCTAGCAATATGGATGACTTAAAGGAAGCTAACAAGATGCTAATGAATCTGCGGCCCCTTCTCAGGGTTTCCCCAGATGGGCTTTTTCGAGTTTTTCCTTGCCCACATTGTATTGAGGTTGAAATGTTACCTATCGATTGTTTATTTTTTCAAAAAGCATGCGATTTAATCAAAGTTTACAAATGTCTATCACATAATATTTCTAAAATAAAATAAGAAGTGGTCTCGTGCTGTTGCATTTCCTGTCTCCTGCTTCCTATGCAGTCGCAGCAGACCAGCTAAATAAGAGCTCGTATGATGTTCTTCCCAGAGAATTTTAACGAGACTTCCCCCCACACAGGACCGGGGGCCTGGTCCCGTGTGGGATTTGTCACATTAAAAATAGCGGTTTAGATTCACGGTTTTTCACAGCTTCGCGTGGACTGCGATGATACTCCGTGACGCATTTCAGCCCTCTGTTCGTCTCCCTATCGGCGTTCAAAGTGGACGCTGGAGGGAATTTGCAGCAAATGATTCTCCTGAATGTTTTTCCCCAACTAAAGACACCCCCCCCCCCACCACCCTCCACCAACAACACCACCACCTGTTCCCACACACGCCGCTGCACTTTCTCTCAATCCCTTCTCGGTTTGGATGCCTTTTAAATTGGAGTTGGCGTTCCCGCCTTTGTGCTACGGCGACCACGTAAGCACTCGCCCGGGGGGGGCTTCTTGACAGCGTTGAAGCTCCTGAGTGGCTTCCCAGAGATTTCTGTGTGGTACGTTGGAAATCGAGGGGGGCTGGAGAGAAAAGCCGTACTTGACTCCAAATTCAATTAGCAAAAAGGCTGATTAGACACATTAGAACGTGGAGGAATTGTATCCAGATGCCTTTTGTCTTCTAAGTGTCGCTTGTTTGGAATCCTAATGAGTTAACCTACTTTATCATCAGACTCTCCATGTCATCTCATTGTCACGTTTTGTTGCTGAGCTACGGATTTCATTAGGTATGCTAATGCTACACTGAAAGTTTTCTTTCCTATGCTGCATCTTGTCAATCAAGAACTGTAATTACGAAAAAAAAGGTATTTAAAAAAAAAAATGCTCTTGCTCTCGGATTGGCCAAGAGCTCCCCAGAAAAACAAAAGTATCTGCAATAAGAAGTCAAGCCTTTTTTTCCAGGTTTTATGGCTTATTTTGCATAATTATCAATTGGCGGATTGTTTTGCGATGTTCAAACTCAAACTCAATCCGACTGAATTTGAAAAATGGTCAATCCAAAATGTGTCAGGTAGTCCCACTCACATGTCGTTTTTTGACAATTTTATAGGTTCTTTTTCAATGTTGAAAAGAAAGAACTTGACCAGTTTTGTCTGGTCGGCAACACAAAATGGTCGAGGTAGCCGACTTTTTCATTTCACGTTCAATTTTGAATACAGTTCCTTTTCCAACAAAACCCGTTTTTGTGAAAATTGACCCAATAGTTCCTGAGACATAAAGGTACAAGAGAACGTAGCCACGCCCCTTTTTGCAGAACGTGTTAAAATTCAGCGGGCCGTAGCTCCCAAACCCGTCCTCCGATTGTCCTAAAATTTGAGATTTGGTGTGGCGCCGACACTATCGACAAATACTGCAAGTTTGATTCAAATCAAAATCCGCTTGGTTACATTTTCAAGTAGCTCGAAAACGGATGGATGGGTTTGGCATAGAATGACCCGAAACGACTTCGCTGAGGTCAGTCATGAAAGTTGTGGTCATCACTTAACGATCGCAAGATGGACCCGCTACATCTTCAAAACATCGAATGTTCCGTATATCGATATCAATTCTCGCACTCTGTCACCCTTCTTCGATTCATCATTTTTTCATGAATCTCCTTAAAAACGAGTCTTGAATTGTCGTTCAGTAAATCAGCGGAAGAGCTATCGATTTTGGTTGCGGTCGTCGTTCTACAAATGTGGGTGTGTGTTTTGTTTTCTCCAGCTTGTAAGCTAACTTCGGTGAGAAACTAATGTGTGCCGGAAAGGAACATTTTAGCGAGCTAAGCATTCGGAATGTGTCTTGGCATAGAAGAACATGTTTGTTCATTAGCCCTTCGAAAGTTAGCAAGCAGACATACGCCCGCGCACCCCACGTGCGCTAAATTGCACGACTTCCTTTATGTGTCTGCGCTTTGTTTTTTTGCTCCTCTACTAATACTACTATGACCAAAGTGTCCCTACGGCTTTTTGTACTTCAAAGTCTTGCGTCCTACGCCCCCACGGCCTATCGGGCCCTGTGATGGCGTGCCCGAAGGTTGGGCTCTCCTATCCATCCGAATTTATCTCAGTCGATGTTTTCAAGTGATGTCAGGACGTACGAAAGCGGTAAATACGCAAGTCGACGACAGCATCCGAGCAACATCAACACGCCTCGATGTTTTGGTTGCACCCCATTTGAATTTCAAAGCAGCTGCGCGCAATTAGGCCGCGAGATGCGGCGTCTGAAGCGTGGAGGTAAATATTGCTTTAGGACTCCGATGGACGTCGGGCGGCTTGATGAAATCTGGAAACGAGAGGGGCATTAAAAATCTAAGCGTGACTGTTCTGAGGTTTGGAGATAAGATTAGTGGCTTGTGGTGCTTTATTTTTGCTTTTCTTTCATCGACGAGCGTTAGGTGGTGTTGATGGGCATCAACTGTTGCTGCTTCCGTCGGATTGCTTTTACAGATTAGTGTTCAGGAGGTGGGCTTGATTGTTTTGGGGGCTGTTTTGCCTATCCCTTTGGACGCATTCTTCAGATTTGTGGACCTCGTACTTTCTGATCCACGCATGCTCGCCTTCATAATCTGCATAATAGGCAGCCCTATTTTACGTGTCAATATGCCAGAGAGAAGCCGTTCCGCATCTTTTATAGACCATATACTCCTTCTGCTCCGTGACAGATTTGGCACACACACACCCCCTTTCAAAACTTTTGAAATTGAATAAAAAAGTTTGTCTCCGGTTAGTGCGTCAACCTCACAGTGCAGAGGTGCAGGGTTCGATTCCAGCTTCAGCTTCCCTGTGTGGAGTTATGCATGTTCTCCCCGGGCTTGCGTGGGTTTTCTCCGGGTATTCCAGTTTCCTCCCACATTCCAAAAACATGCATGGCAGGCTGATTGAACACTCAAAATTGTCCCGCGGTGTGAGTGTGAGCGCGGATGGTTGTTCGTCTCTGTGTGCCCTGCGATTGGCTGGCAACCGGTTCAGGGTGTCCCCCGCCTCCAGCAACCCTTGTGAGGATAAAGCGCACCAGAAAATGGATGGATGGGTTTGTTTTAGTAGGCAAGGCAACAAAGATGGCACTTTCCATCTGTCAGTCTGGGAAACCGCAATACCGATCCGCCTTTTGGGTTGCGTGTCTTCAAAAGTCAATGAAAAAGCAAACATCCAGAGCTCATCCTTTGCTGCCTGCTAAACTGCGGTGTCCGCATGTACGCTCATCTTTACCCTGGCAAAAAAGAAAAAGAAGGAAAATCAAGTGATTTTAATGCTAATCGGTGTCGCCCCATGGCCTGTCAGATCATCTCTGTATTCCAGGTGGTCTTGAATTTCAAATGAAGCCGCGAGGCTTCCTGGGGCTTGACTGACACTGAAAGACCTCGGCCAATTGCTCACAGAGATGTTAAAAGCGCCCCTCTCTTAACCCCTTGCCCTGTCTCTTTTGCTTGATCTACGCAGGCCGTGGAGACCAACCTGGCGTCCAAGGACAGTCACTGGGTCTACGCCAACGAGGTGAGTCCGAACGCTCTGGCGCGCTCTCTTGCTGCGGGTTTTGTCATCTCTTTGCTGTTAGCGCCACGAGGCTTTTACTCGATATGACATGATGGCCTTTCTTTTACACTCGTGATGTCAGCATGTTCCGAACTGACATCAAGGCAATTGGCTCCTCTTCAAGTGGACAACAGCGCAACAGTAAAGTGTGCTTTGAGTGAATACCACCCCCCCCCACACACACACACACAGACACACACACACACTGCCTGTTTTTGGTTAGTTTTTTTGTCTTTCCAGTGATTCTAATTATTCTAAAAAAAAAAGTGTTTTTAAAAGGAAGCATGATGAAAGGCTTGCTTGCTCCTCGTGTACCTGCCAGAGAATTAGCATTCCACTTCCCAATAGAGATAACACACACACACACACACACACACACAATTGGCGTCCATTTTTCATACTGAAAGATCACATCAGAGTAGAGAAAGATGCCATTGGAATCAGTGTTTTGTTTTTGCCACCAAAATGCAGCTCTTTATTTATTTATTTATTTATTTATTTATTTTATCATCTCTGCTCAGGTTCATGTTTTCAAAAGATCCTTTCATGTAAAAACTTTCGCATTCCTAGCTTGATTTTTTTCGGCTGCGGTACAGCGGCGCGCCAAGTTCTGCCGTGCTACGTCATCGGTAAGCGAAGCAAAAGGAAGTGGAGCCGCCTAGCGCTTTCGCCGCTGCTTTTTCCCTGGCTTGCAGACGTCGCGGTCAGCGATGTGCATTTTCGGCAGCGCCCTCCAACTCATTTCAAACAGCTTTTGGAAAACGGAATGCGCTGTACAGCAACACGTTGTCCGAAACTGTTTTACATGAACGTGTTCTTTGTTGTTGTTTAAAAGCGGGTTGCCGTCGATGCTGACATATTCCGTATGCTTTCGTGCAACTGGGAGTCGCGGCTTGGAATTGAAGCGGATTTACATGAGCCAATCTCTTTTTTCGTCAATGGCCACTTGTTTGCTCATGTGTGCTCATTCCAAGTTTCCAAGATCACTGCCAACCTTTTTTGTTCACTGTAATTTCACGGCGTTTTGCAAAAGTGCCAATGCAAAGTGATCGTCTTGTTGCAGTTAAATGTCATTTTGTCCAGGTGACAAATCGTTAACCAAGAGGGTTGAATATTGATTACTGAAGCATAATGAGGCATTTGGTATTGCGGCGCTCGCAGTCCCGATGCTCTCTCACCTTACATTACATCTTCCATTTGTCGCTTTTTTTCCCCTCCCCCCTTTTTTTAATAACCACCTTTGCAGTTTGAATCAGTTCATCCAGGCATGTCGGTAAAATATTGCTCCACACGGGCTAAAGAGGCCTTGAGCTCTCTGAAAAGCCTTTCTGTCTGCCGCTTTTAATTCGTATTATTGGTTTTGTATGCCTCACAAAGCGGCACAGGAAAGGCTTTTGCAGTCTGAGCTTGTTTGATAAGTGACAGGCTATAATTTTTAATTTGTAGCCGTCTTCATACTCAAGCCGCTGCATTCCTTTTAGTCTTTTATTACGGTCCCGGAGAAATTATGGATGAGCTAATTTTGCACTCGCTTCGCTTGGACTAATATGATGTCATATCGGCAGTGTATCAATTTGCCTTTTGTTGGGTTCTTTTCCAAAAGGTGATCTCGCCTCACTTCTCCAACCTCATTCTCAAGACGATAAAACAAGTTCGAGTTCTCCTGCCTTGTGGCGGAGACTCTTTTCCTTTTTACTATTCAAAGTAAACCGTCCATGAAGCTGACGTTCACCTTGAAATGAGGACGATGCACACTTGTCGTCCTTTTGTAGCTCCTCGCTTGCGGAGGAAGTCATAAAAAAAAAAAAATAATAATAATAATACAATTAGGACCACTTACAGATAAAAGGTTTGCTTCAACGATGTTGTTTTTGTTTGGGGTCTGACCTCTTCAGGAGCCACATTGTAAACCGGTTCCTAGCGTGCATTTATTTTAAAAACAACCGAAGCGCGGTGTTTGCTTCTCAATAGGGTGGGAGGAGACATGATGGGGAGCTGATTAGTTCTGATTAGCCCCAAATTTGTTTTCCCCGGAACTTCCTGAGCACAGCTGCGCTGGGAGGTTGTCAGGCTGGACAGCGAGTCGGAATAATGAATGGCAAAAATGTGTCTTTGTGTGTGTCCTGGTTTAGAGTTTATTAGACTTGTGCTCGTGGAACTGGATCAACAGACAAATTTCATTGTGTGCGCCTTTGAATGGCGAGACAGACATTTACTTGTTATGGACATCAATGGACAGACTGATGATTCGAATCTAGTTTACCACATCAGGCAGTTTAGCAGACCGAGGGCGTTTTCTTCTACCGGTACACGCCCCGGGCCCACCTGAGAATTTGGTGACAGAAAGTAAACTTTAGACCCGGAGAAAACAGGTCTAAGTTGTGGCGCAGGTGGTGGAATGCCATTTGGGTGAATCTGATCAAGGCGCAGGCAGACAGAATGTGTGCTTCGCTGATATGTGTGTCATCATATTTCATTCATAGCTTGCATTGAGCCCTCTGAGTCATTGTAAAGTGTACTGTTAAAATGTTTTTAAAAGCAACCCCCTGACCGCGGCACAACTGGTGTCTGTTTGTGTGTGTGGGGCGTGTTTTGTCGCACACACACGCGCGATTGACAGTGTAAGGTGGTCTTCAAATGTCCACTTTTCAATGGCCAACTTAACATCATCTGCAAGTGGAGATCTTGCAGTTCCTTATAAACAAACATACTTAATAACTTACGCGCATCGATCTCCTGCACGGACAAGCTTCCGCCATTAAAGACCCTGCGCCTCACCTGGATAAATAAAGGGTAAAAAAAAAAAAAAAAATGCAAATATTTTACTGTATTTTTCCAATCACGCATTATAAAGAGTAATGGGGAAAAAATAGAGACGTTGAGGGAGAGGGAAAAAAAAAATCATAACCTTCTCTACTTGTGCCTGCGGACCTTAGTTCAAATTAAACATGGTCGTGTTTTATCGCCGGATCCTGCAGGGATATAAATAATCGTACACGTCTCCGGCGTCTGCATGCTCCCTGCTCGTAACTCAATCATGACATTCATTTCAAATGCATGATCTCCACACCCACAAGTGACTCAACCAAAATCCCCAACGACCGCCGTATCGCCAACGGATGGCCTCTCACATTTCATTCAAGCCCAGCTTTACCGGAGGATATGTTAATCCGCCACCGGCCGCGGGCAAAGAATGTTGATGCTTTGCTCCACGGGGAAGTGAGAGAGAGCACAGAAGTGAGATGCGTGGGGATGATGAGGAGGATGATGATGTGCGAGCAAGATCACAGGGCTTCACAAAAAGATATTCTCGTTTTAAATATTAAGGGTATAACAAAAAACGGTTTGAATCGGAAAATTGGTTTTCATTTCACCAACTCAAATCAAATGATTAGCTTTTGAAATGTGCCGTCCTTGGATCGCATCGCGCCAAATGCATTGCGATGCGTATCAAATGGTCTTTTGCAGCCTTTCGAGGCGAGAAAGCCATTAGTGACTCTCTGTACTTTTGTACCAAATGTTTAATATTTGCTCAAGTGCAATTTTTATGAGCAGAGCCCGGGAGTGTTCGACTTATCCATCCATTTTCTGAAACTGCTTAGCATCACAATGGTTGCGGGCATGCCGGAGTCTATCCCAGGCTGTGGGTGAGGTACACCCTGAACCGGTTGCCAGCCAATCACAGGACACATGTAGACAAACAACCATCCGTGCTCACAATCACACCTAAGGACAATATCGAGTGTTCAATCAATCTAGCGTGTGTGTTTTTGGAATGTGGGAGGATACCAGAGTACCCGCAGAAAACTCCTCACAGGTGGGCCGGGGCCAGATCCGAAGCCACCGCCTCGGCCCTGTGAGGCAGACACAGTAACCGTGGCGCCCCTGTTGATGATGCAGACGTTGTATTCAACGTTCTACATGTCAATGCCAGTCTTCAAATGAGAATTTAAGAAAAGAAGAGAGGCTTTCAAATTGGATATTAGGAGTCGTGGCACAACTCGAGACGAGCGCATCAACAGGAGGGGGGGGGACGAGAGGCGGCCGAGCCTCCCGCTGACCCGGCCCGGCAAAAAAGCAGCGTGCGGGCGCGAGCGCGCGCTTGTTTTGGCGTCTGAAATTCAGATAGATTGCCCATCCGCCGAGGAGTTGGAAGTTGTTGTGTTGTTTTTCTTCTCAAAAAGCGGGGACCCTGACACTCGGTGACGCGTGATGGATGAGGGGGCCGCACCCGCTGTGACAGACAGAGTTGAGGAGGAGAGTCCACAAGATGATTGATGCCCGCGGGTAAAGTGGCGCCGCGTAATTGAAATCCCGCCGACGCTATCTTGGTCACATTAGACACCGCTTCTCAAAATTGCGCACTTACCTGGTGCAGAGTTGGCTGCTCGTGCATGGTATTCGATACAAGTGCAAGTGGGTCGGGCGTTGATCCGAGACTGGACTCCCAACGGGGGGTTTAAATCATAAAAATAAACAAAATAATCAAAGCTCACATTTTCGTGAATGAAATTTAGTAAAAATTAAAAATGCTTATTCAAAAAATAAAAACCAACTAAAACCACATTTTACATTTACAGAACTAACTAAAATAATAATGACCGTGAACCGTCTTTTGTTTTCGTCTTTTGTTAAACGATGTCGCGCATGAGCTTTCGAAGTTCATTTCAAGTTTTTAATTTGGTATTGCTCAACATTCGTACAAAAGAAGAAAGGTCAAACAGTCATTTGAGAATTGCAGTTTACCGTACTTTCTTAAACAATACTTAACTACCTTGTTTTCATCACCCGACAAATACTCCCTGTATTTTAAATGAGTAATACATAAAACTAATACTAAAACTAATTTAGAAAACTAAACAAAAATGAAGCATTTTCTAAAAAATAAATAAAATAAAAAAATAAACAGCTCGAAAAAAAGGAATAAAAAATAGACTATTTATTTATTTATTTATTTATTTATTTTTACGATAGTGAACAATGCAAAACCATTATAATTTATAACAATTATAAAACTATTATTCAGTCAGTCACACTGCAGATAGATGAACAGAAGTCACACCACAACTCACATTACATTCGCACCGGGGTTAGAATACGTTTTGGATTCTTTAAATTTAATTTGTTTTGACTTTTGTTTTTAAATAAAATAATTAAAAATAAATTGTAAATTATTTTGAACAAATTTTTAAAGTTACGGGTTTTTGTTTTTGTTTTTTATTATTTTTTGCCTCCTTTTATTTTTTTCAACAAGACTTTGTTTTAGTTCCACTTTTGTTCGTTTTAGTAATGGCTCGAGTTATATTCAGCGTCGTTCGCCTTGTAAAAGTAGAATATTTTCAAGATCTCTGATTTGGGCAGCACGCCAAGCCCATGCTGAGCACGTTTGCCTCACAGGTGCCCCCTAGCTTGCATAGTTTTTCTTCGAGTACTCCAACTTCCTCTCAAAATTCCCCAAACCGCATATTTGGTGCACGGAAGACTCAATATTGTCCCGGAAGTGCGCAATACAAAATGGATTCGCCATTGCCGTTTTGATATCAGGAGTTTCTGCTCCTGTAGCTGTTTTGTCAGATCCTTTTTTTTTTTTTTGTACGAGGGGAAAGTCTCTTCGGCTCTCATTTCAAAGCATGTGCTTCACATTTCCGAGAATAATTGTGTGCATAATGAAAACAATGATGAGAAATTGCGCTCAAGGTGGAGTTGCCGTGGTGAGTGGGGGGAGGGAGCCTCTGATTGGTGGCCTTGATTGCAGATAGCGAGCCTTTTCAGTCGAAGGGAACACTTAATGGCGGAACCGTAATTGGATGAAGACAAAGGTGTCCGCTTGCGATCGGAAGGAGAGATTAATTACGGTTTAAGGAGTGTGGACAAAATATGCTTGTAACTCACAAGGCATTAGCACGGGTCACTTCGCCACCGACCCAAAGCGTTTTCTGCACTTGCCTGGTGACCGGTTCAAGTTGTGGCTCCGCCTCTTGCCCAAAGTTTGCCGAGAAAGGCACCTGCTCACCGAATGAGGACGTGTGCTCGAGCTCGGGATGCTAATGAGTCCAGAGCCCTGTTTGTGACCCCCCCACGGGTTAAGCTCGAAAGAAAACGAGTCGATGGATGGATGGATGGACACCCCGGTTGGTACAGGACAGACTCGCATTACCGCTGATGGATCGCTAGAATGCAATTGGAAACCGGATCTCTATTTGTCAACTTGAAATGAGAATGTGCTGGAAGCTAATCAGATCAATCCATTCACAATCTACCCCTTGGCCATAAATGCTGCCAACAGTAGGTCCAGAGCCTCATCATCATGAATCCGAGGCAGCCCAGACAGAGGACCCCTTCCTGCCTCCAACCATTGACCCACTTGTGATACTTCATTTCCGATGACTCGGATTATTGTGTCATTACGGATGAGCTTCGTGTCGAAGGCCTTCCTCGACAACGCTCTCCATCAAGCGATGCACTTTCATTTGCGATGCTCCCGGTACAGGTCACATCCGTAAATCCGTGCCGGGTGTGTAGGCCGGAGTCGCCCTGCTCCGTTTATGTCACGGAGGTAAAAAAAAGTGTGACACAGTGAATCAAAACCACTTCCTGGACGTAAATACCGTTAAACGGCCATTTAGAACAGTCGATGTCGTGGTTACTGAGGGCGCCTTCTTGTATCGCCACCTGATTCAGGGGTGCCCAACCTCACAGCCATAACGGCCCCTAGCATGAATGAAACAGAAAAATAAAGTCGATGCAAGAGTCGGTGAAAAGGAAATCACTGCCTGCCTTAGTCGAGACCTGACGTGGAGGCGGGGTCAGGGTCATTGACAGTGTCACGCCAAAGTAGAGCAACGAGCCCGGTAATGGGCCGCTATATTTTTACAGATGCGTCCGACTGGAAGCCGGCGCTCCGAATTAAATAAACAAATCATTGAATTACTCACACGTCATTCCACCTTGTTGCGTTTGTATGGGAGGGATCTCGCCGCAATTAGGCCGCCTCGCCGACGGACCAATCTGAAGCGCAAAGGCGCAATTCTCCCCGGACCGTGCGGCGACACGTTTTGCGGTCTGGCGTGAAAGTGCGGCACGTTTCTCTCCCCTCCCACGCGCCTTCTGATCCCTTCGTTGTCAAATACTGTAGTTCCGTCGGCTTTACCATTCCGATTGCAGCATTTTCATGCCCCGTAAGCGCTTGTCGCTCCGAGCAGCTTGCGCAAAGCACCTTGATGTCCCATTAATTAAAAAGCGGCGCCGCAATTACTGGTATTTTTATTTTTATTTATTTCTTGATGAAAGATTAATGGCAAGGACCGAGTGGCGCACAGAGGATCATTTAACCTTTCTGTCAGATGAGCTGGATTTGATTAATGCCCGCTCCTTGTCTGGCTGTCATTGGTGCAAAGTTGCAAAACGTTGCACCCCCCCACCCCGTTGCAGACACCCCCGAATTTCTGATGCAATCGCCTATCCTTTGGGATGTCTATGCGGAAAACTGTTGTTCAAGGTGTGTGTCCAGATAATGTTACTATGTCTGTAAGCGGCTTATGTACAAACCGATAATCGGGCTGAATTTGAAGTCCCCCCCCCCCTTCTGATTCAAGTTACAATTGTCAAATTTCACAAAAGACATTTTGCAGCGTGTTTGTACTTTGTATAACGTCTCTCACGGGTCATAGACGCAACTCATTTGGAATGACGAGGAATAGAATTTGTAACTGCATCTTACCATAGTTACCGCCAAGCTTACTGTGGCTCCGTGCTGCCTTTCACAGGTCATTATCGGTACTGCGATTACGCGTGGGGATGTCATCAAGTGTGCGGTGTTCTCTCTTGTTCATCTCAAGTACACCATTCATGCTAAGTCCAGTAAAAGCGCACATGCCAATTGTGTCCTTGTCACGTGTGGGCTCTGTCACGTGGCAAAACCTGATTAAGATGTTCAGAAATGGACACGTGTGAAACCAGCTTAAAGGATGCAGCACATTTAGCTTCAGAACGCCAGGCTGGTGCACTGCGCAAGTCAATCTCTGTGCGAATCGAGCCCGTTTCAAGCCTAATTTCGATTGACACTCTAAAGAGGAGCTAACTGAAGAGATCTTTGCAATCGGGCCAAAGCGTGTGTGTCGCAGTGCATGGGCGAGCGGTGATGCGAGGTAATGTTTTTGGTGTGTCCAAGTGCAGGGAGTGTTGCTGTGATGAGAAAAAAAAAAAACCTGAGATGGCCAAGGCGTTTGAGGGGAGAGTAAAGACAAGCTCTCTGGCTTCACATACTGTCAGCTCAGTGTGAATATCCAATTGAATGCGCAACGTAGAATCGGCAACCTGACGCACTTGTGGCAGAACTCACACAGAGCAGCAACCCGAATGAATTTTAAGGCATTGCAAGATCCCACGATAACCACACAACCAGCCGTGTGACATTGATCTCTTCTTTGATCGGAAGGCTTCACCACACCAGAAAATTGCAAATGCGCTCGAAAAGCTGGATGAAAAACAGACGCCAGCCCGCTAGACAGAAGGCGGATCTGTTGACACGAGGGCCCGTTGTTACATCATGGGCACGGTCACGTTGCCGCTGAAGCTGTCGGCCATCGAATGAGACAGACCTTACTGTTTAGCACGGAGGTAGCGCTAACACATCAAACTCGTGCAGGCCGCGTTATCATGAAATTTTCATATCAAGGCGGGGGCCAGAAATGAGCATCTTGCAGGCCCGTATTTGGCCCGTGGGCAGCGAGTTTGAGACCGCTGCTCTAAACCATTTCATGCCAAGCATGAAATGCACAAACTTTTAAAAATATAGTCATTGCAGTTCATCGAGTGACACAAGTACAAATCATGAGCTGAAAGGCAAATTCAAAATGTCATTGACGAAATAGAAGCGTCCTCTTAGCTGCCGATGCTATCGCTAATGACACACTGAACACAAAAAAAAAAAAGCCAGCGACAGCAGTTTGCCCTCAGAGATGCAAAATGCAGTATTGATGATAATGGCAACTTTATCAGGGCTGTTTGATCCCCACATCATAGACGCAAACAGTATTCACACATCCAAGTCGCATTTTATCATTCCACTGTAAAACAAAAGGTTGCTGTTTCGTTCACCGGACTGAGGCAGAAATCTAAATAGCGTTTACTCAATCTCGCCTGCTCTCTTGTTAGCCCGATGACAGCGAGTCGTGTTCCACGTGACATCGTTATGATCTTTTAATCAATGATTTTGGAGAAAAGTACACTGCGTCCTTTGTTCCGCTTCCAAAGCAGGCCGAAAGCTTGCAGCATGTCACCATGGCGACAAAAGCGCTCCAACAACACAAAGCAAAAATGCACCTTGAAGGTATTGCGAAACGAGGTACCAATTGCGCCGCGCCAACTCTTTCTCCCCGTTTCCCGGCGGGCACGGTGCCGCAGCTCCGGTACCTTTGCGCGGATTCGCCCGACTCAAAGGTCGCCTGTGGTGGTGACAGAGCGTTTGGAGCAGGGCGCCACCACCGGTTATTAGCTCGGACGCGAGCGTTTGGCTCCGTGAGCCGCACGGCATCATTCATGAATGTGTTACGACATTCATGAATGATGCCGTGCGGCTCATGAATATGCATGAGTTCCACCTGACTGCTCATCGCCAGGATTCGAATGGGGGGCCGGGGGGGCGACAGGAATATATTGTCTCGTGCTTGGAAGAAGTAGTTCCGCTCTGCTCGGTGCGACACTTAATTTCTCTGCCCGTGACTTAACAGCTACTAGGCATGGATAGGATTTGTCCGTTTTCAAGCAATCACACAGAAGCGCCGTCGTGTCAAGGCCAAAAGGTGAGCGGAGCAGCAGTGTGCGAACACATCGGCATGAGCTAACTTGTGTGGCTTCTGTTCATCGACACATACTCAAAAGTCGCCAGTGCAATGATGACGATATTTTAGTGTTTGCCCACGTCTGCTGCCTGCGCCTCATTTTCGCATCCGCACATTTGACGACTGCAAATTGGTGACTTTGTCATGAAGTGCTGCATCCACAAATGAAAATACGTTATTTGAATTGGCCTCGTTGCAGTGCCCTAGCTTGACCTCTGGTTGCCTAGGTAACAATACGCCATGGGTCCTCGTAGCAAATGTTGTGTTCGTTTGACCATTTGGCCCCTTTAAAGGAGAACGGAAGGTCAAAATTGTCTTTGCAACGATCTATGCTATATGCCCTCATTAGTCTGAACTTGATATTCTGATTAACAATACGTTGGTAGGATAAAAATGAAGCAGATTAAAATGCGAGCCAGAGGGCACTTTGACATCAGTTTCGGTTGGCAGCAGAGGGCGGTATAGGACAAAATGGAAGCGCTCTGAGGTGATTAAAATGGATGAGTAAATCCGCTAAATTCTTCCACCAAGGCGATATTCATCCGAATATCATCTTTAGACTCGTGGGTGGAATGTAAAATTTCTTTTTGGAAAGAAAACGTTTCCCTTATTGAAGTCAAAACAATAACGATTGTTAATTTTCCCCATCGTTGCAAACGTGGTCACTTTTGTGGTATCCGACCGTTTCGGGGGGGAACGCGCCAGCCTTTGCCTGGCGTGCGTGCCTTCGATAGCATTGCACGGTTGCACGTTTTTTTTTTTTCTTTTTTTGAAGACGCCCCGGCACAAAGAACACATCATGAAGGGTATAAAAGGCACCCTGCGGAGAACAAAGCAAATAATGATGACGGCGTAATGGAGGACATACAAAAGCTCTGATGACGGGAAGCCGCAGAGGCGAGAGTCAAAGATCGCAATGTCTGATGAGTCAAGCGCAATGGGGATGGGGTCAAGGCACTGCTTTTTAAATTGCGAGCTGCATCCTCACCCCCTCCTCCCGCTCCCCCACACACTCCACAAAATTATTAAAACTGGCAGCCCCTCCAGAGACCCGCGCTCAGCGGCGACCACTCGCTCGTCCACCTTCTCGCTCTGGTCACAGGCGGGCAACGCGATCGCTCATGAAGAATGTTTTTTTTTTTTCGTCGCTCCCCGTTCCCTCCACACAGGCAGCCTCCCGCCACTCGCACCGCGAGGGGAAATAACTTTATAACTATTTATATGGGAAGGTGAACAAGTCGACTTGTTAAGTGCGCGTTAACTGGCTCGATTTCAGTCATAAACGGTATTGATAATTCTGCCTTTAAAGTTCACATTTATAGCTTGCAGGCATCGCTTGCCTGCTTGGGCATTTTGTTAGTTTGTGCTGGCTGGTTCGTTCTGTTGGTTTTTTAATTGATTGGTTGGTTGATGGATTGGCTTGTTCTGTTAGCGTTTGGCTTGGTTGGTTGGTTGGTTGGATTGGGTGGTTTGTTCGTTTGATTTTTGGTAGATTGGTTGGGTCGTGTATTGGCACGTTGGTTCGTTTAGTCAGTTTGTTGTTGAAAAGTTTGATGTCGATTTAAATTATGGTATTTACTAATAATGATGACATTGTTATTTTGTGTATATATTGATGTGAGTGGCATGCCACCGTCCTGTTTTTTTGTTTTGTTTTGTGACTGCCTCAAGAAAGAGAACGACATCCACCTGTGTCATGTGCCCCCCCCCCCATCCCTTCCCCCACCAACAGGAAGTGAGCGACAGTGACATCATGGAGCTGGTTCACAGCTCCCTGGGCCGTATGACCCTCATTCGTCAAGTGTTCCCGCTGTGGAGGGACACCAACGTCCGCTGCATGAGGAATAATCACCGCATCTCCTCGCTGCTGTGTGACCCCCAGGAAGGCTACCTGCAGTCCCTGGAGGTAACGCCGTCTCGTTCAAGGACCGACCGCCGTTGTTTTCACATTCATTTGGTCACGCGGGGGGTGAGACGGCCATCAGTCAGGATGCAATTGCCTTCGAGACTTTTGCATTCAAACCCAAGCAAATGGTCCGTTACGGGACAATTTACTAAATTGCGCTCAAGATTGCTCATAACAAATCGTATCTCGTCAATTTGTGATTAATCGCTTCTCCCAAAGAAAGCATTAAGCAACCTCAGCACTGTTATTTTTTTTTCGCCATAAAATTGATGGGGAATCATTTAAAAAAGAAAATGAGCATAAAGAGAAAACTGAGGAAAGGGAAAAGATTTTAAAACATTGCTAAAATTAGCCCGTTAAAAGGGGCAGTCCTGTCTTCGCCGCGTTGCTCGGCTCACCCGCTCGCTTATGTTACCGTGACAACGAGCGGCACAACGTTAAGTCTCCAGATGACAATGCAAACCGGGAAGCGCGCGCTGGCCCCTCGCAAACACAACACCGACTGAGTTTTCCTTCACGGAGTCATCACTTCATGACTAAGCAGCAGAATGACACTTGTCAATGCAGCGGAAAACAAGCACTCCCCCGCACTATTCATCATATGCTGAACAGCTCCAAAAATGTGCTGTTCAAAATTTTGCCAGTTTGCAATTATACAATTTGGCATTTACATCATACCGCCCCCACGCCAGAAAGGTAATTAACTCATTCAATAATAATAATAATAATAATAATAATACATTTTATTTATAAGCGCCTTTCAAGACACCCAAGGACACTTTACAATAACAAAAAACACAAAACAATACGGGTTGAGCAGCGGCAGCCAAACGCGCCAGCGTTCACTCAACCCGGAAGTCAGAAAGTCCCACCCATTTTCACTGGAGCAACTCTTGCAAGGCCCACAGAATATTTGGTTCTAATGCTATATAAACATGGAGCCTACCAAAATAAAAGCAGAAAAAAATGTGTTTCTATCTATTTCCATTCTTCAGCAACCGGCATTACAAAATGGCTACATTTCATGAAAATGGCGATTCCTGGGCAAAAAACTGAGAAAAAGAGCTTTTTGTAAAAGCAAGTGAGGCACTACTGCCACCTACTGGTCGCTTTTGATTTAAATGATTTACAATGCAAACGGCTTATTCTCATTCACAGATTGCATCAGACCCCCCTCCTCTCTATGACGCAAAAAAAAGACTTAGACGTACAAGTACGTCCTTGGTAGGCGGGGCCTAATTTTAAAAAGAACTACAAGTATGTCTTGTGGAATGAAAGAGTTAAAAAAATCCTACTCTGTACTCCATTGCTTCACAAGCTTTGTTGTGCCAGGTGAACACATTTTACATCACCCAAGAAACCTGTCGAGAAAAAAAAAAAAAAGAGTCCAGAAACTGCATGGATCTTGTCTCAATTTACTCCCAAATGCACTTGCTCAGCATGAAATCTTTTTGGGTGAAACACAAAGCGATCATTGTGTTGTATGAATAGCAGCCGTCGGAAACAAACGTCGCGGCGCATGGAGCGGAAGATTTCATTTGTTCTGCCTGGCGCTGCACGTCGCTGGCATAGATAGATGCCCCCGGAATCACCATATGTGGTCAATAAATGACGTGAAAATGGAATACTGTAGCGCAGCGGTTGGGAATCGCTATTCGAAAATGAAAAGAAGGGAGGAAAACAGAGAATCAATTTCTGCCAGAGGAGGGGGAAAAAAAAAAGCCACAAAAGAAGCAAGCCGAGCGTTGGTGACCCGGGCGCCATCATCCCTCTCTTGTTGCTTCTTCCTTTGCTGTAAATATTTATCAGGCTTTTTTTTATGTTCTTTGTGAACAAGCAGCATGTTTCGTGTGCTCTCTGCAAAGCCGACAAGAGGGCCGCTTGTTGTCAGCCGCTGGTCGCTGAGCCAGAACGCCACCGACGCTGCGGCTTGTCATTTTCTTCTTCTTCTTCTTCTTGACACCATCTCGGGCACATGTGCCGTCAACACGCGCGAGGCCGGCACAGCAGTACACAAGTGCTTTGGCGCCGATGTTAGCTGATTATATATGCAAGTGTGTGCCGATGAAAGGCCCTTGATAAGGTAATCACCAATGCCCATGAATATAAATGACTGGAGTGCAACGCGCCGGGGGAACGAGAGGCACGCCAGAGTCAAACGTCATGATCAAGATTGCTTTCGCGGCGTCGCAGGGATTGTGCTATTTTTTTTTCTAATACGTTTCTTACCTGTACCTGAAATCCTCTGGAAGCCAGACAAATGATGCTTTAGTTTTTTTCCTTCACCCAAAAAAAAACATTAAAAACAGTTTTCCGCACGTCTTGATAAGGCACCGGAGAGCGCCGCTATTTGACTCTCCAACTGGTCGCGCGCACCTTCCCTCAATTTTCTGTGGCCTTTCCATCTCGCCGCTTGTCTCTTCTGTTCTCATTTAATCGCACAGCTCTCAGTTGATAGAAAAAAAGGATAATAAAATCACTGGAATGACTATTAGGTTTGCCTAATGAAATAATCGGTGTAATAAAATCGCATGGACTCTCTAATGCGATCACGCTGCCTCCTCCGGGGTCGTCTCGCAACCTCCCAATGACGGGGACGTCCGACGTACTTGCAAACTTTCCTTCACTTGTGGTCACACATCTGTGAATTCAGCAATCGGCAGGCGACCGCTCGAGTGGTGGCACGCACATACCGACAAATGGACCAAAGTCGAGCCTCTTGATCACATTTCTCCAAAAAACGGAAATTAAATATTATGCTTCAGTTCAAGTTCTGTCGCCGCACTTTTTGTGCACTGAGAATACCGGCCGGACAGGCCAGCCTCGATTCGAAGTTGCTGCTGGATGTTCCTCCCCGCTAACGGCTACATTCGCTGCGAGATGGTGGCCGAAAGCGTCGCGGGAACGCCCGCGGCGAAAAGGTTATCTCTGTCAGGCTGCGCCGCACCTTCGACAGTCCGTCAAAATATGTCCTTAGGCAAAAGCCGTTCACGGTGCCCCTCAAAAATAAAAATAAAATAAAAAGTGAGCAGTGGATGGCTGCCCCAAGAGGACTATGCGAAGAAGCAAACTACTACAAGTCAGAGGTGGCCAATTATTATTTTCCAAACGGGCCGTGCATCTCAATTGTCTTCAATATGAATTGCATGTTATTTTAAAATTGTATGCCACTGTGTTTATGTTGAAATTAGGAAATAAAACTGTGGGGTGGAACAAAGTTTATTCCGTTATATTATAATAACGTATCGACGCAGATGAACGATAAACGTCGCTCAAAAGCGTACGATAAATATACGGCAAACTATGATGCCAAAACAGTTTCATATAAACTTCTACTCATTTACCAACAATACACTTCAAAATCAGTAGCCTGATTTTGAAAATGTGCGCAAAAATGACCATCCATCCATCCATTTTCTGATCCGCTTATCCTCACAAGGGTCATGGGTGGTTAGCTGAAGTCTATCCCAGTCGTCTTCGGGCAGTAGGCGGGGGACACCCTGAACCGGTTGCCAGCCAATCGCAGGGCACACACACACACACACTCACACTTACATACAATTTAGAGTGTTCCTTTAATTTGCCATGCATGTTTTTGGAACGTGGGAGGAAACTGGAGTACCCGGAGAAAACCCACGCAGGCCCAAGGAGAACATGCAAACTCCACGACCTCTGCACTATGAGGTCGACAAGCCAGCCACTCGACCACGGGGCCGCCTATAAAGCTTGTCCCGCAGTCGAGAAATCTAACTCGACCATACTTCCTTGACACCAATTCCTATTCAGACAGCACTTGATGCTGTTATTTTACAACATTGTCACATTTTGCAAAATGTCACAAATAAGTGATTTTTTTCCTTTTTTTTTTAAAGTAGCCACTGACAGGGATCGTTTCCCAAAATACATGCGGATTCACAAACGTCGCTAAAGTGCATGGGGGTGTCTTGTGGGGGTGCCTGCATTTTGTTCCACGCAGACCTCCTGCAGTGTGTTTATGTTTTTCTTCTTCTCGACCAGCCGATGATTGCATGACCTTAAGGGAAGAGAAGTTACCTTGGCCATGTCTTACCCCCCTGAGACTCTTCGACCTTTCATGTGCCGAAAGCCCCGAGTGACACCTTGTATTGCTTCCGCACGTCTCGCACGGCGCAGGGATTTGACCTCGGGCGGGGGGATTGGGGGGGGCGTTGGGCGTCGATGCGCCACAAAATCCACTCTCACACCGCGGCAGAAGCGCAAGCAGCGGACATGATTTTCTGACAGGATGCACGGCAGAGGCAGTTATCGAAGAGGCGAGACGAGCCCGAGCAGAAATAAAGCCTGTTTTGACAACTTCTTGTATTTTTTTTTTCGCTGGTCCCCGCTCACGGCCCCTGCCGTGATTTAACGCCCGTCCGGCATGCACGCCGCCTTGCACGCGAAGCCCCGCAACACAAGAATGGATTTATTCATAAGTCATCTTACTCTCCCTCCCCAAAGCGAGCGGCGGGTTTTGCTGCCGTCACGGGGCATAAACGCTTAATTGTCTACCGTGCTGTGATCGATATGAAAATACGCCACCTGGAAGTGCGCGAGGGCGATGACGCAGACTTTGACGGGCGCCGGGAGACGGACGCTTATCGACCTCGCCGACGCGGAAGCAAAGAACTGATTTTTTTCTGCATGAAGCGATGTGCAATCTATCCAAAGATGCGCTGATGACCTCCAGGCGCCAAACTAACACTTTTTTCGATTTGAAAGACAAAAGTTAAATCATGGGAAGAAGTCATCGCTAGCACACGTCGAAAGAATGCGCAAAGTTGCAGGCACGTTCATCCTGGTGAGCAGTTAGCTTGCTCAAGGGCCCCAGAATCATTTCGAGTCCGCCTCCTGAGCCAATTTCGCTTGGCGACATGAAATTTGGTCGGCATGTTTATCCTGATTTAACTCTCAAAAAAAAAAGTCAAGAGCCCATCCTGGAAAAGACAGCATTTTGTTTGAGGCGGCCATTTTGAATCATTTTTAGCATTTCCACAGATCTGTCAAAAACAAACTTGACATATTTTGTCTGATTGCTTCCAAATTGGACCCAGATGAGCAAATCAAAAGTTTTTATCATTTCGTATGGGTGGAGCATCTTCAGAATGCTACTGATTGTTTTTCCTATTACTGTGCCGCTGAGCGGTATATACGATATCGCACGGTGCTGCTCGCAAATTTGTTAACATCTGTCAACAAATTCGATTGACTAATGCTAGAATAAAAATGAAACTTAAAAACAATTGGTGGACTAAAATTGTCATTTTTACAAATGTTTTGGGGGGAGGAGGAGGGGGGTGCATAGCCAGACCCTATCTTGCAAAAGTTTTTTTGTTTTGTTTTGTTTTGTTGTCACGACAGAGGAATTTGCCCAAACTCCGACACCAAAGTCAAGGCAGTTGCATTCTTGTGATCATTTAGTTAGGTAGCACTTGCATGCAAGATTTTATAAAAATAATAACCAAAAAAGGCTCGGTTCTGACCACTATAATATTGAAAAATTCAGCCCGTATTGCCGTGAGCTTCACCAGGAGCCATTTGAAACAAAGAAGCCGTCTGCTTTGAAAACCCTTTGTCAGAAACTTTATCTATACAACAGAGGTCCTTCAAAAACTGTCCGCTAAATACCTAATTGGAAGTACAGTATATCGATCAGACTATGGCGTCACTTTTCTTTCCCTTCCCTCGACAGGTGTCCAACCTCTACCTGTACGACAGCGTTCTGATGCTGGCCAACGCCTTCTACAGGAAGCTGGAGGACAGGAAATGGCACAGCATGGCCAGCCTCAACTGCATGAGGAAGTCCACCAAGCCCTGGAATGGAGGATGGTCCATGCTGGACACCATCCAAAAGGTCAGCAAGATATTTCGGTATCTATCTATCTATCTATCTATATACTTTTTTTTTTAATTCAAATTGTTAAGTGGACGAAACTAAATGTGCTTCCGAGGTTTTCCTGAAGAAAGGTTTCGCGTATCAGGAAAGGTTTTTATGTGGCCTGAGTCTTTTGAAGTAGTCTGTGGATCTAGAGGGACCGCTGCCAGATATAAACACACACGCGCTCTGTCGTGAAATAAGACAAGGCGTTTGGGAAGAAATGGCTTCATTTCATCTCGTTGAAACTTGATAATGGAATTTGTGACGGTTGCAGACAATCGCGCTGGTTTCATCTTACTGACTGACATGTTTCTTGTGCGGAGCGTGTCTGTTAAGTGATGTTTCGTTGCACGAAAGTGTAATGACAATAAAGATCCATCCATCCATCCATCGACTGACATGAGATGACCAGACGGGGCATGAAGGCAAAACAAAATACTGTCGTGCTGTGATTCTCTGTTCTGATTGTTTAACTACTTCTGCAAAAACTCCCCTCAAGAAGACACTTTTTGAAGGCCTACATCCCCTAAAAGTTGAGAGTTCGCCTTTTACTTACCTGCAAAATGTCCCTTTAAGAACGCTCTTCAACAAGCGGACACTCAAGTGTATCTGTAACAAACACCGCTGTATGCCGAGTGCTGTATATGGAGCACAAAAAAATAAAAAAATCATACAACAACAAACCATAAAACAGGAGAAAGCACAAAAACGGTAAAAGTAAATCTCTAGTCTCGTGTTGAATCATAAGCCAAAGAATAAAAACTGACTTTCACACCGAGTTTTGAAGATGGGCAGTGAGGGTGGCTTGCCGAACGTCCATTCCAAAGAGAGGGACCAGCAACGGAAAAGGAGACATCCCCTCTGAGCTTCCGCTTAGTTCTCGGTCGCTCTCATAGCGGGCAGACCGCTCGGAGAGGAGAGGTGGCGGCCGGGCCATTTCAAGATTTCAAAACAAATAGAAAAACAAACTCTCAAATCTCAAATGAGCTCGTGAAGGGATGCCAGAGTAGGAGCGATGTGCTCCCTCTTACGAGTACCAGTCAAGAGGCGAGCGGCAGCATTTTGAACCAACTGGAGACGCTTCATGGAGGATTGGCTGACTCCAAAGTCAAATGCATTACGGTAATCCAGCCGAAATGTGACAAAGACATGAATGACTGTTTCAAAGTGCTCTTGACAGAGGAGAGGCTCGACTTTAGCCAGCTAAGACCAAAGAAGCCGATTCGACATCAGTACGAACACATTTTATACATCACGATAACACGATTTGCATTGATTCCTATCATGTCACTTCATTAAACTCTGTTGGAAAACATGAAACGGCAGTCAGGTTTGTGGCCGCAGGCGGTTTTCTTTGGACGCTGGAAATGGATTCAAGCATTAGCGTGGTTCACTTTGTTGTGACATCTCCCATTTTGCCCTACCACCCCCAACCCCCGCTCGCTTGCGGCTGCAGGGGCGCATCAGCGGCCTGACGGGACTGATGGACTTCCGGGCGGAGGGCTCCAATTCCCACGTGCAGTTTGAAATTCTGGGAAGCAGCTACAGCGAGACCTTTGGGAAGGATGTGAAACGGGTGAGTGCCGAGTGCACGTTTCATCCGTCTTGTCCTGCGCCGACGTCACGGCGCGGCGTAGCGCCCCGGGAATATCCGCAGGGCTTCCGCTGCGGGCGCCCTGTCACGCAAACGTAGCCGCAGCGCCCACAAGTCGCGGTGTGTTTGTGTCTGACGGATGGGAGTCTGCGAGTCGGAATCTCGTATCGATTATAATCTGATAGCCATTGACATTTGTGAAGTCACACAAAAATGAGCTCGAACGACATTCGCGGGAGCTGAACAGCACACGTGACATTGTTGATTATTAAGAATCAGTCAGACGTGGCTCCCAAAAAAATGACGTGCGAGCATTTCATGATTCCGCCTGTCCGTGTTTGCGATTGGCATTGGCAGATGAACAAAGACACGTTCTTAGAGGTAATAAATAGTCATTTCCGGACCAATTTGGAGAACCCGGACTGTTCTCCGTGATGCGGTACGGCAACGCTGCAATAATGTGCCACGGCGCAGCGGTTGGTTCGCGATTGCTCACAGCGTCGGGAGACTTGTCTCATTCGAACGGCGAGCGTGTGCTCTGTTTGATGGAGAGAACAGAGAGAATCTTGTCCTATTGGCTTACAAAAAAAACAAAAAAGTCACATATGTGCTAGAACAAACTCACAACTGCCGCCATTGAGTGTTTAGGCAAGCCAGCACGGGGCGGAGCTGAGTTAACAACATTTCCATAGCGCCCGTTCGGACCCGTTGTTATAGTAACATCAATTGGAAATAATTTTTTTTTGGGGGGGGGTCCTCCCCCCTTTACATGTACGGTGCCCGTGAGATTTTTGCATTAGCGGGTCTTTATTTTTCCATTTTCCTCTGTAGCATATGTCAGAGATAACGACGTCTCTCGCCGCAGGGTTGCCCCTTTTTGGTCCTTATTGCGCAAAGCCTGAGCATCGTTTGCATTTCCGATATGCGGCTCTATTTTAAAACAGATATGGATTTGCACTCCGCTGGCCTTTTGTGGGCGAACAGCAGGCAGTGCTGAACCACTAATGAAAACACCTCCTTTTCTTTTTTTTTTTTTTAATATTCTCTCCATGTGACCTCTTACCGTGCGAATGAAACAATGGATCATTTTCCGAGACCTCGCCACTAACCTCTGCGGTATCGCCGCTCCGCGAAAACAGCTTTGGCGCCTCTCGACGGCTTCATTTTTCACGGAGCGGCGTCCGCCGGGTACCGTAAAGTGGAATGACACGCACTGTCTTGGCTCATTAGGCGTCAGAAAGGAACACGTTCATGATACGCGTCCTCCGAGGTCACAATGGATGACGGACAGGAAAGCCTCGTTGACAACCTTGCGAGTAAAGGATGAAAAAGAAAGACGCTCTCAGCGTATGCCCCTTGGTCCAGGTTTTGCTTGTTTTCGTAGGGTTAGTAAGAGTTAGGTGAGCGATTGGTGGGGTTGGTTGGGCAACTAGTTGGGTTTGGTGGGTTGGCTGATTGGTTCGTCGGTTTGCCGGTAGTTTAGTTGGTTGGGTTGCCTAATCAGGTGCTTGCTTTGGATCGACTGATTTGCCAGTTGGTGTAGTTATTTGGGTCGGTTGGGTCGTAGACTGGCTGGTTTGTTGGGTTAGTTGACGGGTTAGTTGTTTGTCGTGTCATGTTGACTTGTTTTTAGGTTGATTAGTTTGTTGGGTTGACGCGTTGGTTGGCAGGTGGGTTGGTCTGTTGCTTGGTTGTGTTTATGGTTTGGTCGGCTGGTCTGTTGATTGGGTGGATTTTTGGTTTGAGTGATTGATTGTTTAGTTGATTGGGTGCCAGTTTGTTGTGTTGCCTGGTCAGTTGTTGGTTGACATGGTCGTTTGTTGGGTTGGCTGGTGTTACACTGGTTAGTTGGTTTGATTGGCTACATGGTGAGGTAGGCTGCTTGGTTGATGTATGTTGATTAGGTGTGTGCATGTGTGTGTGTGTGTGTGTGTGTGTGTGTGTGTGTGTGTGTGTGTGTGTGTGTGTGTGTGTGTGTGTGTGTGTGTGTGTGTTGAGTGACTTGGTTGTCGAGTTGGTCGATTGGTTGGGATGACCAGTTGGTCAGTTGTATCTGTTTTTGGGCAGTTGGGCGGTTGTTTCCATACACTGGTTGGTCAGTTGGTTAAGTTGGCGAGTGGTACACTGGTTAGTTTCTGCCATGCCATACAATCCTAGTTTGGACCACCACCAGTTCTTAGACGAGCATTATTTATTTATTTATTTTTTCATCACGGACCAATTTGGGAAAATATTGAACATTAGGACTCCGTTCAAGTTTTGTTCGCGTTTTCCGGCTCTCCTCAAATGAGAACAAAACCGAATCTGAGAGGCAAGAGAAAAAACAAAGTTTGCTATGAAGGCGCTTCTCTCGGCTGTAATCGAGTTCCGAGACCTAATGAAGTGTTGAGAGGAGCATCTAATAAGTTGACTTGACAAACTTGAGTGTGATTTGTTTGGGAACTCCGCCGAGAGAGATTAAGCCTATCATCTGCGGACTCTCGGTCGTAATTTGTTTGTCGCCGCCACTGCCGACGTCCCGATTCCATCAAGGGGCTTCCCGCCGAATGAAGAGGAATTGACTTTTAGTTCTTTTTTCCTTCTTCATATTCTTCTTTGTGTGTGTGTTGGTGGCTGACCAGAAGCCATAATGAAGATTTAATCGCCACTCAGCCAGGAGCCGAAACCACCGCGCCGATTCATCATAACGCCGCCATTACCGAGTGGCGCGCAGGAGACGCATCACGCGGGAACGTCAGACCATATTTCAAGTGGCACGTGTCTGGATCTCACATGTCCAGTGCCAAGACCCACCAACACCCGCGCGCTTGTATCTCCAATTAGAGGCCGAAAGAGACGGCGACGGGATGCCACGTGCGATTACTCGCCGTGTCCGTTCACGCCGACGCGGGCCACCGGGGCTCCCAACGCTCTCGATTAGGGCGCTCATATTAATATTCCAAAGTCTCTCTTGCCGACGCTGCGACGAGCTCGCGAGTGTCATGGAGATGAGACGCGCCATTACGCGCCGTCCTCCGCATCCTTGCCTGGAACTCACCGCCGCCGTAACCTTTCTTCCCCCCGCCGCCACCGCCCCTCGCCTCGGCTTTCCTCCCTCTCCATCATCGTTTATCTGCATCCAGTCCATTTTCCTCCCGGCCTGATGGCTCTTAGATGAGGCGTCTCTCTGCTTAAGACACTCTAATGAAGACTGAAATACTATTTCCTGGATGGCCGCTGTGAATTTTGCGCCACCGGCTCGCCGCGTCTTCTCCTGCTGCAGAGTGATCGATGCCGGTCTCGTTGTTTTGCTTGCCGCGCTTTGCGCTTATTGATGTGTCAGCTCCTTCCTAAGCAGATATTGCCATTGACTTCCCGTTGGCGCCAGGCTCTCCGCGGCCAAACGTCCGCTCGTCGAGATGTAATCGCTCCTCTTAGCCGAGCATCTTTCATGCATCAGTCAGGATTGTTTTCTCCCGGCCGCGTTCGGGTAACCATGACGGCCGTCAGCGCCGAGCGCGGGACGTTATGGCCAAACATGGCTTTTGCGATGGTGCCGCATTAAGCTCGCCCAAATAAGTATAACGACAATGAAGAAGCTAACAACGTGGACGTCGGCAACATCTGTCATATTTAAAAAAAAAAAATGTCCATATGTCACAGTGCGGTATGTGAACTTGCCAGCACAACTGTGGATGAGCATCTAGACCCGCGAACATTCTTCTTATGCAACAAAAACCACGACTGGTTTAAAAACGAGTCGCTCGGCCTCTGGTTCGACCCGCCAAGATGTTTGTCGGCGCGCTCGCCAGGTCCTCTCGTGAGGAAAACACAGCGGCGTCGGCTCAATCAGAGCGATAATTGTGTCATGGCTGCCAGCGCTGGCCCAAGTGCCGCTAACTGGAGCCCAAAACGAGGCCCGGCGGCCCCCTCGCCGTCATCTCGCCAAGTTGGACGGCCATTTTGGCCTGCGCCACTGTAGAAGCGCGCATATTTTTGGATTGTTTTGGGCTCGGCTGGTGTCCCCAGAGGAGTGGACAGACTTTTTCTTTGATCGGCAAAGAGAATGTGGAGTCAAGTCGGAGCCCGTTTGTGTGGCGATTGTTGTCTTTTGGGTGAGCGGGAGCTTATCGAGCGAACTTTGGCCTCAATCATGGGGGACATGAAGACAAATGACACTCCAAATGTGAAGTGTTCAGTGAACCACGTTTATGGGAGGTGGGAGAAAGCTTCGCATTGTTTGTAAAATCACTTGCTGGAACTCAGCCGAGGAGATATTTTTGAGAGCTAACGTAAAAAATAAAAATAATCCGCTGAATACAGTCGAACATTGTTTCAATGCACCCCGTTTATGTTTTCAACCGTAAAACGTTCACATTTCAAAATCCCGATTTTATCACGTCGTCCATTTTTCCATTTTACGATTTAGCTTAACGTCAATTTTATGAGACGACCAGATTTTCTCACAAAATAGTGAAACGGCTTTCGCTGCGACGAACCTTGGGAAGCTAACCGCTGCCGCGACCTAGCTTGTGTACAAAATTCATTTGCTGTGACTGAATGTTTTTTCATACTGTCTACACATATTTTGGAATTGACATGATTGAACTGTATGACATGTTCATGTTTTTACATCGCTAAATGTTCATACTGTATTATACATCGTAGTCGGCGGCCATTTTGTTGGAAAGGGTTACAACGAACTAGCGTTAGAACATACAAATTCGTTCTGTCCCTAAAACGAGGTTCGACTGTATTCATTTGTGGAATATGAACGGCAACAAAATCCACTCGTTTTTAATCCTTCTCAGGCGTCAGCCATTTTGTCTCGTGCCGACCCTCACCGAGGACTGGCTCAGGTGGCGACCGTCGCGGCTCACCTGTGACGTCGTGCAACCTGAGCCCTGAAGGCATCTGCGTTGTCATCAGAAGATTAGCGGCAGCTGAACTTCAACTTTTAACGCTGGCTGCGTCGTTTTTAATTAAATTGTCTTTCTCGCACACCCCAGACCCACAAGTTGCTGACTTCACATGCGTCATCGATCTGAACGCCGATGCCGTGTTCTTTCATCTGCCGATGTGACCCAAAAAAAAGTGTGAAAATGGAGATAACCCAGATCATCTGCGGTTGAGCTGTTCCCCTTTTTCGTCACAGCAGATTAATGATCGCCGTCACTCCGTGTCATGTCGCCGCAGCCTTTAAATATTCTCAACCCGTCTGCTTTGACTTATCATCGCGCGGTATTGAGTTATAACTTGAGACGCTACGGCGGCAGTCGGACCCCAACCGCTCATGTGTGAGCCAACTGGGGGGAGATAAGACCGGATTCGTTTGAATGGTCAGCTTATATTGCCCGGTGCGTCTGGCAATGAGCGATAGCTTTGTTCCAGCTTCTTCCACGGGGGGGTGGAGTAAGTGAAAGGAGTCTTCAAAGCTCCCAGTTCAAGTTCAGGAGGAAAACTGTACAAATAGGCAAGTGTCACGTTCATAGAGTGTGTACGTCCCCGCGACACAAATATGCTTGGCTGGAAAAAAAAAATTTGTATCAGTACTTTATAGCTCAAAAGAGGCCACAGTATTTATTTTTTTTTATGTTAATGCTGCTATCACATTTGCCTGCCAATAAAAAGACAATAAAATCTTTTTTTTTTTTAATAATATTGATAGTTACACAATAAAGGCCGTGCATCGGAGCCGCTTGAACTCGTCCAAAAGAAAGATCTGACATTTCCAGCATCGAAATAGACGCCATTAAGTGGCTCGATGACAACCATCATATTGGCCGTCTCCGTCGTATAATTGAAGCACTTGTGACGCGGCTGTCTCAAAACAATGTTAACACAAAAAGAAAACGACCATTGGCATTTGCGCAGCCTCATTAAAGATTGAGCTTGGTCGCCATTAGCCAAATAGCCGCCATTAGCGCAGCGCAGAATTTCAAGATGTCAATCGCGTTCGTCCCTTTGTGCTGACATGACTTTTTGATCCTCAAAAGCTGCATTTTTCATGCAAAAGATCAATTCGAAGCGAACTCGCCGAGCAAAAGCCGGACGGACGCCATAATTGTTGCTTTTCTTTCATGTCCGATAAGAGCATCGTTTACGGTCGGCAGTACGCCTCCACGTGTCAACATCTTGACCAAAAAAGAAAAAGCAGCCCGTTTTTCTGCATCCGAAAGTTTGCGGGGGAGTCAGCAGAGGAAATCTCATTAAAAGTGAGACTTGGTGCATAGTTTAAGTCATCTTAAAACTTGCTCCGAGGTGTCTTGACCTGCGAGGTGCTTTCGTCAAATTGCCCCAAGGACCAAGAATTATTGCACACTTTGCTCAGGATTTGCTTTGCTAAAAACGCACATTATTATTATTATTAATATTTATTTTTTTTGTAGGGCCACCGTATATTGAGAACTAATTTCTAACACAACCACAACATATTTGGAACAATATCGACTTCTAGCTTCCTATCTGTGGATGTCAGAAGAGGCATGCGCTACAGAGTCCTTTTTCCAAAACCAGATAAGCCGCAGCCGTATTCAAGAGCCCATAAAAGCCACTTTGACATGTGACATTCAAAGTATGCCCCTTGTTTTTCTTTTCTGCATTCTGACGGGGGGGTTTTCCGCCCCCCGGTTTTCAAACCCTTGTCATTTGCGACAGAGTAAGAGCAAGGCGGTGTCAACGGTTGGTGAAGCTCAGGTTTAAAGTTAAGTGCACAGCTCCACTGACGCAATTAAGAAAAATGTCACTCACGAGTGGCGCTTTTGTTCCCTGGTTGAACGTCACGTCTTCAGGCCAACGGCCGCTCAACCCCGAGGCCGCTGACATCAATCAAGAGCTATTTTAGGTTCATTTCCAAAGTTTATTTCCAGGATCAAATTATCCTTTCATTTCAGAGTACTTAATGTTGTGTCACATGCTAATTTCAAAAAGGAAAAACGGGAACAAGATGTATACAGGGGTACCTCGATTTACGAACGTCTATTCATACGAAATTTTCAAGTTACGAAACGCCTCAACAGGAAAATATTGTCTCTAGATATGAAAGAAATGTCAAGATACGAAAGGTAAAAATTCATAATGGGCTGCTACTCGCAGCTCCGAGTTTCCTGAACGCAACATACTTCGAGCTGCTCTGCTATTGGCTATTACCGAGCATCTTCCTGGCATCCCATTGGCTCAGAGGCCGTATGTGTCGTGTAAATGTGTGTAGATAGATAGATCTGTGTCTATGCAGCGTCCTCGTCATTCGCCCATCGGGTCATGAGGCATTCCGAGACTTATACGTCAATGTGAATCACCCAGAAAAAGTGTTCACCAGTCGGGCGATCGCTCACGATGCTGATCTTTGTCTTGGACATTTTCGAAGGATTGTTAAAAGCCGACCAAAGCAAAAACGGCAGGCAAAAACCACTTCTGAGGGAGAACATGAGGGCGCAGTTCCAAGTTAAATGACCATCATTTTTATTCCTTATTCGATTCTTTGTTTTTTTACATGATGCACAACTCTCATTTATTGTGCAATAATCTCATTGTAACATGAATCCGTTACATATTTTGATGCATTTTGAAGCTTCATAAAACATTTACGTCTGAATTTTGCGGGTCTTGGAACGGATTAGAGCATTTACATGGAAAACGCGTCTCTCCTTACAACATTTTCTAGTTCAGAAACTTCTTCCAGAACCAATTAATTTCGTAAGTAAAGGTACCGCTGTATTGTAATTATAAGTTCTTTGTTTTCCGACCTGTGGAGCCGAGACACGTCTTTTGCGTGGGAATACCCTCGTGGCAAACCACCAAACAAAAAAGATCAAAAAGTATGCCCACTGCATTCTCGTCTCCGTTTAGCCCTGACTCGAAATTTAGGCTTGTATGATTGAACGCAAAGCCGATATGTCTGCCAGCAACTGCGACTAGCTCTGTTGCGTGAATGCCGACGTCTGGATGGTTGTACATTTTGCCGTTTCAACTGAAGGGAACTCATTGGTTCTGCCCGCCACCGTATGCCACGGGCGTCGGTTCGTGTTCTGTCAACTCGAATGGGACGGACATCCGCCAAGTGACGCGCGCGTCCCACGGAAGGCCGCTCGACCAGCTGAAAGCGCCGATTAACAATTTAAGCGACATCTCCTTCGCAAGTGCAGACAGAGCTCACAAAGTTGACGAGGTGGAAGGCGAACAAGTTTTCAACTAACTCCGACAACGCCTTTTTTTTGTGCGTTTTTTTTCCGCCGCTACGCTAACCTGTTTGTTTCCTCTCATCGTCATACATTATTCCTCATCGCCGGCGCTTTTATGTCTGATTGCCGAGCGCGCAGCAGATTGCCTCCAAAACATGGCCGCATTGTTTCGCCAGAGAGTCCTTACAGCATGCTAATGGCGGACACTTGTTGCCCCGGCAACCAGATGTCTTGTGAGATACCGCTGTTGTTTTTCCAATGAGCTGAATCATAAATTGTTAGCCGGGGATGATGACGTTTGTCCCATCTTATTTCATATCTTTCGTTTCATTTCTTTTGTTCTTCCTGAAATCAATTCGGCGAGACAATTGTGCGCGCTCGCACGCTTTGCGTGTGTTTGTGTGAACAACTGCAGAGGCACATACAGATGCACCCGATTTGCCAAATTAAAGATTAATTCTCGGACTAAATCAAATGTGTTCTTGGTCGCGTTCCGGTCGATGCGATGGCCACGCCTCATTGCTGTCAGTCTCCTTAACGCCGTCTCTGTCCATCTTCTTCTCCGCCTTCCAGTTGGCATCGTGGGACTCCACCCGGGGTCTGAACGGAAGCTTAAAGGAGAGCCGCATCGAGAGCGGGATGCAAGGGGTGACGCTCAAGATCGTCACGTTGCTGGTAAGTCGGATTTCCTGCCCCGATTTGAGGTTGCGGCAAATAGCCGCGGGCCACAACATTAGGTACACCCGATCTGGAAGTGAACAAAGCAGAGTACCAAAAGACTGCAAATGGGCAGCCATCAGGAAAGAATTTGGACTTCCTTACGAGTCATCAGGTTCCCTACCTGAGTTGAGCGAGGTCACAGGAAGAGGAACCGTGTCCTAGCGGGTGCAGGGAGGCTTTCTACGCCAGGGGAATAGCGAACAAAACAAAGGGCAAACCCGCCGGGGGCGTGCAGACGCCGTGACAAAGCTCGGCCACTTTTTCCCGCACCAATTCGAGCGGCCCCTCCAAACCCTTCAAAGTCACTTTGCCCTCCGCCAACTTTCCTCCCCCCGCTCACCGCGCTTCCTCTTCTTCTTCTTCTTCATGCATGGCTTCCCTCGCAGTGTATTTATTCACACATAAGTTCAGCTCGGCACCGTCGACTTTCTCACGCCATAGGCCCCGGCGAATCCACTCTTCTGCCGTCTCCTCCGCCTCTCGCTTTTTGGTCCGCCTTTAATTCCTCTCTGACATTTCATAAAGATGGGCAACAGGCTGTGGCAAATTAAAAAAAAAAAAAAAAGCAAAAACCCTCCTATTTCCACTGTTGTGAACGGCCGCCGTTGCCACGGCAACGTGCGTGACAGGTCAACGGAAGCAAGACGAGAGCGTTTTCTCAACTCGGGCTGCCGCAGAGGCTGTTCAAATTTCTTCTGATGACTGAACGAGTCCTCGTCGAGCGGTGCATCGAAATGAATGATTAGAGCAGCACTAATGAACTTTTTTTTTTTTCGGGTGCCCGTGTGTGCGTTTCTACTCGCTTGGGTTTGCCGACAATTGCGACGTGTGATTGATTTTCCGGGCCTTTCGGGTAAACGCAAATGAAAAGTGCTGAGCACAAATTTCTTAAGGGGACAAAGACACGGACAGAAGCTTCAAGAAGTCGATTGAAAAAGTCGAACTTGAACGATTCTGAAATATAATGATCAGAGGTCACGGCCTCATTTGAACTGTGATTTTTTTCTTCTCTCGCTGACAATTACAGTTGCAATTTTACACTCAATTTTTTTCAGGGTCCGCTTTCCATGTATTTTTTATTTTTTATTTTATCAAACACAAATATTATGATCTTATGCAACACGAATGTCCGATAGTGTGTCGTTTGTCATCATTCTGCTTTTGTTTGCATTCAATTTGTTTTTTGTTTTTTAATTTCATCGTTTACGCCGTGGTTCCATTGTGACCGGCAGGTGGCATTGGACGGCTTCCCCTCCAGCGTCGCGCCTGTTGGTCATCATGTCATTCGCTTTCTCTGTTAAGAGGACCGCTCGCATCTTTGTGCGGATGTCGGCAGTTTTGGTTTGCTTGTTTGTTACTCGCGGCTCAAGGAAATCCCGTCGTCTTCGAGTGCGGCATGCGACCATCGGATCGCCATCCAGATTGGGAAATCGATGAATCCTGAGCGATCTTGCCTTTCCACTGGACGTAGGGATGAACGGACAGCCTTTAATGCAGGGGAAAATTGTAGAAATTGAAATAGCGGGAACGAGGTCCAAGTCCTCAACCGTTCGACCATCCCGCTACGTGAAGGAAACTTTAGGAATTGCACCGTGCGAAATGTGAGGTCCGCCCATCAAAATTTCACTTCAGTCAGGGATGCTGGCGTTGGCTGCAATTTTATGTTGGTTTTTTCATTTGTTTGTTTGTTTGTCTTTGAGAGAATCAAAAAAAAATTATTATGATCAAAACTTGAGGTCGTGCTCGATGACGGCATTCGGGATTGCCCATCTTCCTTTTCCCACTGGTTCTTGAGAGCTTCTTGTGTGTCCAAACCACGTCTAAAACTGGTGCGGCGTGCTCAGCCCCCCAACTTTCAAGGGGGCGCCGTTGAGCTTCACTTCTCCCGCTGACGATGTGAAAAACTCTTGTTGACAGGAAGAGCCTTTCGTGATGGTGGCGGAGAATATCCTGGGCCAGCCCAAGCGATACAAGGGCTTCTCCATCGATGTCCTGGATGCCCTGGCCAAAGTCCTGGGCTTTAAGTACGACATCTACCAAGTCGCGGACGCAAAGTACGGCGCGCCGCTCCCGAACGGTTCCTGGAACGGAATGATCGGAGAACTCATCGGCAAGGTCGGTGTGCTTTTTGCCTGGCGGGCGAGCGGCGTCCACGTGTAGCTGCAAAGCATTTCTCTGGCGGCGAGGCCGCATCTTCTTGTTAGGACAAAAAAGAGAGAGAGCAATTATGGAGTTTGCCGTAATGGAAGCAAAAACAGGAAAGCATCACACGGACCAAAAGCTTTTATCTGCAAATCACTCGCTCGGATTCGTACCAGAAAGTAGAAGGACAAAGGTTTGAGGGCATGCCTCTGAATGGTCATATTCATTTAGCTCCAGCCTTAATGGAGTGACCGCTTATCACCCCCCCATCCCACTGATGCAAAACAAGTCGCTGTAAAAAAAATGTTGTCTCTCATCTGCTCAATCTTTTATTTGGCGTCGAGGCAGAAGGCTGCATGAAGCATTTGGACTTCATAACAGTCCTGACCTAATTAAGACCGCGGCTGGCTTGCACAGAGTTGAGCGCTCCGCAGACTCCGTCGGGAGAGGCCGGCCGAATACAAAAATCGTTTTCCCAGAAAAGGAGGGACCAGACGCCATGCGTTCGCCATCAATCAGATTCCCGTTCACAAGCCGTGTCGCTTTCATGTCCTGAGAGTCGTTTTGCGCCATCTAAAAGGCTAGCAAGTATTTGTTTTATATGGGATGCCGTAAATGAAACATTGTAAGTTCACAGGAAAAGAGATTTGATTCTGGATCAGGCAAATTTCTTCTGCATATTTGTGCAGATGTGCAGGTTTCAATTCCAGCTGCGGCCTCTCTGTGTGGAGCTTGCATGTTCTCCCCGGGCCTGCGGTGGCTTTTCTCTGGGTACTCCGGTTTCCTTCCACGTTCCAAAAAACATGCATGGCAGGCTAATGGAACACTCAAAATTGTCCCCAGGTGTGAGTGTGAGCGTGGATGGTTGTTCGTCTCTGTGTGCCCTGCGATTGGCTGGCAACCGATTCAGGGTGTCCCCCGCCTACTGCCCGGAGACAGCTGGGATAGGCTCCAGCAACTCCCGCGACCCTAGTGAGGATCAAGCGGTTCGGAAGATGGATGGATGGATTTAAAAAAACGTTTTTTTGCCTTACCTGTTGGTAGCTGGTATCGGCACTTTTCACGAGTACTCGATAAGATCGGTATTGGCCCAATACTGACACCTTGTATCAGTACTCACCCGTAATAAAACACATATTTTTTTACAGAGGGACTAGTAGTCGTGTTCTTGTTCGTAGTCACGTTGTGAATGTCGTTGAGCAGAAGGCGGACCTGGCCGTGTCGGCCATCACCATCACGCCGGAGCGCGAGCGCGTGGTGGACTTCAGCAAGCGCTACCTGGACTACTCGGTGGGCATCCTGATGCGCAAGTCGGAAGAAAAGATCAACATCTTCTCCCTGCTGGCGCCGTTCGACCTCGCCGTGTGGGCCTGCATCGCCGCCGCCATCCCGGTGGTGGGCGTCATGATCTTTCTGCTCAGGCGCATCCAGGCCGCGCGTGGCCAGAACAACGCGGGCGGCCACCCGCAGCCATCGCCCTCCACCTCGCTGCAGAGCGCCATCTGGATCGTCTACGGAGCTTTTGTCCAGCAAGGTAAGTTTTCACGTATTTCCTTTCGGGTCAAATTTGGACATGGTGTTAATTATTTTTTTTATTTTTTGGGGTGGGGGGGGGCTATCGGGGAATAAATAAAAAATGAAATGCATACATGAAAGATGTCCTGGGTGGCCCACCTGTCTCATAGTTGGCGGGCGAGCTAGCATTGCCAGTTTACAAGCCGGTGCATCATCAGCACCATTTGGAAGCAAAAAAAAACTTGACGTATGAGATCAAAAGGGTGCCCGAGACACTTAATGCGATGAAGGAGAGCAAAAAAGGTGAGTAATGATCAAATCAATTAGAAAACATGCATTTAAGAGCCTGTCGCCACTCAGCCATCCGTCATTGAAACAAATGCACAGCCTTGCATTTTTCTCCCCGGCGGCGTCCTCGTCAAGGACGCCGGGCCGGCTTTCGGGCTGCTCGGCATGCAGCGACCACGTCCCCCTTTTTGGACAACTGAGCAACATCCATCATTGACTGGCGAGGCACCCAAAACAACGTGAATTTTGGAAGGGAAGAAAAAAAAAATAGATATTGCCTTTGACTCCCAGTGCTGCCAGTTTTGGTCTGTGTCAAGCAGACGGTTTGTTTTCCGAGGAAGACGCCGCTCGCTTTGATATGGAGCCGAGCGCTGATGCATTGTGGCTTTCTTCGAGAGCATGAACTCGACTACGGCGGCAGCCGTCATAAAGTCGTAAGATGTCAACATTTTTGCAGCACAGACCCCGTCTCTCCGGAAACGTCAAGGGAGACAAAAGATTTTTTTCCTCTCTTTCAAAGTTAACACTTAGCAGGTGTCTGAAAGGGACAAAGAATTGGAGCGGGCTTTATACGCCAGGGTGAGGGCAATGGCGATGGCCCCGGGCCACGTATGACCCGCGTTGTACTCAAATGCAGCCCACTGAGCATTTTCATCATCAAAAGCTTTGCAAAAATGTTTTTGCTTTGTTGAGGATGACAGGCCGAAAATGGCCCCCGGGCCATAGTTTGGAGGTATTTTCTACATTGATTTTATTGTGAATAATAACATCTTGAAAATATTTCTACCATATATTCGATTTTTAACAATTAATTACAAATAATAAAATACAAAATATTTAGGCTTCTTTTTTGAAAAATATTTTATTCTTCCTTAAATGAGTCGTAAAAATTTGAAATACCGGTACTAAAAAATTTTTTTTTTAATCATCTTAAATATATATTTTGTTTAGTTTATCTGAAATAACTGGTTAATACTACAATGAAAATTGATTGAGATTATATATTAGATATTTTGCAGGCGCATTTGAAAGGAGAAGAAAACGTATCAACAATATATGTTCTGTGCGCCCCTGCTAGTTTCAAACGTGGTACTCTGATTAACTCTGCGCTCGTGGAATCTGAATATGAAAATGACCTCACAGTTGCGCAGGTAACGACCGTCGCAGCTCACCTCTTTGGTGGGGTTGGTTGGTCATGTGACGTTTGCAAAACGAGTCCTGGCATCTGTACAGGCGCTAGGTTCAAATAATACGTACAGAGAACGAGCCTGTTGTTCCATTCATTTCCTGGCCTCGGTGACAGATACTCTCCACTCTTCGCTTTTGGAGGCAGCAATTTGTGCACGACACTGCATGTTTGCGGGGCTTGGCCAAGCTCTCCTCATTTTGCACTTGATTTATGGGCAGGCGCTCCCAACTCTTGCCGTAGAAAGAGTTTTTTTTAAAAAAAGGCATTCTAAAATAATATTTTGTCTGGAAGTCATTCGGAGCAGCAAGTGGAAACGGGCGAATGGTTTCCTGCGCCCGACGACAAAGAAGTTTATTTGGAAGAAGAAGACGGAGCGCCGCGCTAGATCCACTTGACTTTCACGATGCACCTTTCACATCCGATGACCTTTAAAGATCACTCAAAGCCGTGTGTAATAAAAGTGACGGATGCCCGAGCGCCGCGCTTCCGACAAAGGCGTTCGCTTCCGTCCCGAGGCCGCAGCTGCGGCGACGGCGACGCACTCCAGCCAGATACGCTCTCATCACATCATTTTGCGCCGGCGCCGGCTTTCTCGTGACATTTCTACAGCTCCTTTTTTTTTTTTTTCAAAAACTCAAATTTACCCTGACATTTCTCTCGTATACTTCATAAGCTCTTTTTGATTTCATATGGAGAGGGAACGCCGAGTCAGAAATGAAATGTGCAAAACTAATGTGATGAACTGGTCTTGGTCAAAAAAAAGCTCAACAGACATGAAAGGAAGAAAGTTGGATGGATGAACACGACTATTAATGAAGGTTCGACTCGACGGAACAAAACTTTCTGATGTGGCTTCCAATGTAGTCGTGCCTCGAGCCACGAGTTTAATTCGTTCCCTGAACACGCTTGGAACTCTTTCCCCGCTGAAATGAATGCAAGTATCCCCCTAAAACAGCAGGGGGGGAAAAAATTGAATAGCCCCCGTCGTTTGGGAACGCTTCTTCATCCGCTTGTTATTGAAGTCAAACTCATACTAAAATTCATTTGGGAAAAAAAAGAACTAAAATGGAGCATTTTCGGGGGGAAAAAGAAACAAAAACTCATAACTCCAGTTAATATTTAAAAAATAATAATAAATAAATTGGATTAAAAAGATTTCAATTTTTTTAAATTAATACACCCAATCTAAAAACTAATTAAAAAATATCTGATTTTGAAAAACATTAATTTTTTTTTTTTTTTTTTTTTAATTGTTGCCTGATTTTAAACACATTAAGCATTTACGAAGTTCCACCCTCATGGGAAAAAAAATGCCAAAAGACAAAGATCCCTTTTCATTCTGAATGACACCTAACTCGATAAAGCATGTATGGGCTTTGGATTCCGATTTATGGCCGAATAACATTCTGACAACCGATTAATCGGGTGAGCATTTATAAAATATCCAATAAATGAAATAACTCTTTTATGGATGAAACATGAATGACAGGCATAACGTGTGACAGTTCTACAAGCAGTAAAAATAAGAGGGGCTTTTTTTTTTCCTTCTGATTATTGCGGTTGAATTTCAGAAAATTGGCCCCGAAGTGTTACTATCAGCCGATCACATGGATCGGCCGGGCCACGATAGGAGATGACGTCTGACGCGATCATGTGTTTGTCGGCACGCAGGCAGCGACTCCATCTTGGGCTCGGTGGCGCTGCGCATCGTGATGGGCAGCTGGTGGCTCTTCACCCTCATCGTTTGCTCGTCCTACACGGCCAACCTGGCCGCCTACCTCACCGTGTCCCGCATGGACAACGCCGTACGGTAAGACGCCGTCTCGATACCCGTTTGTTGAATTCTGTGCGACGTCAAACTGTGTACGCCTCCGCACGTACCCGCACAGTTTTTGACGCCGATCTGAAAAATGTCTTTCCTTTTTTTTTCGAGCACATCAGGTTTTCAACATACGTTCATGTTTGGGGTTTTATTGACCTATAAAACCTTGTACCTAATTATTAGTAGTATTGTTGTGCTACAGACAACAATAACAAAAAATCAGTGCACAAAAATCTATGCGGAGCCTATCCCAGCTGTCTCCGGGCAGTCGGCGGGGGACACCCTGAACCGGTTGCCAGCCCATCGCAGGGCACACAGAGACGAACAACCACCTGGCTCACACTCACACCCAGGGACAATTTAGCGTCTTCCATTAGCCTGCCATGCATGTTTTTGGAATGTGGGAAGAAACCGGAGTACCCGGAGAAAACCCACGCAGGCCCGGGGAGAACATGCAAACTCCACACAGGGAGGCCGGAGCCGGGATCGAACTCACGACTTCGAACTGGCTCACTGCGCGGCCACATTTTTTTTTTTTTTAATCCAACACTGGTCAACAAATTTTAAATTTTAGGTGGGTAAAATAAGATAAGATAATAAGATTAGAAAACCTTTATTGTCTCACAATGGAGAAATTCACAATTGACAGCAGCAAAGTTTGGAGGGAAGAAAGTAGAAAAAGTAGAAAACAATCAAATGAAAAAAATCATTCCCCTCCCCCCCAAAAAATTATAATAATTTAAAAATTGTTGACCAGTGTTGGATCAAAAAAAAATCCTCCAATGAAAGGACGGAGAATTCCCTTTTCCAGTGGAGCCACTAAGGTGGAAAAAACTGAAAAAAAGTCAAACACTACACTGGCACGTCACCCTCTCCAAGCTGTGATTGGTCATCGTAATTCCCCGCAGGGGTTTTGCCTTCGTTGCGTTGTCATGTTGTTTTCATTGCGCAAAACTATCTACCTCGCCATTCAGCTAAATGAGCTAAACCGACTTCGTAGAAAAACATCACAGTTGGACTCAACATGCTGCTGAATGAATGAGTGTCAGTAGGAGAAAGAAAAAAAAAACTCTTTCTCAAGGCGCCGCGGTGCATGTGTTTGTGTCGTCTTGCATATTTCTACTCTGCCGCCAACTTGCTGCAAATCATAATTGTAGGAGAGCGAGGAGAATGAAAACATGGTGGGGGGTGGCGGAGGGGGGGGGGAGTCTTGTCAAAATGCTCTCCCCGCTGTTCTCAGAAGCAACGGCTTTATAAATCATGTAGCCGATGTGGGATTATTTGAGGAGAACACGCAGTAATCTTTGTAAACACAAAACAATCCCGGGAAAGTATTACATGTTATTTGTTTGGGAGAGGACTCGAGGGCGGCGAAGAGCTGCGAGGAGAGGAGTGCGCAAAGACGGCTGATCATTTATTTATTTTGGTTGGAGGGGGGGGGGGGCAGACTGTTCAGAATAAAATAGTTGGGAATTTGAAAGCAGCTGTCGTTTTGCCAAGGACGAAAACTCACAAAGCCAATTAGTCGTCGAGCACCCTCGAAGCGAACGGGGCACACCTTGGGTGATTCCATCGTCCGCCTCACAGCGTAGAGGTGCCGGGTTTGATTCCAGCTCTGGCCTTCCTGTGCGGAGTTTGCATGCGTGGCTTTTCTCCGGGTACGCCGGGCTGCTCCCACACTCCCCAAAAACCTGCAAGGCGGATTACCGGAACACTCAAAAGTGTGAGTGTGAGCGCGGATGGTTGTTCGTATCTGAACTGGTCGCCAGCCAATCACAGGACTGGTTCAGAGTGTCCCCCGCCTGCCTACTGCCCAAAGACGGCCAGGACCCTCGTGAGGAGAAATGGATTCGAAAATGGATGGATGGATGGAAGGTGGGGAGGCAAGAATTTTCAGACTATCCTCGAGGCTGGATGGGAAAGGTTCCTCCTCCCTTGAAATTTGGCCTCACTGGCCTGATGATGAGCCTGCTGCGTCATGCTGCCCCTCCCGGAGGACGCGCAGTGCGGAGGTTACAAAGTTGATTGGTACGCAAGCTCAAAACAATCGTGCGCTCCTTGGGCGGGGAGCTCCATTTCGAGCTTTTCCCCCCCTTGAACTCAGCGCTTCTCTGAATTCCGTTGCGTAAACAACACCCCGTAGCTCGCACGAGCGATCGCTACGCTCCCAATCGTTCTCTCTTTTCTGCTCGACAAATAATGCCCATCGCTCACTTGTCCCACTTTTAAAATCCCAAACCTAAGAGTCGATATAAAAAGCATATCCCGTTTTACCAGGCAGGCTTAACAAGGGGCTGTTTGCAAGCCCCGTTAGAGTTCAATTGGAAAACCGTAAAAGCTCCTTTATGATTCTACAAGTAGTCAATTCCTTGTCTGCCTCGAGGGCCGTCCCTTGCTGCCAAAAACGCACACAGGAGGGATGTCTGTGCCCCCCAAAAAATGCACAAAACCCTTCTGGGCAGAGTTGTCAATCAATTCTCGCATTTCGCAAGTCATCGAATCACGAGGGCCGTCCTCTTTCTTAGGTGAGAGAGATTCATGCGCGCTTGTTCACGATTTAAAACTGTTCCAAGGCATCGAGTGAAATTTGTCCAAGTACTCCAAGAATTACAACACCCTTACTACATCCTACGGTCGTCTTGCTGAAATGAGTCACTTTAGACGCCGCAACTCAACTCTGTCTAGGGTATTCGTTACCATGACCAAGTTGATGGGGTTTTAATCTGCTCAAATTTGGACTCAACGTCAGCCTCCATATCGGTCGGGCTCTCATTGGCATATTTGGTCTTGACATGCTCCATGCACTCTTTGACTTCATCCAAAAGAAAAGAATGTCCTTTCAGAACTCGCCAACAATGGCTCTTGCCATAAAAACGGCTTTCACCTGACGGTTCTTCCTCCCCTCAGCGGCTGCAATTACGTACAGAGTTGATTCGTTTTAAGCGCACGGTTGTTCACCACGGCTCGGCTCGCTACAGTTAAAAGAAAATGTGGTTCGGGGAGAAAACAAATTATAATTAAAAAGTCATCACGCGGTTATTTTTCCCCCATCCCCCACTGCGGCAAAAGCTTGAAATGCAACCTGGCGAAAGAGGCCGCAGATGATAAACTAGCGAATCGCTTATTCCTGCTTTAAGTTTTATTCTGAGCCGCGCTCGAAAGACTTCTAATTAAATGGATAAATTAGCCCAACGTCATCAGCTGAGATAAGCTTTTCGATTTCCTTTTTTTTCGTTGTTGGGTTTTTTTTTGTGTGTGTGTGTTGTTGTTTTTTAAACAGGTCAATCGTGGTTGTAAAGCCGGTGTGGTGCTCATGTGTTGCCTTTCGCCGTAGCGAAACCCATAACACACATTGTGTTTTCATTATCAGCAGCCTCATTTCCACAACAGTTGAATGGATGTCAAACGCAAGGTTAAATAACTACGTGTACAATGATTTTGTGAAAAATGCGACGTCATCTAACACTTTCCTCATGTCTGTTGGTTGAGGCGCGAGCCATGGGGCATCAATGGAAGATGCGTTTTGGGGGTGTACACATTGCTAGCTAGCTAGCTCGCTAGCTAGCAATGACTACCATTAGCTAGCTCGCTAGCTAACAGACCACATCGTCGTAACTAAGGACCCCAAAATCATATTTTGAGGTCCTTAGTAATGAGTATAAAATACTGTCTGTGTTCAATAATAGATAACATAAGATAAAGTAACCTTTATTAGTCCCACAATGTGAAAAGCAACAATTGCCAACCGAAAAGAAACAGAGCGTACGGTATATTCAGCTTTCAACCATTGAACCATCGAGTTATTCCGATCTTATTTTTGGAAACCTGTTGAGCTAGATTGTGCGCTCTTAGTGTCAGTGTCCGACGGTAGTTTCTCTCAGGAAAAGAAGTCCCATTTTCTCCTTCATAGGCCGCACGGCACATCTGTGTAATGGCGTCATGAGAGGAGAGTCATTTTCAGACATGCAGCATTGTTCATTTTGGCACCAGGCAGGGAAACTACAGGTGAGGCGGCTCATTTGCTTGATCACCAGCATGCCGATTCGAGGTTTACTCCGCTGCACACAAGGACTCGGCAGTGGCAGTTGAACACGCAGATCGGGCTTGGAGCAAAGCCAAAATAGGGGCGTAAGGAAGCTAATGACCGCCGCCACGCCGGCGCTGCTTCTCCAGGTCCTTCCAGGACCTGTCCAAGCAGGTGGACCTGGCGTACGGGACGGTGAGGGACTCGGCCGTGTACGATTACTTCCGAGCCAAAGGCACCAACCCCCTGGAGCAGGACAGCACCTTCGCCGACCTGTGGATGACCATCAACAAAAACAATGGCTTTGAGCACTCCGTCTCGGGCCCATCGGAAGGCATCAAGAAGGTGAGACATGCGTTTTAGCGGGATTCCCTGAGAATTTTTGAAGAACGTCGTGGCCGTCAAGTTTGATTGGAACTGTTTTCCAGTTTATTTCACCAACGCTAAGTTTACGCGCAGGCATTGGTGAACTAAGCAACAAATGTCCTCGAGTGACTCACTCGCAGTCGTGAGGCAAACGAAGCTTCTTCCCCCGCGCGTGTTTCAGAGGGAGAGTCGACTTGGCAACTTGACGCGGTCCTAATGAGACGCGAGGCGCAGAGGCTTCGTTTGTTGCATTTGTTGACGGCGCCGTGGAATGCGAGGGGCGCCACGGGGAGCGACGTCACGGCGGTGAGCGCGACGAGCAAGAAAGCGGAAATTCAAAAGGATGCCGCAGCCGTTCCCGTTGTCTCCTTCACGTGCGCTCGCGGGCTGCCGGCGCGTTTCTTACTTTTCATCATTGTCATCAGCAAATGTCGCCTGCTTTTGGTCTCGTCACATTCGGTGCACGCGTTTGCGTGTTCTCCGTCCGACAGGAAATCGTGATTGCGCCGTCTGCGTTCAAACTTCGACAGCCGTAAAGGTCGTACGCCGGACTGGACGACACGAACGTAGGTTATGACGGACCTTTTGATGATATCGTTGGGTTTTGGTATTTGAATAAATACTACGTTTTTGAAATAAGTCAAGAAGCTTTTTTTTTTTAATTGATCGTGATTTGAATAATCGTCAAAAACAATCAGGATTACTGGTATTCTTTTTCCACGTTTGCTCCGCCCTACTGCATTGTACTTAAAAGTTAAATCCAACTGAACTTTAAAAAAAGTGAAACCCAAATGACTCTCGAGTCCATCAAGTTTCACTTGGCTGCCGCAAGCACCTTTCAGGAAAGTACATTTGGCATTAACGTACACATAATTGGGCCACGATGTGGAAGATCAGACTTGGGAGGGGGTTTGGGGTGGGGGGGGGGAGTTCACCAAAGTTGAACTGCAGAAAGTAAAGAAAAGAAAAATCCAAGATATTGTGCGACACTAATGCAGCACATCAGGCAGTGCCAAAGTCATTCGGCTCCTCAGGAAAAAAGAAAGTGTTTTATTTTTGTGCTGTGTCTGCTTGTGTAATGGGGGGTGGCTTTGTGCCAGTCTGTAGCTAACAATGCCGAATTGATCTTTGTCAAAAATCAATGCAACTCAGGCTTAGTCAAGTTGTTTTTTTGCAAAAATCCAGATGTCGGCTCCCGTAATTATCCTTTGTGTGTCAACCATGTCTGTGTTGCGATGAATCTTTTCTTTGTTTTGTTTTTGGAGAAGCCGGCGGCGTTTCTGGCTGTTGTCGATTAATGACTTTTGCTTTGCGGAGTCGACTTTTAAGATGCACTTAACGGATGTCGAGCGCACTCGTATCTCCCAATGTGATTGTGCAACTTTCGACTCGGGTCGCATTTAACGCCGCTGTTTCTGACAGAGCATTTTTGACTACGATGAGTTCCGATTTCTGTAAAAATTGTGGCCCCGCATGCGAGAAACCGCCACTCCCGTCACGAAATGTCAATGCAAACGGCAGGAACGTGATGTCATGTTGTGGTGGATGCAGGCAAAGCGAGAGTCGTACGCCTTCCTGTGGGACATGGCGGTGGTGGAATACGCCGCTCTGGCCGACGACGACTGCACGCTGACTGTCGCCGGCAACAGCATCAGCACTAGAGGCTACGGCGTGGCCCTGCAGCACGGCAGCCCTTACAGGGACCTCTTCTCTCAGAAGTACGTACGCCGCTGCACGCTGCCGCTCGCTCCCCGAGGACTCGCGCCGCGCCTGCGCGGAGACGAGCGCGATCGCCGTCGCCGCGATTTACTCTGAAGCCGCGTCGGGTCACGTGGTCGAGTCAGGGAGCGGGCAGGGAACAAAAGTGAACCGCGGCGGACTTGCTGCACCTCAGGAGATCACAAACGAAGATGTGCGTCGTGGCTTTGACTATTGATGAGCGGTTGCCTGGCAACCTCGCAGCCGTTCGTTGAAACCAATTCAGTCTTCCATGAATCTAGCGTTATGTTTGTGTAAACCAAGAAAACTTTGTCTTGAAATGTTGGGGCTAAACGGGTAAAAAAAATTCAAATTGACATTGACAATTGAGCTGAATGCAGTTTTCAAATTGCTGCAGTTGAGGAAGAACAGAGAACCGCTGCTAAAGAGTCAATATACCAGATGGATTGATTCAAATCGGTTCAAATCCGGCCCGCGGAGCACGAAGATCATGAGAGAAGGAAAAGAAAGCCCTTGAGGCATCTGTCGCCGCCATGTTTCACGAATGTTCCCATTACTCCGCGCCAAACGCTTCAATATCTGTGAGTGCATGTTTCGCAGTGTGCTTCGTTTCTTGTCTTGGGATAAATATGCAGAGGGAGCCTCGAATATTTATGTGCCAGTCCTCGCGTGTAGTGTCGAAAAATCGGCGTACATAAGATTCAAGACCACGTCTCCGTCGTCCTTCTCCGTGACATGGCCTCATCCATCTGCTCCGTGTTTTTGGTCATCCAGACGGACTCTTTTTTTTTTCTAGCCACGCCATCCTACACAATCTGTTTCTAATTTCATTATTAGCGCCATTTTTCTTGGCAGCTTGCCTAGCGGAAAATTACAAGGTTATTACACGGTTATAACTATGGTATAGCTACACATAAGAAATCTCGCCATAATGACGCATGGAGAACTATTTTAACCACATATGGCTGCTTGCCTGATTGATTTGCGACAACATGAGTTCGTGGTGGCTTTCATGAACAGCTTTGCTCCCTTTTTGTTGTCTTGCGTGAGATATACTTCATCTAAAACTAATTCAGTCTTCTGCATGACGGACTGAATGTAATGCATCTTAGGATTAGAGATGGGGCATAAAATTGATATCATCGCACGCCATCGCTCAGGGTTTTTGTTGCGAGTGATTGGCATGATTTGTTTGGCCCAGTTTTGACACAGCTGTCGGAAATAAATGATTACCCTTTCAGGGCAAGTCGGAAATGTAGGCAGGTCCGTGCTTGCGTCCGTGTTTGGGCCAGTAGAGAAGTTCTGAGTGCAGGTCCTTGGTAACCGTGTGCCTGTTTGCCCTCCTCAGGATATTGGAGCTTCAGGAAAAAGGCGACCTGGACATCTTGAAGCAGAAGTGGTGGCCAAAGAAGGGGCGCTGCGACCTGCAGAGCCACGCCGACGCCCAAACGGAGGGCCGGGCGCTGCACCTGCACAGTTTCGCCGGCGTCTTCTGCATCCTGGCGGCGGGGCTGCTGCTGGCCCTGCTGGTGGCCGCCCTGGAGACCTGGTGGAACAGCAACCACTGCCGGCGAAAGGAGCCCAAAGAGGTGACCGATGACAACTCGTCCGGCCCGGGCCCGGGTCCGAACCGGGCCGCCGCCGCCGCGGGTCCCCCTGCCCCACCGAGGCCCCGGTCGAGACCCAGACCCCCGGGCCCCCCGGTCCTGCCCAGAGACGCCACTGCCACACTCTACTTTATGGATCCAGCAAGCACAGACGCCAGCCCTGATTTAGTCGAGCTGCAGTACACGCAGTTATAATAGGTGTGCCCCGATGGTAGTCCCGACGTCATGTGATCGGTCTGTGATCATTCCTTCTCATGCCGGGAGAGTGCTTGGGGTGCTTTCGCTGTCGCTGTGGTTCTCTCTCTCTCTCTCCTCGGATTGCTCGTGCCGGTGGGAGAGGACCACAGCGGCAACAATATGTGCAGTGGCGGGCCGTGCGTTTGCTACCTGGGCCTTCGGTCCCACTTGATTCACCTCTGAGACCCATAATGCGGTTCAAGAGTCATTTTCCTCGAGTAAGAACCAAGACAATGAGCGCCCGAGTAAACTACTTCAATAGGTATGAATTGGAAGATGGGACACGCTAAGCCAATGGTTCCCGAGTTGGGTCCTCGAGAGCCCCTAACCAGACTGTTGTCGAAGTTTCCCTCGTCTAACTCATCAGATTCAAACCATCAGCGAGTTCTGAGAAGCCGGAAGACGATCCTGATCATTTGAATCCGGTGCGCTTCAGGAGGGAGACGTCGAAAACAGGCTGCAGAGGGGCTCTCAAGGACCGGATTTGGGCAACCCTGCGCTTAGCCATGTTTCCATTGACTTTGACGGCAACATCGCCCCCACCAACATGGCCGCCACCTGTCACCAAGAAGAGCGGTCACTTCTGGAGCCAACTGACTTTGACAGCGTCCGTCCAAAAAGGGGTCTTCGGTTTCGTCCACGCTGCCCGCCAGAGGCCGCGCTCGGAACTCTACGAACCGTAGTTACATATTGTCACCGTTCTGTGGAAAAACAAGGATGTTCGTTTTTGTCATTTTCATTTTATTTACGTTACGACATCCCGGTAACGTAAAAAAAAAAAAAAAAAAAATCTTCAATGACAAAAATGGACAAAAGTGTTTTTCACAGCACAGTGACGAGATGCAACTGTCGTGTTCGGTGCACTGGACCCTCTTTTCTGTCCATTGCCAGCATCGTTATTTTGAAAAACTGCTCGATGTCACAGCGTTGCGTGAAAGGCAAATAGTTTCCCAACTCGACTCGATCCGCCGCTGCCTTGAGCAGCACCCGAAGAGAAGAAAAACGAGCAATCTGTAGTCAGCTTCCTATTTTTAAAGCTGTTGCTTTTGAGTCATTCATGTGACTCACAAATCCGACCTTGACGTGGAGCAGGATTTTTGCTGGGGAAACTGAATTATATTCCATTCCTGGCTACACAGGGAAACCATTTTTTTTTTTTTAGTGCAAAGTACTTTATTTCCTTCTTTACATGTCTGGAAAAGCGCTCGGAACGCAGGCCATGTCACGCTACTTTTCCTTTTTTTTATGCCGCTGGCCGCTCGCAAAAATTGACGGGCCGGAAATGGCCCCGTGTCGTAGTTTGGACACCGCTCCCCCTCCTGCTTTAGGCTGCAAATCCACTTCTTCTGATTGCATTTGCCAAACTCGACGGCCCACCACCTGACATGCTGTTAAAAAAAAAAAAAAAAGAAAACAAGTGCCCCTTGTACTCCTGGGTCGGTCCGCACTTGAGTGGTCCAAGAGCTCTCTTGCGCTCATCCATTCAAGTCTTAATGCCGTCGAGCTCGGACTTGCGCACGCGGCATCCAGACTAGGCTTGACATGGATCCCTAAACTCAAGTGTGAGCACGAGCAGATGACGTAGAATCTCAACCTCGACCCCCCAGGTCAGGAGCGGCCTGAAAAAAAAAATCCTGCGTGGTGATTGGCTGTGTCAGGACACCCAAAAAAGGGAAGGGGGGCGGGGTTGGCAGGCTGGGTCACGGGGCCGGGCAGGGGCAGATTCTAGTCGCTTCATCTGTCGTCTCATTCCGTCGTCACCGCATGAGAGCGCAAACGGGAGGTGGACAGAGATGGCACGACTGGCAGCAGCGACGAGCATTCGGGAGAAGTTTGCACAAAAAGCGCAGCACAGCGTGAGCTGCGCTTTTTGAGTGGCTTCAGAAAAATGTCAATCGATATCGATGAGGGTTGTGCATCCGTCCGATAAAAGACGGTTTGATTGAAATCTGGACGCACGCGAGGCCACGCAGTTCAAGGACGGCTCATTTGTGCAACGATTGATTTGGTTTGATTCACTATAATGCTCCCTTAGAAATCAAAACCGATTGTTTTGTTTTTTTCAATTCAAGTCATTTTTTTGCTGCACCCCGAAATTTTTGACAAAACCCCCAAAAGAGCGTGGAAAACTCCTCACGAGCTCTCGTTGCTCAGTTGTGTCCAAATTGCGCTTCCACCTTTCCTTTGCCGTCATTTGTCAATGTTTTATGAATGTCTCTTTGTAAGTGTTGTGGACATTTCTGTCTTGGTTTTGTTGTGTCGTAAAGAAGTGGTTCACAAACTTTGTGAGTCCGGGGACCACTTTGGGAGTTGGAGGCGGGGGGGACTACCACAAAGTCGGAACACACCCGCGAGATCATCAATGCCATTGACCCAAAGTACAAATTCAAAATGATCCGAACAAAAGGTTGGAATGCTCGCCTTGAAACTAAAGTTGTCGGATTTACTATGAAAGTATAAAGATGTCATTTGTTCAAGATCACATCATCATATTAGAATATTGAAGTCCAACTTTCACAAGGTGAAGTGTTTAACAAGTGAATTGAAAAAATGCAACACCTTAAAAATTAGGACGATATCCTTGGAAAAAGATGGCTTTACTTTTCCAGCTAAATAACTACACGCGAGGACTGGCACACAACAATTGGCTGCAAATGGTTTTGCGGACCCCCAAGTTACCACTCACTGGCCTCCGGAGGTCCCCGGCCCCCAGTTTAAGAACCGCTGTCATAACAAGTGCATGTTGGAGCGCCGTCTTGTCAGCCGGCGCTCCTTGCGTGCGGTTCTTCTGCGTCTGTGAAATTTGAAGTCGGCTCAGGTGTGTTCCGACGTCACACCCGTGCCGGACTCTCTCTTTCTCTCAGGCTGGATTTACACAAAATGGCCGATTCGGATTTAGCTCCTATTTTGCAATTTCGTCCACCAGGCAGCAACAAAACAGATCTCGGGACAAGAAGAAAAGAACGAATCCCGAAGGGAACCTCGGCATGACTCCACCGGCTGCCGAGCGACGCGTTTTCACGCCTAGCCACTGCTTTCAAAATTCCATCGACTAGTTGTGGCAACCCATTTTCTTCCTTGACAATCGCCCCATGTTTTTGCGGTTCAATCATGTTTTTGCGGTAAAAATCCGGCACGTGGAGCCAGTTTCCCATTGAAATTAGATTGATTCAAGAGTTTCGCAGCTAATTTGCTTTTAGTTGGACGGGCCAGCACGACAGATTTGAAGGACATTAAGCGGCAGCAATCTGCCATCCGCATTTACGTACTGGAAGCGGTGCAGCCAAAGGGAAACGCTACCAAATTGAGTCTTTTGGAAGAAATGAATACCAAATATTGGAACATGGGTTGTGTTGGACGCTGCATCATGTAAATCCAGCCTCAGCGAGTACACGACATTGTCTTCCTGTTGATGTCGGAGGACAGAGCAACCTGTGTGACTGTTTTCTGTTATGTTTTTTCCCCCCCCCTTTCTCTTCTTTTTATTTTTCCTGACCTTTTTTTGGACGCCCCCCCCCCCCACTCGCACATGCGGGTACCCGTAGGACAAAGAGGTGAACCTGGAGCAGGTCCACCAGCGTTTAAACAGCCTCCTGGACGAAGACCTGGCCCACAAGCAGCTGCCGGGCCAGTCCATCGAAATCTCCGCCTTAGACATCGGCAGCATGCAGCCCAGCCAGTCCCTGGAGGTCCTGTCGGCCAGGGAGTACCCCGCCCACCGGGGGCCGCCGCCGCCGCTCTCGGTCAGCACCTTCCTCCGCGAGGGGCACGGGGCGGGCAGGACGCTGGGCGCGGTGGGCGGCCGGACCCTGCCTCTGCCCCTGCCCCTCAGCAGCGCCACCATGCCGTCCATCCGCTGCAAACACCGAGCGCCCAACGGCGGGCTCTTCCGCCAGAGCCCCGTCAAGACGCCCATGCCCATGTCCTACCAGCCCGTGCCGGGGGGGGCCATCCCGGAGGGGGAGGCCAGCCACGGGACCTCCATCTGAGCGCTCGAGGTCACGGGCATGAACATTGCCAACGTCTCGGAGGGAGATATAAATAGAACCTGGAGAAGACATTAAAAAAACAAAAAAACGTTTTTATGACCAGTGGGGAGGCGGTGTGACAAAAAGAGACTCTAATGTACATATTTGTAACTATAAGAGAGCAGAGCGACATTACAAAGTGTATTTTGAATATTCCCCAGAGTTGAGTTAAAAAAATAAATAATAAAAATAAAACACAAACAAACAAAAAAAAAAGCCGGAAAAGTATTTGGAAACCAGGACTGTTTGAATGGCTTTGTAAATTTTTGTTCTCAACAAATAAAGGTGACAATTCTTTGTGGTTGTTTTCTAAGTGCCAAGTTCCATTTCTGTTTTCTTTTCAGATAACTTGAATGTACTGTGAGAAACCATGATCAACAAAAAGACATTTCACACCGGGAAGAAACAAAAAGAAAGACATTTCAATGACTGATTTGTTTTTACGATGAAAAAAATAAAATGGTATATACAAAAAAACAAAACAAAAAAAAAGACGTGTGAAACTTTGCCACCTGTCTCTGCATTGTTATTGTGTCGTCGGAGACGCTGCTCACTGGCGGCGAGACTTCAACACTAGCAGCAGTGGCAGAGAAATGCCAGGACTGTTGTCCCAAAAGCTATTTTGGAGTTTCCCCCCCCCCTTGGAAGTTGGAAGTGAGCGCCCCTGGACCCCAGCGCGCCTTGCCGGCCTCCTCGGCCACGCCTTCACACACTCCTGGAAGAATTGTGGCGGAATCCTTCATCACGGCCAACTCGATGCCTTCAAAACGGGCCCTCTTCATCATCTCGTCGAGCTAAAAAGTCAGGTTGGATGAAGAGGGACGGTGATGCCAGGATGTGTCAGATGCTCAGGGCATTGTGAGCAAAGTTGAACCATTTCATGGTGGAACGTTTTGGTTTTGAAACACCGCCCGCTAGAATCTTAAACTCTGGTTAGGGTTTCACATTAGGATTTCACTCTTTCACTAGGGTTTCAAACTCGGGTTAGGGTTTCAAAGTAGGGTTTTAAATTTGGGTTAGGGTTTCACTGTGGGGTTTAAAATTGGGTGAGTGTTTCAAAGTAGCCTCTAAAATTAGGTTTAGGGTTTCAAATTAGGATTCAGCTCCGGTTCGGGTTTCATATTAACATTTCAAACTATTGGTAGGGTTTCAAAGGATGGCTTTAAATTAGTGTTAGAGTTTTAGGATAAGGGTGTCAAAGGTACGGTATTAAAGAAGGGTTTTAAACTAGGGTTGGGGTTTTAACGTTGGTAGGGTTTCAAAATAGTGTTTCAAATTCGGGTTAGGGTTTTAAATGAGGGAATAGGTTTCAAAGTAGAGCTCGGGTTTTAATGTTGGCTTTTAAACTGGGGTTAGGGTTTCAAATTTGGATGTGGATTTTAAAATTGGGTTTGGAATTCGGGTTTTCAACTAGGGTTCGGGTTTCCGAGTAGGGTTTGAAATTGCCTGAGAAACAAACGAAACGGGAATGAATTCAAAAAGAAAAGGGGCGGAGCTAACAAGCACACCTTTTGGCCAGTACATTCCTCTCCGACTAAAGCTTCAGATCCAGTTCGCTGGTGAAACCCAAAGTCTCCATGCTCATTGTGTTGTTTTGGGTTTCCCCCGCCTATCTCATCAGCCCTGGCGCACGGACGCCGTAATGAGGTTATCCCGCCATACATGACTCGCATGAACAGGCCGTATAATTGGCTCGTGTGGCCAGTCTGCTGTTAAATAACTTCGATTCTGCCCACAGGGATGAAGCTGACCGGCTGGGCCAGATGGGCGCGTCGTCGTTATGATCATCCCATTTCTGGTTCGCCGCGCCTCCGTTGTCCGTCTCTGTCACAGTAAATAAAATCCCTGCAGTTATTTTACAGCGATGCGAGCGCTGCGTGATTGCAGAGTCCTAAATCGCCTTTTCGCCATTTTTAAAAACTGTCTCGCTTTGGTGCCGAGGAAACAACGTGGGTTGAGGAGCGTCATTCAGACAAAAGTAGTCCTTGGCCGCTATGTTGTGGCATTTGTCGGCAGTCACAGACCCTTTAGGAGGGGGTGTCAATAACTTTTTTTGACTTTTGATTTTCATGACAGACCTCGGTCCCTATCCGCCACAAACAGGAGCTCGGCATTGCGAAGATCCAGAGCCACTTTCAAGCGACAGCTCGAATCCAGCCGGTGGACAAGGTTGTCTGAAGCATCGCACGGAAACGCCGACGCCCCCCATGCGTATGACGCTCCTCCTTGTCACCTCAAAGGCAAAAGGTAAGCGAAGCCGGAACCGCGTTTTTGGATGCTCAGATGTTTTGGACGTCGCTCGTCAAAAACACACACATGTTTACAAGGCCTCGCCTACTTGGCTGTGATGTTTTATCTTTCCTGAGCGCTCCCAAAAGCAACGGCGACCGAACAAATACAAAGCTAGCCTTTTCCGTGCTGTGCTGACGCAGCAAAAGAAATAAATAAAATATTTGGAGGTGGAACAAAAGCCAGCGCGCACCTCTGGGACTCAAAAGACTCAGTGGGAAGGAAACTGCAGAGCGACTTGAAGGGAGGATGAATTTTTCATGAGGCCAGGGGGGCTTCTGCTGCCAGAATCCAGGTTGCTATAACACCCTGTTATTTAAGTTAAGATGAAGAAGTGACTTGCTCATAAATTATGCATTGATTTAACCTTATTGCCTCAAACGAGGAAATAATGTTCCCATTCCCTTCTCGAGTGGCCGCCTACCATGCTCTGCTCTGTTTCCTAGAGAGAGAGAGAGACTTTCATCGGCAAGATCGTGGAGCTCAAATCAACTTTGAAATCAAAGATGTATCGCTGAGGGGCAGCGCTGAGGGCGTGTTTGGAATGATTTCTGGTGGGCCACTCTGGGCTTCGCTCTTTGTGGAGTTGAGCGCATCTTAAGTCAATCTCAAAGTCGGGAACTCTTTGGATCTCGGAGCGCACGCTCGAGGAGTGAGGCTTTATGAACAGACTTTTGCACCCCAGGTATCCCAAAAAATTGTTGGGTCAGCCGTGCATTTTCTAATTCGCTTATCCTCGCGAGGGTCGTGGGGATGCTGGAGCCCAACCCAGCCGACTTCGGACAGTAGGCGGGGGACACCCTGAACCGGTTGCCCGCCAATCACAGAGACGAACGACCACCCACTCTCACAATCACACCTACAAACATTTTAAAGTGTTCCATTAACCTGCCATGCATGTTTTTTGGAATGCGGGAGGAAACCGGAGTACCCGGAGAAAACCCACGCAGGCGCGCAGAGAACACGCAAACTCCACACAGGAAGGCCGGAGCCAGAATCGAACCCTGCACTGTGAGGTCGACGTGCTAACCGCTTGACCACCGTGCCGGCTATAATTGGGTAAAAAAATGAAAATAAAAAATAAATTCTTGGGTTAGTTTGCCCCACGAATAAAACAACACATTTGGGTCATTCAGTGCAAAACAAACAAGCATGCATTCGTGACACCCGCGCGACAAAGAACTCACAAGTGACCGTTGGGGCAGTGACTCTTTTAGCGCATCACGCATTAGCGTGACAGCTGGAAATTTTGACGGGTCTGCTGCATGTCAGAGCGTTCCCTCGCGTTGGTCAGAGGTCAGAGGTCGCAACCCGTCACCTCGCACAAAATGGAGCAACCCCACATAGGATGGGGGCCCTGCGCACATGCGGGAGGGGAGGGGCAGATCTGGCAACCCAGCTAACACAATACAACCACACGTGAAAATATTTCATACCATCTTACGAAAGCACAGCACCAAAATACGCTCCTGGCGTCCCCAAAAGACCCCACCTTTCAATTCTCCTCTCTACCTTTGCCGCAGAATCACCTGGGACAGGCTGCAGCCCACTCGCCAGCCTGAGGACAGACCCCATCGAAAAGGAACGGACGGATGTTTCAAGCGAGCCCGTCCACTCATCGGGATTCCGTCGGCAAATGCCCGCAGGCCGCCCTGCGCTGGAGAGAGCCGGGAGGACTCGCCCCCTCCGCTGCCGTTGCTGACCCCATCTTGGCTCGGAAAAGGGATTCATTAGGAGGAGTTAATGACTTTGTTGTGACTTGACAACAGTGTCCTCGGTTGACAGTGACCTCCCGTTCGAACGGCCGCCATTATTGGCACCCTTTGCGTTTTGTGACACGGACAGAAACAGTTGCCAGGTGTCTGCAGAAAACTTGAGTGGCGTCTTTCAACCAGCACCTCCCATCCTATCACCCCCCCCCCCCACCTGCTCCCCCTTTACCGCAGCTTGTTCCAACACGGTGTAGGGCCTTTGTGTTCTAGTAACGACCAAGGTTGGAACTGGCGGGTTGCCGATCGCAATTCCAGCCTCAACTTGAAAAAATGAAAGCAACAGAAAAAGCTTGATTGTGCTTTTCACTCTTGGAGGCAACAAGCTGTCGAATTCCGCCCGCCCGTTAGGCCTGCGGCAAATCCTAAGACGTTTTCATCTGTGACAGAGCACGCACAAAGATCAGCGATCAGTCAGTCAGCCATTCATCAGTTTTGTTTGTATCGCCTTCGATAATCTTAGTGCGGAGTGCCAGGCCAACACGTCACGGTCCTGCCCCGCCCTCCATCCTAAAACGATGGCCTCCCAGGCGGAACCCTCACACGCTCCCTCCAAAACAAAGAGGAATAGAAACTCACGGATAGGCGCCGATGTTTCCCGGGTGTTGAAAAATGGCAGAGTCATCGACAACGGGGAGGGCATACTTTGATTTATTTACAGAGACCATCCGCGCTCTCACTCACACGAGGGACAATTTCGAGTGCTCAAACAGCCTGCCGTGCATGTTTTTGGAATGTGGGAAGAAACCGGAGTACCCGGAGAAAACCCACGCAGGCCCTGGGGAGAACATCCAAACTCCACACAGGGAGGCCAGAGCAGGAATTGAACCCACAACCTCTGCCCTGTGAGGTCGATGCGCTAACCACTGGTAAATATCGAACCTGTTTCATATTTCGGATTGTCAACCATATTTGGGAAGAAGCTCGTCTTAACGCACCTCAGACAGAGAGAAAATCTGATGAGACATTAAGCAACTGATCGGCGTTTGATGTCCTTGGCAAGTCGAAATCGTGACGAAAACAAGCCGGCTGTTGACGCGCGTGGCCGACCTTGGTGTACGTTTTACAATCCGCGCGTCGGATGAACGTGGACGGTCGTTATTTTTCTGAGGGGCCCGTGATTTTCCGACAGGGCCGCACAGTTTCACTCTAAGATCCTCCGGTAAGCTTCGAATTTCACGATCCCTTCAGGATTCTTTGGTGTTCGAGGCCCCCACAACTGTTATGTTTCGGTTTGTGACCAACAGGTGGCACTGTGGGGCTTTTCCCTGCAGCTGCACACCTGTTGGTCGTTAAGTAATTAGTGGCATAAAAGGACAAACAACTCTTGCTCTTTGCTGCTGTCAGGTTTGTTTGTCCGTCATGTTTCTGTTATTGGTGGTTTTGAGCTTCAGTCGTGGTTTTTGTTGGAGACTTTGTTTGCTTAGGATTTAGTTTTCTGTGTTTTATCAATACACTTCTTCAAATACACCCGGCTCCTCCATCCTGCCTGCTTTTAGGGGTCCACCACCACCCCGCAAGATGTGACAACAACATCATGGCTCTTCCACCATTCGAAAAAAGAAAAAGAAAAAGAAAATCCATAGTTTCCCCTGATAGACTGGAGGTTTGTCCAGGTACTGCTTGGCAGGGATCGCAGATGCCAATTGCAGTGGCCAGAATTATATGACAGCGGACCCTTCAAAATCCAAGATGGCGGGTGTGCCAAAAACAGTGTTCGGAGCTGCACGTTAACCTTTTCAGTCTTTTGAAAACACGAGGGCTCTTTGCTTTTTTGCTCTTTCAGAAGCAGTTTGATGATACTTGCAGCGGGGGGGGGCGTGAAGACCGACGTGGATCGATATCCTCGTTAAAGCTTACAGCGCGCAGAATTTCATAGCAACCTCTCAGTGGCAATAACGCTTTGGTCACTTCTCTTTACTCGTATGCGTCTGATCCTCGGGGCAGCGGCAACATACCTGACCATTGTGTGTGTGTGATAAACAACTTCACGCTACTTGATAAATAATCCAGCAGAAACACAGCATCCTGACAGAGCTATGAAAGTTTTATGGGCTCTGCTGCGGCGAGCGCCAGACACGAGGCGGGCAGTCGGTGAGAATTCTAATACGGCTCCGCTTCTTATCCAGAGGCCGGCTCGCTCATTTTCTCTCTCTCTCTTTCTTTATCCTCAATACACAAAAGAGAAGCTTCTGTCTCTGACCTCTGTGTGTTCTGCTTACAAATTGCTTTTTGCCGAGATGTAAACACGAAAGCAAAGGTACAAACTTTTGATACTTGGCGAGCCGGCCCGGGACCGAGGGTGTGGCTCCGCTCGTGCGAGTGGAGATAGAAATATTTTATCTGCCCAATTAAAAAAAAAAAAAAATAATAATAATGATGATCATGACAATGCAGCCAAACTAATTTGAAGATATTGCGTAACGCAGCAAGACGATGAGCCAAAAAGACACGACTGCCAAAACAACAAAAGGAGACCATCAGGGGAAAGAAGCGGCTGGGTTTAGATTAGCCATGTCAATCACCAGACTTGAACCCCAAAGAGCGTGCATTTTATTTCCGCTGAGACAGACCGTTGCCTTTGGTCCTTGCATAAATCTTACGTACTCTGCAGCCATGTCGTCCTTAAGTCGACAAAAAAGAAAAAAAACGAGGCAGTTGCGCTGCTGAAAATGAGCGTTTTTGCTGGAGTGAGATGTAAACACTTGACCACTCAGAGAAAAGCCATTGTGCAACCCCCCAGCTGCCTGCAACAGTTTTTTTTTTTTTGCTTGCTGGCAGCACAAACTTGCTGAAGGGTGCTGGTGGATGATCACCAGTACGAAGACATCAAAAAGAAGAAAAGTGGAATGGAGAGAGGCGGGGGGAAGGGGCTGGGGGTGTGGGGAGACAACATATTGTGATCGTTATTGCAGCAGAATATGTTGGAGGCTCGGCGTATTTTGAAGCCTCCGCAAACATCAAGCAATCATCGTCGCCATTTTTGACGGTCAAATTGTTGCGCAGGATTAGCAGCAAGTCAGCAGTCAGAACATGCCAAATCCTTACAGGGGGGGTGGGGGCGGTTCAAATCAGACATGCGAATCACGAGCCCACTTCTTTAATAACAAGTCGAGCAACTTTTTGGTGCTGCGAAAGGCTTCGTTGAGATTTCCGTCAGACTGCAAACGAATGGCGCTTGCGCGTAGCCACACTGTAATCCGATGCTAATGCCGTGCTAGCAACGTAGCTCCGCTCACTTTTGGCTTTGACGCCGTCGTACGCCCGTTTTTGTCTGAATTGACAATGGCAGCTTCTTGGGCAACCTTAAAGTTGCCAAAGTAGCTAAAGTCGCTAATGCTGTTAGCCAACGCTCATCCCTGACACCACCGCAGCCCTGCTTACCTTCCGGCATTTGAGATAACAATGTTTCCGTGCGGTTCAGCCAACGGCCTCCAGAAATTGCTTGAAAAATGGCGAAACACCGAACCGGGCGGCCAAGCCATTGGATGGAGAATCTTGGTGCAGAGAAAACAAAACGCGAGAAAACACGATATCAAACAGAAAATCGAGACAAAAAACAAACAAATCGCAATGCCGACGGCTCACTCGCAGGGATTTGTCAAAACGCAGCAGACAACAAAACATTCAGTGAAGCCACTTGTGTCATTTCGGATTTGATTGGTGGACAGACACTGCATAAAACGTCACCTCGAAGGGACGTACATGTCGTATTAGCACGAAACATCCGGCAAACCATTTCGGTGGCGCTCGAAAGGAGCCTTGTGCTAATCAACCACAATTCGAAAACGAACGCTTCTCCGCGCCGTCCGACACGCTTCGACACGCGACAGGATACGCTTTTGTCGCAGTGTTCGTCTCCAAGCGCACCTCGTCAAATCGATGCCGACAGTCCGCGAGCTCTGGCGGCAGCGTCGGCCTCACGCCTCCGCCCCCACAAAAAAAGAAACGATAGGCATCTTATATAAGTGCAGGCAGCCGGAGGGAAAAAAAAAATGCATCTCCGTTGCTTCAGAGACGCTTCCGGGGAGGGAGGACGAGGCGAGGGGGAATGTGAGCCGAGAAACAAACTTGCCGTTTGTTATTATCGGGAGTAGTCGTCGTGCGATTTGCTAATCAGGCGCTCTCTTATTTCACATACAAGCAATTTCCCAGACACAATATTTGTCTTGTGGCGTGTGATGAATGGCGTTGAAGAGGCAGAAGTTCTATAGGAAATAATTGGTCCCGCTCTGTGTCGCGCTGTGAGGCCTTGTAGCTGCGAAGCGGCGCTTCGCAGATGGCGGATGAGTAATGGCGGCGGGGCGGACGGCGGCGGCGCTCCAATATTAATCTCTCTTTAACTCCGTCGGAAAGGACGAAGCGCAAATGCATCAACGTAGCAACGAGGCTGAGACACACAAACACGCACACGCACACGCGTGCGCACACACACACACACACACACACACACACACACACACACACACACTTCTGCTTCCACGTGATGTCCTTCGTCCGGACAGTCCTCAGTTGAACATGTCACGCCGTGAGCGATGGGATGAGTCAGCTGGTGAGGACAGAAAAGGGGCGGGTCATCTCTTTTGGTACCCCAACAGGAGCGGAAAAATCCCATTTTTTGAAAAGCTGGTGTATGCTGGTGATTATTTAGGATTTCAGGGGTCCTGAAAAAAACTTAGGAGGGACCCCTGGAATGCTAGAAAAAATTTAATAAATGCTACCCCCACCCCCACCCCAACACCAATTTCACCTATTGACACCAAATTTGGTTGACAGGACAAATGAAGAGTAGACCATTTTAATGGTCCTGTCAATTTGTCCTGTTAATTTTGGAGGGGGGGCTGGGGACCCCATTTTTCATGGAAAACACTTTTTGGCAATGTATCCCCCCTCCACAAATCACAGACTGTCAACCTTTTCCCCCCTCCACAAGTCACAGACTTGTGGAGGGGGGAAAGGTTGACAGGAAAGTGCCAAAAAGTACATTTTAATTCAAGGTGGTCTGCAAAACCGTCACGTGATTTAAAAAAAAAAAAAAAAATCCGAAAACATGCTATGGATTCAGGTGTCCTGTCTGGGCAAACGTGATTGGACTAAAAAAAAGGTTCTGATGCAAAGAAACAGTTTGAGCTCTATGCCGCTCATCCTTGAGCTGGGGAAAATATTTTCCTCTTTTGGTAAAACTTCGACAATGTATGAAGTTTTCACGTCTTGTTTTTTTTTTTTTTCGACTTGATGGTAGATCACTGCAACATTTCTGCGCAACAGCCGTTGTCAATGATTGGAGATGTAACCTTTCGCAGTTGACGTGATTCATTAATCATTGAACGTGTAGAAAATTACATCAAGTGTACTTTGCCGCTTTAATTGAAGCGACATCGGAAGGTGCCATTTTGAACAACGCGTTTCCCCCGTCGTCCCTTTGTGAGGCTCGATAAAGGATTAAATATTCACAAGTAGTACATGCAGCACAACGGCAAGATGAAAAAAAAAGTGTACTCTGAATGAAGAGCAACATACATCAATGAAATAGAAACATTTGTCAAGGACTTGAAGTATTATATTTTGGGATAAAGTCTGATTTTAGTAAGCATGGAGAGGCAACAAATGCTAATTTTCCAGTGGTCAATGCAGTGTATTACTTTTAAATGTATTAAATATGGAATCAGATCAATGTTCAGTACCAAAAGAAAAGTCTGATTAATTCTATTATGCATTCATATCTTTTATTTCCCCCAATGGGACAGATTTCGTGCAACGGCCACAAGCCACAAAGTAAATCCTGCTCCCATATTTTGCCAATGATCACGATCATATCACATCAGCAATGATTGTGAGTTGAAAGTCACGATAGTGCAGGATTATTCTGTTACATTTTCATGATGGGCGGTTGATGAGGACGCCAAAAAAGGCTTTTTCCAGTGATATATCACAGTATCATCACTGGTATCATGATGGACGGCCGATGAGGACGCCAAAAAGGCTTGTTTGCAGTGATATATCACAGTATCAACACTGGTATCATGATGGGCGGCGATGAGGACGCCAAAAAGGCTTGTTTCCAGTGATATATCACCGTATCAACACTGGTATCGTGTTGATATCACTGGTATCGTGTTGATATTGTGCACCTTAGTGATATCGCTATTGGAGCCCACTCCCTCTTCTTCTGCCATTTTCACTTGCACTTTCCACTCAACCAGTCAACCTCATTGTGGACAGACAGCCTGACTCTTAAAGGACTCGAAAGTTGGCAGCTGACAAGGTTTTGTCAATCCGCTCATGAAGTAATTGCGCAGAGTTTGGTGAGCAAAAAAAAGCAGCCCGCAGATGTCTGTGGCAACACGCTGCTATTTATAAGCTAACTTTCACCCAAGATGTCAGGTGAGAGCACGGAGGGTCCTAGTCACCCGTGACGACACCCCGCCGCCCTCCCTTGCCTCCCTTTCCCTCTCCTCTTACCAACTGAGCAGCCTGGGCGACGTCATACTCGCATACGTCCAACACGGCCCACGGCGAGCTGCTACGCGTCACTTCACCGGGCGAAAGGCGCAGAGAGGAGACAGCTTAGATCTCATTAGCCAATTACCGAGGCACTTCATCAACATCTACACCGCGCTCGCCGGCCTCGGGTGCTTCCTCCCTCCCACTCGCCGTCGACAGCCGTCATCCTCGCTCTCGTCTCACGGGGGGGAAATTTTTAAAAAAGGGAGGGCCAACAACATCGTACAGGTTGAATTCCCGGCTGCAGCGTTCGTGAGACGAACATCTTGAACATGCGTGGCGGACGATTCTCATGTACCGAGTGAAAAGAACAATTGGGACCGTTCATCATCTATTTGATGTATTTTGACAAAAGCGTGCCACAGATAACATTAAAAAAATGTCATGGTGAAACATGCAGAATGACTCCTTGAATGTTCACAGTGTGGATGTTTGCTGTGTCTTACTTTTTTGACTGCATGTTGGGAGGACACCATATTGCGTTGACACCTACAGTGTGTGATGAATTTCCATTTCTTTTTTTTTTTTAAATCCAGCAATTACTGTAAAACCAGAACAACATTAAAAAAAAAAGATATCTGGATGACTTATAACCGAACACAAACAAATTTAGCCTCGCCAAAATGAGTTGAAAGCACCGCTAGCTTAATGCTAACGTCTCTATAAAAGTAAATGGAATCTGAATGCTAATGGGTATCTGAACAAATGTAATTACCGTACTGGAATTTTGTTTTCTTCTAAACATTGTGCAAAACTTATTATGATACCGGAACAATAAATAAATAACACTCACAGCTAGACCAACACTTTCAATAAATATTAGCGTCCTTGCTATCTGTCACACTCCGACTTCCTGTTATGTGAACAATAAAGTCACAGAATTAACATTATTTATCATCAAGCCCCGTGTTAACCTAAGACCACAAAACAGACCCTTACATACCGTCACGATGACGTTTTGTCGTCTTGTGTGTTCCATTTTCAAGATTTGAATCAATTTTATATTTATTTATTACCATTATAATCTATCCTCTTACATTTGTTTCACTGACTGGCTGGGAGAAGTCACACCGCGGTGCAACTGCCTTTTAGTAACTTGAGTACATAGAATACATTTATGTATGTAATTACCATCTCTTTTATGAATAGTTAGTGTGAAACAAATCAAGCAAATCACAACTCATGAGGTGCATAATATTGTTTTGAGTCCATTTCCAGGGGTGATAGTGTCTCTTTGTGTGACAGCTGGACAGATTGCTCATTTAAAGCTGCCGTTAAACGCTCTGGAGATGTTACACACTGACTACCGATAAATGCACTCAAATGAAAGTCAGTGATAGGAAGCTATTTGGCGACACTTTGTGACCCGGCACAACCTGCAGAGAATCAAATACAGATTCCAAAACGCCAGTGTGAGGCTGAAAGAGTGACACGGTCATCTCGCTTCAAGATGTTTATCTTCAGCATCCAATCAAAGGCCAGTATGGCTTCCCTCCGCCTTTCAACGTCGTCGTGGCAGCTCCAATCTGTGCCACCTGCCTTTAAAAAAATAAAGAAATCAAACTTGTCTCTTCTGGTCTCAAATAAAGCAACGTGCCTCGCTGGAGATGGAGGAATGGAGCGGATTCTCTCGAAGCTTTTAGCGTTGCATCTCCAAGAGGGAAGGTATTGTGTGTGTGTGTGTGTGTCTGTGTGTGTGTGTGTGTGTGCGTGCACGCGTGTGTGTGTGTGTGTGTGTGTGTGTGTGTGTGTGTGTGTGTGTGTGTGTGTGTGTGTGTGTGTGTGTGTGTTTCAGACAATGACAGCTGCAAATATTTGAAAAAACATGCCTGGCAACTTTCAGGTGGCAGGAAAACGATTGGCAACGACTGAAAATAGACAAAAACGTCCAAGTCTACTCCAATAGGTTGAGGGTTTTTTTCCAATTTTCTGTGGAAGGGAAATCAATTGTGTGGATGTAGTAGCTACATTTTAAATTAATGCGCAATCATCATCATTTACTATATATGGACGTTTTGGGGTTTTTTTACTAAAAACGCCTTATGCATGGTCGTTTTTTCGGCTAAAAACACCTTACTATACACGGTCGTTTTTTCGTCTAAAAACGCCTTACTATATATGGTCGTTTTTTTCGGGCTAAAAACGCCTTACTATACATGGTCGTTTTTTGGGGCTAAAAACGCCTTACTATACATGGTCGGCTTTTTTCGGTTAAAAACGCCTTACTATACACGGTCGTTTTTAGTCTAAAACGCCTTACTATACATGGTCGTTTTTTCGCTAAAAACACCTTACTATACACGGTCGTTTTTCGTCTAAAAACGCCTTACTATACATGGTCTTTTTTTCGGCTAAAAACGCCTTACTATACATGGTCGTTTTTTGGGCTAAAACGCCTTACTATACATGGTCGTTTTTAGGCTAAAAACACCTTACTATACACGGTCGTTTTTCGTCTAAAACGCCTTACTATACATGGTCTTTTTTTTTGGGCTAAAAACGCCTTAGTATACATGGTCGTTTTTTCGGCTAAAAACACCTTACTATACATGGTCGTTTTTTTCGGGCTAAAAACACCTTACTATACATGGTTGTTTTTTTGGGCTAAAAACGCCTTACTATACATGGTCGTTTTTTTGGGGCTAAAACACCTTAGTATACATGGTCGTTTTTTTCGGGCTAAAAACGCCTTACTATACATGGTCGTTTTTTGGGGCTAAAAATGCCTTACTATACATGGTCGTTTTTTTCGGGCTAAAAACGCCTTACTATACATGGTCTTTTTTTTGGGGCTAAAAACGCCTTAGTATACATGGTCGTTTTTACGGCTAAAAACACCTTACTATACATGGTCGTTTTTGGGCTAAAACGCCTTACTATACATGGTTGTTTTTGGGCTAAAACGCCTTACTATACATGGTCGTTTTTGGGGCTAAAAATGCCTTACTATACATGGTCGTTTTTTGGCTAAAACGCCTTACTATACATGGTCGTTTTTGGGGCTAAAAATGCCTTACTATACATGGTCGTTTTTGGGCTAAAAACACCTTACTATACATGGTCGTTTTTTCGCCTAAAACGCCTTACTATACATGGTCGTTTTTCGGGCTAAAACGCCTTACTATACATGGTCGTTTTTGGGCTAAAACGCCTTACTATACATGGTCGTTTTTGGGCTAAAACGCCTTACTATACATGGTCGTTTTTGGGCTAAAACGCCTTACTATACATGGTCGTTTTTGGGGCTAAAATGCCTTACTATACATGGTCGTTTTTGGGCTAAAACGCCTTACTATACATGGTCTTTTTGGGGCTAAAACGCCTTGGTATACATGGTCGTTTTTGGCTAAAACACCTTACTATACATGGTCGTTTTTGGGCTAAAACGCCTTACTATACATGGTTGTTTTTGGGCTAAAACGCCTTACTATACATGGTCGTTTTTGGGGCTAAAACACCTTACTATACATGGTCGTTTTTTGGCTAAAACGCCTTACTATACATGGTCGTTTTTGGGCTAAAACGCCTTACTATACATGGTTGTTTTTGGGCTAAAACGCCTTACTATACATGGTCGTTTTTGGGCTAAAACGCCTTACTATACATGGTCGTTTTTGGGGCTAAAACGCCTTACTATACATGGTCGTTTTTGGCTAAAAACACCTTACTATACATGGTCGTTTTTTCGGCTAAAAACGCCTTACTATACATGGTTGTTTTTGGGCTAAAACGCCTTACTATACATGGTCGTTTTTGGGGCTAAAATGCCTTACTATACATGGTCGTTTTTTCGGCTAAAACGCCTTACTATACATGGTCGTTTTTGGGGCTAAAATGCCTTACTATACATGGTCGTTTTTTCGCTAAAAACACCTTACTATACATGGTCGTTTTTAGGCTAAAAACGCCTTACTATACATGATCGTTTTTTGGGCTAAAACGCCTTACTATACATGGTCGTTTTTGGGGCTAAAAACGCCTTACTATACATGGTCGTTTTTGGGCTAAAAACGCCTTACTATACATGGTCGTTTTTGGGCTAAAACGCCTTACTATACATGGTCGTTTTTTGGCTAAAACGCCTTACTATACATGGTCGTTTTTGGGGCTAAAATGCCTTACTATACATGGTCGTTTTTGGCTAAAACGCCTTACTATACATGGTCTTTTTTGGGCTAAAACGCCTTACTATACATGGTCGTTTTTTGGGCTAAAACGCCTTACTATACATGGTCGTTTTTGGGGCTAAAACGCCTTACTATACATGGTCGTTTTTGGGCTAAAACGCCTTACTATACATGGTCTTTTTGGGGCTAAAACGCCTTACTATACATGGTCGTTTTTAGGCTAAAAACACCTTACTATACATGGTCGTTTTTGGGCTAAAACGCCTTACTATACATGGTCGTTTTTGGGCTAAAAACGCCTTACTATACATGGTCGTTTTTTGGCTAAAAACACCTTACTATACATGGTCGGTTTTTTTGGGCTAAAAACGCCTTACTATACATGGTCGTTTTTTTGGGGCTAAAACACCTTAGTATACATGGTCGTTTTTTGGGCTAAAAACACCTTACTATACATGGTCGTTTTTGGGCTAAAACGCCTTACTATACATGGTCGTTTTTGGGGCTAAAACACCTTACTATACATGGTCGTTTTTGGCTAAAAACGCCTTACTATACATGGGTTTTTTGGCTAAAACGCCTTACTATACATGGTCGTTTTTGGGCTAAAACGCCTTACTATACATGGTCGTTTTTTGGGCTAAAACGCCTTACTATACATGGTCGTTTTTTGGCTAAAACACCTTACTATACATGGTCGTTTTTTTCGGCTAAAAACGCCTTACTATACATGGTCGTTTTTTGGGGCTAAAAACGCCTTACTATACATGGTCGTTTTTTGGGGCTAAAAATGCCTTACTATTCATGGTCGTTTTTTCGGCTAAAAACACCTTACTATACATGGTCGTTTTTTTCGGCTAAAAACGCCTTACTATACATGGGTTTTTTTTGGGGCTAAAAACGCCTTACTATACATGGTCGTTTTTTTCGGGCTAAAAATACCTTACTATACATGGGTCGTTTTTTCGGCTAAAAACACCTTACTATACACGGTCGTTTTTTTCGGCTAAAAACGCCTTACTATACATGGTCGTTTTTTGGGGCTAAAAATGCCTTACTATACATGGTCGTTTTTTTCGGGCTAAAAACGCCTTACTATACATGGTCGTTTTTTGGGGCTAAAACGCCTTACTATACATGGTCGTTTTTGGGCTAAAAACACCTTACTATACATGGTCGTTTTTGGGCTAAAACGCCTTACTATACATGGTCGTTTTTGGGCTAAAAACGCCTTACTATACATGGTCGTTTTTGGGGCTAAAATGCCTTACTATACATGGTCGTTTTTCGCTAAAAACACCTTACTATACATGGTCGTTTTTGGGCTAAAACGCCTTACTATACATGGTCGTTTTTGGGCTAAAACGCCTTACTATACATGGTCGTTTTTGGGGCTAAAACGCCTTACTATACATGGTCGTTTTTGGGCTAAAAACGCCTTACTATACATGGTCGTTTTTTTGGGCTAAAAACGCCTTACTATACATGGTCGTTTTTGGGGCTAAAATGCCTTACTATACATGGTCGTTTTTGGGCTAAAACGCCTTACTATACATGGTCTTTTTTGGGGCTAAAACGCCTTACTATACATGGTCGTTTTTTCGCTAAAAACACCTTACTATACATGGTCGTTTTTTCGGCTAAAACGCCTTACTATACATGGTCGTTTTTTGGGCTAAAACGCCTTACTATACATGGTCGTTTTTGGGCTAAAACACCTTACTATACATGGTCGTTTTTTCGGCTAAAACGCCTTACTATACATGGTCGTTTTTTTCGGCTAAAACGCCTTACTATACATGGTTGTTTTTTTGGGCTAAAAACGCCTTACTATACATGGTCGTTTTTGGGGCTAAAAACGCCTTACTATACATGGTCGTTTTTTTGGGGCTAAAAACGCCTTACTATACATGGTCGTTTTTTCGGCTAAAAACACCTTACTATACATGGTCGTTTTTTTCGGGCTAAAAACGCCTTACTATACATGGTTGTTTTTTTGGGCTAAAACGCCTTACTATACATGGTCGTTTTTTGGGGCTAAAAATGCCTTACTATACATGGTCGTTTTTTTCGGGCTAAAAACGCCTTACTATACATGGTCGTTTTTTGGGGCTAAAAATGCCTTACTATACATGGTCGTTTTTTCGGCTAAAAACACCTTACTATACACGGTCGTTTTTTCGTCTAAAAACGCCTTACTATACATGGTCGTTTTTGGGCTAAAACGCCTTACTATACATGGTCGTTTTTGGGGCTAAAACGCCTTACTATACATGGTCGTTTTTGGGCTAAAACGCCTTACTATACATGGTCGTTTTTGGGCTAAAACGCCTTACTATACATGGTCGTTTTTTTCGGGCTAAAAACGCCTTACTATACATGGTCGTTTTTTTGGGGCTAAAAACGCCTTACTATACATGGTCGTTTTTTCGGCTAAAAACACCTTACTATACATGGTCGTTTTTTTCGGGCTAAAAACGCCTTACTATACATGGTCGTTTTTTTGGGCTAAAAACGCCTTACTATACATGGTCGTTTTTGGGGCTAAAACACCTTACTATACATGGTCGTTTTTGGGCTAAAACGCCTTACTATACATGGTCTTTTTTGGGGCTAAAACGCCTTACTATACATGGACGTTTTTTCGGCTAAAAACGCCTTACTATACATGGTCGTTTTTTGGGCTAAAAACGCCTTACTATACATGGTCATTTTTTGGCTAAAACTTCTTACTATACATGGATGTTTTTTTCGGCTAAAAACACCTTACTATACATGGTCGGTTTTTTTGGGCTAAAAACGCCTTACTATACATGGTCGTTTTTTTGGGGCTAAAACACCTTAGTATACATGGTCGTTTTTTCGGCTAAAAACACCTTACTATACATGGTCGTTTTTTTTGGGCTAAATACGCCTTACTATACATGGTCGTTTTTTGGGGCTAAAAACACCTTACTATACACGGTCGTTTTTTTCGGCTAAAAACGCCTTACTATACATGGGTTTTTTTCGCTAAAAACGCCTTACTATACATGGTCGTTTTTGGGGCTAAAACGCCTTACTATACATGGTCGTTTTTTGGGCTAAAAATACCTTACTATACATGGTCGTTTTTTCTAAAAAAACACCTTACTATACATGGTCGTTTTTTTCGCTAAAAACGCCTTACTATACATGGTCGTTTTTGGGGCTAAAACGCCTTACTATACATGGTCGTTTTTGGGGCTAAAAATGCCTTACTATACATGGTCGTTTTTGGGCTAAAAACACCTTACTATACATGGTCGTTTTTCGCTAAAACGCCTTACTATACATGGGTTTTTTGGGGCTAAAAACGCCTTACTATACATGGTCGTTTTTCGGCTAAAAATACCTTACTATACATGGTCGTTTTTTCGCTAAAAACACCTTACTATACATGGTCGTTTTTTCGCTAAAACGCCTTACTATACATGGTCGTTTTTGGGGCTAAAAATGCCTTACTATACATGGTCGTTTTTTGGCTAAAACGCCTTACTATACATGGTCGTTTTTGGGGCTAAAATGCCTTACTATACATGGTCGTTTTTTGGCTAAAAACGCCTTACTATACATGGTCTTTTTTGGGGCTAAAACGCCTTACTATACATGGTCGTTTTTTGGCTAAAAACACCTTACTATACATGGTCGTTTTTGGGCTAAAACGCCTTACTATACATGGTCGTTTTTGGGCTAAAACGCCTTACTATACATGGTCGTTTTTGGGGCTAAAATGCCTTACTATACATGGTCGTTTTTGGGCTAAAAACGCCTTACTATACATGGTCGTTTTTGGGGCTAAAAATGCCTTACTATACATGGTCGTTTTTTCGCTAAAAACACCTTACTATACATGGTCGTTTTTGGGCTAAAACGCCTTACTATACATGGTCGTTTTTGGGCTAAAAAGCCTTACTATACATGGTCGTTTTTTCGGCTAAAAACGCCTTACTATACATGGTCGTTTTTGGGCTAAAAATGCCTTACTATACATGGTCGTTTTTGGGGGCTAAAAACGCCTTACTATACATGGTCTTTTTGGGGCTAAAACGCCTTACTATACATGGTCGTTTTTCGGCTAAAAACACCTTACTATACATGGTTGTTTTTTCCGGGCTAAAAACACCTTACTATACATGGTTGTTTTTTTGGGCTAAAAACGCCTTACTATACATGGTCGTTTTTTGGGGCTAAAACACCTTACTATACATGGTCGTTTTTCGGCTAAAATGCCTTACTATACATGGTCGTTTTTGGGGCTAAAAATGCCTTACTATACATGGTCGTTTTTTCGGCTAAAAACGCCTTACTATACATGGTCTTTTTTGGGCTAAAAACGCCTTACTATACATGGTCGTTTTTGGGCTAAAAACACCTTACTATACATGGTCGTTTTTTTGGCTAAAACGCCTTACTATACATGGTCTTTTTGGGGCTAAAAACGCCTTACTATACATGGTCGTTTTTGGCTAAAAACACCTTACTATACATGGTTGTTTTTTGGGCTAAAACGCCTTACTATACATGGTCGTTTTTGGCTAAAAACACCTTACTATACATGGTCGTTTTTGGGGCTAAAAACGCCTTACTATACATGGTCGTTTTTGGGGCTAAAAACGCCTTACTATACATGGTCGTTTTTGGGGCTAAAACGCCTTACTATACATGGTCGTTTTTGAGGCTAAAAACGCCTTACTATACATGGTCGTTTTTGGGGCTAAAACGCCTTACTATACATGGTCGTTTTTGGGCTAAAAACACCTTACTATACATGGTCGTTTTTTGGGCTAAAACGCCTTACTATACATGGTCGTTTTTGGGGCTAAAACGCCTTACTATACATGGTCGTTTTTGGGGCTAAAACGCCTTACTATACATGGTCGTTTTTGGGCTAAAACGCCTTACTATACATGGTCGTTTTTGGGGCTAAAACACCTTACTATACATGGTCGTTTTTTGGGCTAAAACACCTTACTATACATGGTCGTTTTTGGGCTAAAACGCCTTACTATACATGGTCGTTTTTGGGGCTAAAACGCCTTACTATACATGGTCGTTTTTTGGGCTAAAACGCCTTACTATACATGGTCGTTTTTGGGGCTAAAACGCCTTACTATACATGGTCGTTTTTTGGGGCTAAAACGCCTTACTATACATGGTCGTTTTGGGGCTAAAAATGCCTTACTATACATGGTCGTTTTTTTCGGGCTAAAAACGCCTTACTATACATGGTCGTTTTTTGGGCTAAAAACGCCTTACTATACATGGTCGTTTTTGGGGCTAAAATGCCTTACTATACATGGTCGTTTTTTTGGGCTAAAACGCCTTACTATACATGGTCGTTTTTTGGGGCTAAAAATGCCTTACTATACATGGTCGTTTTTTTCGGGCTAAAAATACCTTACTATACATGGTCGTTTTTTCGGCTAAAAACACCTTACTATACACGGTCGTTTTTTTCGGCTAAAAACGCCTTACTATACATGGTCGTTTTTTGGGGCTAAAAACGCCTTACTATACATGGTCGTTTTTTTCAGGCTAAAACATGGTCGTTTTTTCGGCTCAAAACACCTTACTATACACGGTCTTTTTTTTCGGCTAAAAACGCCTTACTATACATGGTCGTTTTTTGGGGCTAAAAATGCCTTACTATACATGGTCGTTTTTTTCGGCTAAAAACGCCTTACTATACATGGTCGTTTTTTGGGGCTAAAAATGCCTTACTATACATGGTCGTTTTTTTCGGGCTAAAAATACCTTACTATACATGGTCGTTTATTCGGCTAAAAACACCTTATTATACACGGTCGTTTTTTTCGGCTAAAAACGGCTTACTATACATGGTCGTTTTTTGGGGCTAAAAACGCCTTACTATACATGGTCGTTTTTTGGGGCTAAACGCCTTACTATACATGGTCGTTTTTTGGGGCTAAAACGCCTTACTATACATGGTCGTTTTTTGGGGCTAAAAACGCCTTACTATACATGGTCGTTTTTTGGGGCTAAAAATGCCTTACTATACATGGTCGTTTTTGGGGCTAAAAACACCTTACTATACATGGTCGTTTTTGGGGCTAAAACGCCTTACTATACATGGTCGTTTTGGGGCTAAAACGCCTTACTATACATGGTCGTTTTTGGGCTAAAAATACCTTACTATACATGGGTCGTTTTTTGGCTAAAAACACCTTACTATACATGGTCGTTTTTGCTAAAAACGCCTTACTATACATGGTCGTTTTTGGGGCTAAAAATGCCTTACTATACATGGTCGTTTTTCGGCTAAAAACGCCTTACTATACATGGTCGTTTTTGGGGCTAAAAATGCCTTACTATACATGGTCGTTTTTTGGGGCTAAAAATGCCTTACTATACATGGTCGTTTTTTCGGCTAAAAACACCTTACTATACACGGTCGTTTTTTTCGGCTAAAAACGGCTTACTATACATGGTCGTTTTTTGGGGCTAAAAACGCCTTACTATACATGGTCGTTTTTTTCGGGCTAAAACATGGTCGTTTTTTTCGGCTCAAAACACCTTACTATACACGGTCTTTTTTTTCGGCTAAAAAAGCCTTACTATACATGGTCGTTTTGGGGCTAAAATGCCTTACTATACATGGTCGTTTTTTTCGGCTAAAAACGCCTTACTATACATGGTCGTTTTTTGGGGCTAAAAATGCCTTACTATACATGGTCGTTTTTTTCGGGCTAAAAATACCTTACTATACATGGTCGTTTTTTCGGCTAAAAACACCTTATTATACACGGTCGTTTTTTTCGGCTAAAAACGGCTTACTATACATGGTCGTTTTTTGGGGCTAAAAACACCTTACTATACATGGTCGTTTTTGTCGGGCTAAAAACGCCTTACTATACATGGCCTTTTTTTGGGGCTAAAAACACCTTAGTATACATGGTCGTTTTTTCGGCTAAAAACACCTTACTATAGATGTTTTTTTTCGGGCTAAAAACGCCTTACTATACATGGTCGTTTTTTGGGGCTAAAAACGCCTTACTATACATGGTCGTTTTTTTTGGGCTAAAAACGCCTTACTATACATGGTCGTTTTTTGGGGCTAAAAACGCCTTACTATACATGGTCGTTTTTTTCGGGCTAAAAACGCCTTACTATATACATGGTCGTTTTTTTGGGGCTAAAAATACCTTACTATACATGGTCGTTTTTTCGGCTAAAAACACCTTACTATACATGGTCGTTTTTTGGGGCTAAAAACGCCTTACTATACATAGTCGTTTTTTAAAAAATGGGGCTAAAACGCCTTACTATACATGGTCGTTTTTTGGGCTAAAAACGCCTTACTATACATGGTCGTTTTTTTCGGGCTAAAAACGCCTTACTATACATGGTCGTTTTTTGGGGCTAAAAATGCCTTACTATACATGGTCGTTTTTTGGGGCTAAAAACGCCTTACTATACATGGTCGTTTTTTGGGGCTAAAAACGCCTTACTATACATTGTCGTTTTTTTCGGGCTAAAAATACCTTACTATACATGGTCGTTTTTTCGGCTAAAAACACCTTACTATACACGGTCGTTTTTTTCGGCTAAAAACGCCTTACTATAAATGGTCGTTTTTTGGGCTAAAATCGCCTTACTATACACGGTCGTTTTTTTCGGCTAAAAACGCCCTACTATACATGGTCGTTTTTTCGGCTAAAAACACCTTACTATACATGGTCGTTTTTTTTGGGCTAACAACGCCTTACTATACATGGTCGTTTTTTGGGGCTAAAAATGCCTTACTATACATGGTCGTTTTTTGGGGCTAAAAACGCCTTACTATACATGGTCGTTTTTTTTGGGGCTAAAAACACCTTAGTATACATGGTCGTTTTTTCGGCTAAAAACACCTTACTATAGATGGTGGTTTTTTTCGGGCTAAAAACGCCTTACTATACATTGTCGTTTTTTTCGGGCTAAAAATACCTTTACTATACATGGTTGTTTTTTTGGGCTAAAAACGCCTTACTATACATGGTCGTTTTTTTCGGGCTAAAAACGCCTTACTATACATTGTCGTTTTTTTCGGGCTAAAAATACCTTACTATACATGGTCGTTTTTTCGGCTAAAAACACCTTACTATCCATTGTCGTTTTTTTCGGGCTAAAAATACCTTACTATACACGGTCGTTTTTTTCGGCTAAAAACGCCTTACTATACATGGTCGTTTTTTGGGGCTAAAAACGCCTTACTATACACGGTTGTTTTTCGGCTAAAACGCCTTACTATACATGGTCGTTTTTGGGGCTAAAACGCCTTACTATACATGGTCGTTTTTCGGCTAAAACGCCTTACTATACATGGTCGTTTTGGGGCTAAAAATGCCTTACTATACATGGTCGTTTTTTTTCGGGCTAAAAACGACTTACTATACATGGTCGTTTTTTTTCGGGCTAAAAATGCCTTACTATACATGGTCGTTTTTTGGGGCTAAAAACGCCTTACTATACACGGTTGTTTTTTTCGGGCTAAAAACGCCTTACTATACATGGTCGTTTTTTGGGGCTAAAAACGCCTTACTATACATGGTCGTTTTGGGGCTAAAAATGCCTTACTATACATGGTCGTTTTTGGGCTAAAACACCTTACTATACACGGTCGTTTTTCGCTAAAAACGCCTTACTATACATGGTCGTTTTTGGGGCTAAAACGCCTTACTATACATGGTCGTTTTTCGGCTAAAACGCCTTACTATACATGGTCGTTTTGGGGCTAAAACGCCTTACTATACATGGTCGTTTTTCGGGCTAAAAACGCCTTACTATACATGGTCGTTTTTTGGGGCTAAAAACGCCTTACTATACATGGTTGTTTTTTTTCGGGCTAAAAACGCCTTACTATACATTGTCGTTTTTTTCGGGCTAAAAATACCTTACTATACATGGTCGTTTTTCGCTAAAAACACCTTACTATACACGGTCGTTTTTCGCTAAAAACGCCTTACTATACATGGTCGTTTTTGGGGCTAAAAACGCCTTACTATACATGGTCGTTTTTTTCGGGCTAAAAACGCCTTACTATACATGGGCGTTTTTTTCGGGCTAAAAACGCCTTACTATACATGGTCGTTTTTTGGGGCTAAAAACGCCTTACTATACATGGTTGTTTTTTTTCGGGCTAAAAATGCCTTACTATACATGGTCGTTTTTTTCGTCTCAAAACGCCTTACTATACATGGTCGTTTTTTCAGTAAAAAATGCCTTACTATATCTGATCGTTTTTTTTCGGTATAAAATGTCTTACGATACATGATCGGTTTTCGGCTGTAAAAAACGCCTTACTATTCATGGTTGGGGTTTTTGGACCAAAAACGCCTTAGTATACCTTAGTGATGAGTCCCGCAACATCGATGCGTCAACGCACACGCCGAGCTCACAGAGCAATCCCCGCGTCAGTGTGCGTACTGCTTTAAGACAATCACGTGACCGATGCATGGTCTGCGTCGACGCAGCTTTTCGCAAAGCTCTTTTGCAGCCGTCTTCAAACGCACATTCCTGTTTCTCACCTTGATCACGTGTGTTGCAATTGTGGCGCCTGGAAAAACATCACATCGGAAGTGTGCAGACTCCTCCGCTCCTTCAGAATCCTGGTGTGGTGCAATGAAATCGAATGACATTCGAATCGTTCACAATTGTTGGAAAGTTTGGACAAATCCATAATTGAACTGTCAGTGACAGCAAACTGAGCATTTCCTCATGGCAGAAAATATGATGAAAGCATAACTAGGTTGTTAATACATCCAGCGAGAAAAAGTTTGGTAATTACGTTTGCGACAATTGTTAATGTAAGGTTTCCGGTCCGTGTGATTAATTCTTCAATTAGTCAAAAGCAACAGTATTAAATAGCAGAGGCCGGAGAAGACGTCTTGAGTCAAATAATTGCTTTCACATTTGCGTGGTCAGCCACATTCTCCCAGGGAGTGTGAACAAAAGTCACTTCGATGGCGACATCAAGCGTCGACGACTTCATTGGCTTTCTAAGTGGCGGCCGTGTCGTTTTGACAAATAGTTATTTGGAGCCGAGCCATTGAGCTACTTTGTGCTAACACTTCTGCGAAAACAATAACGCAGACCTTCAATTATTGTTGTTAAAGAAATGCATGTGGAACAAGAATAAACAACATCTGCTACTGTCAACATAAAATGAATGCGCAGTGATTTGAGACAGCTGCGTTTGCGAATGCAAAGTGGTTAACAGATACGCTAACAGTTAGCGTAGCGTCTACAGTAATCCCCCACACATTGGCACTTCACATGTCGCAATTCAGCTGGTAACATTTCAGGGAAACGCCCCCATTTCTCTTGAATTGGTATTTCTGTGGAACTTTCCTCGCCTCTTTGCTTAAAAAAAAGTCACTTATTCACACTAACGCAGTTTGCTAGCTTACACATGGGGACCGCATTATTGATTTTTTTTTTTCATGAGAATGTGAAGATGAAGCAAACCCTTGAAGGGGTTATTTGGTGTGTCTCACGCCACGACGTGAGCTCAGCCAATACAGTCGATTTTCTAGTAGGTTTGAACACATGAAGGTTTCATGTTTTGAAATGTTTTTGTGGACCTGGACCTGAATGTCCGCTAATGGATGATAAAGGCTTCCTAAGATGAGTTGTTTATGTTCCCCTCGGCACTATAACAAGGCAAAATGGCACGTTCCCACAAAACTCAACTTTGCGTTGATATTTTACATGAATATGAGCACAACTCATCCTTAACTGGCTAATTTACCTGCCCCGTTTTTGACCTGCCTCCATCAATCAGTGCAAATGTAACTTTTATTGTCAATTACCTGCTGATCAAAAGGTACATTGGTCATGAAAAAAATATAATAATAATGGTGAGTGGCTTTTCCCTTTGTTTGCATATGTTCAAAGGGGCTATACTTTAAAAACCTGACTATTATTGTTATACGTGTCACGTTTGCGAGGTGGTGATGGACCCCAAAAAGCAGGCAAGAGAGAGGAGCAAGGTGTACTTGACAAATTGTATTAAAACAGAGAAAACAGAAACATGACAGAACAAACAAACATGACAGCAGCAAAGAAACAGCAACAAACAAACAATGACCCGACAATGAGGAGTCGGGAGGGAGTCCTTTTAAACCACTAACGACATAACGACCAACAGGTGTGCAGCTGCAGGGGGGAGCCCTAGAGTGCCACCTGTTGGTCACAAACCGAAACATGACATGTTTTCATTGGCTGTCAAACTGCTACACATACAAAAAGAGCAGATGAAAATATTACAAAAAATCTTTTTGACCAAACTGTTTTGTCTGGGTATTTGTACATATTCGGGGTGAGCAGTTTTAAGGATATGGCTAACACTGCTGTCTTTGGACTTCATTTGTTTTAAACACAGTTATATTGACAATGTGCGAATTGATCATGTGAGCTATTTCACCCTATTTGGGTTTCTGTTAATCCAGCAGTTTTTCAAAGGGTCTACACACAGCCGTAAGGAGTCACAATTCATGTCATTCGTCGAGATGATGCGGTCAAGTACTGCACAATCTGACAATGAGCTTCTTGTGGGAAATTGTTGACCTTCACTCTTGCGTTTCCCCCACTGGAGCGGCAGTCATAACACTGAAGTAGGACTTGTTGTTGTTGTTGTTGTTGTTTTTGCTGCGGTCATTAGGAAACTCATAACCGCACTCAAGTCATGCAGATGATTCCGTCGTATCCCTGCTGGAAGTCTTTGGCTCTTGCCGCATTGTGGTGCAGAGCCGATGGATCCGAGGTTTCCTCTGAGTTTCTGCGGCCGACTCACGTTCGTCCTCTCATATACAATATCGAGTCCAGATTTCAATGGCTTGTTGTGCAATGGTTGCCCGGGGGTGGGGGTGGGGAGGGGGGGGACCAGCTGGGGAGGCCTGGCACGCATCGGATCATTCTGTTTCTTGGTTGGGAGACGCATCCTCTCCATCCAGGTTACGCGTTTGAGTTATGGCCTCATTATTGTGACAATTGCGACCTGGCTTTGCCCGGTGAACGTGCACATTTCACACTCATCAATAAATGACTACGTGGGGATTAACTGAGAGTTGTTTTCATGTTGGGCCTTTCAGTTGGGGCTCCATAAACATTTAAAGAAAGGAACAGAAACCATCAATCGATTTATCCATTCATTATCTGAGCCGCTTCTCCTCACGAGGGCATGCTGGAGCCGATCCCAGTCGCAGGGCAGCCACAGACAAACAGCGCCGCTGTGCCGCATTTGACTCAAAAATGTAATGCACAAAAATTTGGTGTAGCTTGAAAAAATATTTTGTAGAAGGTCCTGTCTCCATGGCTTTTTTTTTAATCTAATGAAATTCAAACAACCTTCAGCAGAACAATACAATTCTGGTGGCCTACTCTGATATTTTGAGGAATAAGTCAAAGACAAGAGGGCGTGACACGAAATGCTAATTAGGTTGGAATTGCAAAATGTGTGTCGTGGAAAAGATTTTTTTTCCTCGCGTTACCTCCTTAATTAGAATCCTAATAATTAGCGGTTTTAGAATTAACTCCAGCAATCTTATTATTGCATTGGTGTTATGGAAGACGTCTGGCCGTTGGCCTCGAGGCATTTTCAAGCCTGAGCCCAACGATCACGAGGCGCATAAAACTCAAAGCCATTATGCGCACCAGATGGAATTACATTTAGCATTTGAAACTCCATTAAATACACCGTGGCATAATATTAGCTTTGCGTTTACACGGGCTGCGACGACTTTGGGTAATAACTTAATTTTGGATTAGCTTGCGCCGTGAACCGCGTCAGATGTTAATAAGCTAATGTACAACGCAGTGCCAGCATCCTTGTTTAATGGCGCCGCGTCCTCCACCTTGATGTTTCATCGCGTCGAATGAATTTCCAACTCATCGGCTTCACAACCGAGGACAGTTCATATTTTGTTAAAAAATAGGGTTAAGAGTGCCCAAACCATGTACGTTGTTAGTGAAGTTATGTACAAAAAGTTAGCAAAGTAAGCGTTGATTGGTGATGTTGTTGATGTGGTGAATAAAAAGGATATACTTTTACCCTTGTCCTAACCCACTAACCCACAATCCTAAGGGGGGCTAGGGTTAGGGTTTAGTGTTAGGGGTTAGGGGTTAGGGGCTTATGGTTGGGGGTTAGGGTTAAGGTTCGGGGGGTGAGTGTTAGGGGTTAGGGTTAGGGGCCTAGGGTTAGGGGTTAGGGTTAGCATTTGGAGTTAGGGTTAGGTTTAGGGTTAGTGGTTAGGGGTAAAGGGTAGGGTTGGGGCATTAGGGTTAGGGGTTAGGGTTAGGGCTATGGGGTAAGGGGTTAGGGTTGGTGTAGGTTTTGGAGTTAGGGTTAGGTTTAGGGTGTGAGTGTTAGGGGTTAGGGTTAGAGGCCTAGGGTTAGTGGTTAGGGTTAGCGTTTGGAGTTAGGGTTAGGTTTAGGGTTAGTGGTTAGGGGTAAGGTTAGGACATTAGGGTTAGGGTTAGGGCTATGGGGTAAGGGGTTAGGGTTGGTGTAGGTTTTGGATTTAGGGTTAGGTTTAGGGTTAGTGGTGTTGGGGTCAGAGCGGCCTCTTCCCCACGTGTTCGTTGACTTTCGGACGAGGAGAATGTTGGTAATCCAAATAAAGGCTGGAGGCGATGAACAGTTACTTCGAAGGGTTTGAATTTATTTTCTGCAGTTTACGAATCGATTCGGGCTCCTGAGGGGTCCAGATTTCAATCAGGAAGCATAGAAGAAACACATTCATGAGATTATATAGAGACAATATGATAATGAGAGGTGGGGAGGTACGCCTCTCATGCAAATCCCGGAAACAAAGAAAGTCATCTGACCCGGCTGGAAGAAGGTGGGAGTGGTGAGGTGAGACCAGACCACCACTACCCACCATTTGGTGTGATGGCAAGTTCCAGAACCCCCGCTGTGCATACATCCTAAGATAAGAGGTCTTCCCAGGGGGGCTTAACAGCAATCAGGGACCGACCCAAGGTGCGGGGAAACAACAGAAGACACTTGGGGGGCCGTTAATCAACCAAGGAGGAAGAAGATCAAACTTATCACTACATACGTTGTTTTAAGTGTGCGAACAGATGTTCAGGAAAGAGACTGGGATCAATCGTACTCATAGTAAGGCGCAGTCCTTCAATAGCTGCAACACAGAGACTAGAGATAACAGTTCCTCTTTTGATGTTGACATGTCCTCTGGAGGGGTCCTAAAAGTGGTGGGGCTCAGGGGGTACCAAAGGTGATTGTAATCGCAGTTAGCAGTAAATACCTCCAACAGCATTCTACAGTGTTTCTTTCAAGTGTCTGAAAAAAGACACAACTAACAGAGAGAAACGACACCTTAAGAAGAGAGGAATAACACAGAGGAGAAGGAATGATACTTTAACAATCAAATCTAACTAAGAGAGGAATGATACTGTACTCTAACAGTGGTTAGGGTTAGGAGTAGGGTTTGGAGTTAGGGTTAGGGAACTACAAAAAAGACGCTGAAAGAAGTGCAGCACTGGCTGGTATGCTTAAATAATTCCAACGAATGAAAAGTGGAAAAGAGCAGGGAGGACTAACGAGGAGGGCTAATCAGGAGAATGGATTGGCTGTCTTGAGCTCGGCTATCCGCCGGTCCGCTCTATCAGCATCGAAAAAAAGAAGCCACAAGAAACACAAACAGGCTCTTCAGTAAGGGCCAAGTATTGCCATGGCAACCAGCCACACAGTTTTAGCTCTTTTCTGCAAATCCTATTTATTGAGTACTATATTTCATGAACAGGGCTTTTTTTTTCTTTTCAAAATTGTCTTCCCAGTGCAGCCCTTTTGAATTGTGCGCCTCTATTAATTAGGGCCAGCGAAGGCACTTTTGCAATTGTTGTTTATTGTTATTCTTCTGACCAATAATCCACTTTGGGGGCCATCAATACGCTCCCATAAACTCACTTCTGAGGAGAAATTTAACCTTTGCATCATGAGCAGGATGCATAATAAAGCCTCAAGGGCCTACTGTATGTCTGAAATGCCACAGGATGTCGGCCATTTTGGTTTCAAACATCCATTTTGGGTGAGTTCCAGCGTTCGTCCTACTCGGGAAGTGTCTCAAACTGGGGCCGCAGGGGCATCCGGGGGACATTTTATATCAGCTTTTTTTTCAATGGTATTTACAGGTCGATGTTTTCTCATCACCTCCCCCGCTGTTATTTCCTGAATAACTCAAGGTAGGCCTCCTTCGGCACATGAACTAACTGGCTTCAGACCTGATTCTTGCTTCATAGTTGTTTACCGCAATAACTTTCCATTGCTACTGCCTTGAATTTCCGTTATACCCAAAGCTTGCGCAAACTTGTTAAAAGCAGGGCCGGAGCTACGTGGTGGCCTTGTCACTCTCTAGCCACCCCACATTTTGGGAAAAATTGGACTTTTCTGCCATTTTCACATGTATGCCGTATTCTTACATCACTCGATGCAGCCACAATCCATTTAGCAAGAAGGTGCCAAAGCCCTGTCTGATATAAAACTATCAATGTTGGCGTGAAGGCACTATAGTGAAGTGAGGGGAGGAGTTTCCATCAGACACGCCAAAACTCTGTCTAATACAAAAAGAGTGCTCTGGCGTCATACTGTGGCATCTCAAGGCAATTCTACAAAGCAATTACAGATGGATTTTTGCTATTCGCAGCACGGCCCAGTCATATTACAGTAATTGCTCTTTACCTAACCTTTGAGCCAATTAAAAAAAAAAAGAAGAAAAAAAAGCTAATAGGATTGTGAGCTACACAAAGTTGTTCAGATGAGGCAAGGTGACCCCGGCAAAATATTTGCCACTTGGAAGCACGTGGCCAAATCGCAGCTTTTGTGACGTGGAAGTGGGCAAGTGTGCCTTTGGAAATATTCAGCGCGACCAACTCGGTGACTGCCTTCCACCGGGGTCTTTTCTTGCCCTATGGGACAAATGTGAAAAGGATTCCATGATTCATGGTGTTTGTCTCGACAAAGTTATTAAACTTGCATCGTGACAACAAGCCTTCCCCTTCAACATGAGTGGTTTTTTCAGAGCACGATAAAGGGGCTGCGCTCTTATAAAACGTCTTTACTGTGTTGCAGCGCAGGAGAATGTTTTTGATGAAATGTAACAGAAATGTCACAAAATGCCAGGAAGATCAGAGATGCTTTTCGCTCCAGCATAAATCGAGAAACAATGAAGCAATAAACATGAGATAACATACAGGCAGCAACTTGTGATCATTCCAAGTCGTTCAAAGTACTGAAGGGAAGGGAAAAAAAAAAATAAAAAAGACTGTTGAAGAACAGCGCACACGGCCATATGCTTAAAACCGGAGGGAATTCAAGCTTTCAAAAGCCATGAAAAGAACCCAGGGACAGAAAGAGAGCAAAAAAAATTGAAAAGAGAAGATCCTGGGCCATGTCCTTGTTGTTCTTCTGCTTTGTCCTCCCCACTTCATTGGCGCTGTGGCCATGCAGGACGTGCTCAGTGCAGTCAAGCATCCAGTCCATTCAATTGATTATCCAGAAAACTAACAAAGGCCAAAGCTTCATTTTTTTCTTCTTTTTTTATTTGCTCTTCAGCTGCCACAGACAAAAATGGCGGAGTTCAGCCATAATGATGGAAGGCGAAAGCCCTTGAAGCAGACATATTGGGCTTTTTTTCAAAAGTTTCCAGGTATATCTGTGATATTTGTTTTCCTCAAAATACCCCAAGGATCAAGAATTATGCGATCCAGTGGGGAACTGCCATTACTACAAATCAGACCCGAAGTGGTAGAGAAAACTCAAAAATCAGTTGAAGGGCCACTCCGACGGAGGGGAGTGAGAGGCAAGGGAGGGCTTCTACTTAAAAGCGAGAGCTTGTAAACATAATAAAAGCGTGTGTGTGTGTGTGTTTTAGTGATTGTATAAATGTAAATTTGACTCAATAATTTTGGAGAAAAACGAGGTGGCAAAGTGTCCAACAACAGACAGAAGATGAGCAAAAGGGGTCTGACGACAGAGCCTTGGGGAACACCAGCGACCACAAGCCATCATAATGGACTACTACTCGCTTTACATTTGACATTTTAGGATAAACCTGAAATGCACTCTAACCTTAACAGGTGAGCCTCATTGGCTAGCACTTTGCTAACCATTCAACGTTTCAGTACTTTTTGCACAACATGCTGCTTTCCGCAGTTGTTTGATTCAAAATAAATGTATTTATTTTTTAGTGACAGAACATTTTTGCTTCTTTCCCAGAGTCAGCTGGGATAGGCTCAGCTAACCCACTATCCTAATGAGGATAAGTGGTAGAGAAAATGGATGGATGGAAGGGCTAATCAAGCTAATTAGATGGAAATGAAAGGCAATAACCAATGAGTGAGGTCAGGATTGCTAAAAGATGAAGCACACGTGGAAAGGGGAAAAGCAACAAAGTAATACAAAATATATCAAGGCCTGATTGGCTTTTGTTGCTTTGCGATAATCCAAAATGAGTGACGCACTCGTTGCAAAATAGCCCGTCGGCCAGCAGTAATGGGCTCCCGATAGAAGCATGTGCACAAGTCATTTCTGCTGGCAAACACGCTGTTTGAGAAACCAAATGGGTGACACACACTGACGAGTGAGTGTGACAGGCTTGACAGCTTACAACACAGATGCGCCGCTATCTGCCCAAAATAGATGTCATGGCGGCAGCATTGTTAAAAGCGCTGTTTTTATACGCGACACCGGTGCCATCTCGCATCAATTTGGCGGCGTGCCTTTCCCAAACAGAGCGCGTCTGTGTTCCCTGACAGAGACGGGCTGCGTCAGCCCGCTATCAGCCGCGCAACGAGACACTTACGTTGGAATTAACGTGACCGTGACTGTAATTGGATTCCATTATATAGAAAATTTCGATTGAAGTGACACACATGCATGATTCGGTGGGCAAATGTGGCCCACGTGGAAAAAAACAACTTTGAAAATATGACAGAGGAACAGTTTTTGGGGGGGGGGAAAATTGTCGAGTCAGATTTTTATGGTGATTAAAACTAATGTTGCAGTCAGTTTTACTTGTAGCACATAGTTTGGCTTTTTTCTCTCCATAGCTTAGCCTCCAGCTAAGCAAAATTCCACCGATTCACTGTTGTAAGACCGCGTTAGGAAGCGCTGATGACGATTGGACTCATCAACGGTGACGCGGCGACTGCTTTGTGCAGCAGTCACAAATGAGACAGTGGGTGAGAGGTGTGTGCGGCTCCCACTAGGTCAGTCCATTCAAAATCTTCAAACAGAACGCTAGCATCGTCGCAATTAAGACGAGTAGCGATGGCTTTTCTCTTAAACTTCGATGGGCATATCGCAAGTTCTATTTTGTTTTAGGCATTTATTTATTTTTTTTTTAATGAAAACGGAGATGTAGCTTAAAAAGCTGATGTGAAGGAGAAAAATGGAAAAACTCCGTTTTGGATTTGGCAGCCCAAAATTTGTTAAAAAATAACCGTCAAGACGCTGTCAGCGGTGCTTTTAAAAATATTTTTTCCATATCTTTTTGTAGGTGTTGATGTTTTTCCGGGATTCTTTATGCCCCCCCCTTTTTTTATATTAGATATGTTTCATGAAAAATAACACTTTGGCCTCGATGTTGCACTCCTTCAATAATTGAATTCATCTCTTTAAATTTTAATCAGTTTTCCTCCCAAGTATGTCACACAGCCCCCAAAACACCATCTGTCTTATATTATGTTGGACAGAAATGCCTACAAAAAAATTATTTAAAAAACAAAAACAAAAAAAAAGAGGCAATTAGTGACTACACACCACATGCAGGGCCACATTGCGTTTAAACTCCACCACGAGCGACGTTTTCCACGTGCTCCATATTGCGTCACTTCTGAACGGCGGTCATTCAAAATCGAGTGCAAATATTTTGCGGCAAAGGAAGAGCGACGGCACTGACCTCATTTATGTTAGCTCAAGAACTTTTGTACGGAAGGCTTCTTTGTGTGGTCACAAACATTATTCAAACATCCAGGAAAATCTTCCGTATTTGGCAATGTATAACAAAATTTGGTAGCAAAAGGGCGACATGAAAATGTTGCATTTTGCCTGAAAAACTGCAAATGTTAGCATCATGGAAAAATGAAGAGCAAATTGATTAATCACATTTATTGTCCATCATTATCTTATTTTAGCATTTTTCTTGGTGATGAAGGACGACCTTGAATGACCAATTGCCGGGTGCATTGTTGAGCCTCAGCTCAATGGCACTCCAGTTTTTCATGGCAACAACCTGAACGCGGCGCTTCAAGCTGGTGTGAGAGAGCAGCTGCGAGGAGCAGATGGATGCGAGCATTTGGCCAGCCAAACATGCCGACAATCAACCCAATTTTCACACCCAGCGTCCAAATATTTTCAATAAACAAGCAGCGAGTTGGGAGCCATTCTTCTCGCTTCTTCTTTGGCTCGTTTGAGTCAAATGCAAAACTGGGATTTGATGTGTGTTTATTTATTTTTATTTTTTTTAATGGAATACAACAACTTGGGCTAGATTGACACGGCATCTCCATGTTCGCCGTCTTTTTCAATGTACATTTTAACTAAGACCAATGGCTGCCTCTACATTGACAAAACACACGAAAAAGACCCCGCCTTCTCAGACGCCCAAATTGCACGGAAAAAACTCCACAAGCAGCCCCAGGTAGTGACCACAAGTAAAGGAAAATACGGAATTCATACCAAATTTCCTGATTCAATACACATCATTTTAAATTAAAACGCCACAAGCTTAAAATTTGAGATTTTATTTTTTTTTTTTTTTTGCGATATGTCCGTTTTAAACAAGCTAGAAAAATTGAGTGGACCTCTGCAGTGTATGCAGGATGGAGGTTAAGCCAAAAAGTGAAAATAAAAAATAAAAAAGTCAAATTAAAATCAAGTCTGAGTCAGGCTGAGTCAAAAGCCAAAGAATACAAATGAGTTTTGAGACGACTTTTAAAGATGGCCAGCGACGGGGCTTACCCTCTAAACTCTAAAAATGTTCAAGGAGCCAGTGAAGGGATGCCAGAGTAGGAGTTATGTGCTCCCTCAAGAGGCGAGCAGCAGCATTCTGGACCAACTGGAGATGCTTCATAGAGGATTATCTATCAGAATTGATGTACGTGCTAGCAAACAAGCTCTTTTCCTCAAAACAACAAGTCAAATCTTTAGCTCCTTTTGTCTTGAAACACTGCGGATGGAACGAACGTTGATGCTTTTGCGGGTTCTCCAGTACAGTATACGCTGATCGTGCGAGAAAAGTACATTCGTCTTTACTTACTTGGCCCCGGCAAGCAGCTCATTAGCCGGCTGTAATTTAAAAGCAATAGTTGGATTATAATGACGCCAGCACGCTGCTTCGAAGCACATCACGTGTGGAGTGGACATCTCGCTCTCTCGCCGGCTGCACTGAAGTATCAGAACATTACTTTTTTTTTTTTTTTTGCAAGCTCTGCCGCAAAACATAAAAATCTCAAAATCATTATGGCGGAGTTATTGCCGCAGCTGCCCTTGCGTTGGAGTCGGGGTGACCGACAACAAGTCTCCGCAGAGACGGCGCCGCGACTCTGAGCTCACTTAGGCGGCCCGGGAGAGGAGAGACTAAATGAGGAGGCCGGCCAAGTTAACTGGCACCACATTACACTCTTGACGAGGGCCGTAAAAATGCTGGAAATTAGCTGACTTGGATGGAAGCACCCGCCCGGCTATCGTTGGGACGACTTCAGCGTGGAGGAAACCCCCTCTAGGAATTGGACAAACTATTTTCTGTCATGTTTGTCCTCATTAGGCAGCTGGAGTCTTTCCCGGGCGACTTTTGGTCAGAGAAGCAGGGGCACACGCTCTGGACCGGTGGCCACAGAATAAACAAAAATACATCCAAAAAGGTCATTTAAGTCACCGTTAATACACCCTCAGAATCGAATGATGGCCCATGGCTACGGTGGAGGTGTCAAAATTAATCGATTAATCGACAAGGGATCAATAATGGAATTAATCGACAGCTATTTTAACATCTCATCTCGTTTAACTCAAGAGTTGCCCAAATCTTCCGAATTTCACATGGCCGTCTCACTTTTTCAATATCCGCCGAGCTGCGTCATGGGACGAACGCACGCTTTAGATTAAGTCGCTCAGTGAGATATAATTTATGTGGCCCATTTATTATTCATGTCCCTATAGCAGCTCATGACTTTTTATTATCGTGTGTGCACGCGTGCATGCGTGTGTGTGTGTCAGAATCCTGTGTAAGCACTTACAGGCCACTTCACAAGTGGACTGCATGTATAAAAGATGGTGTTAAAGTTGCCCGCTATTCAAATACTGCAACGCACACGCAAGGCCTTGAAAAACAGCACAGATTCTATTTTCCTTGAGAAAGCAGCACTTGATCACCGCGCAGCCAAATTTGATGTAGCACAAATGCAACCGCACCTCCACTGTCGGCAACGTCACTGAGCAACATGTATTATTATTTATTTATTTATTTATAAGAAGCTAACCCAGTTAGCTGATGCTAATCTGCACTTCCAACAAACACTGCAGCTCTGCTTACCTTTGGGCTTTGAAATGACAGCAGGGGCATCGCGCCTGTTGGGGGGTGTGGCTGCTTTAGCTTGAGACGGTTTCGAAGCTTGAAAGTGGCTCTGGATCTTCACCTAACCTTGTGGATCATGGGGGCGGAGGAGGTCTGTGTGGGAGGACATTTCGTGTTTAGTTTCAGTTCAGTTTGACAAAGCTACGGGAGATAAAATTAAGGGGTTAAGGTTCTAGCTGTAGGGCGGCACGGTGGGCGACTTGTTAGCACGCTGGCCTAACAGTGCATAGGTCGTGGGTTCGATTCCGGCCCTGGCCTTCCTGTGAGGAGTTTGCATGTTCTCCCCGTGTACCAGAGTACCCGGAGAAAACCCAGACCTGGGTTTCTCCTGGTAGTCCGGTTTCCCACATTCCAAAAACATGCATGGAAAGCGAATGGAATTGTCCCTCGGTGTGATTGTGAGTGCAAATATTTGTTGGTCTATGTGCCCCGCGCTTGGCTGGCGACCAGTTTGGGGTGTACCCCGCCTACTGCCCGGAGACCGCTAGGATAGGCTCCAGCACAACCCGAGACCCTCGGGGGGATAAGCGGGATGGGTTCTAGTGGTATGACTACTGTGGTGTTAGCTTAATGTGCTTTGGGTTAAGGTTTGGGTTCGCATTTGTATCCAAAAATAATAACAATTCCAATTTCCACAATGCGCGGCATTGAAAGCCTTGTTGGCGTGAGAATAACTGCAACACGGTTCTGACAAATCCCAACCTTGCACTCTGCACAAGCCACATTAGTTGCTCGCATTACCGCCGAGCCCCGACAGCCAAGTCAGGCCGATCGGCTGCTCGCGCAGCCTTGGAGCGCTCCGTCCCTGCACTCTCTGTCAGGACCAATATTTAAAGGCAAACGTGAAGATGAGGCAGCAAGGAGCAGCTGGATCGGAAGACATCATTTAACTCGCTCACAGCTGCTACATCGCCCCCACCCCCCATCCTTTGCCCTGCGCAGGAGTGTGAAAGTTCGGCAAATGTGGTCGGCGGGCCTGCGCCGATAAATATTTTAAGCGGAGGACTTCGCCTCATCTCTCTGCATCACTTCACGGCGTCCCTCTTCCTCGCACTTCAGAAAGCGGCGGCGACACAAGAAGGCAGCGCTACTGAGGACTAGCCGCATGAAAGGGCTGCGGTCGACAGGTAACCTTTCCCCCCCACGCCCCCCTCGCCGCCCGACGCGTCGGCCGCTTGGCACGGGCCCGTGTCGCGGCAGCCGCCTCGGGGGAGAAGACGGCAACGACGACGAAAGGGAAGTGGACAAGCTATGAAGTCATCGAGTGTGTAATTCGGAGAGCGTGTGAGGTGAATATTTGACGAGAGCTGAGCACATTCCAAAGATGTCGACTGTCGACTGTTTTTTTGTTACCTTATGTTAAAAAAGAGAAAAATATCCATTGATTCTGGAAGATGAGACCACAGCGAACTTCTGTATTTGTGTGGAATGTAACTTGGAAAAAATGTCAAATTCTTATGCCCTAGGCATCTTTGATCGGTATTCCAACGATGCACTGAATTTGGGGGGGGGGGTTACGGAAAGGTTCTGGTAAAGTTCAAATTAGCATTAGCGGCTAGCCTGGAATAAAAGTAAATCAAATGCAATGCAAATGCCGACCACCACATCGCAGTCTGTTGGTTATGTTGTCGCCTCCGCCTGTCCTCATCAGCCCCGCTCTTGGCGTCTACCGATCGGCTTCCTCCAACCTCTTCCGTCAGCTCCATTTCACCCTTGTTGCCTCGTCAGTCCGATTTAATTCCCCGTTTTGCTCTGATCATTGGAATTTGGATTTTGGTAAATGCAGAGTAAATGTCAATTCCTCTTGATATCTTGAATGGTATGATCATCCCTTCAAATGTTGAGATTATTATTGTTCATCAGTATTTTCCAAGGTAACAGACAGGTCGACTGCAAGAAAAGTATGAGAATGACGCAGGTGCTGATTCGACGTGACCCGGACAGCCAAGGTCACGGGCGAATGACTCCTCTTGTCAGTCGACGTGCACTTGGCCGAGACGTCCACGTCTCCTAAACACACTTGATGGCAAGTCTGCTCGTCCGCCGGATGAACATGACACATTTCCACCTCTGTGCAGTTTCCGCGAGGGCACTTTTTACGCCAAGCGTCACTCTGCATCAGAGCCGTGGGATTTCTCGGGGGCTCACTTCAGCCTCTGCGACATCGACGGGTAATTGACGAAAACGCGGGAGGCCGGAGTCCATCGTGACAACTCGGCAAATCTGCTCTCGAGTCCAAATAGGCTGTCTGCAGTGCAGACGAAGTGGAATATTAGAAATAGGAGCACGGCCGATCCGGAGCATAAACTAGTTTTCTTGGTGCAAGGCAAAAATTCATGAACTCGCCAATGTTTATTCCACTCCAGCTCAATGCCGAATAAGCAATCTCACTTTTCAGAATCAATACAGCGCCTTGAGTGGCGACTGACGTTAGCCCCGCCCCTCGCCCTAACCGGATAGGCCCCCGGCCGGCTCACACGCAAGCCTCGCCGGGATAAGCGAAAAATGAACGGACAACAAACGGTCAAGAAAGAGCCCAGGCAGTAAGAGTTGTTTGACATCTCTATTGATCTTACGGCGGGGCTACTTCGCGTGACCGTCACTTCTTTGTCTTGTAAAGTCGCCTGAAAGGTTCCCGGGTGCGACGTTCGATCACCAGTTGACGGAGAGCTAAGCGGGGGCCTCCGTCCTCCTTCCTACACTTTCCGCAAGCTTTTTTTTAGGGTTTTCAAAAAGTATGACCATGTTTTGTGTTCTACTTTTACTGCCGTGGGGCTTGGGGACAGAGGGGTGGGGCTATTGAAGGGAGAGCCGCTGCCTTTGCAGGCTCACGCGGGGAGTCATTTGCTCCCCACTCCATTTGTCTCTGTTGGCTTCCAGGGAGGTAGGATTTCATTAAAGCCCAAAGCCTAGTTTAGCATGTTAGGAAGAGGCGCTCATCGATCTGTTTGGCCCTGGCACATCCGAGTCTCAATCCTCACGTGAGAGGGCTGAGGCCATGCGGTAAACGATGCCTCACGTTTACGTTCCTTTTTATGAAGGCTTTTTTTTTTTTAATCTGGAGAAGCTTTCTAAATTGTTTTTGTCTTCAGGCCCCGTTCGGCATTAGTGACGCCAAAAGCCGCCCCCCCCCCACCATCGTCACATGTACAACTCATTAGATTTGATTAATGCTAATTTGATTTTGATGTGCACCACGTAAATATCAAATGTGCCGTTCGATGAATCTCAGTAATTGTATTATAAAAGCCACCCGGCATGACAGCTTCAGTCAAAATGGAATATTTGGCCACGATAAGGGGAAACGTAGGACTGAACAACTCGTCAAATTCAAATCGCAAAGGTTGCTATTTAGAAAGAAAAAAAAATAACGATAAAGCGCAAACGAAAAATCATCGCTCGATGTGGCGGATTTTCACCCATTGCGGGGGGGATGCGCAACAAACGGCGGCTAATGGTATGCCATTTTTCAGGTAACCTCATTACACAATCCCGAGTTGCGCTTTTCCTGGCACATTATTGTAACGGCCAATTAAGGGGAAAAAAAACGTGCTAAATGATGTTCCGTCAGCAACATTTCCATTCATTACTTTCGCCAACCATGACAGGAAAGCTGCGCCTACGTTATCCGGCTTTTTTTGTTTTTTTTACATCTTCAATGAAATATGTCTATGAACTAATGAATCACGCCTTATCTCAATGCACATTCCGCTGCGAGCGGCGCAAACAAGCGGGGAATGAATGTCTGTCGCTGTTGTGTTGTTGGCGGGGAAACAGCTGGAAAAGGACTCAACGTGTCCTTCAAACACGTTGACGACGGATGTTTCGCTGTCGAGTGTCAGCCGCAGTCACGTTCGCTGTGCGTGAGTGTTAGCGTGCCACACAGCTGCGTCGGGATTACGCGTCGACATCCGCAAGCGCGTAGCGTGCGACTGTGTCGCCGACCGCCCACTCAACGGCAAAGTCTCCGTTGTGTGAAGTGTTTCTGAGCTTCCAAATGGAAGAAAAAGCCCGCGCGACAGGACCAGTTGTCGGGAGTCTCTGGCAGCAGATCGGTTTCCGCAGTGCACTTAACCACACGCGGGGATTTGATCAATGCGTGGGAGGGGAGACAAGTCCGAGGTGATGGAGGTACCTGCCAGGGCCTCACCGGCAGCCGCTCTGTTACTAATACACTCCCTCGCCCGAGGACATGAATCTCAGTCGCAGTTGGAGCCCGCACAAAAACAAAAGACTCCAGTGGAGATCAAGGCACAACTTTATACCGTCGAGACCCTGTAAAAATTGCCAACTGGGCATTTATAGGCCACAGATGTGCAAAACTGGTCTTAAAAAGTTTTTTGCGAATGACTTTACAGTAAACCCTGCCTCCGTCGCGGGTTGGTGGGCCAGCCATTTTGACAGATGTTTTTTCGCCTATTTATAACATCATTTTCTTAATGTTGTTAGCGTAATTCCACTTTTGTCCAATAGTTGGCAGCACACAGCACAAGAAGCAAAAGCATTATAAATTTAGACTCAGTTTTGTTCAAACTAGAGTTAGAGAGAGAGAGATGATTGAAAAACTAAATTCCTTTTGATTGAAAAACTAAATTTTACTACGTATATTTTTCGGCATGATTGTTGATGAGTAGACTGTTATATTGTGTTTTATTTTTGTCTCATCATTTGCTCTATTGCTCAACATATATTTTTTTTAATCACAGATTTCACTTAATGGGTGGGTGGAAACGAAACTGGGTTTTTTTTTTCGTGTTAACATGACAATTTAGATTTGGGTTCGCAAATGATTCATGCTTTTAATCGTTCTGCCTGTCATAATGCATAGCCAGCATAGATAAATGAACAAAGACACATTATTTGTCGTAAATAAATCATTTTCAGACCAATTAAGTGAAACTGGGTAATTTCCTGTGGCACACCTGATGATAATCTCTAGGCAATCACGCAAACCTCATCCATCTTTTGCTTTTATCGTGTAGGGAACCATATTGGGTCCTCGATTGGCTGTGGCTGAATTAAAAAACTAAATAAATAAAAAGAACAGTCAACTGTGCGAAACACTGCAGCTCTGCTTACCATTTGCCTTGGACATGTTTCTTTGGAGTCCATCTTGAAAGTGGCTCTGACTCTTCACCCGCCTAGCTTCCCTAATCATGGGCGGAGAAACTTTAGTATCATGTCAATGAATCCTATTGCTACATCACAGTTTGTCAAAATTCAAAATAGCCTGCGCGCAGGCAGATTTCCGCAAATAGGCAGATTGACTCGGTTGTTTCATTTCACACTTGACGAATGGGTGAGCAGGCACTCCGTAGACCCGAATATTTGTATACAAGCAAGTAAAAAGTCAATTTCCAAATGAAGAAAGAGAACGTATGTTTCCATAGTTTATTTCCACAGTGATAGAACCAGCAGAGTTCGTATGTAACGTTTACAGTCAGTGTGTGTGGAAGCACTGAAGAGTCTAACACAGTCTCTTTCCGCATATATGACCCACCACACACACACACACACACACACACACACACACACGCACGCACACACACGTATGACCTCTCATTGGTGGGCAGGAGATGACTGGGCTGCGAGACCTTCTAATTAACATTTCAAACATTGTTTAAAGTGCACGGGGTTAGTCAATTTCTCGCGATATTGCACAGCCAGCGGCCGCATGCAAGTCAGTCACTAATGCTCTCAGCTAAGGTATGGCCTGTGTTTCCGTTCATTGGCTGATTATCGTGGCTTTTGATGAAAATGAGCAGATGCGCAAATTGAACACACCAATATGCAGAGAACATTTCAAGCTTTCCGTTTCACTTCAAAATGGGCACACAAGTCACTTTTTGGCACCTTTTGACACCTCTTCGATTTCGATGAGATGCAAAAAAATTAACTATAACATCACCGAGGTAAAAGAAATAATAATAATAAATGGATATTAAATAGCGAGCCGTCAAAGTCAAAAGCTGTGCCAGGGCTTTGCGACTATGTGAGCGGCCATTTCTCAAACAGCTCAGGTCTGCAAAGAGAAGCGAGCCCCCATAAAGAAAAGTAAAAGCATCATTTTGATTTTCCCCTGAGGAGGCAGCACTTCATCGACAAGTCGCCAGAATTCCATCTTGTCAATTCGCCATTTGTTCATCAAAAATGTTAACATGGTGAATCATCGTTCGGTCGATCACAAGCCCCCATAAAGACAAAGTAAAGAGCATTATTTGTATTTTCACTCATGGAGGCAGCACTATGTCACTGGAGTCACCTGAATTACAAATCTGTCAGCATTGGGGTGCAACTGACATTTCTGGCTGTGAAATCAAATGACGCGTGCACAGTCCACACACCGCAGTGACTTCCGCAGCCAATTTGAGGTCAAAGGAAAGCTTGAAAAGTGCAAATATGCTTCAATCGCAGGGTTACATAACGTGACAGGAACCCGTGGTCTTACTCCCGTGCCTTTCCTCCTTGTGCAAAAGCCGCTAACACAACTAACACAAAACAGTCCAAAACAAGAGTTAACTAAGCCCCCCCGCCTGTGTGAAAATTGATCGACGGTGCCGCAGTGTTTTTTGGGCTGTGGGCTTTCGGCGGGAGCCGGACTGATTGGCCGTACTTTTATACTGAGCGAGGGCATTGATTTGGAGATTAGGGCTGGAGAGTGGGCACGCGGTGGGGAGAAGGACGGCGCCGGCCCGGCGCTTTTGCCGTGCGCCGTGTTTGCCTTCCCGCTCTGCGGGCAGACGCTTCTTTGACACACACAAATGCGCCGCATTGATTTCTGGACTGGCATTCGCGAGCATAGAGTGACACGACCGAGAGGGGTGAAGACAGGGTGCGCGGGGCCCACTCCCTCCCACCCCCGGAGCACGTTGCGTCCAAACAAACATATTCCACCTCACGCTCGTCTACTCACCCACTGGCCCCACCCGACCTTCGCTTTCCAAACCGCTTCCACTTTGATGTTTTAGGTTGGCTCTCTAGCTCTCCCGTTGCGTCAGCCTCCTGTTTGATTTGTTTTTGGCTTTCCATGTTGGATTTGTTTGGGTCGGTCTGGCGCGCATCTGAAAGACTCCGCAGCTGTTCGATGGATAGGCGGAACATAGACCCTCCCAGTTTGTCTTTCCCTCGAACAACAATCACGGTAACACAATTGCGGGATTGCTACAATACAGAATTACAAGGCCTTCTCTCCTCTTGTGATGTTTTTAAAATTCTAGTATAGCAACGATGAGCAACCCTGCAGTATTTCTTTTTTTTATAAGTTAGGTCAGGCTGTGTGGGCGGGAGGCTGTCTGAATATGACTGGACGAGCGAGCCAAGGGAAAGCAAGCTTGCACTACTTTGGAGGAAAGCAAGCAGTTTTTGCGCCGACAGCAACGGAAAGATAACGATGACATCATCGATCAGCTGACGTCAACTCAACTCTGAATACCTTTGCGTCGACTACAAAAAAATTATAATAAATACAAATCTATTGTCGGTCGCCCTCTCGTTGTCAATATGCGCCCTGCAATTAAGCGACAAACAGATTGTGTTCGACTTTCAGAGGTTGCACTCGATGTGTCTGTGGGGGTCTGCGTTCGTGTATGCGCGTTCCCTTTCACGTCCGTTCTCATTGTATCACAGCGCATGGACGTGTTTGTGTGTGTGTCTATGCGGAGGGGACGCAGTCGAGCGGTCCGTGCCAGAGGCGTACAGAGGCGAGCGGTCACGCGGCCCCGACAGTGAAGAGAGCAGAGTCCCTGTCAGTGGCTCTTCTTAACACACCGCTGCTCGCCATGCGGGGACGGACGTGCTAGGGAGCGTTTGGCAGCACAAAAGAAAAAAGGGGAGATAGACAAAGTTCAATTAAAAAATAAAAAGGGCCAGATTCGAGTGGACATCTGGAAGAGAGAGTGAGAGGCAAACACCTTCATGAAGCCCGTTAGCTGATATTTGCATGTTTGCAAATGATCGTTTGTAGGCTGGTTGTCACAACAAGAACAACTTGGGATGGCCCAGTGAAGCAGGTATGAGGTCGATGAAACTGTGTGGATCAAGAGTAATACAGGTATCTGTCTCAAAAAAGGGGTATCGAACATCTCTAGTAGCAACCCATAATATTAGGCACGTGTGGGGAAGAGGCGGGGCACTACCGGAAAGCCGTTTGAGCGTTTATTCGTTATCCTGGTTAGACAATTCAGCACGCTGGTACAACAACTGGGTATTATGAGTTCAGGTTTTTTTTTTCCTACTGGAGCAGGGGTGTCAAACATGGTGCCCACGGAATTGTTCTCAAAATAGCTCGTCAAGAATGGGACATTGTGATTGTCTAGAAATGCTTCAGAAGTGATCAAACGTAAACACGAGCAAAGGTTGACAGAAATCAAGCGTTGAACATTAATATCCATCCATTTTCTAATCCGTTTCAGCTCATGAGGGTCGCGGGCATGCTGCCTATCCCAGCTGTCTTTGGGGTACACCCACCCTGAACTGGTCGCCAGCCAATCGCAAGGCACACATAGACCATTCGTGCTCACACTCACACCAAGGGAAAATTTCGAGTGTCACATTAACCTGCCATGCCTGTTTTTTGAAAGTTGGAGTAAACAGGATTACCCGAAGAAAAGCCACACAGGCACAGCTAGAACATGCAAACTCTACACAGGAAGGCCGGAGCCGGAATCGAACCCTGCACCTCTGCACTGTGATGCGGACGTGCGAACCAGTTGATAGCCGCGCCGCCCATAATATATATATATATATATATATATATATATATATATATTTTATATATATATATATCCTAATTATTGTTTTACATCATTTGATAAGTGTAAATGAATATGAAAAATGACTAATAATGGGTCTAACATTGACATTATTAAAAATAATTTGAGCCAATGTGTTAGTTTCAGAAGTGTGTCTCAAACTGGTCACCCTTCACAACTTTAATTAGTACCCAAGAAGTACCCAAAATGCTGATGAGCCCCTGCACTGCAGCCTTTCACCACTAGACAGAATGTCTAGTACACAGATCACAGGGGATATCATATTTAAATATTAAAACAAAACGGAAAAAAAAAAGCTGAAAGGGCTTCCCACTGCCCTGCGCTTGACTGGCAACCAGCTGGATCGACTCCAGCTCACCCGCCTCCCAGATGAGGACAATGGCCATCCAAAACGGATGGATGGATGTCTTTGTAAAGCAGAACAGGCCTTGTATTGGATCTCATTAGTGGCTTTATAGTGCTGCTGTCTTGCACTTGGCACATGCGCACACACACACACACACAAGTTCTTTTTGCAAGACAGGTTTGTCTTTCACACCTAATCCACCTTTTCTGCCATGACTCACTTTCTGCAGCACAACTTGTTTTTAAGCCGCCACGCTCCACCTCCCGGGGCCCTTCAGCGACACTGTAAAGGTCGCGTCTGCACCACCTTTGAAACGGTGCGCGCCGCCATGGACCGCAGGGCGCGGCCGTGTGAGGGCGAGCAAATATTGTGTCGTTGTGAACTGAGCAAGTGGGACAAAGAAGGCTCGAAAAGTGACTTTTGCGAATGGGACACTGGCACCTGCTGAACCAGGGAACTTTTGTGCTCCTGTCACTCATGCATTTCTCTTGCCGTCATGTTCCAAGCTGACACAAGACGGCGCCAAAGCCCAGTCTAATAGGCAAGTAGAAATCGTTGTCATGGCAAAATGAGTTGAAAGCGATATTTAAAGTGTTTCAGGATCAAACCTTGGGTTACACTTATGGCTTGAACTATGAGGCAATGACAAAACTTTTAGGAGGGGAGACTCAAGTACTTGTGTTCTTCACTGTAGTGCATCCCAAATCTCTGCAAATACTGTCCTTATTTCAACGATATCATCAAATAAATACATGCATGTAAATGGCATTCCTATTTCCCGAATGTTTTAATACTTACAACCTATTTTTTTTAATGAGAAATTGATTCTTTTTTTTTTTAAACGGAATAAATATGTTGATGATACATCAAAGAACAGAGTTCTACTATGCCCACCCCTGTGCTCAACGTTGGTAAAAGTGACATGTATACAGACTTACAGGCTGTGGAGTCGAGTTGTCTTGCTACATATTCTACATATTCAGTGGGGCAGCCTCTTCTCTTATTTTGGTTCGACGTGCGGCATGACGCTCTCCTCAAGGAACCTTTGGCTTGGGGAGGTGCAAGCGCCCTGAAGGGCCGATCATCTTGGCCGTCTCCTGGAGCGATCCCCGGTTGGCGTTCTGCGGGTTAGCGCCACCGTGAGGACCGCCGGGGAGTTCCGAGATCCCGCAAGGCAGAAGTGGCGAGGCGCGACAAGGGCCGGGGAGTTGCTGCCGGGGGCCGACGTGAAAGCAAGGGAGGCCTCTGGACGGAGGGGGCAGCTGCCTGCTCCTGCTGGCCAACGGCTTTAAGGACGACGACTGTCTGAGCGGCCGGACGGCGGGATGTGACGTGCCCTCGCCGTGAACGGACGCGGCAGCAACCGGGTCACGCGATGTGGCCGCGGGGGCCCGCCGCTTACGCCGGAGCCCTGAGCTCGGACACTGAATGCCGCGGCGGTGACTCAGCTGCGGCGGGTCCGCCGACGCGTCTGACGCGGGGTCGTCAAAAGGAGCGTCGGCTTCAAAATAGGCCCCCGCGTCCCTCGTCGGGTCACTGCGGTCCTCGGTGGGGAGAGTTTTTACCGGTTTTCCCGGGCGGAAACGCTCGCTGGGGTTGAAAGGTATTTGAAGCTGCAGGAGAGAGCAAAGAAAAATCCAAAAGGATTAAAAAATGAGCATAAAATAGTTATGAAACAGCCTAATGAGGCAGACTTGGAGATGTCGTATGATGCTGCTCCAGAAATGACTTTTTTTTTGGTTTTGTTTGATGTAACGCAGCCATTTGAATATTTTTACAGCTGCAAAAGGAAATTCAGAATCAAAAAGTCTCAGTTTCTTTGACTTGTTTATTTGCTCCAAACATGGCAGTGCGTTTGCGCTGCCAGTCACCAAACTATTGCTGGAACGGGACAGACAAAGTCACAGAGGAAGCCCTGATTCAGCACTCGGAGGAGAATAACCTTGCCCGGGTGAGCGGATGGATTCACGTCTTTTGAGGCGCTTTGTGGCGAGCCGCTTCAGACCAATTCAGAGGAGCGCCAAGGTGCCTGTGTCACTAAGTGCCGAGACACTTTCTCAAGGGAGAATATGTCAGGAGAGCCACAAAGCACCGTTGGGAGTACCACTGACTTTTTTGGCACTATTTGAATGGGCCCCAGCATGAAATCTGCTATAAGGCCAAAGACAACTTTGCAAAGTAGCATGTCCAATGAATCTCAAGTATCTCAGAACTGATCAACTGGACAAAATCCAATGCACAACATTTTTGCAGGTATGCGAGATGTTGGTTGGTAAACAGTGATGTAAAATCAATCGACGTGAAAGGAAATGTTTGGCCATCTGTTTTTTTTTTTTTTTCCAAGCTTCGTGATTGTGAAGAAAGACTGAATGAAAAATTAGCAGGCTCTCGCACTAACTTTTTCCACAGTGAATCCTTCAAATATCCATTGAACTTTGACACGGTGCTCGGACTTGGGCAAAAGCAGCTTGGCAATTTAGAAATTCGCCCAAAATGGCCGCTTCAAACTAAAATGGCCGACTCCCGGTTACAATAGTCATGTCCATTGGTGAAACTGGTGTCAGGGGCGAGTCCCTCCCCCCCTTCCGCCCCCTCAACTTTTCATTAAAATCGTGCTCACTGTAACGGTCCTGTACACCCAAATATGGTCATGATTAGGGAAACGCCAACGCTAGTGGTAGCCTGTAACGCACGCAGTATAATGTTGTTGTACAGAATTATCAAAACAAGATGGAGAATAACATATTTGATGCAGACTCCTTGATTTTATCATGATTTCGAAATTCCGGTTGAACAGCTTGTTTGTTTGTCACTTCAACAACGTCACGGCCCAGCGCGAGCGCAATTCAACTGGCCTCTAATGATTAACCTGTAAAGTGCCACGCTGGAACTCGCGACCCGGTCGGCCCATCGCATTCCCACCAGACACTTGGCGCTATGAGGTAACTCTGACCTTCCCGTAAGTGCTCCGGCAGGCCGGAAGGAAGCCGAGGACGCTTATTAGATCAATCCGGTCAACAAAGGCAATGGCGCAGGCGCTCGGCCCAGAATAAAAGCCAGCATTGCATCATCCGCGCAAAAATACAGCTTCCTGATGACCCGTGACCCCACCGCGAGGATGAAAGCCTACTAGTTGTGTTGGGGGGATTCTTTTAAAGGCATGAGCACTTTATTTACACGATGAGTCCGAATCCGCCTGAAGCTTTCGAGCTATTAACAACGCGAAGTGTGTTTGAGCACAGTCATTTCTTTAGGACGTGTGAAGATGTGAGATTGTGTGCTGGTCAGCCTACTGCCTTCTGTTTCTAGGCGCCACAGTTTACACGTCGGCTCTGGATGTCTGCGACCACAGCACCATCTCCTGGTAGACCGGCACGCATCCGGTTGAAAAAAAAAAAAAACGTCTGCTTTCTGCTCATCTGCATTTCATTGCATTTCTGCAGCGAGCAACAAAACTTGGATTGGTCAAAGCAGCCGAGTTTATGTTCACAGCTGCCGGTACAAAAAGAGAAGAATGCCTAGTTTTGATTGAAAGCCTCCGAGAGACATTCTCCAGCAATATGTTGTCATGTTGTGATGGCAACTCTCATCCTTTGCATCACAAAGGAAGAGAGTTTCTCGATTTTGTCCATCTCGCAGTATTTTGCGTGGATCTCTGCTGATGACCAAGATTTACACTAAAGGAAAACGAACTCAAACTAAAATTGAAAAAATATTTTTGTTCATAAAATAACATTTAAATGAGACTTATGAAACTAAGTATAATGATAGCAAAAAAGATCCTTGTTTATTTCCTTTTAATTAATATCATATATTTTGATGTTGAATGAATCAAAGTATGTCAGTAACAGCTGTTTGGGAATTTTTGTAGTTTACGCTATGACACAATATTCTTTTCTTGTATTTTTTTATTTTTTATTTTTTTTTAACTAAAACTACTATTAAAACAAAATTTTGGCAGGAGAAAAACTAAAAAAATCTAGTCCGATATAATGAAACAAACCGAATTTAAAAACAAAATAAAAACTAAGTATAATGAAAAATCCCAAACTATGATAACTCTGTTTAGGACAAAATAAAAAAATATGTTCTAAATGTTTGTTTGAATATGCAGTCAGCCGTTCAACTGAATCACCCTCAATTGCCAGTTGTTCCCACAGAAAGCTTGCATATTGGAATCCCCCCCAAATTCCCCAGCTGAGCCGCCTGTGGAAATGTGGCACCAACGTGACAAAAGTGCTTGACCCCTTTGCGACCCGACTAACTGCCCTGCTTGCAAAGCTACAAGTTGAGTGGCCATCTTGCCGAAGACGTGACATCATTTGACGCACCTGGCGCCCATCGTGGCCGCTCTCATCTGCCGTTTTGAATCCCTTCTGACAGAATTACGGCCGATCGGATTTTAATTCAATATTCCCCGTTTCGTCACCGCCAGAGGAGGAGCGTCATGGCGGCACATCACCGTCATACGAAGTAGGTAATATGGTGCCGCTCTTAATTCCGAGTCAGGTGAGGCCGCCACGTCGCAGATACGTGGTTGTGAAAACGGTGATTTTGATGCCGGACCACAGCGCTCGCCCCCTTTAGTGAGTTTGACATGCCCGGTGGCACGCTTAGTCTTTGAAAAACGGCATCAGCAAAGTGGAGAACACACAGAAATGGAGAACAAAACCCACTGGGGGGGAGATTAAGGCATGCATATAGTGTTTGACTTCATTCAATGACATGGAAGAAATCAATTTAAAGCACCGTAACAGGGGGTCCTCTGCTTCAAGTCTTTTTTTTTTTTTTAATGCCATGAATTATTTGCTGTAATTATGACTTTGCTTTTGTGTTAGCGTAGGGTAGTGACAGACAACATTTTGTCCATATTTGGATTCGGTTGTAAACTGAGGACCCCCCTATGTGGACAAAAGTCTTGGGACACACATTTTGGTTGACCAAAGCAATGGAGGAAAAAAAAGCACTTTTCTGTTCCAAGTTGAAGGCATTCTCGGGAAAACTTTGGTGTCGAAACACTCATCCAACGCCTTTTGGATGAATACACAAATGTTCCACACATCCGGTGACATTTTGTAGAAAGCACATTACACGCTTCCACGAGCTGCAACTCCGACTTCCATTTGCACTTCCTGGGAGATGCGATGATGGTGTCCCAAAACTTTTTCCTGGTTATAAACTTAAAGTACAAAGCGGTCCTTACACACCACGAGAAGAAATAAAAATTGCTCCTGAACTGAAACACTCCCATTGGAAGCCAACCAAAGGCATGCAGATGAAGGAGGGCATGCTTCACGATGATGGCCGACGGCTAAGACGTTGGAGAGAGAACGAGAGAGAGGTTCTACTGTACCATGCCCGGTCAGTGAAGTACTGCACTAGGTGCTCCACTCCTTTGCCACAGTCATTATGTGTGGGCAGGCCGAGTTAAGAGGGGAAGATGAGGAGAGGAGGCGTTAGAAGATGAAGGAGCCCCGAGAGAAGAGAGAGGAAGGGGGCAGAGACTTGCTGCGGTTGGAACAAATTCAAGATCTACTTCACGCGTATGGAGAAGACCAACAAAGAGGCACTTTCAAGCAAATGTACTGTCTGAAGCGTCTAATTCTATTCTGGATGATAAAGTGGATTTAAAAAAATAATGGTCTTAGCTTTTTAAAACTTTGCTGTGGTCGCAAATTTGCCTTTTTTACGTGAACACAACGGTTCAATCAACAAGTGGAGGTTTCACACAAAGACAGCATTTTGCCCTGTAGCTAAATCCGATGCAGAGTATCTCCATTTTTAGGGGTTCTGAACTGCTGCAAGTTTCCTAAAATACAGACGTCTATTGGGGGGCTTTATTCATTTATTATTTATGTATTCTATTTATACACATTATTAACCCTTTCGGGGACAGCGGTTACGATAGTGGACAGCTTATCGTGTGATCAGGTTACAGGGTGCACAAAGGGGTTAATCAGGATCAGTACAGTGAAGTAGCGGGGAGCGGGAGAAAAACGTGAGGCTACAATATAGCCACAATATTCGATTCGATACGGTTGGGCACACCGGTGCTTTCGTTACTTTGAAGAAGCTGGAAAATAGTGACTAAGATTGGTGCCGTGTTGTTCTGGATGGCCTCAACCACGTGTATTGAGATCTCACATTTGGGCACTTACAAGTCAGACATTGAAATAATTTGGAGGCACGTGGCACAAAATGGCGGTGATGCTAACATCGGTGAAGAAAGGCCATATTTATGTGAAAGCAGACACTTCAAACGCTTGTCTTTTTGGATTTCAAATCCAGGGAAACCGTGACTTGATTTCAGGAAGTTTCACTGCTTCCCACCTCTTTTCTCCCACTTGCGAGCGCATTCCACTCCCACCGGTGTTGGGAGAATGCATGCAGCAAGCGTGCATTTGTGAGAGAGAAAAAAATCTCAAGAGCACTCGACGATGCTGAAATAAGCTGAGGTGTTCAAACAATGTGCCGCATTTATTTCACCTTCTCTCTTGATTGAAACGAGCCCGGCGTGGGTTCTATGCTTTTCTTCCATTTTTTTTCTTTAGCTGCTCACACGTTCATTTCCTGCCATCTATTTTTCTGTTGCTGATCTCCTTCAGCACCGCGTCATCGTTGCAGCTCACAATACGCGGCTTGTTTTGTTAGGATTCACTGACGGCTGAGTGCGCCATTCCTAAGTAGGTGTCCAGCAACTGATGATAATTCCTGTTATACAAAGGACATTATGCTCCATAACAGAATAAATGATAACCGCAGGACCACGGGGGGAGTGTGTTCGGGGGAAAGAGGATGCAGTGTAACACAAAACAATATCCGTGTGCTGTTCAACCCCAAAGTAAAAAGCCTTGAAATTGCACGAGATGACGTTGGGCTTTTAAATTGGTGTAAGTAGTCCTCATGAAAACAAAAACAAAAAATGGCACAAAGGGAAGAAAGCGTGTTAGTGACTCACTCTGTCTGCGCTGGGGCATGGCGGCACAGGTCAAGGCCTGGGGCGGCGCCTGCCACGGGGGCGGCGAGGGGGTGGGCAGCACACCCTACGCAGAGAGAAAATACACAGGACAAAAAGGCATGACGAACCGCAACACACACACACACACACACACACACACACACACACACACACACATGCAGAAGCTCCCATGTGAAATCTATGGCAGGAAGATGAACAAAGCCCACCGACAAATACGGGCAAATATAAAAGTGTCACGTCGCGTCTGGAAAAACATCTCCTCTGACAAAGTGAAATATTCACATTTCCGTCCACAGGCGTGTGACACCTGCCAACCTGACAGCTGACGTGACAGCTTTTACAAGCTCAGACAGCAAGTGGAGACATACCTTGGCCTTCGTGTATGTCCTTCTACTGTGTGTGTGTGTGTGTGTGTGTGTTTGTGTTTGTTTGTGTGTGTGCAGGTTTAAGTTAATGAGCGCAAGAAGCCTACACACACACACGCGCGCACACACACTGTCTTGCGGCAGCACCATCAACAAGCGGGCAGCGAGTAAGCTCTGCGCAGGAATTTCGCGTAAGACTTTTCTTTTGGCAGAGACGAAAGACGAAAGCATCCTCATTTTCAGGAAAAAAAGGTAAAGTATGTTAAACTCAAGATCAAATTGACATTGACATGTCATGGCTGTAGCGGGCCACTCATCGCAAGCCGCTGAGTCAGGAAGGACGGACTCTTGACTTTCGTCAATGAACGTACAGTACAACTTGTAAAAAATCAGCAAGCAGGAACAAGGAGAGGCACAGGACATTTTCTCTTCTCTGCCTACTTGCTGCTCACCCTTCAAGCGGAGAACCATCTTATTCCTTTATTCGATGGCAAGTGAAGGACAGCTGTGACGCTGTCTTGGGTTGTTCCCGACACAACCAGAACATTCAAATGTTCCTTTTCCCCCTTCCCCAAGTAACAGGTGTCTGCGATTCCAGAAGTGCAGCAGCACCTTTACAACTTCTATCCTGGGGGTCCTTTTTTGTTTTTCTTTTGAAACACAAGCAATTTAACAGGATTGGTCAGGAAATCGCTCCTGTCACAGCTCAATATAGAATTATAAATATAAAGTAGGTAAGGATTTCTTTGAAACAATCTAGACTGTATTGGTACGACTTGCCTTACGGATGGCTGGCTGGATGGGGCTTCGTATCCGGAATCATAAAGTCTTGTGACAAACGCGCTTGTGCATTTCGGCGACAGAGACTCTCTACACTTGGCTTTTTAGCCACATGCACATGACGTCAAGTGGATGGCGATAACTTGAGGTGTGAATTGGCTCTTGATAAATAAAACAGACTTGACTTGAGCAAGGGACTGCACATTTTCACAAGGGTCAAATGGGATAGGTTTTGTGATTGTGGCTTCAGTGGCCCCACATGTGAAAGGGGGCGAGTTTACAACGAAAAACAAGACTGGTTTAGTATCCATTCGCAAAACAGGTCAAATCACACTGCAAGATGCGGCCCACTCACGAGATGTCATCTCACTGCCGAGCCTACACAGTCCCACCAGCAGATGGTGGAAGCTGATGAAGCGGCAGGGAAGTCAAATGCAAAGACGGAGAGAGTTCGACTGTGATCTTACATCACATCAGGAATTTGGGGGGAGGACAACCCCCTCCTCTGTGAATGTGTGTGTGTGTGTGTGTGTGTGTGTGTGTGTGTGTGTGTGTGTGTGTGTGTGTGTGTGTGTGTGTGTGTGTGTGTGTGTGTCACCGTGTGAATTCTGGCGAATGAGTCATGGCAAAGATTTCAGAGGGGTTCTTTCAACATCCTCCTCCTCAGCTTCCCACTAATCACTAACTCGTTTCAACTCCGTTCGCCCAACCCCGACTCTCATTTTCTGGGCGCGGGTGTCATTGCGACATCAAGCTCATTGAGAGATCAGAAGAAGTGAAGAAGTAGGATGAAAAGAACGCAAGAGATGTGTGAGGGGAGGACGCTATCAGATGAATCCGAGGCCGCCTACTGTGTTGCCTTTGTTCAATTGTGTTTGGTATAATCGCTAAAAAAAAGTGACGGCGACACACCCCGACCTAAGACACACACACACACACACACACACACACACACACACTACAGTTTGTCGAACACTGTCGATCAAGGGGCTTTTATTTAACTAAAGGCAAAGAATAGTGGACATTTTTTGGGAGATTGGTTTTCTAGCAGTTAATTCAGTATAACATTTAATATTGCGGTACTCATTTACATATTATTGTAATAATTTGCATTTACTCATCGTAGTCTGTTTTATTACTGTATGATAATTATAATTACAAATGGGTCAGAATGAATACTTAGCATTGCTCTGATGTCAAATGTCAAAGCAAGGGCCATTTTACTTTTTTTTTTTTTTTAACCAATTTTATGATCATAGAACAGGGGTGGGCAAACTTTTTGGCTAGGGGGCCACATTGATTTCTAAATTTGACAGGTGGGCCGTGTCAGGACAAGATACGGTACATATAAAAAAAATTATATGTTGACAGTCCATACTAAACATCAACAGAACAAAAGCATAAAAGTATTACGATACTTTTTTTAAATGTGAACGGTGAAACAACTATGGTATATGTCCTGTATGAAGGTTCAAGTATGTGAGCAACATACATGTGTGACAACACAAGCAACAAAGTGCAACAATATGTTGGCCAAAAACTGCAGCAATCAGTACAGGTATATGACAAAATATAACAAAGTTAGGACTATTTGCTCCAAAATGAGACGCGTAAGAGACCTGGTTGCTTTTCTTTCGACTCACTCATTGTCTCTGACTTGACCTCCCCTCGATCACCACACATGACAGCGTTGCTCAGGTGATGTCGCGTAGCGAACTTTTGAAGCCAGACACGGGTCGCTTCGAAGTCTTCTATGCTCATAGTTAGCGCTCTGGGACTCGCTTCCTCCCTTTTAGCGCTCCAGTTTGCGGAAAGTTTTTAGCACGATAGCAGTCGAACCATTCAAGGAAACGTTTATTTACTCGACTGTCCGTCGAGCCGCAAGCAATTTGTTTCTGTATGGTTTGTGCATAAGAAAGACACCGGACATCAGTGTTGTTTATGTGCCGCTGTATTCAATACTGGCCCGCACAAACAAGCGCACGCCCTTCCCCGTGCTGCTGGGGCAAACCATTCCAAAAGAGGGGTGTTCACTCCCCGAAACACAATTCACTCTGGGCATGGAAATAGCCAGAATCGGACTGAGCACAAATCACTTCCTCGTTTTCAAAGTCTTGTAGATTTGAGTCTTGCAGACTCAATGAATGAATGTTTCGTATTTTGTAACCCGCCGTTTAATCAGATACACTTCACTTTCTCTACCGTGGCCATTACTCTTCCTCTTCGTTTAGATGCCATGATCGACAGGACGTGAAAATGTTCGCAATTGCAGTAAAACTCACTGCAACAAAGAGTCACTTGCATGTCGCTGTTTTGTATCCAATGATAGAAAATAGCGGCGCGGACACACTTATTCCGTCGTATCGAGCGGGAGTTGCTTGAGTTGGCGCTACTGCTGGCTTCCGTATCGTCTCCCCCCCACTCCCTGTGCTCTGCAACTTCAAGTAACTGCGCCATCTGGCGTTGAAATGCCTGTCATTACAAGTCCAAATGAAATGAATGCAATCATTTATATCGAACCTTAATTGTGTTGTGCACCAACCTTTGGCGGGCCGGATTAAAAAGCCCAACGGGCCGGATCCGGCCCGCGGGCCGTAGTTTGCCCATGTCTGTCATAGAACCATTCCTTTGCAGACATAAATACGATATTTAATGAAGGTGAGGGGTCAACTAGAGCAGAGGCCACTATGGAGATATGGTCGCGTAGGCATCACAAGTTGCTAAGTCGAACATAGTGATGGCTGTTATGTATAACTTATACCTTTACTGGCCGCAACATTAGGTACACCGATACATTGCGATTCAATACAGTGGAAAAGATTAAAAAAGAAAAAGGGTAGCCACAATGTCACAAGCACGTCTCCGTCGATGCAGTGTGGTTGTGCAAGCAAAATAATGAGCATATGGCGAATGAACGAACACCTCTCTGACAGTGACAGTAAAAATCCTGCATTAAGATCTTTGCAAAGGCGGAATCTTTGCATCCAGCTCTTGCATCGGAACTCATTACATTACAAAGGTGTACCTCGTTGGAAGTGTCTCGTTGGCGTGCACACTATATTTAGACGCACGCATAATGCGCTGCGTCCCAAATTACTGAAATCACATCAGATTCCTGTTTTGTTTGCTGAGCGTCTGAGTAAGCAGAGAACACCCCCCCTCGCGCATGATTGCCTCTGGGAGCCATTCAAAAATATTGGGTTGGGGTTTTTCCCTCCCTCTACAATTGACATTTAAGCGGCAGTTAGCGCGACTGTATGAGCCCATGCCGCTGTGACAACCCTTACCGTCATTTGTCCTGCAAACGTCACGTGTCTTTGTACACAACCGAAATTTGGACTGAAAATTAGAACGTAGGCAGATAGGAATGGCTTTTATATGGATTTGTTGGTAAAATCTGAAGGAAATTGCTCATAAATTACTTGAATGTCCGCCAATTTTTTTTTCTTCTCGTTAGTCCTCATTAGGGTTGTAGGTGTCCTGGAGCCTATCCCAGCTAACTTCAGGAAAGAGGACCATGGACTGACAGCCAGTCAATCACAGTGCACATATAGACAAACAACCATTTACACTCACATTCACACCTACGGGACAATTGAGGCTAGTTTTTCACTGCATGGTTCAAATGACTTTTTTTCTCTCAAATGGCTTAATTTGGTAGTAAAAATAGAAAAAAAAAAAGGAAAAAACTCATGCAAGCGCAGGGAAAGCATGCAACCTCCCGGCATTGTAATATAGCACCAAATATCAACATCGGGGTGGTAAAAAAAATCATTACAAGATGCTGACCTTTGCCATGACAATGTTCCTGAGCTAATCCAATTCCGCTTAGCACTCAAGAACACCACCGGAAGGCACTGGGCCACTCCAGCAACTTGATATGGCAGCACTTTAAATGTCAGCAGAGAAAAATCAACACAAAGTGCACTTGGCCCTATGTTTGAAGTGTGAGGCTGGAAAAAAATAAGTTGACATCTTTTGAGTCAAAAAAAAAAAAATTGAATTTCAGATATCCCCAGTCAAGAATTATTCAGCGTGAGTCAATTCAGGACACCGAAAAAGATGCACAGCAAAGCTCTTGGCTGTCACCACAGCGTCGCTGAAACATACTTGTACAGCGTTGCCATGTGTGCAATCCATTTCAAATCCTACCCATCTCCCAAAACGACAACAACAACAAAAATCCACAAAGTGGAAAATCTGAAATATTCTTTTGGACATTTGGACTTCCACCATGACTGAAGTCCAAACTTTTTATTAACACTGCTGAATATTATCAAGGTCCCCATTGAGAAAAAAGTGGGCCGGCTATGCTGGTTGCCCCGGCAACAGTAAAACCACATGCTGTTGTGCATGGAGGCGGACCTATGGTGTACTTAGGGAGCTCAACCACTCCAGTTTATTCAAGCCCGAGCAGCAGGCACTGCAAAAACCCTATTGGAATCTTTTTTTTCTTTCCCATCATTATCCTTCCGTTGGGTAAAATGCCCTTTCTAGGTGACTCAACATGCTCTCAGATTTTTTACAGGCATTTTTCTTGATGAAAACGTCTGAAAGAAAACAAAGTAGCTCCTCTTGCAATTTATTTAGCAAACATACAATATATTAGCATATTAGCATTTGCTCCTAGCCAAGATCACTTTACTGCAAGTTATAGTCTTGCTCCCTTGATATAGATGTCAGCTTTTCATCAATTATCACAAGCACATCACTACAGCACAGGATGTAAAGATCCTCATCGATCAATCCAGGTGGTTTCTCCGCTTATCTTCCTGTCTGCCTCTTTCGCTCATTCATCTCCTCCATATTTATTCCACACAAACAGCGGCCTCGCAGATCGCCCCGGCTATTAAAGTGTGAGGCAGAGTGAGACTCGGCTGACAAGCTCATAAAGCGTCTTCTGCTGGGAGGTCAGAGTTTTGGGCGTGCGCCAAAAACCAAGTTGATGACTGACTCAGCGTGACGAGATGAGAATAAGCACCAGCGTCTGATGATGTGCCTGTTTGTGATGTACCGGTAAGTTGTGCACATTTACGAGAAAAAAATAAATCAAGAATAATATTAAGGTTGTGCACCTGGGTGTGAATATGTGGACTCACAACGTGACTGGGGGGTCTCCAGTGGGTCTGGGTGGCCTTGTCACAGGGGCGTTGCGGTAGCTTGTCCGCCGGCTGTCGAAGTAGCGAGGGCGCCCTCTGCTGCTGACATCGGCACCGCACCTGACGTTCTCGGGCCAGCTGAAAAAAAGGCCAGGGTGAGGACGATGGGAACTTTTGCCAGGTTATAATAATAATAATAATAATACATTTTATTTATAAGCGCCTTTCAAGACACCCAAGGACACTTTACAATAACAAAAAACACAAAACAATACGGGTTGAGCAGTTTATGACATGAATGTGGAGTGATATATTGAATAACAAACTCAGCCATAATTGCCTGCGCGACTCAGGAGGTAAACAATCATCTTGAATAGGACGAACGCAAATCCAGTGGAAGCAGCCGAGCGTCTTTTTGTGTTTCAACAACCCGAGTGTGCAATGACGCTGACCTAAACTCGTCTATTAAATAATGTAGAGCTTGAAATGGCTTTATCCGATATCCTTTTTGGCTGTGCTGTGCGCTACTTTCCTCAAGCACTCACGTGCCAAGCTGAGGTCAAATGCATGCATTGTAACGTGAAAACACAGCAGCCCAATAGCACACGACAAGACGTCTTCAGAGCTACGACGTCACAACATGAACCTGCTGCTTGGAGCCAAACAGAGAAGCATGAAAAATGCCAAACTTGAGGAAGATGAGAGCCCTGCCATCAGTTTCATGGAGTGCCAATAATTTGCTCACATACAGTATTTGTTCTAAACCCATGCCCTTTTATTATTATTAGTTGTTCTTATTTGTTAAAGCCCGACTGACAAATCTTTTTTTGTAGCGAGGGCTCAAAAGAGTTTAGTGTTAAATCTCACAGCTTGCGTGGCAAAGCTGCCAACTCGTCAGCTCTGCTTTGGAAAAGAAAAAAAAAGAGAGCAACTTTATGATACAAATTTGAGCTTTTCCATCGTTCCCAATCAGAGTCAGCAAAAGTCAAGATGGTGAGTCGTCTCTGAAAGGTTATCCTGTCCTGCGGGGTGGGTTGCTGTTGTGATTTGTCCTCGACGGTCTGCTCCAGTTGACAATTGTAAATGTTAAAACCCCGTTCAATATTTACAATCGCAAATCGTGACGTGTGTGCGATCAACACCAAATGCCAATTAAGAAGCTTGCTGAAGCTCCTGCCGTTGCCGGACGAAAACAGAACAACAAACATCACCACAATAAAAAAGGCCGAGGAAAAGAGGTTGTAACCGCAAAGTACACGTGGTTATCGGATAAGGTAACAGTTGACGTAACTTCTGCTCGTTCTGCCACTACTACCCTTTCTTCTGTGTATTTTCCAGGTGTCTAGATGCTGCCTCCTACAGGTTAGTCCCGGTACTGCGGCAGATTTTTGTTAGAGGAAAGGACACTCGCGATTTGGTCATCCCCACACACTATGAGAGCAGTTGGAACCCAAATTTGTTTCATTTTTGTCCTTTAATTCTTTATGCCAACTGCACTGTCAAGGACTGATGACAAGCTACTCGGTCAAAATGGGAAGGCAGGCAATTTTAAATAGCCCAGCCCAAAATATAGATTTCAGGGCTCTCACCTGATGCAGACGCCAAAATAATCTGAATTCTGCACAGTCCAATTTGACTTTTAACTCACTCTGTCAGCTTCCATATGCACTAATGCCATTCCTCTCTCTCCTATCTGCTCTGTCAAGGGTGAGGGCGCAGCAATGTTGTGCGGGACTGGAGAAGCAGCTGGGGAGGTGCTCGCTCTAATTGGGAAGGCTCGCATGAGGCGGCGAGGGAGGCCTGGCTTTGACATTTTGGTATTTGTGGATGCGGCCGCGGATTTTAATATGTCAGGCGGACATACTGTTGTTTGGCTAACAAGGAAGTCTCTTCAAGACACTAATGAGCGTTAGGATGGAGATGGAGTTCACAGCGCGTCGTGATTACATTCAGATAGAGGGGAGTCTCACTGTGCAAGTTGAAGTTTGAAACATTTTTTTTTAAATATCAACTTTGAAAAAAATAATAGAAATGTACCAAACAAAATGAAATAAAATCATTTTGGTAAAGTGAAATCTAATTACAGTAAGACTGTGATCAACTATGAGTGCTTGACACCCCCCTAAAAATGTGAACAATTCCTTATAGTTTAAACCAGGAATGGGCAAACTACGGCCCGCGGGCCGGATCCGGCCCGTTGGGCTTTTTAATCCGGCCCGCCGAAGGTTGGTGCACAACACAATTAAGGTTCGATATAAATGATTACATTCATTTCATTTGGACTTGTAATGACAGGCATTTCAACGCCAGATGGCGCAGTTACTTGAAGTTGCAGAGCACAGGGAGGGAGGGGGAGACGATACGGAAGCCAGCAGTAGCGCCAACTCAAGCAACTCCCGCTTGATACGACGGAATAAGTGTGTCCGCGCCGCTATTTTCTATCATTGGATCCAAAACAGCGACATGCAAGTGACTCTTTGTTGCAGTGAGTTTTACTGCAATTGCGAACATTTTCACGTCCTGTCGATCATGGCATTTAAGCGAAGAGGAAGAGTAATGGCGCAGAAGAAAGTGAAGTGGATCTGATTAAGCGAAGCGGGTTACAAAATCTGAAACATTCAGGAGATGTTTGGAGTCTGAAAGACTGAAATCTACAAGACTTTGAAAAGCGAGGAAGTGATTTGTGCTCAGTCCGATTCTGGCTATTTCCATGCCCAGAGTGAATTGTGTTACGGGGAGTGAACACCCCTCTTTTGGAATGGTTTGCCCCAGCAGCACGGGGAAGGGCGTGCGCTTGTTTGTACGGGGCAGTATTGAATACAGCGGCACATAAACAACACTCTGATGTCCGGTGTCTTTCTTATGCACAAACCATACAGAAACAAATTGCTTGCGGCTCGACGGACAGTCGAGCAAATAAACGTTTCCTTGAATGGTTTGACTGCTATCGTGCTGAAAACTTTCCGCAAACTGGACCGCTAGAAATAGAGGAAGCGAGTCCCAGAGCGCTAACTATGAGCATAGAAGACTTCGAAGCGTCCCGTGTCTGGCTTCAAAAGTTCACTGCGCGACATCAGCTGAGCAACGCTGTCATGTGTGGTGATCGAGGGGAGGTCAAGTCAGAGACAATGAGTGAGTCGAAAGAAAAGCCACTAGGTCTCTTACACGTCTCATTTTGGAGCAAATAGTCCTAACTTTGTTATATTTTGTCATATATCTGTACTGCTTGCTGCAGTTTTTGGCCAATATATTCTTGCACTTTGTTGCTTGTGTTGTCACATGTATGTTGTTCACATACTTGAACCTTCATACAGGACATATACCACAGTTGTTTCACTGTTCTCATTAAAAAAAAAAAAAAGGTATGGGAATACTTTCATGCTTTTGTTCTGTTGATGTTTGGTATGGACTGTCAACATATACATTTTTTTTATATGTACCGTATCTTGTCCTGACACGGCCCACCTGTCAAATTTAGAAATCAATGTGGCCCCCGAGCCAAAAAGTTTGCCCACCCCTGGTTTAAACCTTAAAGTATAACACAAACTATGACCCTGAAGCAGTTTTAAATCATTTCAAACTCATCTTACAACAGTAACCTTAAAAAAAATGTACCACATGTGTACATGTACAAGCAAATGCAGTGAAGACTCTCCATTACGTCCACGAACAACCCAGACCAAATTTAGCTCCTTCCCTCCCCAACAAAAACGGTTCTCTCTCACGACTTCAAATAACTTTCTTGACATCAATGACTGCACTACTTTCCAACTCAGTGCTCTTGACGGTATGCACAAAAAAATTGTGCCCGGCTCAAAATTAATATTGAACGTTTTTGGGGGGTTGTTTTTGTGAGCATTTTCCACTTGTATGGACAAAGAGCCCCACCAAAAAACTAGAGACAAAAGTGAACATTTCCAGGGAATGAATGTTGGCAAAGAATGTTGCAGCCACAAAGAGCCTTTTTTTCTTTCTTTTTCTTTTTTTTTTTACCACTTGTTCCCGCTGATGTTGATGCTGCTGCAGCTGCTGACACTGCAGAGTGAGCTGAACAATGGTCTTGTCTCGACTCCGAAGTTCTTCTCGGAGCATGTGCACCTCCTTCAGCAGCTCCTCAAACTGCAGACACGCACACACACACACACACACACACGCCACACATATGCAGTTATATAGCACTTCTACAGGAGGGGAAATCAGATAAAATCATGTTTTTCTTACCTGGGATACAGTATTGGTATTGCCGGCAATCTCGCCTGCAACATCTGCTGGCGAATCCGGATCCTCGAGCTGCAAAACACACACGTCCACAGCGAAATGCAGAAAGTACACGGTGAGCCTGATCAATGACAGTTGCCGTAGGGCACGCCTCAAGAGCAATGTTGTGAGGTGGAATCATTTTCCTCCTCCACACATACACCCTGCCGGCCTTGGACTGCCAGGCATCGGTGACACGGACCTGCGGCGCCATCTCCGAGTAGAGTCAACACATTTATTTCGCAAGGAAGCATAAATGTCAGCTAGCTGCCCGAAAAAATCCAGGCATGCCTTTATATTTTTTTCTTTTTGCCAAAAGGTAGTTCAGACGTTGGTCTTGTATGTGTACGCCGATAAGCCAATTTATTTGTTAGACCAATTAACATTCATCTGAATCGGGGTACACACATACCGATAATGAGGCAGAATTTTTTTTGCCTCCCATTCTGATTGCAGTCAGCAAATGGCTGATTGAGAGAAGCGATGAACGTGTTTTTCTTTGTCTCTGACACTTTCAAAAATCAGTGAAGGAGTAAAAAAAATCATCTCGCATATACGCTGCCTTAGAATCACCTAAATACTTGACAGCGTTTTCGAGAAGTTCACAATGATGTTTTTGTATTTTCATGCACAGCTCTCTCTAACAGTCAGCGAAAGAGAAACGATGCACTTGAGGCTACACTACACAAAAAACATTCCTGATTTGGTGAGTCATTCAAACGGCAGGGTCGGAATTTAGCATGAAGCACATTAAAATGGATCCTGTATCAACGATTCAGGCTAACGGCGTTGGACTAAACGGTGCGTCCGATATGTCCTTGGCATGCTTTGAGCGGCTTGGTGCCAACCGAGCATCCTTTGAATCCCGCAACCGACCTCAAGACGACACGAACAGCCACCTCAAATGCTTCTGTATTCACCAAAGTGATGGCCAATCGAGCGCAACTGGAACGTTGTGCAGTAGCAGATTCCATTCCAGCAGAAAAATGTGCAAGAACTGAGTGACGCTCTCATTTTAACATGGACCAAATCCTTCCAGCACTTGTTAAAATAAAATGCGTGCCACCAAGCAGGGTGGAGGTAATAAAGTGGCCAGTGAGCGTATTCATTCAGCAACAACAGAATTCATTTCCAGCATGCTTTGATCTGACTCTTGCTGTCAACCATCCTCTCATTCCCGCGACTGAGACCGACGGACTCCGTAATTGATTTCCTCACATTCAGACTTAAACGCCTGCCAGCAAAAAAAAAAAAATTAAAAAAAAAGGAAGGTGCGAGGCACTCGTTCAAAAGCCAAACCGACCGCGAGGATCTAATCATGAGGGTCGGACCTGCAGTAGGTTTTTCAGCCTGAGCAGCTGGTTCTTGACCAAGGTGCAGTCTTGGCTCATGTGCTCCAGCGACAGCTCATCGGGCACGGGGGCGGGCGCTCGGCCCTGTCGCCTCGCTTCCGAGGGGACGGCCGGTAAAGACATCCTTGAAGACTTGAGGCTGTCGTAGTGATGGAAGAACGGTGCCCTGAGAGACAAAAGTGCCCGTCATGTTAAGCCCAATGGAAGCTCTTGAGGTGTCCTGAAATTAAGGTTTGAAAATAATGAACGTTGAACCTTGCATTCATTCATTTCCATGATGGAAATCATAACATGAGAACTGCATCCCAGATCTGATTGTTGTTGACCTTGGCAGTTACGTTGTAGTACAAAAAGTTTCAGCTTGATAAGTAATATTAAGATTTTTTATTTTTATTGTCAAAAGGATAGCAAAAAAAAAAAACCTAATTGTTGTCCCGTTAAAAGGCACAATTTGCTGTTATTGACTATTTTGTCTCTGTCTCGCGATTGTGATGCAGGGCTGCCGACGCGTATCGCTGCAGCTATTAAATATCATGAGAATCAATTATTCCAAAAACCATACCGTCGATCACCAGTTGATTTTTGCAGTGTGACACAGCAAATGTGAATGCGAGCCCTTGTCCAATTGGTTTCGCGATCCTCACATTCCACACTGTAATATCTGTGACGTTGTGTGCGTGTCGTTAAAAGTTGCAAAACTGATCTTTTTTCTTGTCATCAAATCATTCAAGTTAATTGATTGTTTCAAGCAGCCCTACCGCCACACCTTGTTGTAAAACCGCAATTCGCTACGGCTAACACCGATCCAAACCATCATGTCAAACCACAAACTTTTGCCTTTTCGTGAAGGGAACCAAACGGATCACGAACCTGCCGTCGTTGGGGAAGTGGTCAGGTCCATTCCAGCGGTGGTGCCGGCGGCGCTGTCCCTGTCGACGGGGCCCGCTTACACCGTTGGACATCCTGTCAAAGTCTACGACAAAAGGCGAGACTATGTTGAGGCACGGCGAGGCTATCGGTCTGTGCCGAAAATCGCGTCTGCCTTCAAAGCTTGTCGCAAATGAGTTGAGTTTGTTGTGAGAGATGAGATGCGCCATGCAAAACATGAAGGTAAGAAAATGTTTTTCAGGCGGGCTCACACAGACACACACATAAAAACAAACTATCATATTTTCTGGCGATGAATACACCTGTACACATTTCAAAGTTCAAAAATATCGGCACGCGCATCTTGATCTTTTCCATCTCCCTCCTCGCTATGCAAACACGCAAACAAACAAAAAGAAAGAAAAAAAAAAATCAGTGACGAGCAATTTCATTTTCAAGGATGTAAAAAAGGACAGTGAGACTTTGTGGAGACTCTCGGAAGAATAGAGCAGAGAAATGAGCCACGGCTAAGGGAAAAACTGACAAATAATAGAGGCTGACCTCCCTTTCCTGAGAAGCGAGGCCCACAGCAAAGACGGGAGACAGTGAGTAACAACCGTGCACGCGCACACAAACAAAAAATAAGAAGAATAATGGCAGGGTGGAAATGCTGCTGCTGAGAATACTTTACCAAAAGTGTCACCACGCAACACAGAAGCAGGCAGCCTGTTTCATACTCAAGCGTTAGCTTCCTGGAACCTGACAGATTCCAAGTCATTAAAGAAGGCAAAAAACACACAAAAAATGACAACATATTCCAGCTAGGAGAGTGCCTCGAATAGAGCGAGGAAAGAAACGTCCACCTGGTCCAGTTGGTGAGGCAGAAATCCTGAGCCCACCCCGCCTGGCCATGTCTGTGGTGTCAGGCTTGTTTTTCAGGGAACTCCCAAGGAGCTTTTGAGTCCAAGTTTAGAGGGAAACTCCCGGGGCCTCCACAGGCCCCCGACGGCTGGGTTGAAAGAAATTGCCCCGCGCCGGCCGGTCATCCGCTTCTGATTTGGCTCCCTAGTTTTCCCTTTCGCCTTCTTCCTGTTATGTGGCAGAGTCAGGGTGTCTCTTGGAGGGAAGGAAACGAAGGACAGAGCAAGGGGAGGACCTGCGGAGGCTCTGTAGGCAAAACAAAACCGCCTTTCCGACCCCTTTGGTTTCAGGGCCTGCCCTTGTGATCTCACTTTCACTGTGCCTCTTTTCTTGTACTTGGCCCGATACGCGAGGGCTATAAATATGGACACTTCCCAAAAAGGGAGCACGGAGGGGAACGGCACGTCAGTCACATTCTTCTGGAGTGAATATTCCCTTGGCCTGCCTTGTGGACTGTTTACAATCTTAACGGTGACGTGTGGCTGCGGAGTGAAGCCGTCTCCGACTTGCAGCAGCGCAATAAAAAAAAACTCGGGCACGTGAGACCGTTCACTTCATGTTCGGGTTGCGGTTGATGCACTTTTGGGGACATTTTGGTAATGCAACCGATACCGGTAACGGCAAAACAAAAATGGAATTGAACTGAAAATTGCGGCCAGAAGTGGCCTAGAAGGTTAAAAATGTATTAATAATACCTTGTAAGGTCATAGAAAACATATTAAAAGGATATATATCTCGTAACAAATATTTATTTGTTTTAATTTTACTTTTTGAGAGTAATAAACAATTAATTACATGTTCTCAAATTAAAGTACAGTACAGCCAACTTTTTTAATTAATTTAGCTTTGCTCACAAAATAGTCTGCTGCATATACAATGCCAAGTTCAAAAATAAAAACTGTGGATTATACAAAAAGAAAAATAATTGCTCATTTGTCATATTGTCCTATTTTTATTGTTTAATAAAACCCTTGCTTCAGGTCCCTGGAAATAAAAAAAATATGCTCCTTAAAATTTAGAAAGTTGCTCCTCAAATAAAGTCAACTGAACTTTGAAAGAACTTTGTTGACCAGATTTTTAATCATCATTTATCAGTCAATGTCGTGTAAAAATTATTTTTCCATCAATAATATGAAACCTGTAATACTGCAAAGTCGAATTTAATGCGGTTGAAAGTTTTGGTGCACCTCACTTCAGCGCTGCCGTAACCAAGAAAAGAATCTGGAGTTTGACATGATCGCGCTTGACACAGTCCACCGCCATCCGCGTGTGCATGTACGGTCCGAGGCACATACATGACCTCCGTGCGTTAGATTCTGGCTTTGCGGGAGACGTCTGACATCAGCTCGCGCGATAAACAAGCCAGGCAGGAGTGGCCCGACCCGAGTTTGCGTCGGCGCTGACAGGATTGGATAATCGTTGCAGAAGTCATTATAATTCACGACGGCGCGAGGTCAACGTCTCTGCGCCCTCTCCCTTCATTTTCTCGTGACACACCATCCGATAAAGGCGATAATACAGCTGCCGGCACAATCGCCATGAACTGATTGCCTCGGGCGCATGCAATTAAGCCTTTTCACGGCAGGATCAAGAGGCCGGAATTTGATGACATTCACAGAGCGATAAAGAAAACGACAACAAAAGGCTACAACGGCGCTGACGTCACAGCAGTAGCCGCGCGGGAATGTGAAGTGGGGACAATGAGGCGTTCAACTAATCACTTTATTACTACTGTCAAGGCAATTAGACGGTCTGCCGCCGCATCTCAATATTTAAGGCGCTTGGATGTGCGTGTTTTATTTATCCGTTTGCTCCGACATGTTCCAGACAGCTGGCGACATCCTCTTCAATGCAGGTTCGCTGCCGAGCTGTCATTTCCAGCGCGATAAATAACCTATAAATAACTCTTCGGCAAGCGCGTACCCGTCACAATAGACGGCGAGACCATTCCAACAGATGTTGCACAGCCGAGCAGGGATTTGATCCACCCACAATAAGGCGCGGAAGCATATTGCTGGAAATAGAAAGCCAGTAAACTTTTTCGCCACTGACTTTACTGGATTGTGTTCCGTTCCAGCACAACGAAGCGTGTGAGCTCACCATGCAAACCATCCTCTGGGAGGTCCACATCCAGCATGAGGTCATCGTCATCCACCTCTTCCACGCCTGGGCTGTGCAGATTGTTCAGGATATCCTGGGAATCACAAACAGAAAGAAAAAAAAACATTGCAAGGGTGTTGCCCCACGTCCTTCCTTTTTTTTCTGACAGTGTAGATCATAGGTGTCAAAGTCAGGTCCTGGAGGGCCAATGCCTGCATGTTTTCCAAGTCTCCCTGTTGCAACACACCTGATTCGAATGAACAGGTTCAATGTCAGGCTTCCTCAGAGCTTGCTGATGATCTTGGCCCTCCAGGACCTGAGTTTGACACCTATGGTGTAGATATTGCTGTGGCGCCATTTTGTGGCATCTTGGTGCCGAGGAACTACGGTTGGAGTGAGCTGAGGAGCTACATGTATCAGTTTAATCAATGACAAAAATTATCTCTGTCATAAGAAGCCTCAAAAGTGTCTATCAAGCTAGTTTCCAAAACATTGGTAGAGGTGTCAACATTAATTGATTCATCGTCAACTAAGAAAAAACAATTCCTGGGAGATTGTAATTTTAGAGATTGATACATGAAATAGATGGAAAGAAAATATCAGAAAATGTTGTTTGTGGGGAAGAAAATAATCCTCATCCTTTAGTAACTTTCAGTGTTGTTAAGACATAAAGATAAAAACATTTCACGTGTCCAGAACCATACACAGCTGTGACGAAAGCAGCAGTAAAACAAAATACCTTTGCCAACTGAAGTATGGAAAAAAAATGTCATCCACAAACAATAATGTATGTATTCTAAAAAGTGCACCTCTGCGCATGGCATGGTGTGTCATGGAAATGTTATCAAGCCCTGGGTTGCCCACACAGTGATTTTGCACACCGCCATTTGAATGCAGAGAGAGCCAAATACAGCCAACACTTGACTGGCTCACAAAAAAAAAAAAGAGCAATTTAAAGTGCAGGCAGACACTTTTAGGTGTGTTGTGGATGCATACCGCCACCAAGTGGACTGATCATATTACTGCAGTGAATGAAAAATATAACCCATTACAAGTCCCTCCAAAAAAAAAAAAAAAAAATCATCCGAATACGTAATAAATCGTTAGATTTTGTACAATCTATCAAATTCTATTCCTGTATCAGCAACACTGCAATGCTCTGTATATCATTGCTGTTGTTATTCGGTTAAAGGGGACGCCAAAATTCTGAAAATGTATTTAAAAGAAACGACGAAGGTCTGACCACAGCAATGTTGAAAACCCAAGTCAAGTGCATGTTAGCAGCGGCACTAATGTAATACGATACCACGTCCTTAGGACAAAGTAAAGACTTTTAATCGGATATGCATAGTTGCGGCATGTGATGTTATGCTGAGAGCACTATCGCGCATTCCTCCAAACTATTTTCTTCCATTCTCTCAGGAACATGAACAAAAATGGCGCACAGTACAACATCTGAATGTGCCCCAATTTCTTCCCGCAAATGTTTTTAAATTGACATAGTGCCAGAAATGAATCCGAGGTTGAAATAAGGACCACATGGAATAATAACTCCAAAGATCATTTGATTACCGATTTGTACTTTCAACGAGCCTCATTCACGGACGTGCTCCCCCCTGCTCCTGTTCTCTCTCTTTTTGATCAAGTTGAATGTCCCGATCATATGCTGTAAGCACTTAAAAGACATATCTTATTATACAATTTCTAATCTGGTTTCCCGAAAAGCTCTTTAAGTGTTCCCGAGATCAGGTGCCGTGGTACGTGAACACACAGAGAACCCAAAGGCTGGAAATGCTATTAAAGCTGCGGCTGGGACAGCATTCCTTTCCGGAATAATGTCTTTGCCTAATGAGGAAGGAGGTGAATAGGTGGCGGCATTTCTTTTTTTTTTTAAAGTAGGCAATAAAATCTGGCACGAGCATTGCCAACCAGAAAGTGATCGGTTCATTGGAATTTGGGACCGGTGACCGGAAATGCTTACTCTTACTTTTATTGTTGTCGTCTTCAGCCCTGACAGTAACTGTGGCAAAGGAAGTCGAGTGCAGCTCTGATTGCAGCTCGTGTACATGTTAAGCGATGGCGCGATGGGACTCACCATGCTGTTGAGCTCGGAGTCGTCGTACGGATCGCACAGATAAGTGCCAGGCCCTGAAAGTGGTTCGAGACCTTCTTCGTCCCACATGTAGGTTCCCCCGGAGCTGTTGGAGGGTGACAGCTCCAAAGATGAAGCCAGGAAGACATCGCCTGTCTCCGGCGACTTCACAAGTGCTCCCTGGGAGTCCTGCATTGGGCTTTCGTCATCATGGCCTGGATGAAATGTTAAAAAACAATAATAATGAAACTCAACAATAAAGTCCAACGCGAGGATCATTTCGGCTGATTTCTTTGATTGATTTACCTGCCGGCTCCCAGTCATTGGTCTCGTTGAGAACGCTATTTATCTTCTTGCTGTCGTGAGGGTCCCCGTCACTGAAAACATCCCCGACACTGTCCAAGTCATCTAAAAAGTCTTCGCTGGTGTTTCCTCGGTCGAGGGATGAAGCGGAAGACAAGGACATGTCTTCCTGACCATCAGCGACCAGGGCCTGATCTGAGCTTAGCCCCAGCACGCCGCTTTTGTCTTTTTCTCCTCCATCCGTGATCCGTTGATCAGCGCCATTGCGACCGTCCGCTTCTTCCTCCTTTCCACCAGGTTCGGCATCACCACACGGAGGGACGGATGAAGGTTTGACGCCTCCTTTAACCCAAGCTGGAAGGATGGTCTTTTGCTGCTTGGCCTGTGCGGGTTTCGCCTGCTTGAAGCCCAAAGACGCACGACTATTCCCCAGTAACTTGTTCAAACCGCAAGTGGAGAGCAGCGGCTTTTTCAGAGCTCTGGGAGTGGAGGGGGCTGCCGGCGTCGGTAGCGAGGAGGCCGCCGCAGCCGTCGTCGGTAGCGAAGAGGCAGCTGCGGTTGTTCGGCTGTACTGAACGCCTCCGGACCCCCCTTGGCCAACACGCAGAGCGCCGAGTCCTAAACGTAAGCGTCCGTTGCTAAGTTGAGGGGGTTTGAGGAAACTACTCCGAGGCGGTCGAAGCTGAGTGTTGGCCAGAGGTTTGGCCAGTTCCACGGCCCGGTTGAAGGAGAAGGAGCGGATCATGGGCTGGCTGTTGGGAGACGGAATCTGCTTGAAATGCGTGAAACTGTTGGAGCGCACCATGGTGTCCAGTTCCAGGGTCTTCAGGCTTTCGCTGGACTGTGAGAGGCGGTCTTGGGAGCCGCTTCTCGGCGAGCCCGAGGATAACTTGGGCCGCGCTAGGCGGGACTCGGCGTCGCCGTGGTCTGATTTCGGTGCGCCGTTGAGAGAGCTTTGGCCCAACTTGACGCTGTCTTTGGGAGCTACTTTGAGGGGTTGCTTCGGGGCGGCTTTGGGGCTTGAGGCCGCCACCGCCAATGGACCTGACCTGCGCATTATCGGCGTCCCCGGGGAGGCGCTCTTTCCTTCCTTTGCCAATGGGGGAAGTTGTCTTGGCTTCTCTTTGCCCCCGTCCCCAGGGCTGGTCAGGGTGCTCAGGCTGGAGGGGGCTGTCCCTTCATCTCTCCTCCATTTCAAGGAAAAGGGAGAAGTTCGAATGGCGCCGTTCGGGCATGCGCCAGCAGGAGCCGTCTTGGCATCCTGCGAAGACGAACCGTTGGTCAAGGAGCCAGCGCCGCCGCCACTTGTCGAGCGCCCACCAAACTTGGGCAGTCTTGAAACCATGGCGGAGCCGCTCGATAGTTTATCTTCCATCGGATGCCAACGGAGGCATGGAGGAGCGTGGACTCACACAGCGCTGGGGAGAGAGCAGAAAGAAAAAAAAAAAGAATCAAGTAGCACATATTAACAGGCAAAAATCTATCTGGCGATCGCTTCCTTTGCTGATCCCATGTTGAAGAAAATCCTTGAAACAGAAATATAGTCATACTTCAAACAGACGGACGGCTAGAACGGTTGCGTGTCTGCGCTTGAAAACTCTTCGCCGCGGAGAGAGCATTAAGAATTAATGCGACTGCTTTCCAAGGTAACTTGAGAGTTTATGAGAACGTCCACCCCACCTGCTCTCATGCCAAGTGATTTCATGAGCAACGTTTGGACCGTATACAATAAATATTTTTGGAACAAGCTAACAGAATATTGATTACTCCTAACAAGGACTTTTGTTTTTTGAGTTGCCGTTGGTGTGCAGGATGACACAAAAGCGACGACGATTGCAATGGATGAAGGCGCACGTCCAAGATCGTGTTTTCTTGTTTTTTGAAAATTTCTCTTCACTCTGGAATAAATAATAAGATATGATAAGAAAACCTTTATTTGTCTGACAATGGAGAAAGCCCCAATTTACAGCATGGAACAATAATGCATTTATCTTCATGGAAAAAAAAAATCTGACATATGTAGGAGGTTGGTACGCAGGGTTAAAATTTGCAATTGTAGCTACAATTGCATCCCCTATTAAGAAAGAGAAAAGAAAATCCTGCCCTGCATCCGTTACCGGTTTTGAGCAAACACGGCAGCAGTACGCGGGATCAAAAACAAAAAAAGGGCAGACGCAGACACAATGGCTGCGGGATGAATGCGACTCCGGGAAGAATATCAGCGCGGTTTTAACGCTTGCGAATGGGCTAAGTCACCAGTGTCAAACTCAAGGCCCGCGGGCCAGATCCGGCCCACCACATCATTTTCTATGGCCCTCGAAAGCAAATCATTTGTGTCAGTTTCCATGATCCTTGCTAAAATCTGCACCGAAATGTCGAATTGTTATGTGTAATAAATAACGTTGAGATTTTGCAATCATTGTCTTGCCCTGTTAGCACCCACTCAAATGATAATGGAACAAACTTTTATAGTTGATTTGACTGATTTCAAAACTGGTCATCTATCAATTTGTCATGTACAAGAAATAATATGTAAACATTGATTTAGTTGCACTGTCGAAATGGCCTTCCGAGGAAAGACGTAACCTCAAAGTGGCCCGCGACGAAAATGAGTTTGATACCCCTGGGCTAAGTCAAGGGCGGGAGAGCTGGAGATGTGTCGGTTGATGAACGAGCATGTTCGATCCATCTGTGTGTTCACAAAGGAGAACAGCGGACGGTCACCTAACGCGCCATCAATTGACAATCCACTCACAATCGCACCCGTTTCGATGGTGCGCCAAGTGTTGACCGGTAGGCGAACTGCGGATTCGGGAAATCTAATCCATATTTAATGCCTCCACCGCATCCGGGTGACAGAGGGGGTCAACCGTGGATGGCGTGCTGTCCCACATTCCCATGCGCAAACACACGTGTCTACAATCAGTCGCATTTCGCCGCTGGCATTGAGGTGACCGACCGCCCTAATCCGCATCAATAAACACACATGGGCAAACGCGCCGAGACACACTCTCACTCACACAGGAAACCAGGTCAACATGCCGAGGCAGGGCCGCCGCCAAAGCCTCTTTGCCCCCACCCTCCCCGGGAACGGACGTGCGTCTTTGCGCTGCATGGGTCCAAATTGGCGTTTGACCATACAAGCTCTCAAGTTTCGCGGGGCATCACACGGAAGCGCAACGGTGACACGTTTGTGTTGATGTGGGTCACCTCGCTGATCACGACAGCGAGTATTGGGATTCTGACGGGTTGACACACATTCGGAGGTGGGGCAGGAAAGAGCGTCGGCCATCTGTCGAACCCCTGGCCACCCCCACCTTCTGGGAGTACACAATTTATCCGATGAGGGGAGCTAAGATTCGATGATTCGGTAATGCCAAGGGAATGGAAAGAAAGGTTGTCCTGTCCATCAATTTCACTGGAGGGACATTTGATTTACCGTACATGTATTTGCAAAGTGTGAAGACATGGAAAAAATACAACATTGACTCCTGAGTCCAAAATCCGAGCATCAAGGAATTCATCGATTGTGTTTTAAAAAACTTTTCAGCAAAATCTTTTCAGCAGTGTTTTGTAGCTGCACCAGTTAACTTCCATTATTAGGGCTGCAACTAATGATTATTTTAATAATCTATTAATTAATCTGTTGATTTTCTTTAAATAACTGATACATTGGATTTTTACATTTCCATCCCTTCATTCAAAAGCGGGTCATTATTTTACTGACTCATGAATTGATTAGGCATAGAAAAAAAAGTGTGTTTCCGGTAACCCGACCGACCGAGAATTTCTACCTCGAAAAAAAAACTTTATGGTCGGCATTTTTTTTCAAACCTTCTACATTTCATTCATTCATTCATTCATTCATTCATTCATTCATCTTCTGAACCGCTTGATCCTCACTAGGGTCGCGGGGGGTGCTGGAGCCTATCCCAGCTGTCTCCGGGCAGTAGGCGGGGGACACCCTGAATCGGTTGCCAGCCAATCGCAGGGCACACAGAGACAAACACCCTCACTCATACCTAGGGACAATTTAGAGTGCTCAATCAGCCTGCCATGCATGTCTTTGGAATGTGGGAGGAAACCGGAGCACCTGGAGAAAACCCACGCAAGCCCGGGGAGAACATGCAAACTCCACACAGGGAGGCCGGAGCTGGAATCGAACCCGGTACCTCTGCACTGTGAAGTCGACGTGCTAACCAGTGGACTACCGGGCCGCCCCAAACCTTCTACATTTTTGTGTAATAATAATAATAATAGTACATTTCATTTATAAGCGCCTTTCAAAACACTCAAGGACGCTTTACAATTAAAACAAGAACAATAAAACCACAGACAAAATTATAAATAATAAAAGGAAAGATTAATTTAGAGCGTTTACATTGGTGCAAACTCTCGTGATATTCACGTTGCGTCGTTTGCCCTGTCGTCTGTCAACAACATTGAATCATGGCGGTGGCCACGATCTCCGACAACAGTTTAAACCGTGTTTTGTGTGTTGCAGTCGCATGCTCGCACCATAATATTAAGAAAATAGCATCCACTGCTGTATCGAAAAGATTCAACGAACTATTTGACGAACACCATGGGCCATCTAGGACGCGGGACGCAGAGGTAACGAGATGGCTGTAACACCCAGCCGCTGGGTACCCAACTTTCTCGCTGCAGAGCGAGGGTTTCAATCAGTGGCGATTGCTCTCGGACTGCAAGGGAAGCTCGGCTTCCCCTAAAATATCAAAGAATAAGTGATCAAATATATGAATGTAAATTTAATTGTGTGTACATGTCATTGACTAAATATGCGCTACAACGTGCTCAACTTTTGTTCCGAATCAGTTTCTTCTTACTGGTTACGACGCGAGTCCCTTCTCATTCATCCAGCAGCTTCGCTGTGCTTTAAACGGTAGTGAGTTCAGGGTAGGTTGTCCCAATGCGTTGAACGGAGACGAGTCATTGGATACAAGCTGGTTTTTGTCCCGCCCACGGACGCTCAGCGTCTCTGGGACTGGATGACATGGGGAGGGTACCGGACGCCAGGCTTTTCTGCATCAGATTGGATGATCTGTCTGAGCCTGTGTGCTAGTTCGATTGACATTGAAATGAGCCAGTCACCGAGCTTTTAGTGTAGACGTCCGTCGCGAGCAATTTTTCAACTCGCATTCTGTTCCGAGTTGAGCTGGAGACTTCTACTAATCATTTTAGCGACACTCTTTGTTGTAAACAAACAACTAGCGACAAATTAATCTTTTATTTCTGGTGGGTTTTATTGTAGTTCCTATAGTTGTAGGACACTAATTAAGTACCGGGAAAAGACGCCTTGTTGGTATGACAGGGTCACAGATCATCATCCGGCACTGGTTTCAATGTCTCCTTGTTTTATGTTTTATGGTTATTTTGTTTACGTTTTTGATGGGGGAGGGAGGGAGAAAAAAAGAGTTTAAAAAAAAAAAAAAACTTTGTCCGACCTACTGACCCTATGCTGAAATTTCATGTTACCGGAAACACACTACTTATTTTTCTACGCCTTACGATTCAGTTTCGGGTTTGCTTCGCAACAGCCGGCAGAAATTTAGCAAAAATGTTTTTTGTCTGAGGTAAGCGCAGATTGTTTGGAAGTGTCTTGGTTTGACAAAAACATGCACACACACACAAAAAAAAGTCTGCATTCATGAAGAACTACAGAAATCTGGTTATGTTTAGGATTTTGGACAATTTCAAGTTAAACGAGGTATTGAAGTGATTCCTTAATTTCGATTAATCGATTATCAAAATAGTTGTGGATTAATATGATAATCAATTAGCTGTGGGGTAAGTTAGCGCACTCATGTCAAGGTACAAAACCTATTTCGATTTCCCATTGAACAAAATGTTCCCAATCTGTCATTATCATCTCGCGATGTAATAACAATCAAAATATTCAATATGCACTCGAACATTAAAAGCAAGTACTGGTACATCTTTGTAGACAGGTACCACAAAAAATAACTGGATAAAAACTCCACTCGGCCCAAAATCAACTCTCTGCGTTCTATGGACGCCAAAGTGCAGCTTCATGTCGCTCAAAGTAAGGCCGCGGCATCTCTGGGGACTCATAACCTCGATCGGTCATGCAGAAAGGCCGGTGGCTGGGCCGCCGCGCTCTCTATGAAGCGATTAAGGGAGCGCCATTAGAGCCAGCTAATAGAACGAGGCAGCGACGAAAGCGACACTGACGCTGGCCTAATGTGTATTGAGTGAAAACAACACCGAGCTGAGCGGGCTTCTGATGCTAAGCCACCGCTAATCTAACGAGACGCCAAGGAAGGCGACAGCTACAAGTGCAGACGGTGAGGGTGTGACACCCCGGAGCAGAAAACGAAAGCGCACGATAATTATTTCCACAATTGCAAACAAAACCCAAAAATAACGAAGACCTTACCCTGAGAAGTCAAGAGTTAGCCATCCTGTTTTCACCATTGTCAAAAGTGAACGTACGCATCGAAGAGGCTTGTGCACTGACTGAAAGGGGTGTGCTTGTGCACCAGTATTTTGTCTTGTGGGGACATAAATGTTTTACGGTCACACTGCTGGAAGGACCCGCCTTCTGCTTGGGGATGAAAACAAAGTCATTCAATTTTCAGATTTGGCTTCAAGGGGAAGCAAGGTAAAGTCGAGGTAAAGTCAAATTGGAATGCAAGTTGAAGTCGTAAAATCTTTGACAGTTGACAGAAACGCGACCGTGTGGCAATCAAAAGGCGGAAGCATGAACATAAATCTGGCAATGAAAACCACATCAACGCGTCGGTGTACGTGCTACCGTGTGACGTCATGCGCTCACCAGAGAGAATGAAAAAAAAGCAAAGTAGACGCCGCTCAGCCCGACTCAGACAGGAAGTTGTCTTGGTTTGTACAAGTTTCACTATCTGCTCATGTCTGTTCAAACACTTCCTGTTGACGTTTCGTGTCAACTGTGAGGCAGACGTGCGGGCCACGTTTCCCCTCTGCGCTGCCTCTAAATAGTCCAATCGGTGTGAACTTGCCCTTTGACTGACAGCCGATCAGGGTCCACGGTCAAAAAGTCCGCCGGGACAGGCTCCGGTTACCCGCGAACCTCATGAGGACAAGCGCGATAGAAAAGTCACGATGGAGACGAAGTCAGCACACGAGCAAGCGTCTGCTGTCGCGCCGCTATTTGACCTTGACTTGAGCCCCGCCGATGGGATGAATGTGCATTTCGGAGCCTCGTTTAATTGTCGCATTCTCACCGCCGCGCAAGGATTGGAGAAGTTAAGCTGTCGTAAGCAAGCGTTGATCCCTGCCAGCATCGGCCATGCTTCATCATTTCAAGTGGATCGGGGTGGGGGGGAAGAAGGATGCCGGAGGACCTCCTGGCAACTTTGTAAATCCGGCAGAGAAGTGCGCCTTCCGCAATTTGATCTATTCCAAGGAGTTTAACATCTGCGCTCTTACCGAGGGAATGAATAAGACGTGATCAGCGAGGCTAAGTTTAGCTTCAATGACAGACCGCATGGAGAGAAGACGAGGGGGGGGGGCAAGGAGGATCAGAGGAGAAGTCAAAGCAACCCACAAGGCTTTGGGTCCTTACACAACACGCAGGCACATGCATAACCGGGCAGTTCGTTATCCCGCATGACCTCGTCAATAAGATGGCCACATCTCTGCATCGGAAAGTTCACACTGCCACCAAGGCAGCCTGGTTTAACATGAACTAACTTATGTGGACCATTTGGGGAACATTTTTTGTCTGAGTTCAACTCCTCTGGGATGGATTTGCTTACGACTCACAGAGCAGGCGTCTTTTAAGCTTACAAAGAGGGTTTTTTTCCCCCATTTCACTGAATGGGGGCCTAATGAAAGCTTTTCTCGGTAATCCTCCCATGGGGGGGATTCATATGATGCATTCTTTTTAGAGGCCTTCCTCCCAATATTGTTGTTTCTCTGCTAGACGAAGCAGAGCCGTTAGATTAGAAAGATTAGGTTCAAAAGACAGACTCAAAGATTCAGTCAAAACCACAACCGCAAATTCTAACGAGGACAAACAATGCAAAGTTGGAACAGCGGCAAATGTTTTCGCCTTGCATCGGAGGGGAATATTAATATCGGATGAAAAATTTAAATGCAACAACAGAAAGGTCCCCTGTTCCGGATATGTTGGAACAAATTTGATATTCGCCCGCATGGCAACATGCCTGAGATGTGCCTGAGCAAAATTTAGCCGAGGGAACCGTCGCCGAGGGCGGCCATCACTTGCTGAAAAATAATCGGCAGCGCAGCAAAGTTGTCGCCAAACGGGCCGCAGCAAGGCGTTGGAGCTCTACCAGTTTGTGGTAGTACGTGCCGTCTGCTTGGCTTGCTGTCTGCTCGGGGAATCAGCATCAGTGCCAGGCATGAGAAAAGAATCAATAAAGTCATTAAGAAGCCCGATGACGCCGCGAGACAGAAGGTGGGATCACGGAGCAAATCTCCATCCATCAATGGCTCAAACTGAAAATACTCTTTCGGGGTGAGTCATGGGCGGCGCTGTGGGAGACTGCTTAGCACGTCCCGAGGTCAACAGTTCGATTCCGGCTCCGGCCTTCATGTGTGGTGTCTGCATGCTCTCCGCGTGCCTGCGGGGGTTTTCTCCGGTTGCCTCCCACAATCCAAAAACATGCATGGTAGGTGAATGGTTGTTGTTTTTCGATGTGTGCCCTGCAATTGGCTGGCATCCGGTTCAGGGTTACCCCCGCCTAGTGCCCGAAGACAGCCGGGATCGGTTCCAGCATGCTCGCAACCCTCGCAAGGATAAGCAGTTTCAGAAAATGGATGGATGGATCGGTGAGTCATAGGCTCTTAAAAATATCATCACTTTCCTGCCCCTAAAGGCACTCAAGCCTGGGACTTGCCTGTCTTTATGGACCAACTTACTGAGACTGAGTTACCAGGGCCCCCTTTATAGCTTCTTTATAGCAAATGGTTAATAAGTCTTAACAGCTATAAAACTCTCACTTCTAGCCTCCAGATTGGAAAAATTACTTGTCCACATTATATGCCACCCTCAAGGACACCTGTTCCGTGCCCTTTGGGCTTCTTCCCACACAAAGGGAGGAAGTGACTGGGTGACCACAGCTCAGAGCAAACAAAGCACACTCAAAAAAATGTACAAAGATCAGCAAGCACGAGGACCCAAAAAGTAAATAGAGGCAAGCTGGTTGGGGGTTGTTGAGCAGTCTGGAGATTTTCAGCTGTTAGCTAGTCCGAGGGGGGGGTCCGATTGTAAAAACACTTCCAGCCAAAGTGACGCTGCAGAAGCCGAGCTGACATGTGTGTGCAGAACACACACGTGGGTTTGGTGTACAGTTTGTCACTCTAGCAGGGCCATGCCACATTTCTATCTACTGACGTGTTGATGTCACTGCTCTTTCCACCGTCTGGACCGCAGGGGATCATACTTAAATACACATACATGCTTATGCATTTGACTGACAGTAGCTTAGGTCGTGCTATAAAAATATTAAAAGGTGACATAAAGTAAAAAACCTTGAGTTATATTTGAACTCCTGCCTGCCAGATCTAAATTTACAGTGTGAGGGCAACAAGATGGAATGTGAGTCATCTTTGGTTACTCTTTAATCATGCCACGTGCTCCCTACTTAGTGATTTGTATGGCATTATGAGGCCCAGTTGTCTATGTTAGAATTTAAAGTAAACATGAAATACAGTGCCGGTAAATCCGATACAAGAGCTGCAAAAATGTCTGCAGGAAAATACAACTGCTGCGAGCTGTTTCTAATATTTTGGTGACATGAGATGGCTCTTAGTTCGATGCAATGCGGTTTTAACAGGTTTGATTATCTCTACCAACAGTGTTGAACAATATTGAAAAAGACAGACAGACAGACGAAAGAAATGTATTCCTTATTTTTTGCATGATTCTTTTATCGTCTGTATTGGGTGGGAATATGTAATGTGCTGTATAATGTCAAAAAGTGGTCACGGTAATGTGGCACATTCCATAGATGTCTTATGAGTGACGTCAGCGAATCACGTCGTACTTCTACTCATTTAAAAGACACAAAAGCGGGCTTTGCGGTATTGGGAGCGTGGATTTAAAACATGTATAAAATAAATCTGAATAATAAACAAGCAACATAGTTGTACTTACCTGGGTTAAAAGCACAGAGGATGCCAAAAAGAGTCCTCTTGTTGCTTGTGATTCGAAGATGCTAGCTTGGTTAGCCCATAGCAACTTCTAACCAAGTTTAATAAAACAATATCGACATTATTCTTCGTCCAAATAAGTCTGGTAGATGTGATGAGATAGCCGAGGAAAAGAGGAGGGCGTTGTGGGAACTAAAAAAATAATAATAAATATTGGGAAGTAGCAGCCGAGATCCAGACGGATGCTTCCAGTCAACAATGTTCTGCAGCGGCGTCCGTTACTTCTTCCTCCAAAGCCGGAGATTGTGAGCGATGTTCGGCTTTCGAACGAAGAGAGAAGCCATCATCGAGTAAAAATAAATATACAAAGAAAAAAGAAAGGGCGAGAAGCTCGAAATGAAATTGCTAGTGTCAACAGCCGACCAGGACCACCAGCACGAACGATCCCTCCAGGGGACTCCCACTCCCAACATCCTCCCTCGACTCCGGCGGGCGGGGCGGAGCGTGTCTGTCATCGGAAACACCCGATTCTTTCCATTGAAGAAAGCCTTGAAGATGTTGAACGTTTGTTCATTGAAGGGGGTAGGGGCAGGGGGGGTTACATAATAATAATAATAATACATTTTATTTATAAGCGCTAATAATCGACATTTTCGTAATTTCGTTTTCGCGAGACCTTCCCGGTTAACGAATGAAGTGACGTCACTGGGAATTGCGGAAATGTAATTTGAAAGCCTTCGAAATTCACAAAAAAATTGTTAATTCTGACAATTGCTGAGGTTTTTTCAGTTGCTAATCATTACTTATTTTACACGAACGGTCTTTGCTGTAAGTCATAAACTTAATGGCGTCACTCTCAAATGATTAAAGGTGAAACTGCTGTTGTCCAATCTAACCACACGAGGGTGCCTGAAATGCAGACGAACCAAACGAAACTGTAATTGTCTATTTCTACCACCAGAGGGAAGTATTTTAATTTTCTTTTCCAGAGGCTCCTCGACTTTTGTCGAGAGAGAGAGAGAGAGAGAGAGAGAGATGGATAGATAGATAGATAGATGGATAGGATAGGATAGATAGATAGATAGATAGGATAGATAGATAGGATGGATGGATGGATGGATGGATGGATGGATGGATGGATGGATGGATGGATGGATGGATGGATAGGACGGACGGACGGAGATAGATAGACGGACGGAGATAGATAGACAGACAGACAGACAGATAGACAGACAGACAGACAGACAGACAGACAGACAGACAGATAGATAGATAGATAGATAGATAGATAGATAGATAGATAGATAGATAGATAGATAGATAGATAGATAGATAGATAGATAATATGAATTTGGTATACCACATTTCCTCGTGGTCTCTTGATCAAGGGTCTCAAACCTTTTGCACTACTGACAGACTTAAGGGCTACTTTCTGAGTTACTTTATCCTTTGAAAAATAGCATCAGGCCTAGTAAGTCTTCTTTTCACAACTTAAAATAAATATTTTTGTGATCTGTAGACACATTAATCGGCTTACGTCGCACATGGCTGACACATAACGGTTAAGGGAGGATACCATAAGAAAGTAATAACAATGGGGCATAATTTAAAAGCTCAACCTTGGCCTTTCTGTGCTGTGTTAGCATGTTAAACCATTCAAACTGTTTTCAATGTTGTAAATGTTTCAAAAAAAAAGGTTATGTTTAGGTTTCTCATGAGTAAACGCTATCAGCGGAAATACAATGTAGCGAGGGATCACTTTCTTTCCCGATGAAACGTAACACAAGACGCAAGCGACATGAGTGGCTTTTGAAGATCTCCTGTAAATGGTGTGTTTTTGTCCCTTTTGTGCTTGCTCACTCGGGAATGCTGGACACAGCTTGGATTTGGTCAATAAGCACTAAATTATTCAAAACAGTAACTTAAGATCCTCCTTTCAGTCCTGTTGAATGATGTAATGCAAGAAGCTTGCTGTTTTGGAATATTATTATTTCATATATATATATATATATATATATATTTTTTTTTTCAACACAGTTTTATTGAGCTCCCATGCCAGTTTATAACCTCAGCCTATAACCTTTAGAGGAGTCACAGGTGTGAAGATGGACAAGCATGGACAACAGGTAGTTGTACTTGTTTGACGCTTGTTGGGGAAATCGAAAGTAAGTTGCACATTTTGCAAAGCCAACTTCAAATAGTATCTTAGTTGTTGTCTTTGGCGTATCATCTCAGAGCAAAATACCCTGATCAAGTTACCTCGACGGGGGCCTCGCAAATCAACACAGTGTGGTGCTCGTGGGCTGAACTCAACATGTAAGTGGGAAATTTTGCGAAATGTTTTGTATGAGAAGAATATTAGAAAGATGCCTGAGTGAGTCGGCTCTATTTTATTCTTTTTCACTGCAGTCGCTCGCTCCTTGATTTGACAGCTAATAAGATCCTGAGCGCAGGTCCGTAAGGCCCTGACTGGTCTCGTTTGTATTTACCGCACATGCTTGATGCTGGATTACACATCAGCGAGCCTGCTCCATGCCATACGTCCTCATTATTACGAACAGAACTAGGGTTAATAATGTCATGCCGAATCCAGATGGCGCCACCCACCAAGCTGTCCTCCCGACATGACATCCATCCTTCTTTCCTGCACCCCCCCCCCCTTCCTCCGTTATAAGCGACCCTATAGAAATTTGATATCCTTGATATCCAGATTAAGGTTCATGTACCAGGACACTCCTTGTCCGAACTTGTAAGAAAATTGAGTGCACTATGAGGGCAACAAAGGTGCACTCGTAAATGAAGATATCTCCTAATAACCTTTTCGCCACTACTGGGTGACATTTAAGCTCGTTGGACAACGACGTGTTACTTGTTGCTCCTTGAACATTTATCAGATAACCTTAAAATCCATCTTAAGGTCCATGTACGAGTGTGCTATTTGTTCTCATTAGTAAAAGGGTCCAGCGCACTCGTAAAACTGCTGTGTCTTATGATTAGTACCAGAAATGTATTTCCCACTTACTGTGTGGCATTTCTGCACATTAGTCCTTTCACGCACCCTGTAACCTGATAACATGATAAATTGTCCACTGTAGTAACTGCTGTAAGGGTTAAACTGACATTTTTTGGGGGATAATTGTTAATAGTAAGGCAAAACCAAGCACTAGTACCACTAGATGATAACTACCCATCCCTTTTCTAATCCGCTTAGCCTCAGGGGTGCTAGAGGCTTTCCCAGCTGTCTTCGGGCAGTAGGCGGGGTACAACCTGAACTGGTTGCCAGCCAATCGCAGGGCGCACGTAGACAAAACCAGAGTACCCGGAGAAAACCCACGCAGGGCCCCGGGGGAAGAGTACTTTATTGTGTGACACATGCCTACTAGTTAGGCCTAGTAGTGTTACTACAGCAGTACAGTAGTTTATCGGTGAGGTTTCACTGCGTACTAGCCCAAAAGTAGTGGGGGGGGGGGGCATGGCTAGCTGGACGCAGTTGTTGCAATCATTCTATGGGAGCTCTATCAAGGCTGTGATCAAAAAAGGTTCAATCTCCTCGATGTTCCTCGTTTTCAGTCTGCATGTTCCACTGATTCTTTCACACTTCGATTTCCATAATAGCATGCATGTCACCCATCGGCGTCATCATCATCACACATCACAGCAGTAACATGCTTGGTGTCAATGTCAAATCTTTCCCCAGCAATGATAACGTTTATTACTCGGCGCCAATGGCTTAGCGCAGATTGAAGCCGCACCCTTTGCAAGAGTGCACGGAAAAGAGTTCGTCTCAATTGTACGCCGCGTTCAGACCATAACGTTCTGCAACCTCTTGTCTCGTTGAATTTCGTAACTGTATTCTGTTGGACCGATGATGAGTCTGACTGTCATCACCGCGGTGACCGGGGTGTTTGGGTTATTGACCCCTTAACCCCCGCGAAGGCTTACAATTACTCATAGAGGCCACAAGATGCAGGTAAAATGCGACTTTTGTCTCCATGAAGCTCCTCAACTCACTTTAACATCGGTCCCTGGTCCCAAGATTCAAAGTACTTTGTCCTGAACGTGTGAATTATTCCACTGCGAGAAAGCAAGCCTGTTCCTGAAAGTGCCGCGTTTGTGGGTCACATGACCGCCACGGTGACATCCTCCTCCTTGATGATGTCATAAATTATGCTCATTTATTAAAAATTCAACATGGTGCTTGGCCTTTATTAGCTCGGCCGATCCTGACATTTTACAGACTCCATTAAATAAGTTTGATGGTGTCATTAGGCTGAGCATCCCCGGGGGGTGGGGGGGGGGGGGGCGCCGACATACACTCATTTGTGAGAAAATTGTGTTTCATAATTGGGAGATCTCAATTCATCAGTTTATGAATGATTCATAATTATTTATAATTGCTAACCAGATAGCTACCAGTGTAGTGCGAACACACTTTTGGTACAGCGACACAATGGAATTAAATTCTGCTCACTCAGCTCTTTTATTTAGCAATATACCTTTGATTTAGCACGCCTGCTTGGTGTTTGTGGCGCAGCAATGCATTGAAATGCTACAAATAAATGTCTGGACACGCGGCCCGACTCGTTCAATAAAAATCGCTGACATTTGAGCACGTCGGTGCCACAAAAGAACTTCATAAGGGAGGCTGTCAACATGTAATTAAAAGCGAGGGCTACATTGATGGCACCTTGTAAAGAATAGTAAAGTATGTGAGGGGAGAAAGAGGAGGCGGATAATAAAGAAGGCGAACGAGAGGAAACCGAGCGGGGAAAGAGCGGGAGTGAAATGTACAAAGTGTGTTTGGGAGACATGGGAGGAAGTGCACAGCAAATGGGAGTGATGGCATAATGCATAAAAAATGGATCAGAAATGAGGGGGAGATGGAGAATGGTGAGGAAGGGGAGGGGGTGGGGGGCTGATGAAAGGAGGGAAAAAGTTGGAGGGGGAGGAGGGCGGTTTCGATCCCGCACAAAAAAAAAAAAAAGCTGAAATAGCATCTGGGAGCTGAAACGCTTGACCTCTGCCAAGGTCAAACGTTTGCATCACAAATCCATTAAGTCCCAACGTCATCAAAGGTGTTTTTAATCCGTTTGCGATAACGCTCGCTTCTAGGATCATTCAAGTTATTATCATACCTCCGCTAAGGTTACAATTTTTGTTGGGATTATAAATGCCGTTGAAAAATGCCTGTTGACCAGCCACAACGCTTCGAGGAGAATTATCCTGGGGACGCACAAGACAAAGCTGCACCTTTTTGACGAGGCAGATCAGCTCAAAAATGAAGAACACTGTCCCTCGTTATTTCTCTGACCACTGTGGGTTTTTCGCTGATTCACGGACAAATTTAGTGCATTTTTACCAAAATCGGTCCCCAACCCGTGTGGACTTTTGTTGAACTTCAACTTCACGTTTGGTCATGCTCGTGAATTTGTAAATGAGGAGTGACGCTCCACCAGCTTCAAATACTGTAAATCTCCATCGTCAACGACATTATTCCCACTGGCAGCCTCTTGATGCAGGAAATAAACGTGTGAGGTCAAAGACACCCCTCAGGTCTACACACACACACACACACACACACACACACACACACACACACACACACACACACACACACACACACACACACACACACACACACACACACACACACACACACACACACCTCCTCCTCCTTATAACCTCTTATTCTTCATGTCTTCACCCTCCTCCTCTTCTTCATCTTTGCTAATAGATTCCCACCTCCCTCAATGCCCTCCAAAAGGGGGCGGCGGTAGATTGCTTCCCTCTAATCCCGCCTTGTCTTCCTTGTCACACGCTTCCAAACGAGCCCTTGGCTCCTCTTGTCACACCTCGTTTGGACGCGAGACGACGGACATGATGTATGCGCCACCCACTGGCCACCCTCTTTAACCTTGCCTCCCACCCTTCTCCCCCCCCCCCGCCCACCATATCCTTTTGGGTGCTGATGTGATCTGTGACACACACACACACACATATACACACACATCCAATGACAGCACAGGAGCAGATGGGCGCCTGCTTGCGTTAAAAATAAAGAGTAACCACCCCCCCCACCCCACTCCCACGTCTGTGTCCATCCACAAACGTGAGATTAAAAGAAACCCCTTGAAAGTGATATTTTAATTGGGCGACCCTCACTTTCTCCTGCATTATATATAGCATGTAAGCGCCCATCAATAATAGATGAAAAGACTGCTTTTGCTGCAACAATTATGACAAGTGAGATTTAACATCTCCGCCCTGGCAGAGAGACGACTGTATGTATGTCCATTAATTATTTAACGGACACACGGGGAGGCAATGGTGGAAAAAAGTGGGCGATCAAAGAAAATATTCAGGGCGGTGGTGGAAAGGGAGAGGGAGTGCGTCCATCACTTCCTGCTTCAACCACGTGCGGAAAACTTAACGTGGACCCTTGTTTCCCCGTTGTCGAGGACACGTTCGTGTATCGCAGGTTCATGGTGGCTGCCGATACCAGCCACCAATAATTTGGGGGGAAAAATCGTAAGTCCCCCTCAGCAGTAGTTTGACATATCGGTGAATCATTTTCTGCATCAGAAAGAAAGTTCTGTTTGAAATTTTTTGTCAGTGAGTTCACTGAAATTGTGTGTATCAAAAGTACTACAGGTATTGGTACATTGAAACTCCTCTACAACGAAACCTACATGGGCGAAAATGCCCCCTAGTGTGAAAAACTCTTCATGCATTAACACCATTCCCACTTTCCTGCCCCCCATACAACGAATAAAAAACCCGTTGCGTTATACGAAATATTTGCCTCACGACGAGATTCACTACAACGAAGTCTAATCCAACGGCGACCTCTACTGCTTCGTTCGGAAACGGCAACAGCAACCACCACACTGGTGTACTGTGTGAGTGTGTGTTTACATCTGAGATCAAATTTGCTACAGTGAAAAACGCCCTGTTGTGAAAAATGTCTTGCTGCAAACATGATTTCGTAGAGTTTCACTTTACTCCGCAACGGTGAGTACTCGGGCAACGCCTACTCATACTGCCACCCTAGTACAGGGGTGCCCAACCTGTCGATCGCGAAAACATAAGCTTTAAAAAACGGGTCACCTTTAACCTACGGTGGCGCACGATCTGCATCACCGGAAGTTGGTAGCGGTCAGCAGTCTGCAATTGCAGCTTACAATCAGAGCAGTTGCGATATATCTTTTTTTTAATGATCATTATTCCCATTAACCGCTCGCTTAGCAAATATGTACATAAAGGGTGTTATACATTCCATATCACAAATCCTTTGCATGCGCATATTAATCTCTCCAAGGTTAATCACCAGCCAGTCATCAAACGCGCTTTCCCCGCCATATCTCCCCCTGCCAGCCAGTCGACTTTCACAACTTCTCAGTTCAAAGCGGGCCAACTAACGGCGAGCCATCCAGAGTGGAAGACTTTGAAGGCCAGTCCAGCCGCACCGCAAAGGGCCCTCCATTAAAAAGGAGAGCAGTTGTGGACACGTTGATTCATCTCTCATAGATTCTGGAAAATTCCACTTGAAAGCCACAGACGGAGAGGGAAGGGATGACGGGCAACATTCCCGAAGGGTGTTTATGGGGGTCCCATTCAGAGTGACCTCAATAGGCCTCTGCTGGAGTACCTGCTCAATGAGGATCCATCGTAAGAGAGTGGAGGGGACAGGGGGAGGGGTCCTCACACAACGAGTTGCGACTTGTATGTTCCTGATGATATCGATTCAATTGAGTGACTCTCACCTTTTGCGTGGAGAGCTGCCGACACCCTCTAGCCCCCCCCCCCCAGCAATCTGAGAGTCACACTTCATGTACAAGCACAGAATATAAAGCTCCCAATATGGCCGCCACCCCTTATAGAAAACCTCTTAGCGCTCACTCCGACGTCTGAAGCATTTCCTCTTCATCCCTCTGCACAATGACACCAGTAGAAATGATTGGCCATTACCGCGGAGTGCTCTCGAAATAAAATGTCGCGGCAAATTATCGTAAAAGTTAAACACGCCATGCATGTAGTCACGAGACTACATTTTGACTCCGTTTCAGAGGAGGTATGAAGTCAAATTTGTTCGCTAGATAATTGTTCTGCTAGATAAACACCCGCAAAAAAAAAGGGACACGGTGTTGATGGAGCCGATGCGGCTTTTAATGAGTTTCGGAAGCCACGCATGCACATTTGCATGGAACGGATGGACTCTTCTTTGCATTTAAACGTATTCAATTAGAGGCAGCGGCGGTGTCTCGATCAGGCGCGGCGATAACGGGCCCAAAGTCAGCGTCACCTCTAGAAACACAGCCCTCCGCAGCCCGCCTCTTCCAGATGTTATCGGGAGAATTCCCTTTTTTTTTTTAAACAATGCCGCTTTGCACATCAAATAGGGCCTCCTTGTCTTCAACCGCATGCATCCGCTGACCTCATCGGCAACGCACGAACGAGCCTTTACAAATTGCACGCGTTCACCACCGCGGGAGGCAGAAGCACGACGGAAGAGGACGAGGAGGGAGGCACTTGGATGACATTAACGCAGCTGCCCGACTAGACCAGCCGCCGCCACATTCACTGCAAAAACTCACATGGAAGCTGCAATATCGGGCAACCGAGGCGATAAGAAATCGCCACAAATCTTAAACCCTGCAATGTATTGGAACTTATTCCGATGTCATTGACTGTTTGTGAGCAAGACGAGTTAAAAATGATGCGATGCCGACACCCCAAAAATGCATCTCCGGATATGAAGTTGGTGAGGCCACTTTACAACGCCTCATTGTCAGCTGTGAGTGTGTGCACATCACATAGACAAAGGCGAAAGACGGAGGATGTCGTATGTAGTAATTGTTTTTCAAATCTAGCTTGATAGCCAACGCGTTGGATCGGCGCTTCAGGCTGGCGTGGTCACTTTAGAGTGCCTCATTGTCAGCTGTGAGTGTGTGCACATCACATAGACAAAGGCGCAAGATTGAGGATGTGGCTTTTAGGAATTGTTTTGAGAATCCGACTTGACAGGCAATGCGGGGATCGGGGCTTGAGGCTGGCGTGGTCACTTTAGAGTGCCTCATTGTCAGCTGTGAGTGTGTGCACGTCACATAGACAAAGGCGCAAGATTGAGGATGTGGCTTTTAGGAATTGTTTTGAGAATCCGACTTGACAGGCAATGCGGGGATCGGGGCTTGAGGCTGGCGTGGTCACTTTAGAGCGCCTCATGGTTGTGGGGGGGAAACCGGTAGGATAAATTCCATCAACCAAATGCGTTTACAGGATATTTTTTTTACCTTCAACATGTAGTTAAGAAAGATACTAGTCGACATAAGAAGGATGCTAGATAACAAAGCATCCCGTTTTCAAGGTCGCGGTGGTAGGATCTGATTGAAAGTTGACAGGTGTTCTGGTAATCGTTCAAATTTTGGAGGGCGGTGAACATCCTCCTTTGTGGTCTGTCGGATTTTAAGTATTGCCAATTTGCACGGACTTTAAGCGATCTTGCCAAGTATAATTCTACTGTTCTCCATAATTTTGTTGAAAAAAGTCAAGATGTAACCCTAATTTTTACTACTTTTTTTCTCGTTTTGTGATCCCGTTTTTTTTGCAACGTGGCTCCAAATCCCCCCCTGAGAGCCCGCATGTGTGAAGAAGAAACAACAACCTGCCAGTCGCTCCTCCTCTTCCCTCCTCTCCTCCTCCCCCTCCTCCTCCTCTTCCATCCCTCACTTGATGCCATCCCAGTGTTGGAGGAGAGCCTGCGCGACAGCGGAGACGGTAAGAAACGATGCCTTGTAACTTGCGGGTCGTTATGCGCGCGTGCATGTTGAATCGCTCAATTGAAAAGTCGGATTGAAAGGCGAGGCAACGCCGGCAGGTGCTAAACATCCCCCAGCCGTCACCTTGTCAACCGTCCTCTCCGCCTCAATGGAAAGACAAGTACCACCGTGCAACTTAATCCCTCCCAACGTACAAATGCCAGGAGGCAGATGGTCCGGGAAGCCAACGGGACGTGTGAATGGATACCACGCGGCATCCAACCTGTCCCTTTTTTGGCTTCCATCTGAACCAAAGGGACATCATTTGGTTTGTACCAAATGATTGAGAAGAAGTGGAATAAACAGCGGGGAGTTATGGAAAAGGAGGGAGGGAGGGGGAGGAAGGAGGGGGCGCGGAATATATATTTAAATCTGAAAAGCCAGCGGGGCCATCAAAAGTGGTGAGCTGCAGTGTTTTAAGTGGACGGCGTGTGTATTTATAGAGGCCGCTGGTTAAGTTCACTAAGCTCCCGCTCTTGCACTACCTCTCTCTCATTTTTGCCTGATGAAAATTCATCTGCCGAGCAGCCAAATGCATATTTCATCAGCCGCACCACACACACACACACACACACACACACACACACACACACACACACACACACACACAATCTGTATAAAAGTCAATCAGCTTGTCCTTAAAACGTCAACTGACTTGAATGTTTGTTTTTTTTTTTTTCTGATTCCCAACCATTTTTCCCCCTTTACTTTCCTTCCCCTCTAATTACTCCAGCATCCAACAACATCCCTCCTTTTCCCTCCCTTTCTCCATGCAAGAGTAATGAACCGCCGCCGTCTCTTATTTTGTGCCACTTTGTAGCGAGTAGAGTTTGTAATCCGGGAGTGTCCCGCAAGAATCAGATGTGCAAGTGTGTGTGTGTGTGTGTGTGTGTGTGTGTGTGTGTGTGTGTGTGTGTGTGTGTGTGTGTGTAGCCGCCTCCGTGGTTCTCCCTGCTGCGATTGTCATCTGATCTGCAGGGGCACGACGCTAACATCTTGTTAGAGGGAAAGGCGCTCGTGTCGGTTTGCGGAGACGCCGTCACTTTGAACAAACGCGGGCCTCTCCGGGGAGGAGAAAAGTACACGCAGACCTGTAATCATCTCGTCTGTAAGCCAAGTAAACCCAGGCGCTGTGCACCTGCACGGCACAGAAATAGACGGATGGAGTAGAATGGAAATGAGTTTGCTACATGATCATCGTAGGCCCGGATGAGTTTGATGAAGTCGTTCTACGAGCGCAAGATTCTGAGAGGTTTTTGTTTCCCACCTGGGGGGGATATACTCTGCACTCTGAAAAGTGCTGGGTCAAAAGTAGCCCAAATTGGGTGAAATAGCTAACACAGCGCTGGGTCCATGAAGGGGTGTGCCAATGCTAGGTCATTGAGGACATGGAGTCAACATCTGGATCCAACAAGGGGTGAAAACTACCCATAACACTGATTCATTAAAGCTAACCAAGAAAATGGCCGACCAGGCTATCGGTATAGCTGTGAAGTCAGAACTTCATGCACTACACCAGAGGCACCGAACCTTTTAGACCAAAGATCTACTTTTCAAGCAACCAATCTTCGACGGCGAACAACTTCTGGTGATGCAGGTGATGCGCCACCGTAGGTCAAAGGTGATCTGCTTTTTAATTTCATTATTTTGTTTTGTTTTTGTGTACATTTTTTTGTGAAAATGAAACTGACGGGGTTCTTAGGGTGCAGTATACACCAACACAAAAATATATGATCTAGATAACATGCACACAGACACGCACAAATCTTCATTAAAATAGAACAAGTTCTGCTGTGATGTGACGGACAGCTTTTCCTTCTGTGTGTTTCTAGAACCGAGAGACAATCAGATGCGGGGACTGGCCGAAGCGAAGAAACTGGAATAATGTCGCTAGCGTTGCTGTCCCGCTGTCTCGGTGCAGTTCTGGTGCTGTTCTGGAACCCGTCGTGGGCCCCGGTCCATTCGGCTTCAGCGCCTGAGAACGAGGTGACCCACTGGCCCACCGCGTGGTTATCGGAAGGGAAGCTCACCACTGTGACGCTCCCTAACGGACGCACTCGCAGGTCGAGCAACAACAAGCACAATTACGCTGTCTGTCGGTGGCTACTATCAGTTTCTCAAGATGACTCTCTTCCGCAGGATGTACTTCACACTGAGGAAGGCAGCGGCCATGTCAGTGACGGTCAGTCCTTGTGACTCACCCATCGAGTGGAGTCTGTCTGCTCGCACCCTGAAGGACAAGCCTCTCAAGAGTCAGGAGTGTGCGTGAACTGCAAACATAAAGCAACATCCATCCATCTATTTTCTATCGCGATTATGCTTATTAGGGTCATGGGTGAGCTAGAAAGAGACGAGGTTGAATCAGGTGTGTCGGAGCAGGAAAACATCTAAAAACAGGGGTAGGGAACCACGGTTCCTCAAGAGCCATATAAGGCCTGTTTTCGATCTCTCTCTACTTCAAGACACCCGATTCAAACGATCAGTTCATCAGCCAACTCTGTTCGAAGCCTGAAACAATCATTATCAATTGAATCAGGTGTGCTGGAGTAGGGAGAGATCGAAAACAGGAAGGATATAGCTCTCGAGAACCAGCGTTGGGGGACCCTGGTATTGACAAACAACCATTCACACGTGGACAATTTAGAGTTATCGGCGAATGAAATGGGTACCATAAAAAAAGCACGAGAAAAGGCCAAAATACGAGTATTAACATTAACATTGGTGCTAAGGGTAGCGTTAACATTCGTGCTAAGGGTCACCCAGGACACATGTTGTGTTGTGTTAGCGTTAGCATTGTTGATAAGTGTTCTGATCAGTTGTGTACCACGCTTTAGTTTCTATAATGTTGGTGGACCAGCCAGGACACATCTTGTGTTGTGCTGAAATTAGCATTACTGATAGCCGCGGAGTAGCTATAGAAGTGTGTGCTGTGTTTTTGGTTCTTGATAATGGCAGATCAGCAGGGAGACATATAGAGTTCTGTTAGCGTAAGTGATAGCATTGTTGCGAAGAGTACTGCTCAGAGTTGTGCAGTGTTTTGAATTCAATAGTAGCCTATTGCCAGGATACGCCCGGTGTTGTGTTAAAATTAGCATTGGTGCGTCGTCTTTTTTTAAAAAACATTTATAGATCAGTCAGGACACATTCAACATTCTGTTTGCATAACTAATAGCATCGGTGCTAAGGGTACTGTGAAGAGTTGGGTTTTGCTTCCATACAATTAGCGCACAAACGAGAACACAATTTGGGTGGTGTTAGCATTGGTGCTAAGGGCACCGCTTCGAGTTGTGTTTGGTTTTGGTGCACACTAAAATCAAACCAGATAATACCCGTATTCATATCATAACTAATTCAAATAAGTTCCGTTCACATGTATATTGACTTGCCAAACGAATGGATGTCTCGTACTGTCCAACTCTGTAGCATCTTTAAATCAGTGTCATTTCACGACTGGAAGGGGAAGACTGGGAGTGAAAATCCATATTTAACTGTTTCTGCTCAAAGAGCTCACAACCTGTCAGCCAAACTAACTTCTCCACATGGTAAAGTAACAGAAATGACACGATAAAATGACGCATAAAACATTCAGAGCCTCAGTTGGCGGGTCCCCCCGTTGCCCGTGTGAATTATTCACTTTGCTTCTGTAACATTTGAAGAGAGATTTCTCCTCGGCTGTGTTTTTTATTTTTTTCAGTTACTGGTGACATCATTCAAATGAGGTTCGCACACTTTACAATGAATTGACTTTTATGGGTTTATTATATGCTGGGGTTTTTTTTTCCTCTTTTGAAAAATTGGGTTGCTATCCAATATTCATCTAAGGGCCTGCAAATGTGTGGCGCAAACAATGAGAATGATTTTCGTATTTCAACTAAAAGTTCCAGTAAATGTGTCGATAAACTACAGCGATGTTTTCCACTGCTCTCCGTGACTGTGTGTTGCACTAAATATAGGTTACAGTTTAATTTATGAGGTACTTTTTTTGGCACTGGATTTAAATAACTTTTGTTATTTTTTTTTTTGACATGTTCACCAGCCATTTTAACTCTTTATATGACACTCATTGAAACAGTTTTGCTGTTTTAGCATTCATTAGCTTCACTCATAAAGTGGTAGATTTACTTGGTTGTTTAATTTCACACTTGATGTTTGGCAGGAACTACGGCATGTTAAATATTCTTTTTCCCCACAGGGAGCTCCAAAAAGAGCATGCCCGAAATGTGGTGGAGAGGTCCTGGGACGGAGGAGAAAATACACACTTTTTCCGGCAGTACAGTGGACACCTACAGTGGTCCGACGTCCCCCCGCGCGTCCATCTACATCCTGAGGTTGCGATCCAAGCAGCAGAGCGGCAGAGCCACGGTGTACCTCCACCAAGGCCCGGGCCTGTCGGGCGTTTTCCCAGTCATTCCGTCTGACCCCCGAGTACACACGTTGGGTGTGGGGATGACGAGCGTCACCCTCAGCTGGACTCCCAGCCCCTCGCTGGCTGGTCCCGCTCAGGATAAATACGACTACTGCGTCCTGGTCAACTCCAAACGCAACTTGCCCAGCCTTTGTGCGGCCCGAGAGACCACCAGGGAGGAGACGAATAAAAACAGAGAGAAGACGGAGAAGAAGAGGAGGATGACGGCATGGCCCATCCTGAAGGAGTGGTGGTGGGAGCAGTGGGAGGTGGACTTGGAGGAAAAGAGTCCATCTTCTCATGGGAATCTGCGGTGTACCTGCGAGGGGACAGAGAGCGTCTGCACGGTCTCCGAGCTATTACCTGACACGCGGTACTACTTTGACGTCTTCGCAAGGGACCGAGTGAACGGGACCAGCGCGTCCTATGAGGGGACCGTGGCCCGGACCCACGGGGAAGCCCGGCCGTCTGTCACTGCGCTGAGGGAAGGCGAGTTGAGGTGGGTCACCTTCCAGGACGGCGGCCCGAGATCCGAGTCGTTCTTCAGCTTCCGTCCTCGCGGCTCGCAGCAGAGTGGTCTCCTCACCGCGCAGAGCTGCGGAGGGGGCGGCAAATTCAAGATCACCGTGTCCGGGAAAGCTCGTGTTCTGACCACCCAGGCTGTGGGGAAGGAATTGGTGCAGATTTGGCTCCAGGGAAGCCCGCTTTATCTCATCCACTTGGAGAGGGAAGGACCCGCCCTGAGCGAGAGCTCCACCGCCGCCTTAGCTGGGGGTCTGAAGGCTTCGGTCAAATTGCAGACCTCGTCCGCGTACCACCGCAAGGGCGTCCCGTCCCTTCCGTCCACCTTGCAAGTCAAATCCTTCAACCGCTTACGGGGGTGCAACAGTGTCACCCTAGCCTGGATGGGCACCGAAGAGAGGAGCCTCTACTGTGTGTACCAGCGAAAGCAGGGCGGCCGACGCGACGAGGACACCCTCGACGCATCCTGCCTGGGACCGGAATCCCGCTCGGATACCGAGAGGGTTCTCTGCAAGTATTTCCAGGAGCTCAACCCGAGGCGGGCCGTCACTACGGCTGTGATCGGGAGCCTGGAGCCGGGGACCACTTATGTGTTTGATGTCTATTTAATGAGACGCTGGGGGATTCCTGTCAAGTATGCCAGCAAGACAGTCAAGACCAGGAAGGAGTGCTGAGATGCCGCCCCCTGCAGGAGGGTTGTGGACTAAAGCCTGACCATGAGAATGAAGACAGTTGACTGTTGCGGGGAGAAGAAAAAAGGCGTATTCCTTTTGGAGGAGCAATAGTTGGCCTGGCCACTTGTCTTCTTCTCGGGACACGAGAAGAATCCGCACACCAGCAAATTTTCAGATGATTCCTATTTAATATTTACAACAGAATGCTCGCGTCACTTCTAATCGTCCATCGTGATAAAGACGTGGCAGCGGTCCAAATGCTCATTTTGCGATCGAGTACAAAGGGCAGATGAGGTTTGTGTTGTCAGAGCACACAGGCAAAACAAAACAAAAAAACAGAGTCCATGTGGCAAATATGCAACAGAAACAGATGGGGCAATAATTGGATGACATCTGAGATATGTGGGTGGGAAGGGGAACAGCGGGAGGCTGTGGGGGCGGGGGGGATTTGTAGTGTATATTTCCGGTGCTGCTTATTGTACCAGCGCAGCAAGAGTGCAATCTACATATGCTTAGTTCAAAGTCAAAAATGTGTATCTTTGTGTTGTGCTTTTCGCATGAAGAAGTGGGGAAAAAACAAAAACCTACTTGTGACTATAGCCTCATTGTCATTGATGTATTCTTGTGCTGTCTCAAACGCCCCAATAAATTCTGCGGTATCGTTACATTTTTCACTATCAAGTCACAATAGAGTTCTCCTTTTGACAGTGAAACGGATTGATCGCCTGAACCAGAGGTGGGCATTCCGTCAGTGCCGACAGAAGGTTCTTCAGTCCATCACTGACGGACTGACAGCCATTTCGGTGCGGCCTTGCCGATTTTCTGTGTGCACATGGACTGCTCGTTGATGTCGCTGACCGCCGGTTGATTGACGCTGTGTCGTTTGCCACTTTTCCGTGTGTGGCTGGGGGACTCGGACCATTAACGCGCGCACTTTTTTTTGGCATCGGGTGACGTTTATCAACGTTTACTGACAGACTTCCCGTCGCTAACGACTCCCGCCTTTTCCGACACCGATACCAAGCGCGGGGTGGAGCATTTCATCCCCACAGTTGGCCCGCCGGTGTTTGCCCGCGCGCGTCGCCTCGTTGCGGCAAAACTGGCAATGGCGAAAGGGGAGTTTGCTACAATGGAGCGTTTGGGAATCGTTAGGCGTTCAAACAGCCCGTGGGCCTCACCCTTACACATGGTGCCTAAAAGTGACGGTTCCTGGCGGCCGTGTGGTGATTTTCGTCGGCTTAACAATGTTAGCACGCATGACCGCTACCCCATTCCGCACATTCAGGATTTTTCCGCGCGTTTGGCTGGCACCACCATTTTTTCCAAAGTGGATTTGGTCCGGGGTTATCACCAGGTGCCCGTGCAGGTGGATGATGTGCCCAAAACCGCAGTGATAACCCCGTTCGGGCTTTTCGAATTCCTGCGCATGCCTTTTGGGCCGAAGGGGGCTTGCGCAGACTTTTCAAAGGTTGATGGACTCCGTGTTGCGCGACCTAGATTTTGTGTTCGTCTATCTCGACGACATTCTGGTGGCCAGTCTTTCACCAGAGGAACACCTGTCGCACTTAACGACGGTTTTCAAGCGTCTTGATCCCCACGGCCTGATTGTTAACCCGGTGAAATGTCAATTTGGTCTGTCTGAGATCGATTTCTTGGGCCACGGCATTTCAGCACGGGGCGCTATCCCCTCGCCCGCCAAAGTGCAGGCGGTGGTGGATTTCCCCCGCCCCGCTTCAGTTAAGGCCTTGCAAGAGTTTTTGGGCATGGTTAATTTTTATAACCGGTTCCTTCCTCGCGCAGCCCACCTCCTGCAGCCACTTTACTGCGCCTTGAGTAAGAGGAAGGCTAGTGATCCGGTCGAGTGGTCTCCACAACGGGCACAGGCGTTTCAACAGGCTAAGGACGCTCTCGCAAGTGCAGCCCTCCTGGTCCACCCAATTGCAACCGCGCAGGTGGCTTTAACTACGGATGCATCTGATATTGCTGTTGGGGCGGTGGTTGAGCAGCTGGTGGAGAACGTATGGCCGCCCCTTGCGTTTTTCATTCGTAAGCTGCGGGATAACGAGCGCAAGTATAGTGTTTTTGACAGAAAGTTGCTGGCACTCTATCTTGCGACGCGCCATTTTCGTTTCCTCCTTGAAGGACGCCCTTTCACTGCTTTTGTGGATCACAAGCCACTTACATTTGCAATGTCAAAAGTTACAGAACCGTGGTCGGCTCGGCAGCAACGGCACTTAGCGGCCATTTCTGAGTTCACAACTGACATTCAGCATATGGCCGGTAAGTGTTACCCTGCGGCTGATTGTTTGTCACGCGCAATCGTGTGTCCGGTCCATCTCGGGGTTGAGTTTTCGGAAATGGCCGCCGACCAATCCGACGATCCTGACATCCGCAACCTCAAGGCAGCCAGTACGGCTCTTAAACTTGAGGAGGTAAAAACGCGTGTAGGCGGTCCCGCTCCCCTCTGCGATGTGTCTACAGGCCGTACTCGCCCTGTGGTTCCGTTGGATTGGCGTCGCCGAATCTTTCATTCAATCCATTCCCTCTCACACCCTGGTGTTCATGCGTCAGTCAAGCTGGTTTTGGCCAAGTTTGTCTGGCCTGGATTACGCAGGGACGTCAGGAGGTGGGCGGCTGCATTCGTGGCGTGTCAGCGCGCCAAAGTCCACCGGCACACCAGGGCGAACCTTGAACCTTTTCCAATTCCGGCCAGGCGATTTGACCACATCCACGTGGACCTGGTAGGCCCCCTCCCTCCGTCGCAGGGTTTCACACATCTACTCACGATGGTAGATCGGACCACTAGGTGGCCGGAAGCAGTTCCCCTGTCATCCACGACTTCGGTAGATATAGCTCGTGCTTTTCTGTCGTCCTGGGTCGCGCGTTTTGGCACACCATGCGATATCACCTCGGACAGGGGCCCCCAGTTTATGTCAGAGCTCTGGTCAGCCATGGCAGGGTCCTTTGGGTGTGCAGGTACACCGCACTGCGGCCTACCACCCACAGATTAACGGTTTGTGTGAACGTTTTCACCGGTCGCTTAAAGCTGCGCTGCGGGCTGCGCTTACGGACGGTAACTGGGTCGACCGCCTTCTGTGGGTGTTGCTCGGGTTACGTTCGGCTCCGAAAGAAGATCTTAATGCCGCCCCTGCTGAGTTGGTGCTCGGTCAGCCACTTCGTGTTCCCGGTGAATTTCTGCCAGAAGGTTCCGGCGCGCCTTCCTTCCCCTTTTTGTCCGAGGGACCCCTAACTCCGATGCCGGTTCACCATTTTGTTCCCAAAGTGTTCGTACTGTCTGCGCTTATGTCGGCCCGTTTTGTTTTTGTGCGCCATGATGCCCACCGCTCGCCCCTCCAGCCACCGTATGACGGCCCATTTAGGGTGCTCGAGCACGGTGATAAGAGTTTTGTGATTGATATGGGTGGGCAAAGGGAGTGTGTTTCCTTAGATAAACTCAAACCAGCTCATTTGGTTGCAGGCGATGTGCTGTTGCCGGCCCAGGTCCCTCGCCACGGTCGTCCTCCGAAGCCCCCAGCCTCACTTCAGCGTGTCGGTGTTGAGTGTCGTTCTCCCACTTGTGTCTCACCTGTGCCTCCTGCCCGACTAGTTTTGCCTACGCCACCAAGAGACGAACTGCGTAGTCGTTGTGGCAGACTAATAAAACCCCCTGTGAAGTTGTCATTGTGATTGTCCTTCTGGGTGTTCGGGGGCTGTGGGGCGGGCACTAGGACCATGCTTCTCACCCAGCAGGCATACGGTAGGTGGCGTGTTCAGGTAAATGTCTTTGGCTCAAACTGGTAATTGTGTAGATCCACTTGTTGGCAGTCGTGGAATAAAGACGTGTTTTCCAGTCAATCGTGCTCCTTTCGACTGCCACAACTGTACATTTGTTTGATAATAACAAACAAATATATGCTAAAATCGTTCAGTAAATGTCATGACATCATTTCTGCGTCAACGGTCTTCTGGTCATGATTTCACTTGACTGGTACATTTTGCTGGGGGAAAAAAATCCAGTATTTTGTAATTTAATACATTTTCGTGACTGAGAAACACGTCTATCTATCCATAAAATCTTAAACTTGCCCGACAATTATATACAACAACAACATCAGCAGAGCCAGCTGTCAATCAGTAATAACTGAATAACTGATAGCTGTAAAATATTATAAAAATATGAAACTTGAATAATGTGTTATGACGTTACTATTTCGATCGAACAACAATATCACAAGGTCTGTCGCGTACATGTGACGCCATAAGACACTGTAACCAATAGACCATTACGTTGGAATATGACGTCAGCGCGTTTGTGATTATGCGGATCTGTGTCGCAGTCCAGCGCGCCAAAACTGTCAAGCAACAACCAAAGCAAAGCGGTACCCACTGGCCTGGCTGAACTCAAAACTTCGGGCAAAGCGAAGCGACGGCAGAATGGGTTTGCTCGACCGGTGCCAGGAGCTGTTCAAGACGGCGAGCCTGTACGAAGTGCTGGGCATCAACAAGGAGGCGACAGAGGCGGAAATCCGCAGGAGCTACTATAAAGTGTCGCTCAAGGTTCACCCGGACAGAGCCCCTGACGACCCGCTAGCCACCGAGAAGTTCCAGGTAACCCATACTAGCCTTTAGCCGGTCGGATGTTTATAGAAGATCGGTGCTATCATCCAACAATATTGAGTTGTCGGGTTTTTGCATCGTTTCGATGCATTTTTAATCAGTTGACTAAACAAGGGTACGATGGCAGGCTTTTGAATGCTTGCACTCCACATTTTATTTTGGCACCTCAACTAAAAGAAAATGCAAGTTAAAAATGATAATCAGATCACAGTGTTGAGTTAAAAATATCTCTGAGGCCTTACAATATCACCAGGTCAATAACTGAAACTGATGCATAAAAGGTATTCCAAATGATTCTCACCACCTTTTTGAAAACGCCCTCTCTCACAGGCGTTGGGCAAATTGTACGCAGTGCTTAGCGACAAGGAACAGCGGGTCATCTATGACGAGCAGGGCGTGGTGGACGAGGAGTCTGACGTTTTGAGTCAGGATCGCTGCTGGGAGGACTACTGGAGGCTGCTCTTCCCCAAAGTAAGTGTTGAAATTCATCAAGGTGGGCTCACGATCCATCGGGCTGTTCTAAAGAGATGGCCGTTTTCACACAATATCAATCCGGTCTGTCCTCTAGATCACCGTGCAGGACATCCTTAATTTTGAGGAGCAATACAAGGGCTCCGACGAGGAGAGGAAGGACTTACTGCAGTTGTACACGCAGCACCAGGGAGACATGGACACCATCCTGGCCTCAGCACTGTGCAGCTCCCATGACGACGAGCCCAGACTCGGAGACATCATCCGGGCCGCTATCAAGGATGGGGAAGTGGAAGAATTCCCCGCCTTTGCGCAGGAGAGCGACAAGAAGAAAAGGGCTCGCAGGAAGAGGGTGAGTGCACCTCCCCCATCCCTCCCCGACTCTACACACACACAGAAATTCACATCCAGTATCCTAAATGTGATTTTCAAACCAGGCGGACAGAGAGCGAAAAGAAGCAGAAGAGATGCAAAAAGAGATGGGGCTCGGCCAGGAGGACGACAGCCTCACGATGATGATCAAGGTTGCAAACGCCTTTGTACACGTTTGCTTTGCTTGCTTTTTCCGGAACTAATCAAGCTTCACTTTTGTTTTTTTTGTGCAGCAAAAACATGCATCCAGGGAGCAGGGCTTCAACAGCTTCCTGTCCGACTTGGAGGCCAAGTACTCCAAAAAAGGTGGAAAATCGTCAAAGAGGGTCAAGAAGTGAAGAGCATGCGCACCCTTTAAGTTATGGACATTTTTTCGAGTTACTATTGACTGCCATTAGTTCGGCAGCATCATCTGGGTATTTTAATGTTGATGTAATAAAAGTGAATTTTATGTTGCCAATAAAATTACTATTCTTGTACACCACTTGCCTTGATTGAGTTTTTTTCTACACTTAGAGCTTAAACATAGTACGCGTGTGCCATTAATAATTAGCATTTTCCCCTGCTTTCAAAGTCAACTCAGGCCTGCTTGTCAGGTGTGTGTTAAAAGAGTGATATTTCCTCTGCGACCTCCTTGTAATAAGTCGGACCAATAAATATTGAACCGTTTCACTATTTCCTGAGCCACAGACTCAATAATCATTACATTGAAAAGAATATTCAACTTCTTTTTTGCTTTTTAGGGGAGTCTGGATGCCATGTGGCACTATACTGCCTCTCACAGTTCATTCTTGGTACTACATTGGACACCTGATGGGCGAGTCGATTGTCAGGAGATATGCTGTGTTAATGTTTTTTTCTTTAAAATTCTACAGGTGTTAACATTTGTTGTGTGAGTGTCTTTTTGGGAGTGTTTTTTTTTTTAATGCAGCACGGCAAAGAATGCTGTTTTGCAGTAAGAGAGGAGAGCAGATGTTCCATTAAAATAAACACTCCCAACACCAGCTCAGAGTGTTCTTCTTTTGGCAGAAGCTGATTTGAAATACAAAAATAGATTTTTAACAAAAGCGGCACATGAACATTATGAAACGTTTCTGTAAAAGAACAAAACACAAAAAAAAGTGTGGGCACTTTGCTGTGCGCGGCATCTGTCCAGTATCGAGAAGAAAGACTAAAGTGCATGGAGACAATTTGAAGCCACCAGTTTACACTCCTGGTCTGCTGTGTCGGGATGCGATGCCCCCCCGGCTGTGAGAACGAGATGGGCCGGATACCGGCACCAGCGGACCTGCAAGAAAGGAAATTCAGCCATTATTTGTTATTATTATCAATGTTAAAAAGTATTTTTGTTTTGGATATATTAGTAAGTGATTGACATTTATTTGTCAAACTGTACAGAAAGTCTCAGGGGATGGGAAAACCCTCCAGGTACCTGAAGTGTGATTTTTTGTTTTTTGTCTACTAACCTGGGTGCAAGGCTTGAAAGTCTGTCTCCTCATCCTCGTCCCTGATTGGCCAGCGGCCCAGTGGCTGGTGGGAAAATGACTCCAGGAAAGAGGAGCTGCCGATCCCGAGGCTGATGCCGGTCACGCCGATCCCGAGGGAGTCTTGGAGGGGGGGACCAAGGTAAGAGCGTTACAAATGTCCTGGATCTTTATTACCTACTCCGACTTGGTTGCGCAAGTGTGGACACCCTCTCGTAACTGTCATGCGGCTGTGTGCAGAATTGACCAATCAATATCACCTTAGGTGGGAGTCAGCACACACTTGCCACCATCCAAATGCCTCGAATTGATGCTAAATGAAGTTCAGATGTTCTAGGAGGCTTTTCCTGACATTAGGTTCTCTCTAGCAGAAGCCCGGAGGTGATGTGCTAACACTGACTGCTATTTGGAACCATTCATAATTGCCTTTATCTTGTCAAGGCCCCAGTTCCAGGGAGGATAATGCTGCCACCATCGTGCTTGACTCTCGGGATGCGCATGGGCTGCTTTGGTTGGGTGCTCAATTTTGCTAAGTCACATTTTTGAGTTCACATGCATTTTATATATTTGTCACTGTCATCGTTTGACACCTTGAAACCAGTGTGTACAGTTTGATACTGGTCTAAATTTGGATTCCGTGGCCTGAGTTCCTATTTTCCAGCCTTCACTGTGTCCCCAATAAAGGTAAATGTCCCACCTGTGGCAACCGAGGCTCTGCCAGGCCTCCCCTGTCCGGTGTTGTCCAGCACAGTGAAGGAGCGCCGGTAAGGGGTGTCTGACTGCGGGGCGAGATCGAGGCTCAGACCACAGCGCGAGCGGGAATGAATGCGTCCACAACAAGCGACGACATACCCTGTATGTGTGTGTGGTGTTGGGCCGGGAGAAGACGTCCAACGGGAAAAGGCGATCCTTCGGAATTGAAGGGGCAACCTCATCGTTTAGGGCGCTGTGGGCCCGGCTGGATGGGCCTTTGTGGCGCTGGTGGAAAGGAATGAGACAGAATTCTTAGTTTCTCTCATGTGGTCAAATAATGCGGGTCGATCGTGTGGAGAGTCGAGCATGAAGTTGTTATGATGTTACCTGAGCGGTTTTGGACTGCTCTGTGTCTCCAGCGCCAATGGGCGGCAGGAGCGTGTTTCTGCTCAGTGCAAATAATGGAGACATCAGCTGGTCACTGGCAGTGGGTCTTTGGAGAAATACATTCACTTTTTTTAGTTTACAGTGTCTGCTTTAAAAGAAGAAGAAGAAAAAAAGTCACCGCTATGCCCGACTAATCTACATTCAGGATGCGAGTGGGGCAACTCACAGCCGTGTACCACGGATGACCTCGTCCATAGATCCGGCCGCGTTGGGCTGGCTCGGACTGGGAACGAGGGGCTGGAGCGTGCGGGGTGCCAGGTTTCTACGGCGGGCCGAATGAGGCGGGCGGGTCAGCGAGGACGAGCTCTGCTCCAGGACCCGGCGAGGGCGGGGTCTGCCGGCGGGCGCCATGCCCGAACCTGACCTGAGAGGGCCGCGCTCCTCCGGCTCCCTGCCAGGAGTAAATGAAAGAAAAGATGCGTGCCAAGTGATTAGCTTGCTATTTGCAAATTCGTCGATTGATGTTTTTTTGGGGGTGTCAAAAATCTGTTGTAAAATGAATTTCAATTTTGAGATTTAAACATTTTTTGCGGGAGGCGTTTTTGCTATTCTGTCTCAATGGGTATTACTGTAATTCGCACTGAGTTCTGTCCAGCGCGGCCAGGTTCCTCTGTTGCAGCGGGATGCTGTGGATCATGATGAGGTCATTCAGGTTCTTCTGGACGCCTCCGATCAAGGCCCGGCCCGCCTGGTGAGACAGCCAAAAACAAGGGATAATGATTGTTAGGCAACAACAGCACAAAAATATACTTTAGGGAGCCCGGTGCTCCAATGGTTCGTTGTTTTAATGTCAACAATCCAGCCAGCATCTTCTCCGTTAACTATCGTGCAGCAGCCCACCCCCCCGAATCTGCAAGGCCACCAACAAAACAACATTCACAGGCAAGACTTTGAAATAAAAGAGCATTCTCAGGACACACGAGAAGACGGTAAGATGCAGGTAATTCATTAACTGCTTTCGGGGCTCATGGAGAAGCACAAGCACACTCAGTCTAGAACTAAAAGACGAGGGAGCCCGAATAGCAGCGCGTCGCCATTCTGGCTCCAAGCAGAGGGAATTTACATACACTGGACGGCCTTTTCTGCTTTGGGGGCTTCTGGCGGGACTTGCGCCTTGAGCCCCTCGACTTCTTTAAGTGAGTGGCCGGACAGAGATGGCGGATAGTCATGAAGAAGGTAACGGGAAAAACAAAGGGAGGAAAAAAAAAAGGGTAGATGTCGATGACAAGGTTGGAGGAGAGGAAACAGTGACACAAGTAAATGGATTTGTGCTGACGGAGCAACGGGGCATGAATTCATTTGACTGGTTAGTGCATAGGCAGCATGGGGGCGGGGGGCTGAAGGTTCGCAAATTAGGTTGAAGGTCTCTTTTTTTCCAGGCAATGAATAACTATTACCGAGCTGACGGTCTCGGCTGTCACTTCCGCCATTCATTGTCTGGTAAAAAAAAAAAGAATCCTAAAACCTAATTTAACCAATAAGTAGACACGACAAACGTCACAGCGCTAGTAAAGGTTAGCGCGTCTGCCTCGCAGCCACAAGGGTCCCTATTTGAATATCAGTTGGCGCTTTCTGCGTGAAATGAATACCGATTATCGGCATTCATATACACGCATATGTGAACCGTTTTTATGTAAAGCTAGTCTGTTGCTCTTTAAAAGCTGGCTCCATTAGTACAGTCGCTCACCTGGAAGGGCAAGCCGGTGGCGAGCGGGGGCGGAGCCAACACACGGCTCTGGCCGAGTTTCGGCAGCATGCTTGGGACTGCGGAAAACAACGTCAAGGAATTCCGCGACGCTGGACTCAAGCTGCCAAAAGGCTTTTCGTCACCTGCCAATCAAACCGATTCAACCAATCGATGATTCGTTTGAATAACGTCAGACACGAGAAGGGGAGGCGGGCCTACTGGAGGGGCGATGTTCCCACTGGCGGTGGAGCAGTTCGCTCATGCAGCCCACCAGCTGGCGCCACACGTCGTCGAACAAATGGTCCAGCACTGCCTGACGGCGGCACCTGTAGGGCGAGACAGGGGCATGCAGCGACGCCTCGGGCAAGGCTCGGGGCAGGCTCGCTCCTTTTCATCCTCCAGGCTGATGCGGTCGAAGGCCAGGTACTCCTCCATGTGGCCCTCCACCTCGATCACTTTGGGTCTGGAGTCGCTGGAGCCGCGTAACGGCCCGTTTGTGAGTTGGACTTGAGCAGCGCCGCGCTCCGACCAAGCACGTTCAACCTTAAAACCCAGAAAAAAAGATGATGTGCATTTTCCCACTTTTTTCCCCTACAGATCCTATGTCGACAAGGGGCAGGGCTAGGACATGGTGATTCGGCGAGCATCTTTTACTTGTGGAAGCGAAAAATACAAGACAGCGTCCACCCACATATTCACAATTTGCAGATTCACCAAAACCCCCATTTTTTTAACCTATCTGCAGAAAAGCTCACCTATTTGCTGTTTTATACTCGGGCTAAGATTATGGCTCTGGTGACATCTTGTGTCATCTCGGTGCCTAGGAACTATGTTGAAGTGAGTTGAGGAGCTTCATGTAGTGTGTTGCTGTCATCTCAAGGCATTATGTTTCCAAATAAGCATGGTCAAAATATTGCGTTTTTTTCCATATGTGGGTAAATAAAAACACGATTTATTTTTCAACAACATATAGAATATAGAATGTTGGGTACATTAAGAAGAGTGTACCATGTTAACTTGAGAGACACAACTACGTCCATAAAAATGTGCAAAAAGACATTTTCCACAGTTGATCCTCTTTGGTATGAGCAGAATCGGACTGGCGGGTGTTTTGTCGGCGAGCATGTGCCAAAGCAACGCGAAAACTCACTCTGTACTGTTGTCATCTTTCTCACTTGGCCTCCCGACGGCCTGTTGGGCCGCGGACGGCCTAATACCGGTGTTGCTGCCGACCGTCCCTGAGGTCGTGTACCACTGGAAGCCCTCATCACTGGGACACACCAATTGAGTGCCCAGGATCCTGAGTCACACAAACACAAGAGAAACTTGGCTTTGAATGAAAGAAAGGATGAGCTGCCATTTTCCAGGCTGGAGACCAACCGCAGATGAGGGAAGCGCGTGGCCCACTCCTGACACTCCTCCTGCAGTCCCGGGAGTATCCCTCTCCCGCTGCCTCTAAATTCGTACAGCTCTTTGTCGATCTCATCAAACATTTGCTGCACTTGGCGGGAAGCCGCCTTGTCGAATTCCTGCAGAGGAGGAAGGCAGCGTTTACCTCCACAAAGAAGAGCCAACATTTGTTGCTTTTTTGGGCCATACAGGGCCCTCGCAAGGTTGGCCACGTTGGGCTACTGGCACATCGGATAATAACCTTTGAAAATAGAAACATTTTTTTCCAGGCCTAATGTGTGTGCAAAGGCTACTGTGATTTCATGTTGAGATGGGACAACCCGGGTTTGAAGTCAGTTGGGTTGACCGTTTAGGACAAAGGGGCAAAAATACAACCCTTGTGCAAAAATGGGCCAAAATTGTACTTTCATCATATTCATAACTCTCTTCCTGTAAAATGTTCGGGTGACTAGCAAAGTCTTTTTTTGGGGGGCGGGGTACGTCTAAGGGTGTTACACGTGCCTCACAGTTTTTGTAGCCGTAGGTCAAACGTACGGGACAGGGCTGCGATAAACCACTCTAGGGGGCGCTAAAGACACTTTTTTTTGTACTTTTGTATGGCGACTTTAAAATATCACATTTCTCGCCAGGCTCGATGTGTCTGCAGTTTGTTTGGGGGTTTTTTTTTATTCATGTTCGGTTCCTCAAAAATGCAAGTCTTTACAGAGAAAAATAAACAAACAAGCCCCAAAAAATGAACCCCGTGAATGTTGGGTGAGGAGCTCGTAATTATCATCAATATTAGTTGACTCATATCATTCGTTTTGAATTTGAATGCAGACTGTACCGCATGGGAACAAAAAACAAGAACAAGCAGAGTAGGAATACATACATAATTTCTTCGCACTGCGTTTTGCCTTCTTCGGTCAAAATAAATAAAATATTGAGGCCTTAAAAAAATATATATATATATATATAGGACCAACTGTGCCTACAAACAACACACAGCGGGCGCAGGCCTTGTGAAAACACAGGAGGAGACAAAAAAACGGTTTCCATTCGATATATATAGCCTTCGAATGTCAATCAAATATCTCCTTCAAAATTTCCCGTGTATTTGTTGAGGATGTTCTTCCGTGACTAAACTCATGACATCACATCGTGTACCCGAGGAAGCCGAGGGGGTCTTACATCGTAGCCCCAAGAAAAGACGGAACTCCTCTCTGTGGACACGCCGGTGCCTGTGGAGCTGTGGATGCCCGACCAAGACCGGCTGGAGTCCACAGAAATAACGGTGGAACAGTCGGAGGGGCTGGAAGCACCCGATGTCTCAGAACTAGATCAAAAAAGAGGATTCATTTACAGTTAGTCTGGTCTGGGTTTTTGGGGTTGATCACATAATCAATGGAAAACAAAGAGTAAATGTCAAAGTCATGGAATATTCTATTAAGCTGTCTTCATTCGTTATTCTTTCGGCTGCACATCTGAAGGAGGCAACACGATAGCAATTAATCTACGCGGTTTCGACTTTCAAGCTCTCTCTCTTGACTTGCTCGACTGCCTGGAGAGGGAGTAAGGAGTGGCTCGCCTGATGCGGACGGAGACGGCCTCATCCACGTCATCGAGAGGGCAGTGAGGGGTCTGGCTGTCTGCCTCCTCCGGGAGAGGGTGGTGGTCGAGGCTGCTGCGAGACAGGCCACGGCTGCACAGAAAAACAAATCCATGAAGTACCACGTACCATGAATCCCTCCTTTTTCTAGAACGCTTCCTGCTGACTTTGGGCGAGACAACTGCGGTGCACCCTGGACTGTGTGCCAGCAAACCAGAGAGACAAAGGATTGATCACATTCACACTCACACTGCACTCATATTAGTTCATTGCATGCTATTGGTAACTTAAAAATGTCATAATTACATTAAATATATGTATGAAAAACTTTTCAAAGTCTGTTCGGCAACAACTGAGGGTTCTTTCTTGTCACAAGCCTTAGTGCCACCCTCCTACGCTAGTTAATAATAAAGCTTTGATTACACTAAAGATGTGTCAAAATAAGAACAAAAAGGGTCATTTTAGACCATAAATATAAAATTATCAAATTAAAAGCATTATGATTGGGCCGCGTGACGACACCTTGCAACCTGGAGTTCACTGTGCGCCGTTCGTAACCTCAAATCATCGTAAAGTGAAGATCCCGTCCAATTTAATCGTATACACTACAAGGTTTGCATCCACAATTTCAATATGCCTTTGAAATATAATAGTGCAGAATTTCTGGACAGATCTTACGTTAGCGTTATTAGCTGTCATGGTGCTGACACAATCATTCTTGGGTTCGTCATGTTTCGTACTTACATCTCTAGCTTGTGCGATACAGGTTTCCTGTTGTAACGTGAAATCATTCTCCTACCCTCCCGGTCTAACGGCTCACGCCCTCTCCTCGCCTCATCGCCCCCGCATCTTGTACCCGCATGGGACCGCTCAAGTGTAGAAATAAACGAAACATTTGCACAAAAGTGCAAACCTGGCTTCCAAACGCGGAAGATAACGTTAGGTAGCAGATACACTTTGCGGCTTAGCTAACATGGCCCGAGCAGCGTCGCTATTTCCTCAAAAACTCACTTCCTGTCATTGATGCGTGTAAAAAGTATGTTTGGCGGTCAGCCATCTTATCGGCTTGCACTTTCAACGGGTTAATGCGATGCTATCTGCGGTTATGTGAGCGCCTTTGCTACTGGCATTTAGCACCGCCAACAACACGGCTGTCATGGTTACGCTGCCTGGCTTGACCCGGCATGGTACCTGTGTTCGACAACAACTCCCGGCATTCATTGCGAAACAATGGTTGCGTTCTAAAATATGTCCGTCTGGTATTGGTAGCTTTTTACCGCTCCTTGATTTGGAAAATAAATTGACGCTCCTAAAAGACATTAGAAATGTTAATTGTAATTACAATTATAATAATCATCTTAAATAATTATCATTTTTGAAGTACACAAACTATGAAGTGATGTTGGTTATAGTGTAGGAACGTCTCTTTTCGATTTGGCGAGTCGAGGGCATTTAGGGGTAGGACGCATGACAATCAGGACTGAACATGGCCTGATGGTGGTGTTCATAAAAGTAGCAACTTTAATTACAATATTTACGTTAAATATCTTGTTAATACGGTAAGGTCATCGATTGTATGAATGGTGAAATTTGCACATTGCTCTCATTAATTACCCTCAACATCATTTTCCCTCACAGGGATTCAATTACACTGCAGCACGCAATGGATTTCCTCCAGAGGAGAGTGGTACAGGAGGACGCAGTCCAGTACAAACTCTTTTTGACTCAGTCGGCTGGTTCTACGGTACAACACACCGAGGAACATCTCTCGCGTCTTGTGGAGGAGATCCTAGCAAAAATAGCGCCTCTGTCCATGAAGTACATCTGGCAGAATGAGCCTTTTAACATCAAGTATTGTCCTGAGAAAGGTAGGCGTGTGATCCACTCATGTCTTGTAGTCCACACTGCAAGCTAATGATATACTCCACTGTTTAGCGGGTGTTCCGGCTTATATCGGTGGCGTCACCCAGTTCGGCGACAACGTGGAGGATGAGTGGTTTATTGTTTACCTTCTGAAACAAATTACAGAGGCTTTTCCTGCACTTGCTGCACGGTGGGGAAACACATTGTCTATCATTTTACCTCTTAACCTATTCCTGTGCTGTTTTAAGTCAGCTACTTATCTTTTTGGATTATTCTACTTATTTTCTGGTAGAGTTGAGGACACTGATGGTGAATTTCTTCTGATTGAAGCAGCAGATCATCTCCCTAAATGGTTGGACCCGGACACCAGTGAGAACAGGGTGAGTATTTGGGACGAACAATAGGTATAATGCACATGCAGATACGCCAGTGCAGATACTTTATGGCTATGATTCTCATGCTCTGACTCGTAAAAATGTTCTGATACGACGACACTGGAAAGCGGCCTGACATATCACAGTTCCACTCATTGTTTTATTTTTGTCAGGTGTTCATCTACCGTGGCGCGTTGCATCTCCTGCCCTGCCGTTCGCATTCCAATCCGACGGGGATCCCCAAGGATGTGGTACCGAGTGTTCAGCAAGCTCTTGCGCTACTCTCCGCACAGCCAGAAGCTTATCGGGCAAACCCCAAGATTACTTCGGTCCTGGATAAGCGGTTGGATGGGTGAGAGGACACAAACGTCCAGTCAGTTCTAAATCAACCTCTGTTATTTTGGTTTATCTGCTCAGGCTAAAAGTGTACATATATTGGGTTAGTAACAATTCATGCAGGTCAGGTGACTTTAGCTCCTCTCGATTTAGGTGCTCAGATGGTCATAAGCGTCATGCTCGTATACAAGAGCAGCAGATTGTGTCCTTCACAGAGGAGACACCAAAATGAGACACAGCTGGCTGTGTTGTTTGGAGATCATTTAGATAATGAATAAAGGCATCAGCGAACGATTGGCTCGATAAATGGAATACACACATACAAGAATCGGGCTGAATTTGAGCCGTCAAAGGCCCAATTATCGGATGTCTGTGCTGAGCAATTATCTTGTGGTGCGGGGTGTGTTAATAGGGATTTTAGCTCCTCCCCTGATGTGCTTGGAAAACGCTTGAGGCAGACAATCGCATGCATTAAATCTTAAAATCACTTAACACACACCACAACACAAGATAATCATCCTATACTGTTTTGGATGAGAAAATGGGGGTGGGGGGACTAATTGACAGCTCATATTATAAATTTACCATTTATTAATGTGCAGGTATCCAGCGAAGATCGGAGCCAGCCAGCACCGTGCCCACTGCTTCGTACCGCGGGCGTGGCTATGGTTTTGGCGCAGCGGCCCGACCTGGTGGCCCCCGCGGTGTCCGCCTTTTACCTGCGGGACCCCGTCGACCTCCAGGCATGCCGCAATTTCAAGAACTTCCCCCGACACGCGGGTCTTAACCTCGGTAACGCAAATACCCCCCACGTGATTTCACAGCGGTACCTGCCGGCCGTTGACATCGCGTCTTCTTTCAGGTGACGTTCACTCGGTGCTTATATGCTCAGCTGCTGCAGCAGCAGTTCGTTCCGGACAGGCGCAGCGGCTTCACCATGCCCGCGCGCTCGGACCCCCGATACAAAGCGCACGAGCTTGGCATGAAGCTGGTGAGACAATATCGTTAATACAACACGTGGCTATTGTATGACGGCTCGTTGATTTTACCGGCGACAACTGTGAACCACTGTGCCTGTTTTTTGTGTCTTTTGTGTGCGCGTTACCGTCTCTGCGTCCCAGGCTCACGGCTTTGAGATCTTGTGCGCCAAGTGCAGGCTGCCACTTTCGGACGGCGAGCCCTCGGTCAGTTGCAACCCTCAGTGGAAAGGCTTCCTGCAAAGTCTGAAGAGCAACGGTTACTTCCGGGTCGGTCTGGCTTTTTCAATGCCTTACATGGACGCAGCGATCAGCCCGTGAAGAAATGTATGCTCTCGTGTTCAAACGCAGGAAGAGATCGAGGGTTCGGCACGTTTCAGGCAGCTCAAGACATCGGCGGAAAACTTCTTTCAACAGTCGGTCGCCTCAAAATCCTGGTGAGAACTTTTATGGTGTGTGTGTGTGTGTGTGTGTGTGTGCGCGTGTCCGTGTGCGTTTGTGTTTGTTTGTTTTTCTATTACATGTTCCCAAAATGCCAATGTATCGAACTCTAAAGTTAAATACAATTGAACTTCACTGAGACACTACTTGTCTGCGGGAATTTTCTGAAATAAGACCAAATCAGAAACGAGTATCGCTGACAGATTGGCGATGATGAATTACAAAGCTTTTGTTTTTCTAAATGTGGGTGGCCCATCGCAAAGTTTTACGGACAGTTTCGAGTTTAGCCACAACAACTGGGACAATGAGCAAGTTCACAATAACTGCTCTTTCAAAAATGCTCCCTCAATCTACGTGGCAGTCAAAATATTCCCCTGTAATTTACCTCAAGTGTCAGGTGTTAGAAAAGCTCGAAATTTGATCTTGAAGTGACCTGTCTTGCAGTGACACGTCTCCAGGGGAGGAGGTTCTTCAACTGCTGAGTTCCTGTGGTCCCATCGACGTGGAGGAGTTGAGGAAGCGAGAGGCACAGCTCCCACAAGAGGACAGTAAGTGCAACACCAAACGGTGTCCCATTTACTGCTCAGCCAATGGCGAGTCGGGCTGTCATTATTATGGTGCAACTGGGGCGGGGCCACCAAGCGAGTGGCTTCTACTTTGGATTGAATGTCAAGAATATGTTTCTTCATGGTCATCTTTAGGTGACAACTGGTTGAATGTCACCGCCCAAGATTTGGAGCGCATGCTTGAGGAAAGGTCCGGGTCCAGACCGAAGCCCACAACTGCCAATTCCCCTCAGCCGACCGAGACGGAAGCTGCCGGGAGCACAGAGACGGAGAACAGCAACAAAGAAGAGGAGGCCGGTTACAGTCTGGTGGGGGTCAGCCAGAAGATGACGCGGTTCCTCAATGCCAAGTCATCGTACTTGGGGGCCGAATTGCCGTGGTGAGACCCCCTGTCAGCTCTGATTCGGAAGCTTTGTGAATGATGGGCTCCCTCTAGTGGAAACTACCCAAGAACAGTTCAGTTGTACTTTAAAGTTCTAAACTTTCGCATGAAATAATTCAGAATTGTTTGTTCTTGCACAGTTATTTTGGATTTTTTTTTTTTCCTATTTACGGCAACTGAATAAAGCCTCTCACATTAGTTCATTGCATGCTATTAAATATTCTCTTCTTGTCTTTTCTTGCAGGAACCATTCATGCAATCATCCTTTTGCCTACGATATGCCCACCCTCATAAAAGAAATGGAACAGATATTGGGTATGTTAATGCTTTTTGAAACGTCCTCTTCACTTTACTTGAATCTCTTTTTTCTGCCCCTCAGACACAAGTGTGGGAGAAACGCTCGATTCGGATGATCTTTGTGAAGATGAATGGGAAGGAGTTGAGGAGGAGGAGGAGGAGGAGGAGGAAGATGAAGACATAGAAGAGGGGCCCTCAGGTCATGCGGAGATGGATGGGATGGAGGCTTTGGATACTCTTAAAGGATACATGGACCAGATGGACCGGGAGTTGATGAACACGCATATCGGGCAGAGCTTTAATCAGACGGTAAGAACAAGGATGGATGGGTACAGTGACTGTATTTTTCAAAGGTGCAATTTCTCCTTATTGTACAGATGCTATTTTAGACATATAAGTGTGTAAAATGAGAAACCCAAAGAGAAGTAAGTTGCAGAGGTAACGGCACAAAGCAACGCAAATGAAAAGCTCTCGTCCTCTCCGCAGACGTCTGCGTCCGCCCAACCGCATGCCACAGAGGGCCTCCCGAGCTCAGCTGCATCGCCGAGGATGCGGACGAGCTCCAGCCTCTAGACGTGGACCTCAACCTGGTCACCAACCTTGTGGAATCCCTCAGCTGCCAGGAAGGGCTGGCTGGACCCGCCTCCAACCTGCTCCAGAGTCTGGGGGTACACCTCCCCCCAAACTCGGACCGCTCATAGCGGGCAGCGAGTCCTTGAATGAGGAAACTGTCTTTTGTCAAAGTGAAAAGAAGAATCAAGATTTTCAGCCTCTCTCGATTCACACCTTCATTGATTCGATAATACAGTATGGGAAATGCATCCAAGTATGAATCAATTCACCATTCAAAGGTTGACTTTTTAATGGAAGAATGTGTTGAAATGACTGTAGATACATTTGGTATGCAGTGACGCAATAAATATTTTTGCAACAAAAGTGCCTTGGCTTTCAATTGGATTCATCCATGCAAACTTCACTAAATGTGCTCCCTTACCCAGTGGCCGTTGTATTGGTGTTTTTGAACCACTGCGATGTGATAGTGGTCGTACAAAGACGTGTCGGAAGTCAGACAATAACCTCACTGACCTACGTGTTAGAGAAATATATGAGCAAAATTGTATCATGTTTAAAGTTTCATTTTAAGTCGGTCACATCCAAATCGTTTGGGTGCGTATACAGCACCCCCAAATGCCTGTGCACAAAGGCGCCGGCCACCTGGCCGGAGGGCCGTTGGAGTCCACAATTAGCACGTCAATGCAGGTGGGCGATCACAGGGGAGATGGCGAAACTCGGTCAACAAAGGGGAATGAATAATTCGGGAACAGCGGTTGAACAACAAAAGACGATTTGAGAACACCCGTCGCGCCCAGGCGACATTGGCCGTCCGCAAAGTCTGCGACATGTTGTTTCAATGTAGACCAGACAGAAAGGCGCCAACGTACTGGTGCTTCAAAGTTTAAACACAGGTAACCAATCACTACCGAGGGGCCGGACCGGGGGTGCGGTATGCAAATATCGGGGGCAGTGTTTTTCTTGTATGTTACAATAAAAGTCCGAATTGGCGGGAAGGGGGTGTGATCATCGGGGCAACAACCGTCGTTCGCTCTCAGAGATCCCCTCCCGCTGATATTGAAGACAATTTTCCCTGTGTGCCGAGTCATGCTTTAACTTTGTCCGAGAAAAATCTCTGACACTAGGTAATAAATATTAAATAATCTTGAAAAAACATGCCAGTCTAAGGCCAGAGCAGCTGCGCAAAGGGGTGCGCCAGTTCCCTGGCCGAATGTAACAGCGCCGCAGCCAGCGGCGAGATGCACAGCGCCGACATGACCACCGCAAAATCCAGGAGCATCCCCAGCAGCAGGATGGCCAACAGGTAACCGTGGAAGAGGAGGCTGCGCCAGCTGGCCCGACTCAGCGCCAGCAGGGGGCCGTCCGGATGCAGCGTCCACAGCAGGCCCAGCAGCCAGCATTGATTCACCAGCAAAGTGTAGTAGATGTCCAAAACGGAGGACTGGTCATCGGCGGGCGGGCGGCGGCGTTCAGCCTGGGATACTTTAGACAGCCAAGTCAGGGAGAGGCCGAGGAGGATGACGGCCAGAGGCGCGTACATGTACTCAAGAGGCTCCACCACTGATACACCACGCCAGGCTGCAAGAGGTAACCAAAAAGGCCGTCTTGTATTAAGCACCTGACTGAGTGCAAGGAGCTTCACAGAAAATAACTTCGGTTGAAGGTAGTCCACCTTGTAGAATAACATTTGAATAAAGTATCCGACATTTGCTGTATTTAAGTATCAAGATGCATTTTCTGGTATTAAATGGACTTAAGAGATCAAATTTAATTTCCCGTGTGTGATGTCATGTCAGTTTCTGCTGTCGTGTTAATGAGGCTCGTTTGATGGATAGCATGTGAAATTGGTTTGTTTGTGTTGATTAACTTTGCCGAATACAGCCGCTTATGTAACGTGGGTTCATTACTGTAGACATGTTAGATGCATGGCGTTGATGTTTATCATCCTCTCCGTTTCAAGCGCTTTGCGGAAACATACCGCATTGGCCCGAATATGAGACGGCCCTGATTATAAGTCGACCCCCTCTTTTTCAAGACTCAAGTTTGAAAAAAGACGTTTTGAACACCAAATTAATTTTTATACAGAAAATAATTACAGTACATCTGAAACAAATGATTTTAACAATATATTTGAGAGAAAAAGCATGTTATTTTGCCTCATTCAAATCTTAATATCTGAAAATGTAAATATGTAAACTAAAGTGCAATCACATCCGTAAATGAATGGCTTCTGGTTTTTGAAATGTAAATTACATCATAACTTCTCCTCAGCTGCCGATCTTCGACCCACTTTTCTCCAGATTGTTGCTACGTTTCTCCATTTTCTGTTATCTTTTATATTATTTTCTTCTCTTTTCTTTCTTACCACTATTTTTCTTCTTCTTCTTCATGCTACCGCTATTTTAATTTTTATTCTTCGTGACAGGGGTTCACTTTGGCCTCGGGAGTCAAGTTCAGCATTCGCTTCAATGATATCTGGCGCCATCTAGCGTCATGAATGGGTATAATGTCTAGACCCCGAATGTAAGACGACCTCTTATTTCAATGCAAAAAACACACACTCGGGCCAATATGGTAATTCAAAATTCCTTTTAAACCGATCAATTATTCATGTGTTTTCGCTCTTCGCAGCAGGGCTCCGTCCGCCCTCAATGTTATCCTCATTCTAACCGCAAAAGGTTCTGGGTTCAAATCTTGGGGATTTTGCTTTCTCTGGGTACTCCCATCCCACATTCAAAAACACAAATGTTTGGTTAACTGAAGATGTGACATCCACGTTTGTCATAATTAAGAACGTGAAAATCTTCTTTGTTTTCTGTACGGTTGGGACGATATGAAATTACCTGTGAAGACCAGAGATGACCCGGTCAGAATGGCCACAAGGAACCAGGTGTGGCCAGAGGGTGGCGCTGACACCTTTAGCGCAAAGCTCAGGCCCACCGTGACGAGAGACAGCGGCCGAAGGGCAAGCGGGAAGAGGCCCGCATACGAGCTGCTGGCCTCGCCCCACATGACGAGCACGGCGTGGACGCTGTTGCAGATGGAAGGCACCAAGAGACGCTCCGCCAGTGGACGACTGTACCGCCTCAGTGGCGCTACCCCGAGGACGTGGAGGAGATTGAAGAAGAACACTGTCACCAGGACCTGGAAAGAGAAAAAAGTCCAATTCCAAAGTCATCCCTAAAAAAAATGCTCATGCTCATTTCTGCGCAGCATCACATTGAGAACGTTTTGGTCCCCTTTAGCTTAGTTAAAGGAGCACAACCGATCTGCACTGTTTAATGGAGCACCGAAAGCATAAATGGGAACCCGGCAGATGGCGCGTTGAAAACTGACGTTTGAACTTTTAACAATCACAATCTCAGCGGGAGTGTGAAGCGAATTACAAGGTCGGTGTGAAATTTTAGTTTTAAACATAAATGTCATTTACGACATATCTCAGCTCGAAATGTAGACTCTCAACTAAGCTATGCCCTGTTTCATGGAAACGAACGACCGGCTAACATGCCCGAGTACAGCAAAAAAACATTTGGAAAGTATCACTCGACTGACCATGTTGAACTTCACAAAATGTACAGTGATAAGACAATTAAACAGAATGTAAATAATTGGGTGTGCATCACGATATAATGTGGATAATATTTCCCCTTTATTATCAATTGTTAGCATTCTTATCTTCATGAACAGCCAAACGAACATGCTCCAATATGACACACCACAATTTGTATTCGTGCTGGTTCACACTTCGACCTTGAGGACAGTATTCGTGCTCATGAATGCCGCATATTTTGTTTGCCTACATACCTTCTCTCGGCTCAAGGTTCGCTCCGGTGGTTGTCCTTCACAGAACTCACTCATTTGCATCAAACTTCGGTCGGCCTTTCACTCGCATGCAAAGACTTTGAAGTATTCCGGTACACACGCGGGCCCAACCTTGCCCATTGGCGCAGCAAATCATTCAACAGCCGCCATCAACATGTACAGTATCGGGTTAAACCGCCTCGCACAAACAGTTTGTAGGACGGCGCCGGTCACCGACCTGGCCAAAGCAGAGGGCCGCCACGTACGGGTAGTGGTACTGGGGGAGGAAGATGCCGGCTACAAACCAGCGGAGCTTGTCGGCTGAGCCGTACAGGAAGACGAGCGCCGCGTAGAGGGTGGGCACCAGGGGCTTCAGGGCATGGTTGGAGGAAAGGCTCCTCACCGTGGAGGTGCACCATCGCCAACTGCTCCACTTTCCGCAACACACACTGATGAACGCAGCAGTTCATGCAAAAAAAAACAAAAACGTTTTGCTAGTTAAACAGTATAATGAGTATATGTATAGTACACAAGATTCAATTCCAGACAAAAGGGGCCCGCTTTTGTACTCCAAGGTCCAATTTTTTTGTGTTGTCCCACTCAAGGTTCATAATTGAACCCCTTGCTTTATATAAGTACTGTTAATAGTTAGGGAATGTATAGAAATGCCCCAAACTGGCAAACAGAAGGCTCCATTCTCCGAGTTACCCATTTTTGGATTTACTGGGATGGAAAGCGAGGCGTTGTTTAACCATCCTATTTAGTCCATTCGAAACGGGGAGGCACACAAACAGATGGAACAATCAGATGAGACAAATGCAGTTTGACTCACCATCTGGCGGCCCTCCCGAAGTCGCATTTCATTTCACTTGCAGACGCCGACAGTGGAAATGACAAATACACCGGGAAATGCTCGGATGAGGCCTTTTCACGGGACGGAACGTGCCTCCCTTGTGACATGGTCTGCTGCTTCTTTCACCTCGTCACTTGCGCGTTTGAATTGTCCCGATGGACTTTGGTCCAGCTTTGTTTGTCCCCCCCCATTAAATAAACACGTGTGAATAGCCATTCATTAGGTTTCCGCTTTAAAGTGATGGGAAAGAGAAAGCGACACCCTCTGTGGATTGTCTATTATATGTTTAATGACACATTTTTAAACACAGATAAGGCGAAGTCAAATCTGTTTGCCAGCTCAATGCCATTATAGATCTTTTTTTTCCTCCCTCTGACTTCACCGATGTACAAGTAATGCGGGAGCGTAAAACAAATGGTGGTTTCCTCGGCTTTTGGACACCTGTTTGTGACATTCACATGCCCCCCCCCCCTCCTGCGCCTGGCAATGGACGCTGAGGAAGATCTACGTAAAGCAAACATCAGGGTAAAAACACTCCTGTGCATGGGGGAGTGTGGGTTGCACCATGATACCCAACCTTTGAATCATCCAACCCTTCACCTCCGAATCCGTCTCGTGGCTGAGCCAGAGCCTATCCCAACTGACTGGGAGAGAGACAGGCTACACCCTGGAGTGGTCGCCAGTCCATCTCAGGGCACACTCTCAAGACAAGTGCGCCAAAACAGTTTTAAAAAAAAAAGTGTGTTAAGTTGCCCTTTGCACTTTTTGGGGTTATTGATTTGACCTCAAATATGAATAAACCACAGAATGAAAAAAAAACAATGAAATAAAAGTACAAAAAAGGACTACAATTTTTGGTAGTCTTGTACAAAACAAACGCCTTTTTTTATTACAACACCCCAATTTTGGGTGTTTTTTTTTGTGAGTTATTTATTTGACGTAAAAAGTTGGTTCAATCAACAAAATTTTTGTTGATTTTTGCCCCGACTGTTTTGAGAGCTCGTATGGCATAAGATGCATTCACACTCAGATTCACCCATCTTAAAGTCTTCAAAGCTCTGAAGGGTGACATGGCCGAACGTGAGGTTTGGCCATTTTTATTTTGGTGAGAGAGGCTGGACACACCCTGGCCTGGTCGCCAGCCAGTCACCAGGCTCATTAGACAAAGAACCATTCATACACAAGCCCAGAATCTTTAAATGAAACCACCACGCATGTTTTTGGGACGTGCGAAGAAGCCGCAAGTACCTGGAGAAAAAAACCACACCACTTGACACAGAAGCACCTGAGGTGAGATTCAAACCCAGAACTTCTTGACTGTGACTGAGGCAAAGGTGTTAACCACAAAACACAATATCCACTGTGCTGCCGAAGTAAAATGACTTCTGTTAATAGCCTAATGAATAACACCCAAATTACTGTAATGTTTAGGTGGGGCAGTCCTGCTATGATTTATTGCATCCAAAATAGACAGCGAAGTCACGCTCACAGTTTAGTCTCTCTTGTGCGCACGCACGCGCTACACTGCACCCTGTTGAACTTTTGAAGGAATTCCCTCCCACCAGACACGTTTTACTTTGCAGGGAATTTTCTGGAATGTGGGTGAAATCGGAAGTCTGTATTTCCAAACGGTGCCCCCCCCCCGCCCCAAAAAATAATATTGAGTTGCAAAGTACGCAAAAAAACATCCCCTAACACACGTTTGGGGGGGGGGGCAGTCAAGTTTGGAACATGTGGCACGGTGCAGTTCCTCCACTATTTCAAAAACCCAAAGTAGTACTGTACTACTTACTCATCTGTCGCCGCATGACACCTCCCCTGAAAATTCGGAACGACGGCCCCCTTGCAAAAACTAAGGAAGCTGGGGAGCATGTGAGAGTCTGCACGTAGTCCTTTTAGGTCTTGGCTTGTCCACCCACAAGAAGCAGCAGGAGATGTCCAACAGTGAGTCGAGACATTTCGTCAGATAGGACCACCGACACCACGCACAACTTTCCCCATCTCCCTTCGCTCTCCTGACTTCATCAACGAGTCCACCGAACACTGGGACACTTTTTTTCTACACCCACGATGCATTTTTTCAGGTAACTACTGTCACTAATGAGAATATACACGACTGTCACACTAGTTTGTTTACCAATGCCAATTGCATACTTTCACTGTGCAGCTCGACGTGCTTTTAAGCTAGGTTACGCTAGCTAGCTGGAAAGTGTTAAACTTGTTCTATTTTTTTAAATACACGAAGTGCTTTTGAAAGACAAAACCGTTGCAGGTAAAAGACAAAAAAAATTGTGGCGTCTCAGTGCATACATAATGTGGTAACCTAGACAACGTGGAATGCGACGGTCATTGAATTTCTCGTGCTACGTCGTTACTTTTAGATTTTCTAAACACGATTCAGACAGTTGGTCAGCATTTTCTTTGTCAGTACGCACGTCTTAAAATGCCATTTGAAGTGACGCAGCCGAGCCATTTATATCTTCGTATCATGTGGCATCGTTGAGCTCGAATGCTAGCCGATGCTAAAAGCTAGCGCTCGTCTTTTACGGCTTCCTCGCAAGGGAAGCAAAATTGCGTGGGGGACTGAAAGTACGTAGGCAGTTTCAAAGCCAACCGTTGGTTTTAATGCTTATTTGTTGAAGTGTGACACTCGCTATTGATCATGTTTATCCGGCAAGGCTCCCCGTCTCTCCGGCGGGGAGGGGCGAAGACGTGGCAGTCCGCTTCCACTCACTCTCAATGAGAGGTTAGCCCAAAGAGACGCCGGGGGCACTTTTTTTTTTTTCAATAAACTTGCTTTAGTTTAGAGTCACAAAGTCCATGAAGATCCGGAGAAATAATATTTTGTTATTGTTTCGATGTTGTTTAATTTGAAGTTAAAATGAATTTGATGAGATAAGTACTTCACCGTGCGTTTTTTCAATGAATGCGCAGCCTTCATTGAATAAAACACACAAAACATTTCTTGATTTTAGTAATTATTCGATGCTGTTGCTGTCCCACGGCCCAACGAACAGGGGGAAATGGAAAACCAAGAACAAAAGAACACGGAATCAGTTCCAAAGTCAAGACAAACCACAGTGTAGCATACTTTTGAGCTTTTACAAGTGCAGAGATAAGATTAGAAATGATCCCGTTTCGCTTGATGGGGGCACAAAGACTTACAATCGGAACCTTGTTTCGTTTTTCTGGAGCTAACATTCAAAGATCCAGACGTGAACAACGGAATGATGACAAGTACATCGATGAAAGTGAATCATATTCACGTTTGGCCTGTCGAGTCCATCATTTTGAGATTCACGTTTCCTTGCTTTTTGTCCTTAAGCTTCTCTCTCCAAAGTTGTATTTGCAATGGCAGTTATCAAAACGCCTTCCTAATCGCTATTCCCAAATGATGTGACGATTCTCAACCACGCTTACTTGCTCATGTGAAAGAATAGCCACCAAATTTGTACACAATTGTCAGTCAAAATACATTCCCTGCATTGTGCCTCACAGTTTTGAGGTTTAGGATTTGAACCTCTGCCATGGCCATTTCTAAAATACGCAAAACTAATGTCACGGCGGTGGTAAGGGGTGAAACGGGTTGTAAATTGCTTCCTGCGTTTCCTTCAAGGTATAAAAAGCACGCGGCTCTGTTTTGATTTTTGCCCTGCTGCTGACCTAAATCGCAAAGCCACATGAGGTTTGATTTTCTCTGGCAGCATGTCCATCTGGCAGAACCTGTTTGAACCTGCATCTTGTTTTGCTTTTCCAGAATAATCTTCAGAGTATTCTGAGAGTGTCTTGACAACATGTTCCAACGTCTGTATTTATGCGTTTCTATTCCAAATTACGTGCTGTTAACTACTGTACAGTTTTCCTTTTTCCGCACACAGTGGCACGGTGTGACTGGTTGAGATAATTTCCGCATCGTTGGTTATGCTTATTTTGCAGTGGGTCACATGCAGTCAGTCTTGGCTGCCATTGGCCGAGTGGTCAACTGCAGGAAATCCCAGACCCGACATGTTGAGAGTCAAGTCAGGCATTCAATTTCACACCTCCAGGAAATTTGGCAGTCACCCCACATGCCTGGCCTTTTGATTTCTTCGAAGCAGCTACCTGTTTAGGCTTGGCCAAAGTAAAATCTGAGTCACACAGCTTTGATCACTCAGCTGCAGAATACAAGGCTTGTTTTTGTTTTGTTTTTAACATTCCATTTTTTTCAACTGCTTTTAAAAAAATGGGGTACATGTACACCAACAGTTTTGCCTTCTTCAACTTCTGTGTTTTGTTTCCCATGCGATCAAAGTCACCAAATGCCAAATTATCGGATGTCTCTAAAAAAAAATCATGGCTATGAGGATTATGTTTGTTTGCGGTTTGACTATTTTTTTTTTTTTTTTTTACATTAACATTTTGCATCGAAATCTATCCGCAATTTGAAAAATTGAGCACGTCACAACCTGCCCCAGAGAGGAACTGATTCTCACATCGTATCACATTTGATGCGGGGTGGGACGCACTCCCGGCCTTCCTGCCTGGTCCAATGACCAATGACGCAATGATGGGCTTGTTTTGGAGACTGCAGAAGATGTGCCGTGTGTTCTAGTGGGAGTTTGGAATCCCTCGGCTGGCAGCGATGACACCTCAGCCAGAATGATTCTTTTTGTTCATGTCTTATTTGAATCCATCTCGCCGCAGGAAGCTGCTCCCATGTTGGTGTTTCCTGTTGCTGAGCTGTCAGCCGTCGCTGTCGGCGCACGACTTTTTCACCTCAATCGGTAAAAGGTCTCATTTTTCTAACCTCGCATGCCACGCACGAACAACAATGACGCGTGTCGATGTCTCGCCCGTGTTCCACAGGCCAAATGACGGATCTGTTGTTCACCGAGAAAGACCTCGTCACATCCCTCAAGGACTACATCCAAGCAGAGGAGCACAAGTTGGAGCGGGTCAAAAAGTCAGTGCGTCGACGACCCCGGCGCAGCGTCTTCTAAGTGTAAAGCTAACTTGGCGTTCTTTGGCAGGTGGGCCGATAAACTGGAATCTTTGTCGGCCACGGCCACACAAGACCCCGAGGGCTTCCTGGGGCACCCGGTCAATGCCTTTAAGCTGATGAAGAGGCTCAATACCGAGTGGGGTGATCTGGAGAGTCTCGTCCTCAGCGACACCACCGATGGTTCGTAAAGAAAAACACCGATCTCACTGCTTGGCTTAGCTTTCATGTGCAACATCGTTTCCCATCTGTCCTATCAGGTTTTATTTCCAACCTGACCATCCAGAGACGGTACTTCCCGACGGATGACGACCAGACTGGCGCGGCCAAAGCTCTCCTCCGATTACAAGACACATACAAACTGGATGCCAACACCATCTCCACAGGAAACCTACCTGGTACGTTATCCACATTGATGAAGTCAGACTTTACTGCGGGCAAACGACATGCATGAAAGAGACATATTATGCTTTTTTCCCACAGTTTAAAACCCTCCATAGGTCTTCTTAATTAGGGCCTGCCCAATTAATCAGTTATTAGCTTTTTTAGATTTTCAAAAATTGTGCAAAGTTTTTGTTTGTTTGTTTTGTTTTGTATTTTTGGGTACTTTTGCAGATTTTTTTCAAAACACACCAACACAACATAAGACAAAAATAAAGGCATTCAAACATTTCTTCCCCACAAAAAATATCAGGGGAAAAAATCGGCTGATTTTTGCTTTCGCTCTATCGTAAAAGGAAACAAATGCTGATGAACAAAAGGGATAAAAAAAAAAACGTTATTTTATTCCTTATGTATTATGTATTTATTTATATGTTTTTATTACTTGGCTGCCGAAATTGTATTCTGCCAAATATCGGAATCGCAACGGCCTAAAAAAACCCACAACACCCACCTAAAAAGTTTTATAAACAAAATGCTAAGTTAATAGAAATGAAGCTACTCAACTCACCTCAACATAATTCCTTGGCAGCCAGATGCCACAAGATGGTGACAAAGCAATATTTTGTATTGCTCTTTCGAAGCACTAAAACACCGAAGAGGTGACTGTAATACAAATACATCACACGTTCTTTGACGATACTGTGCTGTATGTCCCCTCTTTTATATTCGTGTTAATATCACCGTGTGCACATCAGGGGTGAAGCACAAGACTCTCATGACGGCAGAGGACTGTTACGAGCTGGGAAAGATTGCCTACACGGATGTCGACTACTACCACACGGAGCTGTGGATGGCGCAGGCCCTGAAACAGCTCGATGACGGTGAAGAGTCCACTGTGGATAGGGTCACCGTGCTGGACTATCTCAGTTATGCCATCTACCAGCAAGGGGAGTTGGAGCGCGCCCTGGGGCACACCAAGAGACTCCTTGAACTCGGTTAGTCCCTGTACCAAAATGTCAGCTGAACAAAAATGGATGCGGACTAGATTTTTGTTTGTCAAGATGCTATCATATTCTGCGTCAAAAAGTCACAGACGCCAGATGGTTGGCCTTATTTTAGAAAAATGCTCCTCGGTTGTTGTTGCACAGTATAATTATAGCAGAGTTTAAGATGTCTTTGCTCGATAGCAGTTGCAGTTGGCTTCCTTTTTTTTTTCTGCCCACAACATTCAGACCCAGAACATCAGCGAGCCAAAGGCAACGTGAAGTACTTTGAGTTCCAGCTGGAGAAGCAGAGAAAGGCGAAAAAAGAGGACACGGCCATCGAGAAGGAGCCCGAGAAGAAAGAGAGACCCGTCGAGAAGAAGCAGAAGCAGAAGAAGGACAGGAAAGCCTTCAGTCTCATGCCTGAGAGGAAGAAGTACGAAATGCTGTGTCGTGGGGAAGGCATCAAAATGGTGAGCGGGACTTTTAGATGACAAAATTATCGTCATTTTCTAAGGACGTCTTTAGTTCTGAACTCCTCGGTTGCGTTTGTTCTCCATCACGCTAGACTCCCCGTAGGGAAAGCCGACTGTTCTGCCGTTACTATGACAACAATCGCAACCCCTTCTATGTGCTGGGACCGGTCAAGCAGCAGGATGAGTGGGACAGCCCCTACCTAGTGCGCTTCCTCAACATCATCTCTGACAAAGAAATTGCCAAGGTCAAAGAGCTGGCAAAGCCCAGGGTAAGTCGTCTCATCTTTGTCTCGAAAGTGTGGTGGTTTTATCGTCGCTGTTTTGATGCCACACACTGCTTCGGTTGTATCGAAATGTCACACTTGAAATTGAAGATTCTGGCATGTGCCATCATGTGTACAGTTCAGAAGCGAATTGCCCCAAATTAAAACCAAAAGGCATTTTTCTGCCGAATGAAATATTTGTTGTCAATGAGGGGGTGAGGGGTTGGCTTAGGATGCCCACCCACCTAGTTTTGCATGCCACTGCAAGTAACCCTTGGAAGGAAAACAAATGGCTGCCTTTCACCGAGTTACTTAGTCGTGAAACTCTTCCTTGTTTGTGTCTGTATGTTTAATAATAATAATAATACATTTTATTTATAAGCGCCTTTCAAGACACCCAAGGACACTTTACAATAACAAAAAACACAAAACAATACAAAACAATACGGGTTGAGCAGCGGCAGCCAAACGCGCCAGCGTTCACTCAACCCGGAAGTCAGAAAGAAACCACGAGGGAGGGAGAGGGGGAGAAAAAAAAACACGCTCGAACTATCCTCATTTTGAGGATAATTTGAGTTAGGCAAAAAAAACTCCTGCACAAGCATATGACAGTTACAACAGGTCACAAGACATAAACAATGAAGACGGTGATACAAGGGAGTGTATTTTGTATTATACTGCCACCTAGTGGCTAAGGTGTGCACCCAAGAATGAAACACAGTAAACCCCGCTCGTGCGTGGGTCGAAAGTTCACGGTGCCACGATTTTGCTCTATTTGTACGGTTAACCACGCTATTTGGTCTTACCCTTGTTTGTATTGAATGTAATTCCTTTGTTGAACACTAGATGGCAAACCACTTATTTTGTTTGCCCTGATGTCAATCTTAAAGAACAAGTGTTTCAGCGCGGCCCAGTTGTTGAAAAGGATTGAATGTCATCCACTCTCATCCTGCTTTTTACACCCACGAAAAAATTATTGGCTTTAGGTGCATCTTTGAGTGTGGTTTTTATACTCGGTATATTGTGAGACGTTAAGTTTCCAAGTTGGAGTGGGGGGGAAAGGGGGATTTGTTTACTTTCAACACAGAGGCATTGGTACTCTGTAACACTCTGAAGAATATTTTGGTGTTATCCGTGGCTCTTGCTCTTGTGTGTTTTGTATGATTTCAAATCTGTGTTTAAAAACCTTCAACGAAAGTGATTCAAAACAAGTTGAGGCACTTCTGGATTTGTGTACACGCAATTAGAAAGCCAGAGTTACATAACATGGCTCCTTTAAAACCAGGCCCAAAGCAAATTAGCCTGTGCTCAGGTATATGTCTCCTGTGTCTGGTAGAGCGGGGCACAGTTCGTCAAATAAACAAACACACACACACACACACACACACACACACACACACACACACACACACACACATGCGCATGTGTGTGGTAAATCCTCTGCCTGGCTTCACAGCTGCGCAGGGCTACCATCTCCAACCCCACCACGGGAGTGCTGGAGACTGCGTCGTACAGGATCAGTAAAAGGTAAGTTTGATCCAGGGTTTGCCCAAAACAGACGGGGGAGTCCTAATGGAGGAAGTGGCATTCCTCCTCTTCCCCTCATCCCCCCCCCGCCCCTCCCCCTGCTATAGTTGACATTAACATAGTTGCTTTTTCATGCGCCCGGAGCTGTTTCAGAGACAAAATGGATGTTCAGTGGAAATTGCAAGTCATACCTCGTGAAACATGCTCTCTTTTTAAGCAGTTAACATTGACATCTAGTGACTGTTTCTGCTTTTCTCTTTCTCTCCCTCCTTCCTCGTCTCTGACTGTCCGCTGGTGTCTTGCTTCTCTTTCTGTCACCCCCCCCCCCCACCACCCCCTCCATCCATCTTGCGGCGGGAACACCCATAGTTAAGGCGAGCCACGGTGCATGACCCCCAAACTGGGAAGCTCACTACAGCCCAATACAGAGTCTCCAAGAGGTAAGGGGGGAAAACGGGTCAAGCAAACTCTTCTTGCGGACCCCTCGCAGCTTGGTTCCACATGGAAAACATGGCACTGTTGCTTATCTGGAACGATGACATTGTCACAACTCTCCTCTCAGGCTGCTCCTATTTGTTTCATTACAGAGTTGCAATAGTTTTGGCCAATGAGATTTTTTGGGGGGTGCAAAATTATCCAAGGCCGAGCACAAAATGAATGTTTCCTCTGTCGTACTTGTGGAAATGAATCTCTACTCTGCTGCATTCTTTCATGTGCCCGTCACAGCTGCTGCAGTTCTGCTACGCTTCCGCAGCCTCCATATCAGCAATCTAAAGGCTGGAGAGACATAAAGGGATAGATAGCAAAAGCAAAGTCAATTCAACATGGTATAAATTTGCTGCGTGTATTTAGTTGTGTCCATTATTGAAAAATCTCAATAATGTGGAGTGAATTTCTACTCATGACGCAATTTCCTGTGACTGTTTTTCCACATGAAAAATCTCTTTCCTGCCAATTTTGACAATTAAAAAAACAAAATTTAGTGTAAATGATGTGCGAGTGCAAAGTTTCGCAACTTGCCTGTCTTATTTCCACGAGCAAGGAATGCGGAGCGGAATGTCAATCTGACCTCTTGATGAGCTCACTGTGCAAGACGCACGAGGGAACCGTTTGCTCAGCCCGTCTTGACTTCCAAAGTATGACGCAAAGACTAATGGAGGAGATACAAATGCCTTTGTTTTGAAATTTATTTCGATTAATGACATCCTGCCTCAGCCCTGAACCAAAAATTCCACTGAGCAGTTCATGAAAATCAACAACCCCCCCACCACCACCACCACCTCGAACCCTGAGCTGATTGGAGATTCTGAATCTTGGGCCTTTTTTTCCCCCTTTGTGCTTCCTTCTCTTCCTTCCCACTTTTTTTTTTTTAGATTGTGCTTTACGTTTCCTTTAGCATGACACCTCTCGCCGCTAGCTCGTTCCTAATTTTGTTTCCTGCCGCCCGCAATCGCTTCCGTGCTGGGAATTCTTCTTCTTTCTCAACCGGCCCTGCTCTGTTCCAGCGCTTGGCTCACAGGCTACGAAGATCCCATCATCGAAAAGATTAACCAGAGGATCGAGGATCTCACCGGCTTGGAAATGGATACAGCAGAAGAGCTGCAGGTGACAGGCGGTTTTTGGAGAGTTTCTACTAAGCAGTGGAATTTCCCAAATAATATCACCCCAACTTCACCGCTTGCATTAAAAAAAAAAGTACATTTTATGCACTATTTCACTCCACAGGTTGCAAACTATGGTGTTGGCGGTCAGTACGAGCCTCACTTTGACTTCGGAAGGGTATGTCCACACACGCACGCATTCACTTGGATGTCAGGATGTGTTTTAACTCCAGAAGTCCAAACCTGACGATCATTGTTTTCGCCGCAGAAAGACGAGCCCGATGCCTTCAAAGAGCTCGGAACGGGCAACCGCATAGCAACGTGGCTCTTCTACGTGAGTCTTGATTCTAATACCCGCCTCATGCATCATATATTTTTTATGAACAACGGAGGAGTGATGGAGGAAAAAAAAAAACGAGCACTGAATTGGAGCCTTCCCTTCTTGTTGTAGATGAGTGATGTTGCGGCAGGGGGCGCCACAGTGTTCCCTGATGTCGGAGCGTCGATTCGACCCCAAAAGGTGACCGTTACCGTATGACTGACTGTGAATATTGAGCGCTTGCACATAAGCAAGCATGTGTTATTGTTTTACCCTTTCGTGAAATCGAATAAATAGATTGAAGTGTCAGAGGGCAGCAAGGCCTTGACGGCTTGCTGGTGTCAATAATATCAGGAGCTCTGAGCTTCAGTTGCAATCTAAATTCTAATATTTGTTCCGCGGTATTGTTTTCATTTACAGCCAACAGTTCATTTCTTTCAATTCAAAGCGAAGATTTAAAATCATCTTGACTGCACCGCTTCCAGTAACGGGACATAGATGTCCGATTCATCGGTCCAATCAGATTCCAGCCTCGCTGTTGCCATGTGAAGCAAAACTGCCAAGTGCCTTCACATTTAGAATCAGTGGTACTTGCCTATGTCACTTAATCAATAATAATAATGGGATCAGAAAACACATTTGCCCCCAAAAGGGCCAATGAGGCAGCCCACGATAGTGTCATCATTTTTCTGTCCTCTGATTGGTTGGTCAGAGAAAGCCAAATTCGATGGGGTGGACTAGGGTCAAATTAGGATATGTGTGTCCTTTGTGGCTAATATGTTTTTGTTGTTGTTTTTTTTTTTAATCTCCAGGGGTCTGCAGTGTTCTGGTACAATCTCTTTCCCAATGGGGAGGGCGACTACAGCACGCGACATGCTGCTTGTCCTGTTTTGGTGGGCAACAAGTGGGGTGAGTTTCTCAACGTGAATTTCTTCGAGCCCCGTGAATGAATACGAGTAAAAATGAGTTTGTTTCCTCTTTCCCCTCCCGCTCTTTAGTATCAAACAAATGGATTCATGAACGAGGCCAAGAGTGGCGGCGACCATGTGGTCTAAATGAGACTGATTGATTGAAGCAAAAACAACTCGCACCCCTCCTCGCCCCTGGCCCAGAGCACCCTGCTGCCGATCACAGATGACACTACATGGATGCTTGGGGGTCCATATTGCACACATTCCCCAAGCTCCAACACTCCCTTTATTTCCCAGGCCAAGAGATTGTTTGGAATCAGGACAGCGTCGGCGTCGCTGCGATAGATAGCTCCCGGATTGCCACACCGTGACCTGCGGTTCTGCGGCTATGCTATCCTTCAGTAGCAGGAAACCCTACACCCCTGACCCCACTTCACCTTCCACCACTCCTGTCAGTTGGCATTCTTCAGAAGCTTGACTCATTCACTCCTTCACACACCTTCTCGCGAGTTTACACTATTTCGTTGCACGACAATTTGCAAAGCGAGCGCCGCTAGCTCACAGTGCGCTATGCGCAAGTTGCTCTTCTCTTCAGGTCGTGGGGACATCATGAAAAAAAGAATAGATTTTTGTCATGGATGTCGAAGTGATGAAAGGCAGTTTTAACAGAATGGCTCTTCATCAGCACACTTGTGAGATGTGGTTAGCACATTTGACTCACAGGTTTTTGGTTTGAATCTATGTGATGTGGAGCTTTCCTGTTCTCGTGCGCATTTTTCGGGTTTTCTCCAGGTACTTCTTTCCACATCCGATTAAAAAGAAAAAAAAACACGCATTGAAGATTCTAAATTGACCAAAGGTGTGAATGGTTGATTATCTATTGTGTGTGTCAGAAAAGTTTCAGGACTGGTGTTTCAAACACAAACTACAGGTTTTCCCCTTCAGCGGGCCAGACAATCAACCAGCATGCCACTCCGGGCAGTGAATTTGACACCTTTGCCCGAAGGGAATCACTTCAAATTGGGAAAAAAAGTGTAGTTTGGTTTTGAAATACGACTGGTGCTGTACAAGTACCTTGACTTGTGAGAGATCCAAGATGCAAGACGTCACTTGACCATTTTGTTTTACTGAGATATAAAGTCCACTTCAGACCACCGCTGCTAAATAGCGGCAGCGCACTTCCCAACTTGCAGTCACCGTCAGTCAATTCGCATTGGTTCGATTGCAGTGGAAGGTCAATGCCAGGCGGTGGCAGTAATGCGCCATTAAACTTGTTTGCAAACTCCCCCCCACAGAATAACAAGGAAGACCAATCGATTCGGTACAGTTGTTTTGGGCCCACATTTCTCCGTTTATAGGTTATGTGAAGAGCAAGAGTTGCCGCTGTGTGTTTTAATACGGTACAAGGACATTGTTCGGGGTGCTGGGGTGGGGAAAGGTGGTTTGAGATACAAGCGTGGTCATGGAACGATGTGAACTCATGTCTCAAGGCACTCTTACAGTGGAATGCGGCATAGTTGCTGTTCGGCAGCTGAGGTTCACATAGTCGTGGATTTTTTCAATATATTTTTTTGGGGGGTCCTCAAAGCCCCCTTTTTTCGTGGAGATTTGTTATTGGTAGTTTTGACAGTGGGGGGTTTCAACACCGGTTTTTCAATGCATTTATCATGACATCAATTAGCCGATGTTCGCAATTCGCGTGCCGTCCTGATCCCATTAAGGTCCACTGTATAACTGTGATACCAGTCCTGGAACTTTTCTGCCACACCCATGTCGATGAAAAATTGAGATGGATGAACATAGCCACTTGAACACACATCCAACATAAAATCAAACCTTTTATGTCCAATTCAAACACGCTCCCGGTGGTTTGCCTTTTTTTTAATGGGTTTTGCGAGGAAACAATCATTTTATTTATACGACCCAAACCATTTTTTGTGTTACTTTTATGGCAGTCCTCATTAATTATAGTTTGTAAGACATTAAAAGTTGTTTGTATGCCGTTTGTTCATGTCTTTTTCTTTACGGGCGCGTGCACACGAGAGCGCGCGCGCGACCTCGACGGGAAGGAACGCGTGGCTCACGTGACCACGCCCCTACGAAGGATAACCGCCGCTCCCGTCCCGCACACTGCAACCGGGGCCAGACGTCTGTCAGGTCAGGGGGGACAAGGGCAAAGCGTGCGTGTGTATGACCCAGCCATCAGTCGGACAAGCATCACGTTCTTTTCAACAAATTGTTTAAAATTTATTTTACTCCATTTGAAGTCAAGTTTCGAAGGCCCACCGAAAAGATGATGACCATGACCCACATGGAGAGCACGGTGCGCTACGACAACGGCTACGAGGATGAGTACATGCTCCAGGAGGACGAGTGGGACCGAGACATGTTGCTCGACCCGGCCTGGGAGCAACAGCAGAGGAAAGTAAGTCCAAAATTGTCCCTGGAACGCATCAAAGACACTCGACCAAGACACTTCCAAAAAACGGCGTTTGGTGTGCTTTGGGCTTTTTTTTCCTGGTTAAGATCCTTGTACAGTTACTCGTCAGCTCTTTGCTCTTAGTACTTAGACAATTCAGTTTGTCTTACCAGTAACGTTTTTTCCACTGCTTGTCCAAGATTCCTGTACTGTATAGTAAGGGCAGCTACTAGTGCAGCAAAACTGCACTAACTGACATTTCGTTCAGCATTAAATGTTAACTCCTAGGCTGGTATCATGTCATTAGTTATTCAGCATAGCACACAGTTGTCAATTAGTGCAGTTTTGCCTCACTAATAGCATGTAGATATCCTACTAGTGAGGCAAAGCAAGGCTGGTTTATTGACAGTACTGTATATAGCACATTTCATACACAAGGCAACTCAATGTGCTTCACACAACCAAAGGCACAACACCTAGAAGAGTTTACAAACCAAACAGCTCAACACATTCAAAGACAGAAAACAAAACTAGTTTACAAAAATTACTAAAAGACAACGTTTACACACCCTAGATGCAGATATTTAAAACCAAATTAAACAAATTAAATGCCGATTTCTAAAATGACTAAAAAGCCGGAGAGGGAAAAAGAACATTGTTTTTATAATCTGCATTTACACTATGGATTGACTTCTGTTGGAATTTTTTACCCATTTGCATGCAGCATAACCGCTAAATGCCTCTTCACCATGTTCGCTTTGACCTCTGGGGTCCAGTGCGGACAAAGAGTACATGGACCTTAAAATAGCAGGACAACAATATTGAACACTTCAGTGCAGTAGAACGACGGTGGCTTACTAGCAACATTTTTCCATGAACGTATGACGTTTCTCCGCACTCATAGGACAACCCTGGCATACTTGTCGAGGAACTAGTTGGCATTTGCATGCCACTAGTGATGCGCTAGATGTCAATTAGTAGAATGTTATAACATTACTAATAGTAGCGCACAATTGTCAATTGCTCTTCTCTCTCTCTCTCTCTCTCTCTCTCTCTCCCTCCGGTGATACGCTCGGAATGCGAGCTGTCAACAGATGCTCCCAAACACATGATGACGCTCTCGGGATTTAGAATGGTTGCTGCCTTCTAATTTTAACCACCGCCACTGGCAGGCATTGTAGTAGGGCTCAGCCCTCTGTCCTTGGTGCGGAATTCTTTTGTTTATAGCGACGGCACGCAGAAAATATTGCACCAGCCTGGCTGAATTTAGCCTCGGGGCCCCCCCCCAATGCTCGCAGTTGATTTTAGGGCTTTAGGATTTGGCTTCTTTGCACAGCTGGAGGCACCAGTGCTTCCACCTCAAATGTCTCTCCTCCAACACACTCACACAGAGCCCCTCCCAGCGTCAAGATGAGGAAACGGTTTATTTTTGGCAACACAAGGGGCAAATCACAATGACAGTATTTTGAGGAATTTTGTCAACGCAATTACGAATCCCATTTATTCATCATGTCAAGGACAACATCTGTCATTTTTTGTTATACTTTTCAACAAACCATATGAAAACAGTTTTCGGTGCAAAGTGGAACTTTAAAATGGATGGATTATCATTTTAGAGTCAATGATAGTCACAAACCAAGTTTTACACACAAATTTACAATTTACCAACTCACCACGATGCTCCAATTTTCTCTGTATTTTTTTTCTCTCGCCATGACTCAGCAGGTCACTTCAGGCATCTTCACAAAGCCTTATGCCTTCGCCTCCTGGTGGTTGGCTGACGACTGGTTCAGCGCCCGCAAATTATATAATAAATATCGCTTCATTATCAGATGGAGCTTTGCAGATTATAGAGCAATATAATCATTATTTTCTCATGAAACAGTGTTCACATTGGCTCCTGTTGCAGTTGAACGATCTCCTTGCGCTAAAGGTAGCGGAGTTCAGATGCAACTCTGTCAAAGCTGACATGTTGTGACGTGTGGAATGTGTCCCTGGTGTTTATTTTGAAGTCATCTCTTCACGGACAAGAAAATAATTAAATGTGATTCGTCTTTTAAGGATAATCTGCATAAATAATGTATTGCCTGTAACTTCCCTCATTATTTAGCTTCCGTGCCGCATGATCTGATGAGGGCTGTTGCCCAAATATCATCTTTTGACAGATTGAAGATCAATTTTTCATCTGCTATGGAGTGTGCGATAATGTTTTGGGTTTTTTAAAGCCTCTCAAGGTCACAACAAGTGTCTTGTGTATGACGGTGTCCATTATAATCAGACTATGGCATTGCTCCTACTGTTCGGGCTCTGGATTTGACCTATTCATTCAAACGCCAAAGTCGGATTTCATTTTATAATCCTGATACAGTCATGCGCCTCTCTGGCACTTCTTTCAAGGTATTCCACTATCTCTCGAATTGGAATGAGGGTGACCTGGAAGAATGATTGAGATAAGAGAGCCTGTAATCAATCACATGCCCATACAGTGACGGACAACGGGGAACAATTTCTCCGTCCACATGACATTTTCACTCTCGCTGACACGACGACACATTCTGACGTTATTCTCCCCCAGCGGGTCCCTTATCGTGACGCACAACAGAGCCCTCTATATTTAACACCTTATATCAGACGGAATGCTGATCTCTGCGGTCAGCACCCGGCTCTTCAGCCATTTCTGGCGAGTGAGCGACCCGACAAAAATAGGAGGAGAAGGACAATAATCCCATCTTAACTGGATTTACAGTATCTCTCAGAAAGCACATTTGTTCCAATGCTACGGATGAAAAGGGGTGATATTTGACACTTGGGAGTCAGTACAGGCCAAACTTAATTTGAGAAAAGGCACACATAATTATTAGGAAAGCTGGCGGCACGCCACCTAAAAAAAAATGCCACTGACAGTATGAAACCTAAAATAATAATCTTCCCTTTAGGTTTCGTGGTTCCGGTAAGTAGCGGCAATCTAGATGTACAATTTTGCAGACCAAAGGACTGTGCAATTGACAGAGTAAATGTAGAGGCCCAAGTTGACCTGCCATCCGTGACACGAATATCTGAGTGTCATCTGGAAAGTTGTGGTCGGACACTTGGAAGGGACGTATTAACTGGCCTAATGGACGCATGTATAGATTTAACAATAGGGGTCCCAGGATTGACCTCTGGGGATCACCATAGCTCTTAGCCATTTATTCTGAGGCACGGTTACGTATTTCACCAGAGTACAAATGCACTCTTGTCTGTAACCTCTGCATTATTGTTGTTTTAAAAACAATCCTACCTAATATAGCGCCTGGTCATTTTAGAACTTTGTAGTGGTCTGCACAATGCTGCTGCAGAATATAATGGTTAATTTATATTCTGTCGTCAAGCTTGATTGACTTGCTGTCTCTGCTCCGGTAGACCTTCACCGCCTGGTGTAACTCACACCTGAGGAAAGCTGGCACTCAAATTGAAAACATTGAAGATGACCTAAGAAACGGACTGAAACTCATGCTGCTTCTGGAAGTGATCTCAGGTCAGATTACAGAATGCCGTGGTGCTAGTTCATTTCTGACTGTACTGATCTACATTTGTCTGAACGGGTTTCTGTCGTGTCCCCCTCCCCGTGTACAGTATTTACTCACATGACCTTCCCACAATGGCATGTTGGCAGGTGAGAGGTTACCGAAGCCGGACAGAGGGAAGATGCGCTTTCACAAGATTGCTAACGTCAACAAAGCACTGGACTTCATCACGAGCAAAGGGGTAAAACTGGTCTCCATCGGAGCTGAAGGTACCAGAAGCCTCGGCAAAACATATAAAACAGAAAATATTACCCTCGCGTTCGCTAATAGGATTTGTGTTTGCGTTTCAGAGATTGTGGACGGGAATGTGAAGATGACGCTTGGAATGATCTGGACAATAATTCTCCGCTTTGCCATTCAGGACATTTCTGTTGAAGGTGTGTTGATGAAACCCATTTAAAAAAAAATCAATTTTTGTATTCCACAGAAGCGCCCGTGACTGTCATAATGTAAAAAAAAAAAAAATACTATTGTCCCGCTAACATCTGTGCAGAAACATCTGCCAAAGAGGGCCTCCTCTTGTGGTGTCAAAGAAAGACCGCCCCCTACAGGAATGTCAATGTTCAGAACTTCCATGTGAGGTAAGTCAACATTTGACCTCGCAAAGTAATGGAAGCGAGACATTTCAGAGCTAACGACAGAATCTTTCCCTTTCTCAACACACAATTTAATCACATGATATTTTGGTAGTTAGCATAACACAAGCAAATGCAAGAATTCAGCTCCCAATTTTGGCGTCCCTAAAACTCACGGTTTGAATGGCCTTCGAAGACAAAAAAAAAAAAAAGGTGCCTCTGTGAACTGACATGTTGGCTCTCTCTGCTCATCGTCCGGTGAAGCTGGAAGGATGGCCTGGCCTTCTGCGCCCTGATTCACAGACACAGACCCGACCTGCTCGACTACTCTAAACTCAGCAAGGTGTCGTGCGTGTGCATGTGTGTCACCTGTAACCTGTGATGCCGTGTCACTGACATGCACACGCAGTCATAACGTTTCACAGTATGAGCCGATTTAAAAAAAAAAAACCCCACACACACATGAAAGTGTGCACTATGAATTAAGTCTAAACTAACAATCGCTTTATACACTCATGGCTTGCGTAGGTTCGCATGCAATAAAATGAAGGCAGAGCGTTCCATGCATCCACTTGCTATGCCGCTTTTTCTCATTCAAGTTACAGTTGGGGTTGGCTGACTGTGGGTTGACTGTTTAAGGCAAGGGGTGTCAAACTCATTTTTGTCGCGGGCCACATTGGAGTCACAGTTTCCCTCGGAGGGTCATTATGACCGTGTTTAATCACCTGCTCGTATTATTACATAAAAAGTACACAATTAATAGATTTTGAAATCAAAAGTCAAGGAGAGTAGTTTGTTCTCTGTTGTTCACGTTTCGACAATAATGCGAAAGAAGAAAATGCTTGTAATATCTCAACATGCCTATTTATTACATATGACAACTTGAAATTTTGGCATAGATTTTAGCAAGCGTCATGGAAGTTGACCTGGTTGATTTGCTTTTGCGGGCCACATAAAATGATGTGGCGGGCCAGATCTGGCCCCGTGCTGTATGTTTGACACCTGTGGTTTAAGGCCACGCTCTGTTGATGTCTACTGTCATTTAAATTATGACATGTGGTGTCAGCAGCCGCTAGCTTGATGCTAACACACAAAGGGCAACACTATCGATGGGAGAGTTTTCGATTGAAATTTATCCAGGGAAAATCACAATTGCGCATATATATTCCGAGTCTGGCCTCTGCGGCCGTTCAGCAGGAGTAACTCATCCGTCGTCAGTCTTACAAGCAGAAGCCCTCGCGGAAACATGAGCCTCGTCCCCCCGTGGAGCTGGGCTAGAGTCTATTACAGTCACCTCGCGTACGCTGCGGAGACCGCTTGTCCTCATGAGAGTTAAGAAGATCACACGGGCTCAGTGGAGTATCACAACGAGGCGCATCACAGCTTTTCCGCCACTTCCCACTGCTACCCCCTTTTCCCCTCACACGCACGTTAAGTCACCCATGGACTTTGGAGATTGCAGACAGTGTCGCTGTGCAGCTGTTGAGCTTGGCTCCAGGTGAGCGTTCCTGTCAGGCTTGCATTGTTGAAGCATAGGCTGGCTAGGGGTGTCCTCCTGTCTATCCAAGCATCCATCCTGGCATCATCTGATCCCTCCAGCTCATCCTCTGCTGGATGGAGGAGCAGCTGGCCTTGCCTGTTATGTAGGCAGCAGCTGCCTTTGTGGCGCAGAGAACAATGGCGGCAGAACCTCCGTATGATCCCTTTACCCCCGTCGACCGTCGCCCACCGGGCCAGTTTAGCAGGGACGCACTCGGCTGTTGGTCCCACACGCCGCTCAACCACACTCTGTCCGGTAGTGCGACAAGAGTCAAATTTATGAGTAAAGGTACTCAAAATGCAGTGGACCCCCCCCCCGCCTGTTTGTGGTTCGCCATTTCTTTTTTGGTGTCACGTATTCTCTGCGACATGGTTTGAAAAAACTCGCCTTTCAAGATGCTGCCAGAGCCGTGGCTAATAGGAAAGTAGAAATTGATGTAAAGGAAGTAGCTGTGTTTTAGGCCGGGTTGTTAACAGAAGCGACTTTACTCATTTGGTAGGCTTCAGCTTTTTGTCTGTGTGGCTTCAATTCCGATCTTATCCAGTTCCCACTCAGTGACGGAGTGTAAATAGTTGTTTTTCGCTCGATGTTGCCTGTGATTGACCGGCGACCAGTTCTGGGTGTAGGCTTCCTTTTTGCCCAAAGTCAGCTGTGATCGCCTCTGGCTACCCTGAACAGGACAAACTATGCTGGCGAATCTGATTTCTTATCATGAGATATAGTATTTTGGAATACAACCGGAATGAAGTTGTCACAATGAAATAGTACAATTGTGTTCATGGGTTGCAACAAAAGGCAATAAATGACTTTTTGCATCTAGACTGGCAACTTAATTCCAAGAACATTATTTCATTCCCCCTGTAATATATCAGCTTTATTTTTCTAACAGTAAGATGTTATCCTCGTAACTTTTTTTTTCTGTACTTTGGTCGATTGAAATTCTACAAAACACCCAAATCGCATTTGGCCGATTCTCATGGACTCACCGGTGCATACGTGTGTTGATTTCAATCCAAACCATCTCCAGATTGCTTGGCCCCTGTCGGCTTCGAATACCCCACCGCGACACGCAAGATGAATTGCTTGATCGGAAAACGCAATTAAGGACGGAGGAAGTCATTAAGCGCATTCCGCAATTGTTAGGCCAAAACGTCATCGATTTCCACGAGCGGCCTTGTTGGTGAAACGCTGCACTTGAGTCTAATAAAAGCTCCCCACGTGAGCCTTTTCGGCGACAGATCTTCTGAGAAATGAGCATTGCATGCGAGTGATGAGGAAGTATAACGTGTCCGCCGTTGCATGAAGGTCAGGCCCCGCTGGCATTCGAAGTCCGCCATTGCTGTTTCGTCACGTGGAATTGTATTTCTTTATTTAGGATGATCCTCTGGGGAACCTGAACCTGGCTTTTGACATAGCGGAGAAACACCTGGACATTCCCAAAATGCTTGATGCCGAAGGTACTCGTTTTAGTTGCAAGACAGTTTTTGTGATTCATGTTTTTATTCTTTTCTCAGTCCCCGACAATAATTTCCCCATTCTTTTCATTTTGACCTCGCCTCCCCCTGCAGATATCATCAACACCCCCAAGCCTGATGAGAGAGCCATCATGACGTATGTGTCCTGCTTCTACCACGCTTTTGCTGGCGCCGAGCAGGTTGGCAAAATCATTTTATCCCATAAGACGATTTGCTTTTCCAACCTCACGTGCTAACGTCAGTATATACGGATACCGCACCGCACCTTTCAGAATGGCTGAATGAAATCCTCAAACTGCGCATAGTTTTTCAGTTTCAGTGCCGTGACGTGGTCATGGTACGTAATGTTCTTGCGGATTAAAATAATATACTTCAATATACTTTATAGGAGTAAAACCTGCCTAATTTTTTTGATGAACGTTTAGGCCTACTAGACTACTGCATTTTAATTTCCGTCATTTCGGGCAGCCAAGTAGCAGTATGTTTCTTTTTTAGGCAGTACTTGGTGTCAACATTTGACGATCAATGGGCTAATGAGTTCAGTTTTCATTCCCTTAGCACATTTGCACAAACAGTGAAAGCAAAATGTATACTTTGAGAATAATATTGGAATTTTTGAGCGAATGGCCCACCTTCACTCACTGTAATGATTTTTTTTTCCTTCCCTCAGGCTGAAACGGCTGCCAACAGAATCTGTAAAGTGTTGGGTGTAAACCAGGAGAACGAGAAGCTGATGGAGGAGTACGAGAGGCTGGCCAGCCAGGTAACCATGATGAAAAAAATGTTGCAGTTTACTTTGCACTCGGGTTAGCTGCTAAATAGTTCAATTTACATGATGAATGAAGCGGGACATTGTGGCTCGCTCTAAAGGTTTCAGAAGAGAGGGAAAAAGAGCAGTTTGTGGGCAGTTCAATGATAAATAGATATAGTGTCGGTATCCAACAGTAATTGTACTTGACAGTGAGTCATAAATATCCAGATTAAAAGTGAATTAGAATACGGTACGCAATTCATAATCGTCATTCTTTGACGGTTTTCCCCCCTCAAAATTGACATTCGAAGCAACCTAAGAATCCGAATGCTGCCAGAATCAATGAAGCGGTCAGAACCACATTTCAATGAACCCCCGCGAAGCTTTTTCACAGTATTCCCAACTGGCATCATGTTGCGATCTTAATTATCTCGGCGTGGCCCTCTCCAGCTGCTGGAGTGGATCCGCCGCACCACTCCCTGGCTGGAGAACCGGACCCCGGAGAAGACCATGGCAGAGATGCAGAGGAAGCTGGAGGACTTCCGCGACTACAGACGCCAGCACAAGCCTCCCAAGGTGCAGGAGAAGTGCCAGCTGGAAATCAACTTCAACACCCTGCAGACCAAGTTGCGCATCAGCAACCGGCCTGCTTTCATGCCCTCCGAGGGCAAGCTGGTGTCTGTAAGTGACTCCAAATCCTTCATTCACTGAACTTGGCATCACTCATTGCCAGACCAGGAAAGAGCGTGTGGTGATTATTATTATTATTATTATTATTATTATTATTATTATTACCCCCCTCCTCTCTGATGATTGCGCCTCCAGGATATTGCCTCAGCATGGCAGGGCTTGGAGAATGCGGAGAAAGGCTACGAGGAGTGGCTCCTCACGGAGATTCGCAGGTTGGAGAGACTGGACCACCTGGCGGAAAAGTTTCGCCAAAAAGCCACCAATCATGAAAATTGGGCCAGCGGTGAGCAGTTGTACACGCGGTCCATCTGAAAACTCCACACACACACACCTGTTCAAATGTAAGATTTTTGTCATCTAAAAAAAAAAAAAAAAAAAAAAGAGCCTGTACTACTCAATAATAATCGCAAATAAAAAGAAACATTTCAGAGAGAGGAAGTCACAATTAGGAATGTGGCTGTGTTCAAATTGAGAACAACCGGAGCCAGCACACAACTGCCACCATTTCAAGTGCCCCTGATGGACCCCAAATAAAGTTAAGCCGATACAGGTTATAAGTCACACGGAAAACGTTTTGAAATTACTTATCATGGTCTCATTTTTTTTTATACATCACAAAAGCCTGAACAGATGTGTGTAGAATTCTGTCCCCTATGTCTTTACAAGTTATTTCTTTTCCAATACCTTTTTTTTTTTTTTTTTTAGCTCATCTCCACAGTGTTCATTGCCGCCGTGAGAAAGTCCGAACTTTTCATCTTTCTTCTCTTAACGTGTGCTCTCAGGCAAAGAAATGTTACTCTCCCTGAAGGATTACGAAACTGCCACCTTGACACAAATCAAGGCGATGCTTCGAAAACACGAGGCCTTTGAGAGCGACTTGGCGGCCCACCAAGACAGAGTGGAGCAGATTGCCGCCATTGCGCAGGAGCTCAAGTACGCAGTCCCGCTCCACATTCATTTGCAGTCATTGTCCGGGTCCGCGTATCGAGAGTGTGAAGTCACTCCGCGGTTTATGGCGGGCGCGAATGGCTGAGGCTCATTCTACACATTCAATAAATACATTTTTTAAAGATCAACAATTAAAAAAAAAAAAAAATGTTGAAAAAGTGAAAAATGATAACGTCCTCACTTTGGTCAGAGTTTTACAAGCTACTTTTGTGTGGATTTTTTTTTTTTTTTAGTATTGTACAATATCTACAACACTATCTAGCCAGAATGTACTTGTATATTTCCTTCTTTTGTTTTGGTTCTTTGTTTGAATATTTACGACCATTATAAGGACAAATTAAATTTGCACAGAAAATAATTCAGCATTTCGATTTTTTTTTTTTTTTTTTTGGGTGGGGGGGGGTGGATGAAAACAACATATCTTCTATCATAAGAGTCCATGCTTTCTATTCCAGTGAGCTGGACTACCACGACGTGGCAGCTGTAAACCAGCGCTGCCAGAGCATCTGCGACTTGTGGGACCGACTGGGAACCCTGACCCAGAAAAGGAGGGAAGCCTTGGAGGTGAGGGCCATGAAAGAACGTGAGCAAGACGAACATGGATCGCGCCTGCCTTCACGTCCTCTGGACGCACTGGCATGTGTGGCGAGTGTCCACCAGAGTGCGCTAATGATCCACATCGGTCGACGCTGATGCCTTTCAAACTAAAATACCCAGAGGCGTTTGTTTCGTATGGTCTTGGATGGAGACATGGCTGTCATCGTGTGGCCGCTGAGTGGCTCCGGTCCCACTGGCCACTTCCTCTCATCCGTGCTGACCATTCCTGACCCGCAAGTGCATGAGTGAGGGCCCAGAAAAAGGTCTGAGGATTAAGCGTGAATGACAGCAACAGAGGCCCGTTGTCTGTCCACGTCCCACTCAACACAATCCCCCCTCCGACCCGAGCCAAAGTTGCGGTTAACAAGGCCATGCTAATGTTGTTCTCTCTGGGGTTAGTCATTAGAACAGGTGCGTCGGGGGCCAGGGGGGGGGGTAATTCGCGTTGGGATTTGTCTGGAAGAGGTCAGCTTGGATAATATTCGGAGCCTGTTTTTTTTTTTTTACGATTTATGTGGTGTCGTCATTTCTGCAGCGCACAGATAAGCTGTTGGAGACCATCGACCAGCTGTTCCTGGAGTTTGCCAAACGCTCGGCTCCTTTCAACAACTGGATGGAGGGAGCCATGGAAGACCTGCAGGACATGTTTATGGTGCACACCGTCGACGAAGTCCAGGTGGGCACGCGGGCACAACGGACGATGCCACAAGACGGATTTGACATAAGTCAAAGAAATCATGTTATTTATTTATTTAAATTTATTTATTAATTGTATTATTTTGTATTTATTTATTTAAGAATGTTCTTAATTAATTTATTTATTTATATATTAGCGATAAACCATTTGTAATGTTTTCCGCGCACAAACCGTGGCCCTCATTGAACGTCTGTTCGCTGTGCAGGCAATGCTTGAGCAGCAGTTTGACAGCCGCGGAAGTAAGTTAACGGTAAAAGTAATCTACTTTTACCGTTTCTCCAACTTAGTTTCGTCTCATCGCAATTGAAACCGATTGATGATTCGCCGCGCGGGAAACACGTCTGCTGAAGAAATTGATTGCGCCTGACAAAACGTTGGCATTTTAACAGCATTTCAGCACTCCCCCCCCACCCTTCCCTTTCGCCTGCCCCCCAGAGTCTAATTGCGGCTCACGAGCAGTTCAAAGCGACTCTCCCGGAGGCGGATGCTGAGCGACAGGCCATCCTGGGAATCCACAATGAGGTGCAGAAAATCTCCCAGAGCTACGGGATCAAGGCCAACATCATCAACCCTTACAGCGCCATCACCACCGACGAGCTCCTTGTCAAGTGGGACAAGGTAGCCCACCGCTTTCAAAGCCATTTTTAAGCCTCGCCCCTTTAGCAATACACCGTCAGCTCCGCGCGTGTCACTTCAGGTCAAGAAGTTGGTTCCGCAGCGAGACAGCGCCATGCAGGAGGAACTGGCACGCCAGCATGCCCATGAAAGGTTGAGGCGCCAGTTTGCCGCACAGGCTAACTTAATTGGACCCTGGATCCAGGCCAGGATGGAGGTCAGACATGACATGACACTTTCATACAGTTACGGCCATCTAATGGAGGCTAATAATATTGAAAGACATTGGAGAGCAGGCCGGCGAGGAGGAGACGTCACCATAAATGGACGGTGACAAGAGCGGCGGCGGACTCTGCGGTGTTTGTAAAGAAATTGGTCCCATACAACCAAATGTAATTGACCTTGTGCAACAGGAGATTGGACGCTGCTCCCTGGAGATTGGCGGCACCCTGGAGGACCAGATGACCCAACTGAAGCAGTGCGAGCACGTCATCGTCGCCTACAAGCCCAACGTGGACAAGCTGGAGGGAGATCACCAGCTCATCCAGGAGTCGCTGGTGTTTGACAACAAACACACCAACTACACCATGGAGGTACAATGTTGGGGGACATTTTTTTTCCTTTTTTGTGGAAAAGACATTTTGTTGTCTCCTTTTTTTTTTTTTTTAGCTCCATCGTAAATGTCAGCTTTACAGGTGCCACGTCTGCTGATGTCTGCAAAGCTCACCAGCGATGGGGCATTGTGATTTCCAAGGAAATGTTGTAGCATGTTGATGTTTATTCATTTCCCAACTTGTTCAATAATGATTGAAGAGAGGTCTTTCTGTCGAAAAACATCCATCCGTTTTCTGATCCGCTTATCCTCAGCAGGATCGCGGGTGTGCTGGAGCCTATCCCAGCTGTCTTTGGGCAGTAGGCGGGGGACACCCTGAACCCCCGCGTTGCCCAAAGGCCACAGTTTCAGAAAAAAAATGAATCTCCCTTGTCATCGTACGCTTACTGACGGACTGTCTCCCATGCTGTCATCACATCCGCATGCGTAGCACATCCGCGTTGGCTGGGAGCTGCTCCTCACGACAGTCGCCCGCACCATCAATGAGATCGAAACCCAGATCCTGACCCGCGACGCCAAGGGCATCAGCCAGCAGCAGATGAAGGAATTCAGATCATCCTTCAACCACTTTGATCGGGTAACGATTGCGATGGATTTCCCCCGCGCGACACCGTTTGCATCACAAGTGTGTGTTCGTTTCATTTTTCTTCATCTGGAGTCGACGCTGACTATTCTGCTGGGTTTTACACCAAATGGTTCCAGTGACATATTTGAACTTTTTGATCGGAAAAGAAAAGCACATAGTTTCGGATACGTTCAGATGGAAATCAGGCTTCTTCTGAATGTGGATACAAGTCCGATAAATATTGCGTATGTGCCAGTGTGAGTTCAGTTTGGTTATGCTTGGTCAATGCCGGTTTGATGTCATCAAAAGCAGCCATTGGGGATCTAAACGCACGCGCGTCTGACCAAACAACACAAATAGACACAAAAAAAAAAACGGCTTTAATTTTAAACTTCAATTAAAGCATGGCCAATTAAACAAATCTTTAAATATACAATTTTGTACATTTGAGGTATGTCCATCATTCAATAAGCAAAATGCTTGTTGAGGGCAAACAGTGGCGTAATGCCAAGATTACCGTAACCACACACTCTTCATTTTGGGGAAAGACTGAACTCAGGCCAACTAAATGTTTAATATATTTCCTATTTATAATTTATGTATTATTGTTAGCTCTATGGTGTTCTCGCTGCTCGGTCTTGTGGAGTTATTTAGGCGCCCGGTCAAAACAATCCGATATAAACATTCGATTCGAAGCGGGCACGTGGGTGTAAATCCAGCCTTCCTTTCCTGTTCATAACGATGAGCCCTCCAACCACAGAAGAAGAATGGTGCCATGGAGACGGATGACTTCCGAGCCTGCCTCATCTCGATGGGCTACGATCTGGTGAGGTGCTATAAGTGCACGCTAGCTAGCTAGCCTGTGGGTACACGCTAGCTTGCGTGTACATGCTATTTAGAACTGCTCTTTTTCTGCCCCATTTAGGGCGAGGTGGAGTTCGCCCGGATAATGATCCTTGTCGACCCCAATGGCACTGGAATCGTCTCCTTCCAGTCTTTCATTGACTTTATGACCAGAGAAACCGCTGACACCGACACTGCCGAGCAGGTTGTAGCGTCCTTCCGGATTTTGGCAGGCGACAAGGTTTGTGTTTGAAGAAAAAGAAAGACAGCACCACAGATAAAAGCACATTCTGAGTTATTAGCGCTTCAGTGAAGTGGGACCTTGACCTACAAGCTTTTAGAGTTGTGAGCTGCCACTGGCGAAATTGGAAGTGCTTCCCTGTACAGATGAACTTCGTCTGATTTGAATCTTTGCGTTGCCTATTTGTAGATTTAAAAATATATATATCCTCAATTATCTACCAAAATACTCAGCTATTTGCCGTTTTTTGTACTCACGCCAAAGGCAATAAAAGTAGTGCTTTGCCGCCATCTTGTGGCATCTTGGCACCAAGGAAGGTTGATGGAAGTCGAGGAACTTTATTCACACAAACATATTGATTTGCCGCCATCTTTTGGCTTCTCGATGCCAAGAAATTGGCACTGAAAGACTCCCAACTCTAAAAGCCAAGGTACCACTATAGCGTATTTGCCATTCCTGCAGTTTATGATCATATTTGTCAAATCCTTGCCTTTGCGTTGCATCACAGCCGTACATCCTGGTGGAGGAGCTGAGGAGAGAACTTCCTCCCGAGCAAGCCGAATATTGCATCATGAGGATGCCGCCCTACAGAATCCCAGGAGCGCCACCGGGGGCTCTGGACTACACGGCCTTCTCCACCGCCCTCTATGGGGAGAGTGACCTCTAACCCCTCACATGGCAGCCCCCGCCTGTTACGTAGAAAATGCCTGCTTGATACACAGAAATATTCATATACAAAATGAAATGCATTGTTTTAAAAAAGTGAGACCTTGCAGTTACTCTTTGGGAATACCACATCAAAAGGCATTTCCAGATGCTTTAAAGGAGACATATTATACATTTTGAAAAACATTTAAAAACACCCCAGTTTTAATAACATGTCTGTGACATGCTTTCAGAAAAAAATATTCGAGGGATCAAGAATTATTGCACACTTATTTCTCACCTTGTTGAAGCAAGCCCATTTTAAGGGGCCGGACCTGTGTCATGCAAGCGACCACCGTGACCCCGCCCCTTTACTGCCGGGCCAATGGCGACTCAGGCTTTTGGTTTCACATTTGTGGGTGAAGAGTCCAGCGTGTATAATATACCGTAGAACGCATTCTGTCTTGTGGAGGAAAATGTCATACATTTTATGTATGTGGCACAACGCAACGCAGCTCTGCTTACCTTTTAGCCTCAACGTGATAACAGGTGTTTATGGGTGTGTCTGCTTGGTAGTATCTAAGACAGTCAGTTTTCCGTAATATGTCCTCTTTAAGTTAAATGGAAAAACAAGTGAAGACATATTCAATAAATTAATTCCCAAATTACACCCGAAAAATATATTACCCAAATGGACGGCCTCGAAAAACAAATGAACGCAGAAGTAAAATATTAAAAATCACCTGTGCTTTAAAGGCATACACCTACACACAAGACACAAAAGAATATTGAGATGAATAATTTCTTAAACTTCTATCTGTGTGGTTTTATGCTTTTAATGCATGTGTTGATTAAATATATTTACTGCTGTGTTGAATTATTACTCAGATTTCATTTGCGCATGCATGTTTCAACTTGTTTTTCATTTTAGATATATACTCATTAACTCTAATTTGGACAACAACAACAGCCGGATTGGTCTCCTGTAACTTTTCATTGTGCCTATAAAACAAAATGAAATAATTGTATTCAGACAATCTCTGTGTGGTCTCTTTCTGTTGAGCGAGAGGTCGACTGGCGGCCCAACAATCCTTGGGCACAAAATCTGAAGGCTTCTGCAAGAAAGCAAAAGAATATTCGGAAAAACCTACTACAAAGAGTTGGAGTTTATTAGGGGTTAATCAGAGGCACTTTAAATGTTGGTAGGTGTTGCCGACTCCCATACTGTGAATATGAAATTTGTTTCAGTTTTTTACATCACAAACACGAACATTTGAAGAGGGTTGTGTGGACATTTTAGATCCACTAGATATATAGAATACAATGCAATACATACTGATTTATATAGACATTTAGATGGATGGATAGATTGATAGACACTATTAACAGCTTAACTGAACGCAATTTACACGTTTTTAAAGAAAACAAAAATCAAAAAATTGATGAATCCACGGGTTCCGCGCCATGATTTTTCGAGGCACCACTGTGAAGTACTGTATTTCTTCCCTAATGTTACATTCATCAAACCTTTGAGAAACAGGACTTTCAATCAACACTGCTCAAATTAGAAAGTAAAGGAAAACTGGGATCGAAGATGGATGTGCAGTACGTATTTCCAAGTTCATCAGTCAAATTAAACGAAGCACAGTCCCCGCCAATGGAAAGCCTGTCTCAACCATTGGATGAATTACTTTACACATGTATTTGTAATTTGTGAAGGATAAGCTTTCAGTGCTGAAGATAATTAATTTATCGTTTGGAACGTTAAATGCCCGTGTGGTTAGTATTTGTTCTTTTAATTAAAAACAAAAGCGTTCCCGCCAACGTGAGCGACCGCCATGTTTTCCTTCGTATCGTGGGACTTGTCTGATGGCCACGCCCACTTTCAATGGACGAACGGTGTATCCAAACAGCTCATACTTGCTCTCTGTGGCTGTACTTCTCCACTTCTTCTCGCTCCTCTTACAACTGCCAGCAAGTTTGGAAATAATGTCCGACCCAGGCGAGGGCGAAGACGAAGTCCAATTTCTACGAACTGTGAGTAATGAATGATAAATGTTAACATAGCCTAGCAATGAAAGTCAATGGCCAAAAAACCGAGTGACATGTAGCAAGACCATAACAGTGATGAGCGACTAAACGTCACTTATTTTCGTTGTTGTTGTCATCAGGTACTTTTAATATTGGAAAAGTCATAAAATTTAATTTCTCAATTTCCTTGAAGTGACAGTGAACTGGGCCTCCTCACATACGTTTGTCTCATAAATATAACTTTCCATTAATACTAATCTACTGGCTGCACACCTTTATTGTTGTATCTCACACTTGGTTTAAAATGTAGAATCCACTATTTCATTTCCACAGAGCCAATTGGGTGCACAGAATCCACAGGTTCTGGCTGAAGAGTGCAGTTCACAGCCTTATTTTTGCTTGGATTACTCAGGCACAAGCTAGGGAGACCACAAACGGCCTCGGTATCTCAATTTAAGTGCACGATGTTATCACAGTTGCCCAGTTGTAAACGTATGATCTGTCTGATAGGGAGCACAGAAAGTGTTATGGATGGGAGATCAGCAGCTATAAAATCATCAGCTCCGGTCTGGTTGCAAGCAAACAAAATAAAAGAAAAAAGTCCTACGTAAGCATAAAGTGACTGCCCTTAATAGATTTGACGAGCTATTTTGATGCCTCTGCAATGTTAAGAAACTGCAATGTCAACTCAAGGATAAACCTGAAGAGATCCAGAAGAGCACAAAAATGAGAGTCTGAGCATCTTAAACAAGACGTTTAACATGAAATGCAATTTATGGCAGCATTTTTAATTTAAAACGAACAAACAGCTGTGCTTGTTAACGATCTCAGCAGTATCTCAGCATAGGACAGTGTGTTTGACTGCTTGCAGAGTGCTGCTGATATGGACAAGTGGAATGAGGGTATCTTCCCAATATGGAGCGACACAGCCAGGCCACCACGAGGTGTTGGTGGTCCTGGCTGGACTGCAGTCATCTGCAGTCTCGCTCTAATGTTCCTGAAATAGATACGGAGGCCTGATGGCTTTCATGCTGTCCATTTTGGTATTTGAATGAAGATAAGTTTGACAGAGGTGGCAGAGATCGACCGGAGACTCTTGTCATTCACACCATAATTATTTAGGGTCTTGTTTTTATTTTCGTGGTTCCATTTCCCATTTTGTGAAAACGGAAGGAGTAATCCCAGACAGATACGTAACATTAATGAATTGCATTTTTTTTATTTGGGCCATCTAAAATGGGAGTAGCATGCTGTCAAAGTTGTATGATCATTCTAAGGAACTATTATTCCCTCAATCGAGAAATATTCCACCCATCCAGCTGCCGCTATATCACTTACGCAGTTAGGAGGTAACCTACGCACTGAAAAGATCAAACACAGATGCTGCTTTGAACTCTGCGCAAAATAGATTTTTCACCCTCATTCAGGACTGTATTTTGTTCCCTGCGGGTGTTCACGTCAGGGTGATGAAGTGGTCCTGCAGAGCGTCTTCACCTCTCAGGAGGAGCATGTGAAAGTTTGCCTGGCTGCCGAGGGATTTGGCAGCAGGCTGTGCAGGCTGGAGGCCACCTCCAACTGTAAGGTAAAGGGAAAATTCTCCGCCTCATGACAAACGGCGACCCCCTTCTCTGTCTCATCGTGTGTGGGCAGAACTCCCAATGCCCTCGTCCGTAACGATGATTAATTATTTGTATAGCGTACTCAGATTTCGTACCTTTGCATGCGTTTCGCCATTCTTACCTTGAGGGCAGCCCCTTGTTGCCATGGTAACAAACCGCAAAGCAGAGGCTTTCAACTGCTGGATAATTATTGATCCTTTGGGTATTTGAATGCAAATGTTACATGTTTTCCCGGAGGCCACGGCAGACCCGTTTCAGGTCACCATGGACCAAGCGAGATGGACGGAATACAGCGCGAGGGTGGGGGTTTGGGGGGCGGGGGGTGGTTGCGGTCGGGCAAACCGGACAGCCTGTGATTGCCGTGGATGGCCATCAAGATTTTTACATTGTCAAAACGATTGCGAGAAAGAATTGATGAGTTAAATAAACACTTTCTTCTCAAAATCGACGCCTCTCTCACGCACGGATTTTTATGTCAAATGAATTACTGTACAGTGGTACCTCGGCTCACGAACTTAATTGGTTCCCAGAAAAGGTTTGTGAGCTGAAAAGTTTGTCTTCCGAACATCTATTTCCCATAGGAAACCATTAAAATGAGAATAATCCGTTCCCAGGTCCCCATAAACATAATTTTCGACTAAATAAGCCTTACTACACAAAAATATACCTTATTTTATGTATAATAAATGTGCTATTGTATTGAAATTAAAGAAATAAACTGTACTGTATAATAAAGTCGTTTTATTTACCTTTGTGATCGTAGTTGATGGCTTGATGGAATGGAGTGGGAGGGTGAGGGAGGGAGGGAGTTATGGTTTGGAAGGAAAGTCTCCTTCCATAAGGACTGTAGGTAACTCAACCTCCGGTGTGGCTTCTCTTCTTTGCTTCTTAGAAGGAGACTCTTTATCCTTTTTGCTGATTAAAAACCTCTTAATTGACACCTGTTGCGTGTTAGCGTACTGGTACTGGGACGCTAAGTCACACAAACGCACACCTCGTTCGTGTTTTTCAAAGATCTCCTTCTTCTACTCGATCGTAATTTTCTTTAATGTCTTCTTAGGCTTAACACTAGCCTGTGGCGGGGTCTTTTTCGGTCCCATAATAGCAAAAGTACACTCGATATGGTCCAAAATGTCTAGCAAACACAAACCACGTCCGCATTCAAAGAAAGGAGGTGACGAAGTGAACGCCGTGAGCGTGCGTCAGCTTCTCGCGGCCGCCACAGGGGCGCTGTTCGACCGCTTGGTTTGGTTCGTCCGCCGAAAACTAGTTCGTCAGCTGGGACTAAATTCTCGCGAAATTAATGTTCGTGAGGCGAAAAGTTCGTGAGCTAAAGCGTTCGTGAGCCGAGGTACCACTGTACTAATAAAATACATTAGCTTCAATAATACATGTTTGAACAAGTAGCTAATATAATAATGTATGTTAAATGAAATCCTGAAAAGTCTCCTTTTAAAAAAATAAATAAATCAGTTGAATTATTTTGTGTTTTGATTCAAATAATTATGATCTGTCAAAAAAGCTTGTTTTTATTTTATTGTTAAGAAAAACTCTAATTAAGTTAATTAAATTAAATTCTAATTAAGTAGCAAAAAGTGTCAGTTTTATGAATAGGGGTCGTTTGTATTTGCTGGATGTAACTATTTAAGTATCTTGTAATCAAACTTAGTTCCTTTTCAAATGTAAGTAATCGGTGAAGTAACAAAGTTACTTTTTCAAGCAAGTAACCAGTGAAGTAACTGCGTAACTTTTTCAAGGTAACCGGAAGTGCTTGAAATGAATGATACATCTCCTTTAAGGTTGTCCAGTCAACGTCGGCCATTGTTAGCCTGTGGAAAAACTACAAATATTTGACGTCTTTTTTTTTTCTTTCTTTTCTTTTCCTACCCCAATAGAATGTTCCACCAGACTTGTCCATATGTGGCTTCATCCTGGTCCAGTGTCTGTCTGTCCGAGCTCTGCAGGAGATGCTGGCACACAGCGAAAGCCTGGTTGCAGAGGTTATCTCATACTCCCGCTGATCGTTTCATTTACGCACGCTGTCAATGCCGTGATACAACTGCCGCGGGATAAAAATGTTTTCAACCTTTTATTTGATATCATTTGTCCATTTTCAATGTGCTTTTTACAGGCAGCTGGGGGCAACCATCGCACCCTTCTGTACGGCCAGGCTTTGCTTTTCCAGCATTCGTACAGCGGCATGGTGAGTCATCAAGGTTTCCCTGCAAGGATGAACAACACGGCGGCCACTGTTAGTTTTGGTTGCCTTGTGACATCTTTCCACCTGCTGTTCTCTCCACTCGCAGTATCTCAGCTGCTTGTCCGCGTCGCAGTCCTCCGCCGACAAGCTCGCTTTCGATGTGGGCCTGCAGGAGGATAAAGCGGGTACTTGCAGATGATTTTAGGGAGGCCGGTCACGTTCCAGCTTGGATACAATTGGACTGTTCTCTTGTCTTTGTGTCACAGGCGAGGCCTGTTGGTGGACTGTGCATCCCGCTTCCCGACAGAGGTCAGAGGGAGAGAAGGTGCGCGCTGGTGACGACCTCATCCTGGTCAATGTGTCCTCAGAGAGATATCTGGTAAATGAGGGGATTTTCCTGATTCTTCTTGACGTCTCAGTGAGGATTATCGGATTTCCGAGTGGCACAGTGGACTCGTGGTTAGCGCGTGTGACTCACAGTTTAGAGGCTTGGGTTTCAGGCTCTTCCTGTGTGGAGTTTGAATGATTCATTCATCCTGTGAGGGAAATCAAGTTGTTTCAAGTTGTTACAGCAGCAATATTCACGCACACACACACACACACACACACACACACACACACACACACACACACACACACACACACACACGCGTATTAATAATATGACAGATGCAATTCAGGCATATGCTGAAGATGAGTATCTTGACAGGTAGCATTTGGTACTGATCCTGATTAGAGTCCTTTGGGCTTGTGTGACTCATTTTAGTCAATTCTGAATTTGTGGAACTTTTCATTTTATTTTTCATTATTATAAATGGAATTGACCTTTTAGCTGTTCCAGTTTGAAGAATCACCTTCAACCTGAGGTATCCTCAGCAAAAGGCTCCAAACCGCATTCTCGTAGGGAAAAAAAAAAAAAGCGGCCGGGTCACCTTGTGTTGAGGCGTCTTTTATGGCTTCCCAGCACTTGTCCTTTGGCACGGCCTGTGACAACAGAGGCTTGGGTGACAGTCTGATCGCGGATGCAGCCTTCCGGCACTCACTGTGGAGCGTCGCCCCCGTCTGCTCCGCAAGTGGACTTGCGCAAGGCAAACTTTTTCCTCACATTTGCACTGTTGCCACACCGAAAGACGCATGATTCGTTGGAGCACATCCCATTTGAGCGGGGGGGATAATATCTTCTGCTTTCTGCTCCGCTTCTAGGATACCTGAGGGGCGGCGACACGCTCAGGCTTCTCCACAGCCACACCGACGCATGTCTGACTATTCCGACAGCAGAACAAGATGAAGAGCTGCAAAGGTCAGTCGCGAGGGCTCATCTACCTTCGCATGTCATCCTGACAAAACTCCCCTCCCCGTCCGCCGTCTCAGATCACGTTTTTTCTTAATCTAGGATAATGCAGTATGAGATTGGATCAGTGTGCAGACAGGCCCGCTCTCTCTGGAGGCTGGAGATCTTGCGTGTGGCGTAAGTAGAAACGGGCCCTCGGGTATCAAATTGTGCTAGTCTCTGTTCCCGACTGGAGGCCAAATCAGTAAGTACAGTTGTAATCAGTACTTTATTGTGATGCGTGACAGCGTGTTTTTACGGTACTGCACAAACTAGTTCACTGTGCGCCATTCGCAAAGGTTGTTTTGGTTCTTATTTCGTTTTCCAAATAAAACTGTCAAATTTAGCACAGTTCCAGGGTTGGAGAAAGCTGCAAAGTCCTGGGAAAGTCTTTGAATGTTCTCATGATTTGACAAATATTTGTCAAGGTGGAGTGGCAGACATACAAGCTGGGGGGAGCCCTTCCGACTGTGTCACGTGATAACTGGACGCTATCTGGGCCTGACGGACGAACGAGGCCTCCACTTGGTGGATCGGGACAAGGCAGACATTATTGCAACCTCCTTTTGCTTCCGTTCTGCTAAGGTGCGGATGAATTGAATCTTTCAAGTTTTTTTTTTTGGAATGACATTTTGTGTGATGCTCAATCGATGAAATTGACCAGTTACGTTAATTAAACCTCAACTATCGGACACAATGATGCAAAACAGTCGAATCCTCAGATGGGAATTCATGTTTCATGCGAGTAACATTTGCTGGCTGAATGTTTTCACTGATGACGTTGGAAGGCGACAGTTGTTTGTTTCATGTCTTATAAAATCATGTTGTCTTCACATACACACATTTGTGATGGGCTTTTTTTGTACTGTATTACATTTTCAAGTTTTTACATCGACAAAGGATCACACTGTATTATATGATGACTTAATTGGCGGCCATTTTATTGGAAATCATTACAACGAACGACCATTATAACGTACAGATTCGTGATGGCCCTCGAGGTACGTTGTAACGAGGTTCAACTGAATTATTATTTTTTTTTAACTGATGGCCCTAAATTGTAAACAGAAATATGTAACTGTCTTTAGGAAAAGCTGGACTGTGGACCAAAGACTCGTGCGGATGGCATGGGATCCCCGGAGATCAAATACGGAGACTCGGTCTGTTACCTTCAGCATGTCGACTCTGGCCTGTGGCTCACCTACCAAGCGACTGATAGCAAGTCTGCGTGCATGGGAGGAGCTCAGCGAAAGGTAAAGCGACATTTTTCAAATGGCATGTAAAATAAGCTCAATTCCTTTTGGTGTCTTGCCAAATGTTTTGAAACTGACTCCCGTTTCAAGGAGAGAAACATACTCGAAGAGTCCAAATATCTGATTTTTTTTTTTTTCCAGGCGATCTTGCACAGTGAAGGTCACATGGATGACGGCTTGACGTTGTCTCGGTCTCAGAGGGAAGAATCTCACACCGCCAGCCTCATACGGAGCGCAACGCTCCTCTTCACGACTTTCGTCAGGTACTGGACGCGCACCCAAGGGGACGTCATCCTGAAATCTTGCGCTTACTTCTCCCCCTTTACATCTAGGAAACTTGATTCTTGTACTGGGCAAGGAAACCTCCATTCCATTGTTTTACCCGTGGCCGATGTGACACGCAGCCTCCAAGACCTAATAGGCTTTTTCCAGCTGCAACCGGAGGAGCGGAGCCACGAATCCTCACAAAACAGCCGAACCGCGTTAACGAATCGGCAGAACATGTTTCAAGAAGAGGTCGTGAGACAGAATAAATTGGTGCAATGCAATGTTGTCTGCATTTTTTCAATGTATGTTTGTGTTTCTCTCAGGGAGTGATTGAGTTGGTATTGGAGTGTATTGACCATCTACACCAGTATAGTCACGCTTCACATCTTCCTGAGGCTACAGCAAACGATGCTGGAGAAAACTGGGAGGTCATCCTGGGGCATTTATACGAGCTTCTGGGTAGGTGCCTCATATCAATAAATCTGTCACTCCAAGTGCTATTGGAATTCTCTAAATGTTTCCTATATTCAGGGTCTGTTTCTCATGTTTTATACATCTATATTCTTTTTTTTTTTTTTTTTTTTTTTTTTGTGCAGCCTCGCTTATTAGGAGAAACCGGACAAACTGCGCGCATTTCTCTGGTTCGCTCGATTGGCTCATTAGCAGACTGGACCGACTGGAGGCCTCTTCTGGTGCGTTCCAGGAATAAAATCTCTCATTTTCAAAACTTGACTTATTTTTCCACAAATTTTCGATATGCCAAACAGAACGCATGCTCAATAATTCATAGCTCATATTTACTACCCATGGCATGCGTAGGAGTTTTGGAGGTTCTGCACTGCGTTTTGGTGGAAAGCCCCAAGCACTCAATGCCATCAAAGAGGGACACATCCAATCTATCATCGCTTTTCTCGACAAGCATGGGCGCAACCACAAGGTATGGCTGACTCGTTTTTTTTTTTTTTTGCTTGAAAATTGTTGACGCAATTGATGTGGCAGGAGTCGTCAAACTTTTTTCTGCACCCTTTATAATCCGAACGGCCATCCAATTTAATAACCATGTGTACCACTCAAACCATAGGATTGAAAAACGTTCATATTTTTGAGGTGTAGGGTGGGGCGGGGGGGGGGGGTGTGACGATGAGTTGATTTGATGATGCTGTTGCTGGGTCAAGTGCTAACAGGTTGCCTTGCAGGTGCTGGAGGTGCTTTGTTCTTTGTGCGTGTGCCACGGCGTTGCGGTTCGCGCCAATCAGAACCTCATCTGTGAAAATCTGCTGCCCGAGAGAGACTTGCTGCTGCAAACTCGTCTGGTTAATCAGGTCACCAGGTACTTGCGTCAACGTTCTCGCTAAATGGGATAACGCTTTGAATGATGTGTTGAATGTCATTCATTTCATTTTGTAGGAATGTTGAACTTTTGTTGAGGAAAATGTTTGTTCATGCATAATGATAACATTTTCGTCTTGCTAAAATCAACACTTTTTGAAAGGTTGGGCCTGAGCAAAAAAAAATTTTTCACGTGCAGCTTTTATACTCTCCACCTCTGGTTCTCTAACCTTCGGTCATACCATGAGCACCACTTCCCTCATCCATTTTTTTTTTCTCCAAAATTTTCCAAAACCAGATTTGCCCAAAAACAAAACCAAAACCCAACTGATTATTAATTGAAAATCATTTTATTTCGTCTCCTTAATTTTAACATTTATATCTCACGCATAATAATATGATGCATTTGCAGCAAAGTTTCTTTTTCAGTTCAAAGGGCTCAAAACTTGTTAGCCTGGTCTTTTTCTAAATTATGTCCGCTGCTCGTTGCTGCCAATGAGGGAAATCCACCCCCTAGTTCTCCTGATAACCAACAAACTGTTTTCCTAAACCTGGCTCGCACATTCCATCGTGTTGAGTCTTTTGATTCATATCAAAAGAATCCCGCCATACTTTCTGGATGATCCGAATGTTTTTGTCAGTGAGTGAGGCATATCATCAGTAATTCATCACGGCATCAACGCGCCGCCTCTTTCACAGCACATCAATGTTGTGTAGTACGTCGTCGGTCCTCCCTTTGAATGCTACGCCACCGGTCGCCCTGACGACGACAACAAAATACCACATTTAAGCCTGCCGCGTGTCGCGTGGAGTGAATTTTTCACCTGCGCCTCTCATCTCGACGCTGCGCCGGGCTTATTATCCTTGAAGTTTTCTATTTGCGTGTGATGCTCGAGCATTCTCGGCACCATGGCACTTCTCTTTTCTCTGCTTGCTCTTCAGTTAATGATTAATTACTTGTCTCCGTCAGTGTCTTGGTCTCTTGTTTTAAATTTAGAGTCGTTCCCACGCACATGTCTCCTCCGATGACACTTTTGGGGGAGAAGTTGCTCAGCAGAGTGAATACTAATCATTGCCGTATCCCACTTTTACGTGCTCTTTTTCTTTCTGTGGTCTGAGTGATTGTGGCACTGTCATCCTTTTAGACGTTTCCTTTCCTCCTTTTTTCTTTGCCGCGGGCATTTTATTTTTGGGTTGTCGTTCCATCTGTCCTCCCATTTTTTTTTTTTGTTCCCCAGCAGCGCCTGAAGGAAATGTCGTCAAATTTGGAACATTCGTTTGGAGTCAAACGAAGACTTGATTAGTAGTTAATGATGCAGAGATACAGCCGGCGTGATATTCATTAAACATCCATCCATCCATTTCCTACCGCCTTTCTCTTCATTAGGATTATGGGTGTGGCGGGGTGCATCCATTAATGGCCGCCGATCATTCATCCAGACAAATGTTTATATTCACCTATGCACAATTTAAGAGTCCATCAACCGAAGATGCTGGACTGGAAGTCAAACAAATCAGGCTTTAACGTGATACTTTTCACCTTTTACTTTTGAATGAAAAGGCACTTTTCTTGACACTCAAATGCATTTTGGTCACGCAAACCTTCCCTATCATGTCTTCTCGCACAGACAAAATGGTTAGAGGAGGACCACAGCCGTCTGCCTATTTCTTCCTTCCTAGCTGCCACCTTTTTATCACGCTTCTCTCTAGCAAGCAGCCTCCCACCCACCGCCCCTCAGGCTTTATTGTTTATTTTGTCGTAAATTTTTCCCCACCTGCTGCTTCCCAATGTCGCCCGCCCGAACCTCTTTTATCCCTCCTAAAGCCATTTTGCTTTCTGTCACCTCCACTTCAGCTTGAGCAAAACACCTCATTGGTATGTTTACGTAAACGTACCTTTTTGGCTTCTTGTCCATTTATTCTACAACTGAATCTTTTCTCCTATGCCCTGAAATCCTTTGAGCAGTATCCCTTACGAGAACTGACATTTGTTCTCAAGTTGGGGTATGTGATGGGCATTCACTGTGTTTCGGAGTTTGCAGTTGAATGGACGCGTTCATGTTTAATGAATGTCAAGGACCCACATTTAAAGATTTGGAAACAAATAATTGGATCTTGAAAAGAACTCTAAAATGTAAAGGGAGCCAGCGAAGGGATGCCAGAGTAGGAGTGATGTGCTCCCTCTTACAAGTACCAGTCAAGAGGCCAGCAGCAGCATTCTGGACCAACTGGAGATGCTTAATGGAGGATTGGTTGACTCCGTAAAGTGCGTTAACAGTAATCCAGCCGAGATGTGACAAAGGCATGAATTACTCTTTCAAAGTCCTCTTGAGAAAGGATAGGATTTAATATAACAGAAAATATGCTGAATAAATGTGAGCGATTATTCACATCCAATCATCTGCTCATGAAACCCCAAGTGTGAGGCCCAACGTCTTCCTATCTCTGGGGGAAGATTCGGCGCAGCCCCGCCGGTGGTACTACGAGCTGGTCGTGGATCACATCGATCCCTTCCTCACGGCGGAGCCCACGCACCTGCGAGTCGGCTGGGCTCTCACCGACGGCTACCAGCCCAGGCCCACCGGAGGGGACGGCTGGGGGGGCAACGGTGTGGGAGATGACCTCTGCTCCTTTGGCTTTGACGGGCTTCACTTATGGTCAGGTGGGATCACATAAGAGATTACAAGTTGTGTGTTTTGTTCACCCCTTAAAACATGAATTTAATTGGTGGTTTAATGTCACACTATAATGCACCGTAGAGATCAAACTAATCCCAAACAAGCAATTTCATAGTCAACAGTCCACCTCCATCAAATCATCTCTAAGCCTTTTATTTTTCAGCACAATGTTTTACAATGAGTTTGGAATTACATTAAAATAGTTTTGGGATCACAATTTGTGGTTTCGCTACAAGTCAATACTATTACTAAATACAATTATTGACATTTTAGGCGCATCAAACACTTGGCTTATCGTGGTAGAACTCGGCCTCAAGCTTTGCTCTACTGCGTCCTATGAATAACGCTGTCTACTCTGCATTCAGGTTGCGTGGGCCGCAGAGTGCGCTCTCCCTTCCCTCACCTGTTGACCGACGAAGACGTGGTCAGCTGCTGCCTGGACCTCAGCACACCCTGCATCTCATTTCGGGTCAACGGTCTTCCTGTGCAGGGCATGCTAGAGAACTTCTGCGTCGATGGACTTCTTCATCCCGTTGTCAGCTTCTCACCCGGCGTCAAGTTAGTATTGTTGTGCATCTTTTCATTGAGACTTTCACAATATGACATTTAAATCATTTTCTTTTTTCTCAACGAGGGTTCGGTTTTTGTTTGGAGGGGAACAAGGAGAGTTTAGATTCCTTCCCCCGCACGGTTTTGTGCCGTGTTCTGAGGCTCTCCTCCCGAATGTGAAGCTGGAGGTAGAACGGTGCCATAAGTACCTCTTGGATCATGAAGACGGGAAACGGGAGCTTATCGGCCCGTTTGAGCCAAGCGGTCCACTTACTTTCACTCCCTCGCCAGTAGACATCAGCAAGGTAAAGTTCTGCAGAGGCATTTATAGCTATTTTACAATGTACCGTACAGTGTGTTCCAGAAAATGTTGAAAAAGAAAATATTTATACACCAAAATTCCAGCGAGCAATTCACTTGGATCAAGATTTTACAAGTGATTTCACAAAGCCTCACAGATTTCAATATGCACACTGCCTGCGCCGCGACATGTTTTCCTTTCACGCCTAATCAGCTTTCCAGTTGGTGCGGTTTTATTTAGTTCCCTCCAAACGCGCACGCTGCACACTATTGACTGTACTCATGCATAATCTAATACACAAAATGCCCTTTTGTTGCTGGTACGAGATTACACAATATACTACTAGGGAATTATATATTTTTTCATCTTCTCTGTGTTGCCTTAATAGGTGGAATTACCTCTGCAATTTGAGGATATCCGAGATAAAATCGCTGAGAACGTCCATGAACTCTGGGTAATGGAAAGGGTTGGTCTTGGATGGTCTCAAGGAAATGTAAGGAAGGAGGCACACGTCTAAAATTCCTTTAGCTAAATTGCATTCATCAAAAGGAAATAATGCCTTACTCGTATTAGTTTTGCCTTCAGTGTGAAATGATTACACGATTTTTCATTAAAACACAGGAGCGAGACGAAGAGAAGCTACTGGATCCCTGTCTGGTGGAGTTCTCCAAGCTGCCCGATCAGGAGCGGAACCAGAACCTCCAGACTGCCCAGGACATATTAAGGTGGGTTCTGTCACCCCACTAGTCATCTTCATATACATTCTTGATTCATAGAAATATCCAAACATCAATCTATATACACATTTTCCTTCATTTTCCAAAGGACTCTTCTTGCTCTCGGTTTCCGCATCGACTTAAAAGACGAATGTACAGAGGAGGGCGTCCACTTCATGAGACTCTCCAACAGGTACGGTTCATTCAAGCTCCGAGGTTTTAATGTTACTCCTTGTTTTTTTTTCTCCAAAGCAGTTATTCCCCATCACTCATGTAAAATATGTGTGTTGACTCAATGAAAGCGGATAGCACTGCTTTTTTTCATAATCTGTGGTCTCCAACGTGTCAGGTATGAGCAGCCAGGTGGCTACAGACCGGCTCCGATAGATATGAGCCACGTTTTTCTAAGCGCCGCCCACGAGGAAGCGGTCAACTTGCTGGCAGAGAACGAGCACAACGTTTGGGCCAGAGAGCGTATCAAGCAGGGATGGACTTACGGCACTCAACAGGTTTGCGTTGTGCCTGGAATTGGGAAAGAGAGAATCACATTTGAACACCTGTGTGCATTCGTAATCGCATTTTCACAGCACCGGTGTTCTCTGGCAATACCTTTAAATTTAGGATGGGAAATCAAAGCGGAGCCCAGACCTTGTGCCCTACAGCCTGCTTGATGAGAGGAGTAGAAAGATGGGACAAAAGCGAGTCAAGGAGGCAGTTTGCACTCTGCTGGCTTACGGTTACAGCTTGGAGACCCTCCACCAGGAAAATAGTAGGTCTCAAAGCTATTGCTCCCAGATTAGATCATAGTTTATCGATGTGACAGCAAGAAGCAAATTGTTTCCAAATGTCTGCATGTCTGCCTTTTTTTGACATTTGTCACGATTCTCTCGCCAAATCTAACTTTTCCTTTTGTCTTGACTTCTTGCAGTCATGTTATCAAACGGCTGCTTCTTCTCTAGTGAAAAGTGCAGAGTGTTCCGAGCAGATAAATCTTTCGCCGTGACTCGGGGGAAGTGGTACTTTGAATGCGAACTTGTCACTGCCGGGAAAATGAGAGTTGGCTGGGCCAGGCCTGGCTGCATCCCTGAGGTAGAACTGGGCTCTGACGACCAGGCGTTTGTGTTTGATGGATTTGAGGTGATCATTCTTTTCAGGTCTTAAAGTGCCGTGGGGGTATTTTTTTCATGATCACTAAAAATATCAATGACTCATGTTGTTATTTGACGTGACTGGCGCACCGCCGCCCCCATCTTTTCCCGATTCTGACAGGCTCGGTGGTACCATCATGGTGGGGAACCTCTGGGACGTTCCTGGCAGCAGGCGGATGTGGTGGGTTGCTTGCTGGACATGACTGAAAGCACCATGATGGTCACGCTCAATGGAGAGTTGCTGTTTAATGACCAAGGATCGGAGCTGGCTGCGAAGAACTTTGACATCAGAGATGGTGTTTGTTTCTTTTTTTTTGCGCCGAATTGTTATTACCCATCGGGCCTGGAAATGGTGTGATTCTATTTTTTTTTTCTTCTTGCTGACATTTTAGGCCTGCTCCCCGTGGTCAGTGTGGGCGTGAACCAGGTGGTGAGGCTGAACCTTGGCCGCTGGGAGGGCTCCCTGCAGTACTTGAGTGCGTGCGGTCTGCAGGAGGGTTATGAGCCTTTTGCTTTCAATATGGCTCGAGATCCTTCCCTGTGGATGAGTTGGAAACAGGCTCAGTTTAAATCCATACTGTGCGACGATCCCATCTCTCAGGTTTGTATGTACAGCTTCTAGACTGTTTTGATTTTTTTTTATTTTATCGCGTATCCAAAGCCTAATACCACGGATTTAAAAACTCGGAAAAACTCTTTTATACAACTTCGGGGCAGTTGTATAAAAGAACAGAATTTTTGACATTAGGCAGATAGCAACAACCGATTTACTTGGTTGTTTCATTTCATACTTGATGGATGGGCAGGTGTTCCAGAGACCCAGCTAAATCTTGAAAAAATCAAATTTCCATACTGTGTCCACTTTAAGATGACCCAAGTTTTGACAGGCCTCCGCGGGAACCCGTGTTGTTCTCAGCGCTGGTATATAGACAAGACTGACCCTCTTTATCCTGTTTGAATCTCATTCAAGGTCAATAGAGTCATTGGCTCAAACGATTCCTTATCGAGCCTGAGGGTCTCACGACGGTCGTCGGCATGCCACGGGGGAAGCAGCGAAATGGGCTTTTACCGTCTCAGCATGTCCATCCAGTGCGCCGCTGTCCTCAGCAGCCCAGTGGGGGGCGCGCTGCCCGTGGCGTCCAGCTCTTTTTCTCCAGGTTTGGTGTCACGTGTTCGTATCATAAAATAGAATTCTCAAATTAGAAACAAATTACCCGTAGAGGATCAACAGCATAGAAAATGGATGGATGGTGAAAGTGTTCTTTGATTTATTCCAGATACCCGCATTTGATTATTTGCTCTTCATTACCTCACAACCTTGGAAAAACCTCTCTGCTTATGCTCCCCGGGGGGGCTTGGCGCAATTAATTCATGTGGTCCTCTTAGGAAGGAAAGAGCAGGAGGAGATGGACTCTGACTTTGAAGTGCTGATGAAGTCAGCCCGCGGCTTCGCCAGCTCGAGAGATGAGCTTGAGTACAAGGATCACAGTCAAGACAAAACGTCACGACTGAAGCAACGGTAGGCTGTGGAGAAAACACGAATCATTGGCGACGTGTTGCGGTCACCTGATATTTGGAAGCATAAAAGCAGGGATGTGGTGGTTAATTTCATTGATGTTTACAAAAAAGCATGATACAGTTGAAGCTGTTCTTTGAAGGTTCATGCTGAAGCGAACCAAACCAGACCTGGTCAGCAGCAACTCCTCCGCTCGGCTCCTCGAGGACGTCCTCGTTGACAAAGATAACGCTGATCACCTCACTCAGACCACCCGAGTAAGACCTCAATCGTCTCATCTCGCAACAATCAGTAGAATTAATATTCTTGCAGGGAAATGACACATTTCTACACATTGGCAATTTGCAATCTTGGATCCAAAATGACGTGAGATGCTTATTAAAGCAGTTAGGATCATTTTTTTGAAACTGCCTTCGACTTTTTTTTCCGACAATTAAACCAAGTGATTTTCTCCTTCAGTATTACTACTCGGTGAGAATTCTTCCAAACCAGGAGCCTTTCAACGTGTGGGTGGGCTGGGTCACCCCTGATTTCCATCAAAATTACATGGCCTTTGACAGCGACGATAACCTCACGGTGACGGTCACCCTCGGAGACGATAGTGGCAAAGTCCAAGAGAGGTTCGTGTTTTGCGGCCAATTTTCGAAACGCGGTAACTTTTAATCAGTGGGCTGCCATTTGCACCGTTTGCCCCTTTCAGTCAAACTTAGCAAGAGGCTGCCTTGTAATAACAGCGCTCTCGTCACCCACAGCGTGAAGAGGAGTAACTGTTACATGGTCTGCGCCGGAGAGGCGACAGGTTTGTCTCGGAGCCGAAGGAGTGCCGGCTTGGAAATTGGTTGCTTGATTGACACAGCCGCTGGGCTGCTAACGTTTACCTCCAGTGGCGTGGAGATGTCCACCTTCTACCAAGTAGGCCGCACAGCAAAACAATTTTGGGACTCCGAAGATGCATTTGGAGTTATATTCGGATATGTCGTTGCTGCATATTTCAAGTAATCAGCGTGAGCAAAATGTTTCGTTTTGTGGATGAATCAGGTGGAGGCCAACACAAAGCTGTATCCCGCTGTTTTCGTCAAGCCCACCACCAGCAACATGTTTCAATTTGAACTGGGACGCATTAAGGTAAACCACTTATTTGCTTGTCAGAAAATCTGTTAAAAAAAAAAAAAACGGCCCGATTCAGCAATGAAGATATTGCATTCCACCCTTTCATGCTGCCATTGTCACAGCTACAATTTGCTCTCATGTTTTGCCACAAAATCATTGCAATTATTTTAAATTTGTCTGACTGGCCACCTAGAACGTGATGCCGCTGTCAGCCGGCTTGATTCACAGCCTGAGAACGACTTCGGCACCTCAATGCCCGCCCAGGTTTCAAGTACAGCATCTGTGCCCGGTCTCGTGGACACGGGTGCCTGACAGATCTCTGAAGGTGATGGTGGACCGTCCTGATGAGCGTCACGGCTGGAGAGTCCATTGCCTTGAGCCTCGTCAAGTCATGGCCCTCCAAATCCCCGACGAAAGCAGGTCTGACCGAGCTCTGGAACACACAAAATTCAATTTGACTGCTGTTGGACCGGACGATTAATCAATGTATCAATAATTGATTCATTTGGGTTTTGAGTCAAGACTGTTCCCTATTTTTTAATCGTCTTAGCTAGCGGCGTCTCTAGTTCAAAGAGCGTCTCTGCCTGCACGTTATCCAAAAAGGCACAGTCTTTTGAAATTGGTTTCATTCTTCCAACATCGGACAATGAACAAAAAAAAAACAGTCCGCTCCAAAATATGTTCAAAGACTGTTGCAACCAAAGAGAGTCGTTCCTTCTAACTAGTCCAGCTTATGAAACGGAGACATGCAGCAGCAAATGTTGCTCTGCATTTAACCCGGGAGAACACGGAAGGGAGCCTGAAAACTCCTGCTGACAGAGGCAGCCACGGAGCCGCTGGACGTGGTGCCCCTGGTGATACGTTGCAAAAGCATTTTGTCATTTATAAGTCATTTATACTTTTTTTGTTCACGTGCTTTTTATAGGATTTTGTTGACATTTTCAGGCTGGCACCCAAGATAATTTTGTATGTGATGTTCAGTGAGGTTGTTCCATATGAATCACAAAGCTCGTGTTTTTGTTATTTATTGATGTCACATTTGTTGAATATTTCATATGCCTCACTAAAACGTATTAAGCATTGTATTTCAAGAGCGGTTTTCTCGAAGAGGAAGCACTTTTATTTTACATTGTCCACCAAAAAATAAAAATGTGTTATTTCTATGGAAGTTGATACAGTTCATGCTTGAATAGGAAACTGTTTAAAAGCCTGTGTTTGGTTTTTGGATAAATGGCAAAAAACAAACAAACAAAAAAAACCCCCAAAAAGCTAAATTTTGAAAAAATTGCTTTTTCTTTTTATTGAAAAAAAATGGTGATTGAGAAAGAGACTTTTATTTTCTGCTTAAACAAATGTTTTGATTGATTGGTTTTGTTTTAATTTCATATCACTTAACCTTAACCGGCATGCCTAAGATGTCATCATGCTTTCTTTTTCCAACACAGGTGCATCGACATTTTGGAGCTGTCCGAGCTGGATGACATCTTGACCTTTGAGTACCACACCCTCCTCCTTTACTGTGCTTTATGTGCCCTGGGCAATGCAAGAGTGTGCCACGCCATCTGCAGCCACGTGGACCAGTCCCAGTTCCTTCACGCCATTCAGAATCACCACCTGCCTGGCCCACTCCGCTCTGCCTTTTATCAGCTTCTCGTTCAGGTGATCTCATGCTTCATCTCATCTTTCAATATGGAACCAGTGGTTTCTCAGATTGATTTTAATTTTCTTTTTAAAGGTTCACCTCAGCAGCCATGCCACAGCACGTCTCATGATGAACCATGAATACATCGTCCCTATGTCAGACCAAACCAGAGACATCAGCCTTTATCCAATAAATGGCGACAAAGGGAGAAAATGTCCGCTTCCTCTATGCATCCCGAGTATTAGCGGAAGCACTTCCCTGAAACCACAAATGCGGTTCTCCAGGCCTTGTTTTGTCAACACTGATGTGATGGGACGGGAAGTAACCAGCGGTGACAGTCCTGAAATCCCTCTGGATATCCTGAAAAGCCTGACCGTGGAGATGCTTACTGCAGCGGTGTGGGCTGTGCATCGGGGTGTCAGGGACCCTGTAGGTGGCAGTATGGAGCTTCTGCTGGTTCCCCTTCTTAAGTTGTTCCACACTCTTTTGGTGGTGGGGGTACTGACTGATGAGGATCTGGCTAAAATTCTCAAACTAATAGAACCTGGAGTCTTCTCCACAGAGGTGGAAATGGAGGAGGAGGAGGAGGAGGAGAAAGAAAATGAACGCAAACAAGGACTGCTGCAAATGAAACTTCCAGAACCGGTCAAACTTGAGGTGAACGCACAGAGTGGAATGGCTCATATAGAAAAAAAATATTAAATTTTGTTTTTGGTGATTAAGCTTTTTTTTTTTCAGTGCGTTTGGGATTTTTTTTTCATGAGTGTATGAGGCAAATGTTACATTTCATTATGTATTAGGACAAACAAGCCAAGCAATATATTTCTCTCTCTTTATTTCTTCAGCTGTGCAATGTGCTGACCTACCTGTGCGACATGCAGGCGCGCCACAGGGTCGAAGCTGTGGTCGCCTTCTCTGAAAAATTTGTCGGGCAACTGCAGGAAAACCAGCACTTCCGCTACAAGCAAGTCATGCAGGCGCTCAACATGTCCGCCGCCCTCACAGCCCGCAAGACCAAAGAGTTCCGCTCACCTCCGCAGGAGCAGGTTCCATTCAGTTGTTTGAACTCACCAGTCGGATTAAAATGACCCCTTTGCAAGTAATGGGCGCCAACTCGAAAGATGTTTATAGTTGCCTACATTATAGATTCAACTAGGATGTCCAAATTCAGGCTGTCGGTCCATTTGTGGCCCATTAGATATTGTAATAAACAAATTAAACAAGGTCTCCATCAAAAAGTTAAAATGTAGCACATTATATATTGAAAAGCTTCCTTTATCGAAAAGCTTTTCCTTGCTCATTTGATCAGACGACTGTTTTAATTTTTTTCAAGGTCATTACTCTTAGTAGTTGTCATTTAATTGCTGGTTTATTGTTGCCCGTACTGTCCACTTTGGGATTTGTCCCCATTTGTTATTCTATTTTTCTTCATTAAAAATGAAAGTGTAATAAATCCTCCAATTTTTTTTTTTAAATCACACAATGGTTTGACAAATTAATCACACTGTGCTTCTTTCTCCTTGTAACCTTTTCTCCTTTTACCTCAGATCAACATGCTTCTGAGCTTCAGAGATGGCGACCGGCAGGGGAACAGTCCGTGTCCAGCGGAAACCCAACAGCTCCTGCAAGACTTTCACCAGCTGCTCACTGCCCACTGCGGTCAGTTCTCCGTTACCATTCTGCCGCATTATTGTTCATCCTCACTGAGTCCGTAAAACTCAGTGAGCCGGGAAGAAGCTCCGAGAAGGCGCTTACTGTGATTATCTGCCGGTGAGCTTCATTTTATTTTACTGCTTTTGAGCAGGCATTGAATTGGACGCTGCCTCGGAAGAGGGCGATCCCGGTGAGATGTTGGTAAAGGATCAACTTTTGAGCCTGGGAGCGAGAGTTCTCGGAATAAAGTGGGCAACCACACGAGGGGAGGATATTGGACCACCGAGTCCCAGTAAGTACTCATACATGTACAACACTAAGGTTGTTATTTATTGTTACAAGTGTAGGCCCAACACGTAACAGTAAGAGAGGGGTCTCTTTGAAAGTGGCTCTGGATCTTCACCCAGCCTAGTTGATCATGTGATGGGCTGAGAAACTTAGTGTGGGTGTGGAAGTTAGCAGAACTGTTCATAGTGGGGCAGATGTGCAGACATATTTTCAGAAATCGGCAGAAAACAAACCCTCAAAAAGACTTACATGGTTGTTTCATTTCACACTTGATGGGCAAACTGGCACTCCACAGACACAACAATTCTAACGCAAGAAATAAAAAAGTAAATTTTCCATAATATGCCACCCTTCAGTAGAACAAGTAATCAAGAGGAAAATCGTGATCGCTGTGGTTTTCCTGTGGGATACATTGCATATTTTGGAGCTGCACGAACAAACTACAACCGCAATCCCACATAATCATATGGATCAGCAAATGCAGCAATTTGCGGGGCATGAGGATCTCAGCCCTGCCACAATTATCAAAAATCCTTATTGATGCCCCCCTAAATGAAGTTCCTCAACTTATTCTCTTGGCACCAGTATGCCACCAGATAACACCAAAGCAGTACTTTCAGAAAAGAACAGAGGGGTTTGATTTCCTATCCCCGCTTTTCGACCCTTCAGAGTCCCTCAAGTTGTTGATCTCGGAAACAATGCTGCGCTGGACACAAGAGACCGAGATGGAGGATCCCAGCCTGGTCAGGGCCGTCTTCTCGTTGCTGCACCGCCAGTACCAGGGCCTCGGCGGCCAAATGGCCTGCCCTCTTTCCAAAGCCTACACAATTAGCCAAGCTTCCGTGGAGGACACCATGACGCTGCTGTCCTCTCTGGGCCAAATCCGCTCCTTACTTAGCGTTCGTATGGGGAATGAAGAGGAAAAACTGATGATCAGAAGACTAGGGTAAGGGTAGATTGTGGCTTTCGTTTGTGGATTTCAAACACAATTCTGGACTGTGATTTTTTTCATTTATTTTTTGTCTCTCCGGGACAGAGACATCATGAACAATAAGGTTTTCTACCAGCACCCCAACCTAATGAGGGCGTTGGGCATGCATGAGACAGTCATGGAGGTGATGGTCAATGTTCTTGGGGAGAGAGAATCCAAGGTCAGTCTTGTGAAGCCGACGGGCAATTTGTGTTTTTCGATTACACTCGGGCTCCACTTTGAATTGATGCCATGCTTGTGTATTTCATGCAACCGTTCTGTTCCGCAAGGAGATTTCCTTTCCGAAGATGGTGGCCAGCTGCTGTCGATTCCTTTGTTATTTTTGCCGCATAAGCCGACTCAATCAGAGAGCCCTTTTCGACCACCTCAGCTACCTACTAGAAAACAGCAGCGTTGGACTCGGTAATGTCCTATGTCAACACTTCCCTCTGGGGACGGGTTTCAATTTAACAACCTCTCGGTTATTCGTCCTTTGTATGCATGAATTTCAGCCCCTTGGAGTGTTCTTATGAAATTTTAATGACCAGACATCATATTCACGAGTCAGTGATTTTTGTTGTTGTTGTTGTTGATGTTGTTTTCCCGCCCTCCTTAGCTTCACCATCAATGCGCGGGGCCACTCCTCTGGATGTGGCAGCAGCCTCAGTCATGGACAATAACGAGCTGGCCCTTGCTTTGAGGGAGCCTGAACTGGAGAAGGTGAGTTGAGGGCATGAATACATGTTTGCTTTTGGAATACGGCGCTACCTTGATTAATTTACAAGTTTGCCGAGTTACTCGCCACCACTTGCTCTATTATTACTATTATTTTAATTTCGTTTGCGAGCCTCGGGTACGTCGCCGCTGGATGTTGACAGTGGATGCGCCAATCCTGTACCTCACTCAAAAGTTGAGATGCAGCTACAAAGTTTTCTCATTACAGGTGGTGCACTACCTTGCCGGCTGCGGTCTGAAAAGCTGCTCACTGCTCGTGGCCCAAGGCTACCCTGATATTGGATGGAACCCTGTGGAGGGCGAGCGTTACCTGGATTTTCTACGTTTTGCTGTATTCTGCAATGGTATTTCCGTATCAGCAAGTAGCATTGAAAACATATTCTTCAACTTTGAGGCAGCTGCAGTGAACCTTTCTGATAGCGGATAAATGTTCAAGCAGCATTGTGTACAATCATGTGTCTGTCTGTGTGCTCTTGGACCGCAGGTGAAAGTGTCGAGGAGAACGCTTACTTGGTGTTGAGGTTGCTGATTCGTCGGCCCGAGTGTTTTGGTCCCGCCCTGCGAGGTGACGGTGGACATGGTCTCCTAGCGGCCATGAAAGAGGCCATAAACATATCAGAGGACTCCTCTATCGATGGGCCTTGCATGGCCTACCAGTTCAACGCAACCATGTTAGTCACTTTTTATTTCTGTATTGTTTGTGCTCATTAGGATTGTGCGTAAACAGGAGCCTACCCCAGCTGAGCTTGGGCAATGTTCCTTTGCATTGTTGAGATTTGCCACTCACCTATGATCTATGATGGGGGCTGTTGAAAATTCACCTAATTGCTGTTTTGGTGCTTCGTTGCCATCTAGTGGCACTTTGGTACCATCATCCGTTGTCAAATCTTGATTTACTTTTAGTAGGAAGAAAATTGTACACCCTGAAATGGTTGCCGCCTTCATGTATTTTAAAACCACAACAAAATCTGCTTACTAAATGCCCTCCTTGAATGCTGCAGCCGCATCTCTGATTATCATTAATAAGGCTGCATTTAGAGATAAGCCTTTAATCGTCCCCAAAATCTGCAGTGATCCAATTAAAGACAAGCTGGCAGTTAACTAATTGTTTCCCGATACAGAAATACTGTCCAGGATGGCGAGAATGACCTTATCCATATAGGGCATGCCATCATGACCTTTTACTCGGCCCTTATTGACCTGCTGGGGCGCTGCGCTCCGGAGATGCAAGTGAGTGTTTTTCCCCTCAGACCTCAGCTGCCATTCCTTCCCTCATCGATATCCGCTGATGCTGCCAGTAATGATGCCGACTGGACATTTCGGAGAAAGTACGCTACTGCTTTGAAAGGAAGATTGACATGCTTTTACCTAATTTACTGAAGGATGGAAGTCCACCTGGAGTCAGTTTCCCTCCGCTGAGGCACTCTGACGTTGACGGCTTGTCTACTTGTATTTTGGCGCCGCCGTTGAAAAATATTGTCTTTCCGACACAATCTCACTGAAATGTTGCAGTTGATTCAAAGAGGCAAAGGAGAAGCCGTCCGCATGCGGGCCATTCTGAGATCGCTCGTACCCATCCAAGATCTCCAGGGAGTCATTAGCATCTCGTTTCAAGCCCCTTCGCTGTCAAAAGGTTGAGTGGGATCACTCAATTTGACAATCTGAGTCGGATTGGGTCTCACCGTGAATGAAGCTCTCATTTTCTTTTGCAGATGGTTCCGTGGTTGAGCCCAACTTATCGACAGTGTTTTGCCCAGACCACAAGGCCGCGATGGTTCTGTTTGTGGACCGAGTCTATGGCGTAGACACGCAGAGTTTTCTCCTCAGCCTCCTTCAAAATGGATTTCTGTCCGACCTTCAGATGGCCGTCTCTCTCGACACGGTGAGCTCTACGACTTTTGCTGGTCCGAGTAGAGGTTATCATAGTCGCCAATTACTGATATTTGATGATTGCACAATGTCTTTTATTTCGGGGGTGATCATTTGTATTATTTCATCAAATTCAAACATTAACTTTTCTAGACACGGCATCAATTTCGCTAAGGTATAAGACTTTTTAGAGTAACATATATTTTTTTTAGGAAATGTGGAATGTATTGCTTGTAAGAATTGCTACAGTTATATCAAAGTAACATTTTGCAGAGCATAATTTGCAGTATATGAAAGTATATCCACACGGCTCCGTATCTGGACGGTACGTCAGGCTGGTGACATACTAGCGAAGCATTTTTATGAATATGAATATAGGCATACAGTAGTGGCCTATTGGTGGATCACAAGAAACAACAGATAACAGGTAGACAGACAAATCATACTCATCAACATAGATGACTGGGGCGGGTGATGATGACATTGGGACAAAACAAATGGCATCAAAATATACCAATAGGATTTCAAATAATTGTAATTTTTAACTATATTAGTTAATAAGTAGGGAGAGGAGGGTGTGCACCAAAATGCGCCAGGCTCCAGCTCCCCCGAGACACTTATGAGGACAGGCGCGATAGAATATGGATGGATGGGTGTTTTCTGATCCCATTTCCCGACCCTCACAGTACGGTGGCTAACTCGGCTTTTTTTTCTCATCGCAGGATGACTTTGGATCCACCGACATGGCCTTGGCCCTCAACAGATACTTGTGCTCGGCTGTGCTTCCGCTGCTCACCAAGCGTTCCGCCCTCCTCCGCAGTTTGGAGGACCACGCCGCCCTTCTGGATTCTCTCATCCAGGCCATCTACAGGCTCTCCAGGGCTTCGAGCTTGACAAAAGCCCAGAGGGACACAACTGAGGATTGTTTGTTGGCTGTGTGCGGGTACAACATTTACAAACACACACACACACACACACACACACACACACACACACACACACACACACACTTACTTTTTTTAATGTATTTATTTATTTTGAGGGGGAGAAGGAACTCTACCTTAATGCAAGAAGGAAAAGCTAAATGACAACGAACAGCTGTCCCTCTCTGCACGCACTGTTTTTTTTTCCTGCTTGCATGTCGTACATTAACAATGTTTTGCCATGATTCGGATATCATTTTCTCATTACCAAATCATACATTTGATCAACATTTTGCTAATGGCAATTCTTAATTAGATTCCTCATTGCCTAACGATATGATCAGTCGGTGAATGGTGATTAATCATGCCTAGTGGATGTGCTACAGTAACTCTAATGTACATTAGATCTTCTTTCGAACTTTGTTCAAATATGGCACTGTAATTGATAAGTATGACATAATCTATTTTCTTGTTTATATTTGATTGCGTTTATGTTCTATTTATTCATAATGTGTTTCTATGAGGTTTGGGCAAACAAAGTACGGCTAGCGGGCCACATCCTGCTCTGGTCTTTCATCCAAGCAGCAAGCATTTTCATGATCTGGTCTTATAACATTTGTTGCATTAAGTCAATGAAAATCATTATTATTACTGTTAAATTAGAATTGTAAGATATTTTATGCGCACAGTTTAACCGTTTTTTTTCCCCTTAAAACTCATCTCGGAATGACCAATTTATACTTGACCCATCGCCGTTTTATGTAGCCTTGAAGTATGTTCCCGACTTAATGCATGCATTTTTTTTTTCAACGTGAAATTCTTCTAAGAATATGTTTATTTAAGGCCTGTTCACTTGCGTCTTCTCAGTAAACTCCAGCCGGTTGTGATGCAGCCTCTTCTGCAGCATCTTGTCTGTGATGTTCCCACTCTCACAGAGCAGAGCAAGATCCCAATCAAGGTAAGTGCACCAAGCGCAGGTTTTGATTTGATGTGAAAATGTATTACTCACGATCACATCCGTACCCCCAGCTTTTGACCAGTCATTTCGAGCAGAGATGGAAGTACTACTCTTTAACTGGTAGGCAGGGAAACCACAGCCTGGCCTCTGAAGAGGAGCTGCACTTATCTCTGAAGCTGTTCTGGGGCGTGTTTAAGGCTTTGGCGCAGAAGGTAAAGGCAATTCAACATTTGACTTGAGAGCTCCCCGGACCCTCGAAAATTTGTCTGAGCTGTCTTAGTCAGAACATGGAAACATCAAAGAATGACTCTCATGAGCACGTTCCTGTCCCGAATCTGCCTCGCTTCAAACGGCTGCAAGAAAATGTGTCCAAGTGTCTTGAGTGAACTACCGATTTCGACTTGAGAGCTTTCCCTGCTATTTGACTGCTGACAACTCACAACATGGTTCCACCTAAAATATAGATTAAAAAGTTGTTATATCAATATTTCGCTGTTTGAAGTGAGTCGGTATAATTTGACTTTCTTACCTTTTGAATTGACCAGATTGAAACAAGTCAAGTTTTCCCAGGACATTAAAATTGATCGAAACACAACCATCAACACTGGTTTCTCTTTATAATCTGTCAGTTATGAATCAAATCATACACAGTTTGGTCCACGCTTCTCTCTCTTTCTGCATGGACTGATCATGTTTAGCTTTGTGTTTACATGCGCGGGCTTTAATGAGGGGAACACCAGCTTGCTTGCTTGCTTGTTGTGAATCTGACACATTATGAAAAATGTGACCCATTAAGTGTTTTTTTTTTTGGGTCCATAAACTTTGCCTGAATTATTTAAACGATTTGTTTTTTTGAAAATACCCAGATAAAAATTTTTGTATATACGGTTTAATGGACCATTTCAATTCGACATTGTTTGTATCTGTTATGTCTTCGTAAAATATATGTTTCCGACAGCAATATGAACCTGACTTATCCAAACTCTGTGTCCAATGCCTCGGCGCCATGGCCGAGGCCCTGCCCCCTGACCATTTGGGCCCACACTCTCTGCACCAAATGGACAAAAACACAGATGGGAGCTTTGAACCGCAACCTGTAGAAACCTCGAAGTACGTAAGAACTAGTTTTTTTTTTTTAAATATACGTCAACAGAATAAAAGTGCATTAGCAGGGCAAACTTGTTAACTAAGACTCACTTCAGATATGATTAATTTCCTTAGCGTGTCCGTGCCGGAGAGACTGGAGTTTGTGGTGAACAAGTACGCCGAGCACACCCATGAGAAGTGGTCGCTGGATAAGGTGAGAAGCTTCAACCTTCATTGTCCCCCGGCTGAGAAATTAGACTGCGCGTGCTAGGAATGCATTTGTGCTATTGTCCGCATACGCTTGTAATAATTCATATCTGAACTGTGTTTTGTTGGCCAGTTTGCCAACGGCTGGGTTCATGGGGAGCAGCTATGTGAGAACAGCAAGGTTCATCCCCTCCTCAAGCCCTACAGGGCTTTGGCTGAAAAGGTAGCTCGTAGCCTCTGTTCTTGTATTATTGCTTATTTGAATCGCCACCGTTCTGTTAGTTGAGATTTTGTGATTTCCACGCTGACAAATTTCACTTTCACACAAGCCCCGTTGGTCTTTCCTCGGCATAACAGGACAAAGAAGCATATCGCTGGGCCATTAAGGAGACGATAAAAAGTATGCTGGCCTTTGGGTGGACCATAGAGCGCTCCAGGGAAGGAGACACGTTTGGTTTGCACGCTTGCATGAGAAGAATCTCACAGTCCGGTCAGGTGAGTGTACTTGAGTACGCCACTGACACATTTGTGAATTTGCCTCCGAAGATCTCACTTTGGCTCGTGCTCAGGCAAATGTTGGGACAGCGGAACTATGTTGAAGTGAGCAGCGGAGCCTCACCCAGTCAGGCCATAGCCTTGTTGAAGAGCATACAAATAATGCTTGCTCCCATTTTGTGGCATTCAAAGCTATTGGAAAAAAAAAGTTTGAACGCACTGCATTGATTAAATCCATTTGACGTCATTTATGGACGCCATGTTGTGTCCCTTTCTGGCATTGACTTGCGTTAACTTAGGTCAGTGTTTGCCCTTTTAGGTGAGTTTTTGGCATCATTTCCCGATCGTGGGAACATGCCCGTGTGAGATAAACCTTCTATTCATCGAATATTGGATTGGATAAACTTTATTGTCAAATGTACTGTATGTGTAACATACAGCACAGATGAAATTTCTTCCCTCTCAACATGAAACAAGAGGAGCCGCTGCGGGTGTCCGCGCCGCCATCAAAAGAAAAGTTAACCAAAAAAAAAAAAGACAAAATAATACAAAACAACACATGAGACACAGACAACCGTGCACTCTTAACCACTTTCCTGCATACACTTTGTTGTCTGAAGCAGTTATAGATGAAAGAGGAGCGAATCAAAGTGTATTAAACCAAACCTGGCATCTTTACATACAAATAATGACTAATAAATTCATGTAGTGTTAAAAAGAACGCAGACATTCACCGAAACTCGCCTCACTGCCTTCTTACGACCTTGGGTATGTGCTGTTGATAATTGGAGTGGATTTCTTTTCTAGTTCATCAACCGCCATGTTGATTATCTACAATTAGCATAAAATAAGGTTTATATGTTGTGGGCTTTGTGTGGAAAATATCACTTGCAGACGGTAAAAATTTGGAAATGCTCATTTGCGTTGTTGCGTGACATTGCGTAGTGACGTGATGTCGACTTGGTCACGAGACGACGCCCGCCCATGTCACTTTGCAGACACGGACAATGGCTTTGATGGCTATCAATAGGCAATTCGAAATCTTTTTCAATCACTCGTTCATGGCAGGGCTCAGCCACAATCTTCAGCAAATAATTGGGGCTATTCACACATTTTCTACTTGCTCTCAGTTGTCTTTTGAAGGGGCGTCGACCTTCAGCCCTAAACCCTTTGACACCGGCAGCATTACCTTATCATGGGATCAGTGTGTGAGTAATACTGATTTCTCTCAAACTGCTTTGCCGGCATCTGTGCTGTGATTTCATTTGTCCCTTTTTACCTTAGGCTATGGCTGAAAAGTTGGCCGAGAACTACCACAATTCCTGGGCTAAGAGGAAGAAACTTGAACAAGAGAGTAAAGGTACAACGAACGATATGAATCAGTCCACGGATCCATCATCGCAAAGACACATGGAGACAAACGAACACTCCTTTTACGGACAATTTAGTCCAGATAAACGTGTGGGCGACAAGCAAGACACAGGAAGCTAAGGTTGGAAGTTTAGAAGCCCTAACCTCAGAATTAAGAGGGCTAACCACGAACACCGTGCTGCTAAAATGCTAAATTACCTTTGATAGTGTTAAATGTTACAAGAACACTGGACGCAGTTTGGTCGCTGGGCGAAGTTCCCCTGGGCAACATGGACATTTTCTCTGAATCATTTCATCGTTGCCCTCAAGGCGAGCTCTTGTTCTCCAATGGTAGAACTTGAAAGATAAAGATATCTCCGTACGACAGAGGAGCAGCAGGCGGTCTGAGTTCAATGCACTAAAATCAAACATCCAACATCAAAATCTTGCTTTTTAATAAGTCCATGGAAGAAGTTTGTTCAAAAGGCTCACTTTTTTTTTCTTTTTTTCCCCAAGAGATTCTTATTCATTTGTACCTTTAGTTTCCAATAAAACTTTTTTTTTTTTTTGGTTAAAGTTGAATAACAGCAGACATTCTAGATATGTCTGTGGACAATGCCTGCACGTCTGTCTTTATAAAACGGCAATGAAAACCAGTTTTCAAACATTGAATTTGATTGACATTTACGACTGAATAGTGAACGGACTGCATAAATGTCCCCCATCTCTTCGATAGCATCGCTGGTGGAACAATGGTTAGAAATCTTAGTTTATCAGCAGTTCCAGGTAGCGGATGCATTCTCACATTACCAAACGCACACAATACCGGCCGTCTGTTTATTTCCCTCACCACAGCCATCTTTTGACAAAAACAACATGTCGCTGAAAATCGTGTGTTTTTTTTTCCCCTTAACACAAAGCTTTCCAGATGCAGTTCTTCGAAAAATTATTTCTAACTGCTTTTGTAGATTGGCAAGAGAGCTCTTGTTGTTTGTTATTGTTTTCTTCACCATTTAGAAGATTGTCCTAAAAAAGGGCAGTCAAAATCTGCGAAGGATAACCCTTGTGTCTCCTCAGGGGCACGTGGGCATGCTGCGCTCGTGCCCTTTGACAACCTGACTGCGAAGGAAAAGAGCAAATTCCGGCAGAGGGCCCAGGATGTGCTCAAGTTCCTTCACCTCAACGGCTACACGGTGTGGAGGTGAGGGCAGCATCGGCTCCTGGTTGCCAGAGCAAATTCCGGCATTCGGAACGGAACGTGAATGCGGTGGTCCTCATGATTTTTTTTCAGCATGGTGGTGACAGCATCTCACGGCATTCACATTTTCTGAAACTAAAGACAGAATAGAGCATGAGTGGCCTGTATGTGCACACAAACTCATCATTTTAACAAGGACGTGTATGGTGACAATTAGAAAACCCGCCCAAAAAGTTTTGTAAATGCCTGTAGATGCCACCAGATGGCTGCAAAGCAGTTATTTATATTAGACAAGGGTATGGCCTGATTAAATAAAGCATTACTGATTAAATAAACCTTGGTTCATCATTACATTAGACACCTACTCGATGAGGAAAATATTTGCTAAATATTTTTTATGTTAAGCCCCTGTCACACCTTGACGATTTAGCCAGCGTATGCCGACGTAGGAAAAATTTGGCAAATATGCTGGCGTCGTCGAATAAGTTATGGGTAAGTTTTGTATACGTAACAGCACGCTGAAGCACGTTGGTATACGTCGAAATGCGTCGAGTCGTCGAGAAATTTTAAGCATGCTTAAAATTTCTCGTAAATATATCAGCGATATGGCTATCGTCCGTATCATGCAGGCCATAAGTAATAGGTAAGTTATGCGATCGTTGCACACGTTCAAACACGTTAAGTGTAGGTTACTCATAAGTCCAAATACGTCGAGAATACCTACTAGCTGTTCTCCAACATCCGTGCCTTTGAACTGCAATACGCTGCTGCATAGCGTGCAGCAGCGTATTGCCGACGATCACGTGGCGTAGTCTATAAAAGGCTGGCGCTCGACGTTTCAAATCGTAACTGCACTAGACATTGCAGTACCAACATCTGTTTGGGACTATCCCGGTCTAGTTAAAATGGTATAACCCAAGAGGCAAGGTGCGGCTTGCCATCGTTACTGTGAGTTGCTATTCACGCTATTAAAGCAGCAATCAAACGCCATTATGACTTGTGTCATTAATAAACCAAACAACATCAGCGTCATGGCAAAGAAAAGTCTGGGGAGCTCATCAAAGGTCTCGCAGAAACTCAGCCCATCACAGCCACTGCAGCCTTCGCCAACTACGTGCGTGACAGCCTGGTCAGCAGGTCCAAGCGCAAGTTCGAAGGCACGGATGTTGGAGAACAGCTAGTAGGTATTCTCGGCGTATTTGGACTTATGAGTAACCTACACTTAACGTGTTTGAACGTGTGCAACGATCGCATAACTTACCTATTACTTATGGCCTGCATGATACGGGACGTATAGCCATACGCTGATATCGTCGAGAAATTTTAAGCATGCTTAAAATTTCTCGACGACTCGACGTTCCGGCGTATACCAACGTTCTTCAGCGTGCTGTTACGTATACAAAACTTACCAATAACTTATTCGACGTGCGCCAGCCGTATTTGCCAAATTTTTCCTACGTCGGCATACGCTGGCTAAATCGTCAAGGTGTGACAGGGGCTTGAAACGTCGGCGCCAGCCTTTTATAGACTACGCCACGTGATCGTCCGGCAATACGCTGCTGCACGCTATGCATAAATTAGACTATCGTTGGGCATAAGTTGTGTACGCCGGCAACACGCTAGGCATTCGTTGGAATAAGTTATCTATAAGTTATCGAAACGTTCTATATAATTTACTGATACGTTATGTATACGTCCAGCCCGTTATGAATGCGCTATGTATACGCCCAAAATTGAAAAAAAAAATCGATAATTCAGCGTATGCCAGCGTTTTAGGGAAAATCTGAACGTCGGCATACGCTGGCTGAATCGTCAAGGTGTGACAGGGCCTTTAGACGTGGCTTTGGCCTGACCACAAGAGCAGGAAATATGTTTAGTTTTTTTTTTCAGTGAATACTGGCGGATAGGATCCGTCCAACAATCAACAAATGTCGAACATTCACTCTATTTTAGTGTTCCCAAAAGGAACTCAATAGCGCCCTCTGGAAAGTTCCACACATCAGTCATCTTCATCAACTATTTTGAAAAAGTCTTCAGGATCCATGCCCAAAACGGAGTCGAAAGTCAGCCATTTTGCTTTGAACTTTCCTCAAAAAAGTTGCAAATTGCAAACTTTTGTTTTTTTGTTTTTGCGTAGGCCATCTATTTTGGGTGGATTAGGCAGTCAAACGTTCAATCGTTATTGAGGATTGAGCTAAAAAAAAAATCAGTGCGAGAGACCATTCGTTCTCCGCAGCTTGCCACTTGAATCCGTTTTCATTTCTCTCGGCAGGGATCGCAAGAATGCCAATCTGGAGTTTCCGGCCACAGCCCAGTGTTTCGGCCACACTCTACTCCAGCGTTTGCTGTCTTATACAGAGGAAGCTCAGGAGCACATGTCGGAACTTGGTAACACTTTTAGTTTGTTGAATACAATATGAAAGAGCGTCATTGACTCAACGTTTTGTAATGAGCTCGACACATTTTGGTGATCCCAACGACACACAGCGTAGGACTATGTGGTCACGCGGCAGAAGGAAGGCCTTTTAATAATGGCCTAGGAGTGTTTATCATCCGACGGGATTTATGACCTTAAATAGATTGGTGACATGTTCCGACTCAAATTCCGGTTGTATTGGTAAAGTATGATGACACCACAGCATCTACCTGATGTAATTATTATTTTTTTTTTCCTACGTGTGCTGCCGAGATGTGAACATTAACATTTTCGCACTCTGTGATCCGCCCTGGGCTCATTTCGATTTGATGCCTCCTTCCGCTGTTCACAATAGTACAGACAATGTGTTTCTGATTTAGAAATGTCACTTCCTTTGTCATTTAGTATTTCATTTTTCTTTTTCTTTTTTTTTTTTTTCCAGAGGTGATGCAAGCCAGAGGACAGACCTCTAAAGGCGAGAGAGCGTCACGCCAGCACCCTGTTCATTTCTTCCTCAAGGTTTGCGTGTGCTCATCTGCATATGAAGAACCCTCCCCACACACACCATGAAAAATCCTTTGTGGCTTTGTAATTTGTTTAGCCAGCTCAGAAATCCGATTCCCATCATGACATCAATTAAAGCTTCCCACACCGTTCTGCCTCCAAAGCGGCAAACGGAAAGAGATATTTGAACATTCATGCCTCGCATCTCCACTACAAACAGACACACGCGCTGACAATGGTCAGTGATTTGTTGAATGAGAAACATTTGTTTTTCACCAGTTATAGAACTGTCTTTCTCACGTAATGAAGCGCAAATGTTTGTGAATATTTAAAGTATGTGCGTCAAGGCAAATACTGAATATTGTGGCAAGAATGTGACACATTTTCATTTCTGGACCCCTTTGACAGGTTGTAATTCCACTTTTGGAAGAATATGTGAGAGGCCACCGGCTGTATTTCTTGTCTGGGTCGCGCTCCTCAGACTTGAACAGAAGTCATGCCTCCAAAAGGGAAAAAGAAATGATTGCAAGGCATGTGTCAACCCGATGAAATCACATTTTTATTTCATATTCACACTGCTTGCAGATGTTATATTTTATTTTTTATTTTTTTGGGGGTGTGTGTTCTTTTGTGCTTGAGTTTCACTTCTTTCGCTTCATTTTCTTTCCTCTCACATTCAGCCTCTTTTGTAAGCTTGCAGACCTAGTCAGACACAGGCTCTTTCTTTTTGGTAAGAACCGCTGGAAATAAGCTTTTACCCTGATATCATCTCATTGTTGCTACCTTGCCTTTCACTTTTGTGCTTTCCAGTCAATACCAGGCTATCTGGGATACATATTTTCCCTGCATATGTGTAATGCTATCACCTAATATCTTTGTATTTTATTTTATTTATTTATTTATTTATTTATTTTCAACTTCAGGAAATGAAACTTCAGCGGTCACAAGCTGCCTCTGTGTTTTGAGCCGGGCGCTGGATGCCAGGTAGCACTTCACGTCACTGTCACCATCTAATCCATCCGTCCATTTTCAATATTACTTGTCACACTGGCGCCAATCTCAGCTGACTTTGGGGAAGAGGCAGGACCGGTTGGTATTCAATCACAGAGCACATCCAAACAAACAACAATGCACACCTTGCGCACAATTTGGGGTCTTCGGTGAACCTAACCTGCATGTTGTTGGAAGGCGAGAGGAAGAAGAAGAAAATCGATCGAACTCATGCCAAAAAGCAAAAACACGACACTGGAATAGTAACAACTCCTTGACTTTGTCAATGTATCCATTTTAAACACAAGTCACACATTTTCCTCACTCGCATTACGAGGTTGGCAACGGCATTTGTTTCCATTTCATGGTGAAGCATGACATCAAAAGGCAATCCAATTATTTGGTGGATGTCTTTTCGCCATAGGACATTGGCAAAGTCGGCGCCAGAGAGCATCCAGGACTCTCTGCATTCGTTCTTTGAAGCGCCGCGTCAGACCTGGAGACGACCTTGGAAAACCTCTCGGCGACCTCTGTCTCGTTGCCTCAGTGTCGTAGTCAACAGGCGAAAGGCCTCGCCAAGGTGTTCAGCTACACAACCTCCGTGCTCTTCCCAATGCTCACGTCCCTCTTCCAGCATCTTGGCAGCCAGAACTATGGTGTTGACCTTCTAGGTGAGAGGAAAAAAAAACACTGCCTGTATGTTTCTATGCATTTTAATATCTATATCTATCTCTATACAGGTTCATCTCAATTAGGTAGACTGTTGTCGAAAAATGAATTTATTTATTTCAGCAGTTCGGTTTGGAAAAGGAAGCCTGTACAGACGGTGTACAGAAATTTGAGGGAAATTTGAAATAGGATTGTCCGAGTAACAACTTGTCAAAGGAAATGAAAACTAAAATACTTATTGATAAATAAATGAAACGGATATAGATGTTATAAACAATTGCAAAACGCATCACAAATGATCAATATGCGCACCACCTGTGCCTTTTTTGTGGCATGTACAAATCTGTTTTCCTGTTGGTGTGTTTTCATGGAATGAAATGAATTTCATGGACATTTATGAAATATGCGTACTGCCTGCTCTTGTTTGGCCCTTCCTATAACTTTTTTATCAACCCCCCCTTACCCCCCCCAAAAAGATAATACACTGAGATTAGCAGCCAATATGCATACCTTTGAAGTAAGCTCACATGAAGCGGCTCAGTCGGGGTCGCAGAGCAGCCGCAGCCTATTGTCTCCTTTGCTAATATGATGACCTTTTGCAGGGATCATCCGTTTCCTGCATCAGCACTCGTCTCGCCAGTCCATTTCTCTGCGATTGTGTGGCTTCACCTTTCCCTCTCTCACCGTCCTTGGAGTATGCCTCTTATGAGGATTTAAGCGATTTAAGTGTCACCTCGTCTTTTCCAGTGGGAAGAGTGCAGGCGTCCTGTTACAAGATCGTTAACAGCCTCTACTCGCTTGGCACCAGCAGCGGCGTCTACATGGATGGGTACTGCCTTGTTACGTAACACATTGCAACAAATTCAGTGGCCGTGCAGTATTGCGAAAAAAATGCTCGCAGGCTACTTTTAACTCTTGGATCCTTGCATGGCTATTTGAGGACGTTTCCTTCGTAACCCATCCATCAATTTTCTTATTACGGTTCTGGGTGAGCTGGAGCCTATCGCAGCTGACTGGGCAAGAGGCAAGGTGCACCCTGGACTGGTGACCAGCTAATCGCAGGGGACATAGACAATCAACTTTTCACACACATTTACAGCTTTGGGCAGTGTAGTGTCTGTTTATGCAAAACAAGAAAAATTTCAGTTACTTGAGGAGCATTATTGCGATGTTTTCATGAATCATCCATAGAGCACAAAGTGGAAGAAATTATTTTTGCCTTATAAATGGTTCATTTGTATCTTTGAATATTGAGACAAACTCTACAGTACACGCTTCCTTCTCACTCTTCCTACCTTCACCTTTTTTTTTTACTAAACTTGCAGTTCATGTCAAATGTCATTTTACTAAATATATATTAATGTATTTTTTGTTATGTCGGGGTCGCAGAAAAAAAGGACGTCAGGCCATAAATGCCCCCGGGCTGTAGTTTGGACACCCCAAGCTTACATGAACGTAAATCAGAATCGACATCTGCGAGCTGAATTTCAATCTTGGAAGGTGATTGCTACAAGTCAGTCGTGTACTTGAGTGACATCTTGGACGTTCGAAAAGGCCCTCCAGCTCGCCCGCAACCAGAATGAGAACATGCCGGATGGATGAACTTGTGTCACAGCGTGTTTTCCATTGCAGGCAGAGGTCAGCCGCAGGTGCTTGTCTGGCAGCGCTGACTGCTGCTTTTCCTGTTTGCTTCCTGGAGCCATCCATCAATCGAAACAACCCTCACTCCATCTACAACACAATGAGTACGCATGAAAGAGAAGGTAACACATTTACTTGTCGTCGACACCGTTTGTTTTTGTTTACAATATTGCTTTGCTGTTTTCTCCCTCTCCTAGACCTGGGATTGCCAGTTGACGCGGAAGAAATATGCCCCCTTCTGCCCTCTTTGGAGCAAGCGATGGGGGAAGCGCAGGAGCTGACGGACGCCGGCGCCGCCGCTGGGCAGGCCCAATATGTCCATGTCACGGACGTCACGTTGCCAATGCTGTGCGCTTATGTGTCCCGCTGGTGGCGAGACAGCCCGGTCCTCACATCTGTAACTCCGCAGCACGCTAGCGACCTGCTGGGCCACATTCTCCGCATCATCCACAACCACGTGGGTGCGAGCCAGGGTGACTGGATGAAACAGCTGGCAGGTGAGTTCACATGTTCCCTACCGATGTTCCACTGGATTTTAGAACTCGACGGTGAGTGGTGTGTATCTCAGTCCATTCCCAGCCGCTCATCTGCAAAGCCCGCGTTGAGCTGCTGAAGAGCCACTTCCTTCCTCTGATGGACAAGTTGAGGAAGAGGGCGGAAAGTGTGTTGCTCGAGGAGGAGCGAATGAAAGTCGCAGGCTGCGCTACGTCAGAAGCAGAATTGCAGATACAGGAGAAGTTCAGTGTTCTCGTGCGAGACCTCTACGCATTCTATCCTCTCCTCATCCCCTTTGTGGACTCCAATCGGTAAGATGGCCGACTCCGGCGGTTGGAAATGGCCAAAAGTGTCAAACTCAAGGCCCGTAGGCCAAGTGAGGCTCTCCGCATCGTTTTTGTCGTCAGGGAATGTTTGTCACTATTTTTCTAAATATCTCAATAACGTCATTTGATGCCGTGTATAAGAACATGATCACAAGTGTCACAAAGTAAGCGTTTTATTTGTGTTATTTTTTTAGCTATTGATGTTATACTTACTTAAAAATAAAATATTTCAGCTGATGTTTCACTTGAAATATTGTTAAATATGTTTCCGTTTACACAAAAGATAAGCAGGGTTTTCCTGAGCCTCCCCTCCCCAATTTGTTTCCCGACTGTGTCCGATTTGAGCAAAATAGTGAATTTTAAAACATACTTACTGGATGAAGATTTTATGGCATACTCTTACACCCCCAGCTGTGAAACATTTATGTGCTTGCCCCGTTATAACCGGCCCCTCACAGTCAACTAAAACTACATTATGGCCCGCAAGGAAAACATGTTTGATAGTAGCACCAATTCGGGAAAAATTCTAGGTGCAAAAATATCTCTATTGTGTTATTTCAAGAGTGGTTCAGCCATGTTGCTTGCTTCCTTTGCACATTTTTGCTTAATCCCTCTCAGGGCCCATTGGCAACAAGAGCCAAACCCTGATGCTGAGCAGCTGTTCAGCATGGTGGCAGAAGTCTTTATTTTCTGGGCCAAATCTCATGTGAGTTTGTCAAGCATGGCAACCTTTGTCGCTGGTTTTTTTTTTTCTTTTCGGATAGACGTCTTGTCTTGCGTATCTCATTTGCTGCTGCACTGCAGAATTTCAAGTGGGAGGAACAGAACTACGTGGTCCAAAACGAAATCAACAATTTGGCATTCTTGGTCAACGACAACACATCAAAGGTTCGCTTTTAATCACAAGTGGGCCTCCTAAATGAAGCAGTCCACTAATGTTGTACCGTTCCCTTTATAGCTTGACTGCGAGAAAAGGCGAATGAAGAGGAAGGGCGATCGTTATTCCGTCCACACTTCCCTCATCGTGGCTTCCGTGAAGCGACTTCTCCCGGTGGGACTGAGGGTTTGTTTTTCCAGCAATGAGACTCTCATCATGTCTGCAAAGAGCGCTTTCGCTCAGGTTGGTTGGAAATGTGGGCGTCATGCCAAGTGATTGCTGCATGGGGAATGATTATCAAAATGTGCTCCATCATGGATCACTTTCAGAAGAAAACAACTGCCTAAAAAAACAAAACAAAACAAAACATTTTTTTGGGATCGTTTACAGCTATCTGCCATTGTCGTGTTTACTGTCCCATGTATTGATCAGGTGACCTTGAAATAACCAAGCCATAAACAATAGCATCAATAGGATCAAATGCCTACTCATGGCCCCCCAAAAAAATCACAAAATAGGACACATGAGGCAATCTCACGAGCATGCAACACAAGATTTGGTCATCGTATCAGATAAGATGCTGTTCGATTGAAAAACATACTCATGTGTAGTTGAGTAATTCATATAAAAGTCAACACAACAGTTTTTTTTTTATGTGTTCCATATTTATTAACATTTGACCGCTTTGTTTTCCACAGAAGAACACTGAAGATGAGATTCGTGACCATGTGTATAAATACCTTTTACGTTCTCATGGTCAGGTAATGGCTGTCATTTTGTTTTCACCATTTTGCTGCTACTCTGGATCACACTGCACCCCCCACCCCCTTCCGAAAATGCCCCCACTTACCCTCGAGGGTTCTCTCTCTTGAATGACGTGCATGTACTTTCTGCTGACATCCCGTATGCGCGGCGACATGCCCGACTAGCCCCGATATTTATTTATTTTTCCATTCAAAGCAACAAGAATGCCGTTAGACTTTTAATTCAAGCAACAAGAATGCTGTTAATTAGATTTTGGAGTGGTCTTGTAGCCTGTAAAACCCGTTCCTCCATCACGCCGTGACTTGAATTTGTCGCACAATACCAAAGACGCACTGCATGCAGCGTTATTTCGTTCACTCCAGCAGCAATAAATACTTTCCAGTGATTGCGATTCCAGAACTTTGCAACTGAATAAATAAATGTGACATTTTATTTTTTATTTTTTTACCCCCTCTCTGTGAGAAGTCATCAACACGCTTGCACCGAGACATCTTTAATTCATTCTCCGCCACTGACGTGGAGACAACTGTGGATAAGATTGTGGCACTCGCTCGCGTCCTCCATTACCTTGATCAGGTGAGCGCTAAAACAGGAAAAAGCACGTTTTGTTTTAGATGGATGCTCAGAGAGAAGTGACAGCCTGAGGTCTTGAAATCATTGTTATTTCAGTGCTGCTACTTATCTTTAACCGACGTACAGTATTTACTTGAATTGATCTTTTGAATTCCAACGACAAAAGAAACGTGCCTCGGATTCCAAACCCCCGTTTTGAATTCTGATATGACGTTGAAGAAAGCACCCAAGGGCAAATGAACGAATTATTAATAAAATCATTCAAGGCGCAGCTTTATAAATGTGCACCATACCTCTTCTGTCTTTGATTTTTATGTTTAGGTGGAACATCCGCACAAGCATAAAAGAGCAACATGGCACAAAGTCTTGTCCAAGCAGAGGAAGCAAGCGGTGGTGGCCTGTCTGAGGATGGCTCCCCTTTACAACCTTCCCAGGTACTAAAATTGCTTTTGCTTTGTAATCTTGGGGAACATTTGCACGGCTTTTGTCTGCTTCTGCTAATTTTCTGCTTGGAAAAAAAAACGTTATTTTGCAGCATGGGGGAAAAAGTGGTTCGCACTTTTGTCTTACACTCGAAACTGCACTTCATCTTGATCCACTTGTGGAACAACATACGCGCAAAAAAAAAAAAAAAAAAAGAAAAATCCCAGTGGGCTTCTGTTATCGCCAACGATAACTAAACGTCATACAACTTGGACAAACGGTGGTTTAAAAGCTTATTTCTATGCCGCCTGCTTTTCCATCTGCTATTTGCATGCGGCGAATGCAAACTGGAACACTTGCCAGTGTTGAGTTTGCTGTCCCCTCAAACGTTCCTCTCACTTCCCAGGCACAGAGCCGTCAACCTGTTCCTCCAAGGCTACAATAAATCCTGGATATTAGCTGAGGAGCACACTTTGGAGGAGAAGCTCGTGGAGGATTTAGCTGTAAGCGATGGAAAACCTTGGAGTATCTTTCACAAATATTATTTTTCTTGATTGATTTTTCATCCTTTTTAAAATTTGTTTCTGTATGCTGTAGAAGGAATTGGATGACACTGTGAGGTTTTCCAGAAAGGAGAATCATGCATATATTTTTTTTCTCCTCCCCATTATTTTCACAGAAACTCCACATGACGGAGTTGACAGGAGGAAGACGAGAGGAGAAAAGGGATGGCGCCAAACTGATGGATCCTCTCCTACAGCTCATCACGCTCTTCAGTTGCAGTGCCTTGACAGAAAGGAGGTGTCGTCCTGTTACAAGAGCTCGCAACATTTCCTCCCCCCCACAGTTCCTGCTTAGCATATCTCTCAACTGATCTGAGCTTCATGTGCCTTCCCTTCAAAGTGATCTTGAAATCGACTGGCTTTATGTTTCCTACGTGGAGATAATGGCCAAGGTAATAGAAAAGAGCGCGAGCTAAACAAGAGGGATTCTTAAATGTTGCACAGGCCCTCGGGGGATTTATGTGGGCTTTTAAAATCGATTTTATAGATGCAGATTTGGCTTGTTGGGGGGGAGGGCGGGGCGGGGGATCATCATTCATTTTGTCCATCCTTACCATCTCGCTATTTATGCGTTTTTTTTCCTGCTTTGCATCGCTGCAGAGCTGCCATCGGGAAGATGACGACGAGGAGCGACAGGAGCTGCAAAGTTTTGAAGTGAGTCCGTTTTGATCGCCGCACACATATCCTGAACAGCTTTCACTAGTACGGTCTCAGAAGCCGACTAAAATAATCCCACTTGCATGTCAGGAGAAAGAGATGGACAAGCAAAAGCTGCTGTACCAGCAGGCCAGGTTGCATCTTCGTGGAGTTTCTGAGATGGTCTTACAAAGTATTAGTGCCAGCAAAGGTACGAGCCGAGGAGCCGGCGGGCCGAAAGGGGAAGCATTTCAGAATGTTTTTGTTTCCCGAGACCAATCATATGAATGAACGTCTTTCCTCGCGGTTGCATTTGGCTGTATTGTAGTCATGAAGCGTTTTTCGAGTGAGCGCTCCATTTTCTGATTGTGATGATGTGACATCTAATCAGGGACCATGGGCTCCATGATTGCTCCGACACTCAAGCTGGGTATTGCCGTTCTCAGCGGAGGAAACGCCGCCGTTCAGCAGGTGCCTTGTTGCGCTGATTTCGCCTCAAAATTACACCCTCAGACTTTACTTTCTTAAGTTATACTTCATAAAACGTAAGCTGTTGCTCCTGTTTGACCGCTTGCGCATTTAGTGTCTTTTGCCAAATTCCAAGACTAATTCCCTGATCTAATCACCCCTTGCCTTCTTTTAAATTAGAAAATGCTGGATTATTTGAGAGCAAAACGAGACGTTGGCTTCTTCCAGAGCATGGCCGGACTCATGCGGTCATGCAGGTAGGGTGAAAGTCGGCATGCAAAAAAATAGAAAATGGTCACGGTCCCAAAGTTGTGCTCACGATAACGTGCGTCTGTTTGCCCAGCGTGCTGGATCTGAACGCATTTGAGAGACAGAACAAAGCTGAAGGATTAGGCATGGCCACGGATGAGCGCTCAGGTAGAGCATTCATTCATATGGAAAGCAGCGGTGGCCCTTTCAATACAATGTCGCCTTATCGCCCGTATGAACCCGGACTTATTGGATTGCCCTTGACATTTCATGACCTCTCATGCCCTTTTCCCATTAGAGAAGGTGATGCCCGATGAAGAGCTCACCTGCGACCTGTTCCGTTTTCTGCAGCTGCTTTGTGAAGGACACAACTCTGGTTATTGCTTCTTTCTCCCTGTTTTATTAAAAATAAATTTTAATTAACTCTGCACAGACTTATAATTGCTGTGCAAGTGGTGAGATTACAGGACACGTCTGCCTATAAAAGGGGAAAATGCTCTTTTTTTTTTCTCTCTTCCCTTCCACTCTCACTTTTAATTTCATCCCTTAGATTTCCAGAATTACCTGAGAACACAGACGGGTAACAATACGACCGTCAACATGATCATTTCCACTGTGGATTACCTACTAAGAATACAGGTAAGCATGAATAAATCGTACCACAGAGCCGCTCTCGTCCTTTTGGATGTAGACAGACTCCATCTTTCTTCATACTTCTCAAGGAGTCCATCAGTGACTTCTACTGGTACTACTCTGGAAAGAATGCGATTGATGCGCAAGGCCGCTGCAATTTTTCCAAGGCTATCAAAGTGGCCAAGCAGGTCTTCAATACACTCACCGAATACATACAGGTGGGCCGGTTTCCATTCCTGCAAAAAGATTAACAGCATCGACTGTATGTTCTCATTTATAATTCATCGTCTCCCGCTCGTCGGCTTTACCCGCAGGGGCCGTGTAACGGAAACCAGCAAAGCCTCGCTCACAGTCGTCTGTGGGATGCCGTGGTAGGATTCCTCCATGTCTTTGCTCATATGCAGATGAAGCTCTCCCGGGTATGTCCGGTCATGAATTGTCACCTTCTGAAATGATGCTGAAACACTTTTACAGCCATGTCAATTCATAATTTATGGCCTTTAATGTTATTTTTTTTGGTGGGGGTGCGGGGTGCAGGATTCAAGGCAAATAGAGCTCCTAAAAGAGCTCATGGACTTACAAAAGGACATGGTCGTCTTCTTGCTGTCCATGTTAGAAGGTATGTCGACTCCTCATGACGATGCAGAGGAAGGCTCAGGCTCGTTCCCTGGCAACGCTCGTATGCCAAACTAAAAAGGTTTGTCGCGGTATACTTGTGCGTGTTTCAAAATGAGAGAATCATTGAACCAAAAATGTCATCAAATGCCCCACAGGAAAGTAGTAAATGTTGTTTAATCAACCCGCAAAGCGGCGACATACCACAGCATCCTCGCTTTTGCTGTGCATATGATTTTTTTCTTTTTAATTCAAATCTGCATTTAGGTTTAAGGGTAACTCCGTGATGAGTTTGAAATGAGGTTGTAGTATTTTGGGATAGTAGTAGCAATTACCGACTGTTATTTGTGATTTTTTTTTTCCTATTCGCATCAGGGCTCGGTCCCGATTCTCAGCGAATAGTGCGGGTTCACTCTTCTGCTTTACTTCAAAAATCATGTTGGACAATGGCCTTGTTTTTTCTTCCCCCCAATCCCTGCAGGTAACATTGTCAACGGAACCATCGGAAAGCAGATGGTGGATATGTTGGTGGAATCGGCGAGCAACGTGGAGATGATCCTCAAGTTTTTCGACACGTTCCTCAAACTTAAAGACCTCACCGCTTCGGACGTCTTTCGCCAGTTCGACCCCGATCGCAAGGGCTGCGTCTCCAGGAAGGACTTCCAGAAGGCCATGGAGCTCTCCAAGCAGTTTTCACAAGTTGAAACTCTTTTCCTCCTCTCCTGCGTTGAGTCGGACAATCGGGAAATCCTGGATTACGAGGCTTTCGTGGATCGCTTCCACGAGCCGGCCAAAGACATCGGCTTCAGCATCGCCGTGCTGCTCACCAATTTGTCCGAGCACATGCCCAACGACTTAAGGCTGAGCGCCTTCTTGGAACTCGCAGAGTGCGTCCTGACTTACTTCCAACCCTATTTAGGCCGCATCGAGATCCTCGGCGGCGGCAAGCGCATGGAACGCGTCTACTTTGAGATCAGCCAATCTAGCCGCACGCAGTGGGAGAAGCCGCAGGTGAAGGAGTCGAAGCGTCAGTTCATCTTCGACGTGGTGAACCAAGGTGGCGAGAAGGAGAAAATGGAAATGTTTGTCAACTTCTGCGAAGACACAATCTTCGAAATGCAGCTGGCGGCTCAGATCTCTGGCTCTGAAAGCGGAGAGCGACACGGCGGAGAAGAAGAAGAAGAAGAAGAGGAAAACAAAGTTGGAGGCCTGGATAAGAAGCGAATGTTTTTCATGTGTTCACCGACGTCTCTCATATCGGTCAAAAAGCTTCGCGCTCTCACAAAAATGACCCTGAAGGATGTCCTCTTGTCATCTGTTGCGCTCCTCAGAGTCCTTCTCGTTACTTTGCTCCGGTTCGTTTGTTTTGTAGTGAGCGGCGCTGGCCACGTGCTGTACGTCGCTTTTGTCAATGGCGGACTCATCGAGGGGGCCAAAAGGATGACCCTGTCGGACCTGCTCGGCGGTATTCTCGACCCGACGCTTGATGAGGTCACGGAGGTAACAAGTGGCGCGGACCGGCTAAGGCGGCGCTGGCGCTTTCTCCCCTCGGCGGGAGAGCAGGCAGATAGAAGCCGTGACCTCCGGCACGGAGACGGACGTACTTTCTGACATATTTGGCCTCAAAGTGAAAAGAGACGGGGGACAATACAGCCTCGTGGCACAAGACGTGACGAGCCATCCCACAGACGTGTTCATCCGCAGTGACGCTACGTTTTCTGATGGACATCAGGGGCTGGTATTTGTTTCTATGAAATGTATCGAGTAGGTGAATGCACCATCGATTCAAATAACTTTTCTTTTTTTTTTTGGGCTGACCAACTCAAGGCTGATGTGGCTGAAGAGGAAAAAGCTGAGAAAGAGATGATGCCTGAATCCGAAAAGTGAGTCATTTCTTCCTGAAAACAGACTGTAGGCTTTGTTCAGAATCAGTCACTTATTCCCGACTCCTGAATCACCATATAGGAAATTTTATATCGAGGACTGAATTGTTCACGCAATCAAATAATGTGCTCGCCAATTTTTTCACCATGCTGTGCTTTTAGAAGTGACTTGTTACAACCGTGTCGGTGTCTGGCTGATTGGTACAAGTGTTCCCTTCTTTCCCTCCTCTTGATTTATCTTGTTGCAGATGGGAGACGTGTGAGGAGACAACGGCGAAGGGGGAGGAACGGAAAGCTGAGAGACACGCTAATAAATCAGAGGAAGCAGGAAACCGGCATTCCGCTTTGGGAGAGATGATAAGGGCTCATCACAAGAGCTTGCTGGTCAGATTCAAAAACAAATAATAATCATATAGATAATGCCTAGATGTTATGTAGTTGAGCAAACTGTAATGTTCTTACATTTTCCCTGCAGAATTACTTTGCCAGGACATTTTATAACCTGCGCTTGCTGTCCCTTTTTGTCACCTTTGCAATCAACTTCATCCTCCTCTTCTATAAGGTTTGTGCGAATGCAGTTGCCATGAGCAAATTTAAAATGAAAATCAAAGTGACGATATCGGACGGACATCAATTGAACTATGCCGCGGATAGCCAAATACGAATTTTAAACTTTTACGTGTGTGTGTGAGAGACCCCCGCGCGTGACGAAGAAAACACTGGCGAGTGTGTGTTCTCATCAAAACTCCACATTGCCACGCAATCAACCACTGAAAATACCCGCAAGAAGGAAGCGTAGTGGCCGAAGACAAAATACAAGAAGCCAGCCTAACCGTGATCATAACTGGTAATTCGATTGTGTTCGCGAGCTCTTTTATTCATTTGTGATGCGTTCAAGTGACGCCACCAACTCACGTCAACATGAGCTTCAGGCTGCTTCCAAAGTGGCTATCGTTACATTTCACGTCACAACCACAGAGCCCAACCTGGTCCTTAGCACGCTTTTTCTCATCATAAATAATGAAGTGTAACCTTTTATTTGTTGACGCTTAACAATTCCCTAATGACAAAACATATTTTGGCTCCATGTGCATATTGACTCCGAGTCTTGCCACCTTCTCACCAGGTGGTATCATTGCCGACGTCACCCGAAAAAGAAGCGGGCACATCGCTAGAATCAGTGGATGAGGGAGACGAGGGCGGTGTTTATTATGTTTTGGAAGAGAGCAGTGGTTACATGGAGCCATCGCTTCACCTCCTGGCCATGGCGCACACACTCATCTCCTTCTGTTGCATTATCGGTTACTACTGCCTCAAGGTACACCCGCTTAAATCACTTCATCAAATGGGCCTGCAAAGAGCTTTTTGGGTTTTGTTGTTATTATTATTATTTTTTTACGGTACACAAAACGTCTGCGTTGTTTCAAAGCGTGTGCTCGGCAGGTACCGCTGGTGATCTTCAAACGGGAGAAGGAAGTGGCCCGACGACTTGAATTTGACGGCCTGTATGTGGCACGCCAGCCCCCGGAGGAGGACATTAAAGGCCAGTGGGATCGGCTGGTCGTTAACACGGGTACGTTCACATCCGGCTGGCATGTGTTTCGTTGAATGTATCACGTTAACGTTTGCGCGCCGTTTGTTTTCAGATCGTTTCCGGGTAACTACTGGGATAAGTTTGTGAAGCGAAAGGTAAAGTCTTTCTCTGTTGGGCAGAAACTAAGTAAGCGTGGTCCTCTTATGTCATTGAACAAAACACCTTCAATTTTGTTTCTTTTTGATGACTCTGAGTTGCCTCGCTTCAACAGAGTTTTTCTAACCGATGCTCCTATCGCTGAATGATAATGCCATTAAAATCCTATCGCCCTTGAAAGTCTCCACTACGCCCGACGAGAGGCATCTAATAATGACACACTGTCATCATCTGACGGACACTTTGACTCCATCCGTTCATCAACTTGCATCATCTTAATATATAAACATCAGAAGTGACTTATTTACCCAGCGAGAATGCCTTGGGACACCGTATAAAAAGTTGATACCTTGAACGACTCCTGGTTGACTCTTCTGCAACGTCAGCGTTTACCCGGTCAGGACAAGTTCAGAGAAGAGGCGCGCGGCCTGAAGGATTGTGATGAAATGGGACCCCTGCCAGGAAAGCGTGCGTGCTCCTTTGTACTTCAAGACAAACATATTTTCACTCGCTCAATGAAAACCAGGAGCGCTGATACGGTGGGATAGACATTCACATTAAGATTAAATCTGCTTGGCACTTTTGGAGACAATGGCGGATGTTTTGTTTGTTCTCTTTGGTTATTTACTGCATTCAAGCCACTGGCATCGTTTTAAGAGTCTTTCGGCATAACGGATGATGTGATGTCCATAAGTGCTTCGGGTAATTCACTTCTGGTCCAGCGTGGAGGTCGCGGAGACTTACATTCTGTTGAGCTGTTCGGTGCTGGCTCTTGTTTGAAAGTTCATAAATCAACCACTTAAGCCGCAGCAACACAGAAGACAGGCGCTCCAATTGTGTGGCACTTAACTGTTATTCCCATGAGTGAATTGGTGAAGTCCCATCAGTATTTTTGTAACACAGATGCCCCCCCAATAAATAAATAAATATAAATAAAGGGGAGGGGGAAAAAATATATATATGTGTGTGTGTATATATATATATATATGTGTGTGTGTGTGTGTGTGTGTATATACATATATTTTGTTCCAGTAGCCCATTTTTCGTCAAGGTGCTCTGGTTCCCCAGCACCTGACGCAGACCTTGTTTGGCCGGGCGATGTCTGAGCCGGCATGTCATTCGATTTATTGTCTCTCATCATTGTATGAGATAGGCATTAGCATGAAGGGTCTTGTTAAGACCCGAAAACTCCTAACCATGCATAGAGGGTTCCATCCCAAATCCAGCACCCTGAGACTGTACGCAAGCCGAAAGGAAGGAGGCCGGGGACTAGTGAGTGTGAGAGCCACTGTCCAGGATGAAACATCCAAGCTCCATGAATACATCAAGGAGAAGGCTCCAACAGATGACTTACTCCGAGAATGTCTCAAACAATGGGGAACAGAGGATGAGATGCTGGAAGAGGGACCATCATGGGAGGACAAGCCCCTACACGGGATGTACCACCGGACCATAACTGAAGTGGCTGATCTCAAGAAGTCCTATCAGTGGCTAGAAAGGGCTGGCCTGAAGGACAGCACAGAGGCACTCATCCTGGCTGCTCAGGAGCAGGCCCTGAGCACCAGAGCAATTGAGGCCCAGATATACCACACCAGACAAGACCCAAGGTGTAGGTTGTGCAAAGAGGCACCCGAGACGATCCAACACATAACTGCAGGGTGTAAGATGCTGGCAGGGAAAGCCTACATGGAATGCCATAACCAGGTGGCTGGCATAGTCTACCGAAACATCTGTGCCGAGTATGGACTGGAAATCCCAAGGTCAAAATGGGAAATACCTCCAAAGGTGGTGGAGAATGACCAAGCGAAGATCCTGTGGGGACTTCCAGATCCAGACTGACAAGATGGTAATGGCGAACCAACCGGATATCGTGATCATAGATAAAGGGCAGAGGAAAGCCATTGTAGTGGATGTAGCGGTCCCAAGTGATGGAAACATCAGAAAGAAGGAACACGAGAAACTCGAGAAATACCAAGGGCTCAGAGAGGAGCTGGAGAGAGCCTGGAAGGTAAAGGTGACAGTCGTGCCTGTGGTGGTCGGAGCACTCAGGGAAGTGACCCCCAAACTAGATGAGTGGTTGCAACAGATCCCGGGAACAACATCGGACATCTCGGTCCAGAAATGTGCAGTGCTGGGAACAGCAAGGATGAGTGGTTGCAACAGATCCCGGGAACAACATTGGACATCTCGGTCCAGAAATGTGCAGTGCTGGGAACAGCAAGGATGAGTGGTTGCAACAGATCCCGGGAACAACATCGGACATCTCAGTCCAGAAATGTGCAGTGCTGGGAACAGCAAGGATACTGCGCAGAACCCTCAAGCTTCCTGGCCTCTCTGGTAGAGGACCCGAGCTGAATGGGGGACGGACACCACCCGAGGGGTGAGATGAGGATTTTAAAATATGTTTTTATATATATATATATATATATATATATATATATATATATATATATATATATATATATATATTCAACTCTTTTCACCCACCTTTCCCCTCCAGGTGATGGACAAGTATGGGGGCTTTTACGGCCGTGAGAAGATCAGTGAACTTCTCGGTCTGGACCAGGTGTCCTTAGACTTCAGCTCAGAGGGAACTGAGAGGAACAGGCTCCGAAAAGATGCTGCCTGGGTCACTCTGTGAGTATGAAAATGACATATTTTTGAACATTGATGGCATTTTCCTTTGTGTGACTTGAATGTTAGTTGAATGTACAGTATTATCATATTTTACAGGTTTTGAGATGAATATTTTACTATTTCCCATTTAATTTCAGATTGAACTCCATTGACGTCAAGTACCAGGTCTGGAAACTCGGAGTTGTTCTCACTGACAATGTAAGTGGAGTCAGCATAATGCCCGGAGGTTTCATGACTCTCGCTCGCTATCCAACGGTCACTTCCTGCGTTGTACGTTACCAGATAACACGAGTGGAGCATCAATCACGTTTCGATGTTTCACGTCTGAGTCCTCATTTGTTTTGACGTCGTTGACGTAGCTGCTGATTGTGATTTTGATGCAAATCTATGCGGTGCCCAAGTGATGAGCGTAATATCCTGTGATTTTTGCCTTATCTAGACTACGCATTGGTTTCCGTGCCATCTGTTCATTTCGTTTGTTTGTCTTTGATGTGTGGCCGCAGTCCTTCCTCTATTTGGCCTGCTACATGGCCATGTCAGTTTTGGGTCACTATAACAACTTTTTCTTCGCGGCGCACCTTTTGGACATCGCCATGGGCATTAAGACTCTTCGCACCATCCTCTCTTCTGTCACACACAATGGAAAACAGGTGTGTGTGCCAGTGTGTGTGTGTGTGTGTTTGTGAGTGGGTCCAGTTTGTATGTTTGTGTTGCTTTCTATGCTGTCAACTTTTGTTGATATATGAACCGGGATTTTCTTTCATGATGATTGGTTTTCCTCCAAAGAAAGTTCACATGGTGGTTGAAGCGCGTGACGTTTATGATAATCATCCCAAATGCTGTTGTTGTGCTTGTGTGTGTCTGCTAGTTGGTCCTGACTCTCGGTCTCCTGGCTGTGGTGGTCTATCTCTACACGGTGGTGGCCTTCAACTTCTTCCGCAAATTTTACGACAAGAGCGACGACCAGGGCGCCCGAGACATGAAGTGCGACGACATGCTGACTGTGAGTTTAAATGAGCGGGTGCAACGTTTGTGTGCAAGTCAAGTCAACTGTATTTATAGAGCACTTTCAAACAGCCATCGCTGCAGGCTGGGAGCAATTTAACATATACAATAAACAGTCCTTGCAAATTTGCAGTGAGGAAGCTTGACGAATGTTCGGTGGGAGGTCATTCCAGAGAGAGGGAGTGCAAGGGGGTTCCTCGCTTTGCGACAGACTTGCACACGCTGTTTTCAGATTCAGCATGTCCTCTATGTCCTGAATCGACCTCGTTAAGTGCAGCTGCACAATCTGACGAAATCCAATGTAGCGTCGCCCCAAATTCTGCTTTTACCAAGATGGCGGCGATCAGTTTTGATTGACACTGCTTTGTTTAGAGAAGAATTTTGAATCCAACTCTGGGTCCCAGCCGCGTCTATTTTCCATATATCTGGAAAGCCGCACGGCTCGGCCTCGAGTCACGGCAAGATGACTCTGTCAGTGATCCACTTCTTATTCCTCCCACCATTATTCCGGCTAATAATGGACAGCTGGATTTAAAAAAAAGCAGCATCTGCGCCAGATATAATATCTCTTTGTTTGGCCATTCACAACACCCCTCGCCGCCTCCTCAATTCCGATGCACAGTCCCTTGTCACTCAGGGACGGACACGCATGGAGATAGCATTTGAATAAATCCCTTCTATTTTAAGAGGCAGGAGAGCTCTTACATGAAATCTTCAGTCCCTGTTCCTGTCTTATTGTGTATGCTTGACGTTGAGCAGCACTTGAGCAACCACGGTTCTCAGAATATCCAAAGTGCAACACATATTTTTACATTCATGTACGTGTTTCTTCACTATGTGAGGCCTTGCCGTATGAGACTTGGGTGAGAAAACAAAAAATGCACAACCATAAAAGGTGTGTCAGAAAATCCCCTGGCTTCCACTGCCCTTTTCTTTGAAGGTTTGTCATGTTCCTTCAGCGTTTGGTAGCCACCATTAAAAGCTATTTTGCACTTTCGGTCTTATTTCCTCAAAGAAATGTCCTTGGCTCATGGGAGCGAGGTATCATCCCTGCTAGGCAACCAGACTCTCAATTTGCCCTGCCTCGCGCACTTTGACAAAATCCTTTTGGGGATTTGGAGTCAAAAGGCAAAGAATATTGATTACACAGTTCTCTGCTCCTCTATGAAAACAAAAAATGTGCAGGGCTGGCCCTGAATAATGATGGCAGTGTATATTGAGGGCTTGAGTTATTCTTGACTTTTCTCTGCGTTTTTTTTTTTTTTTTTGTCAGTGCTACATGTTCCACATGTACGTGGGAGTGCGAGCAGGAGGGGGCATCGGGGACGAGATCGAGGACCCTGCCGGTGATGACTCCGAGGTGGAACGTATTGTCTTTGACATCACGTTTTTCTTCTTTGTCGTCGTCATCCTGCTGGCTATCATTCAAGGTGAGTCGGACGGTGAATGGGTTTTGATCGCGCCGGCACTTTATGCTTCAGCGTAGTAGCAGGGCTACTAAATTCATGTTGTCCTTCAACAAACAAACAAACAAACCAAAAAAATACATGTTTGCTTCATCGAAGTCAACGAATACAAACGAACCACAAGTTGCTTTTTTTTCGACAGGCTTGATAATTGATGCCTTTGGGGAGCTGCGTGACCAGCAGGAGCAGGTGAAAGAGGATATGGAGGTGAGGCGTGATGGCAACACACACACAGACTGACATTCGGGGGTTCTCGCAAGTGCTTTCAATCCTCAAATATGGCTTTCACAACAAATACCGTAGTTGTGTGGCTTTGCAGTCTAAGAGAAATAAATTGACATTTGTCATATCCTGATGATTTTTTTCAATTACAGTCATATGAGCAAGTGATAAGTAGCTTAGGATAGTGTAGTTTCATAATTGTGTTGCGGTTTCTATTTTTTTTTTCTGTAAATGGCCAAGCTTCCATAATAGAAATGCTCCCGATTGTTCAGTGCCTTCACCTCAAACCGCACTCGAAAGCATTTGGTGGCATGTGATTGGTGAATTTGAGCAGAGAATACACATTTTGTGCATGAACCTGGCAGCTACTCCCCCAATTCAAATCATTTTGCTATTCAGGCTTTTTTGCCTTTCAGTTGGAGCGTGACAGTGGCTTTGAAGAGAAGGAACAACTTTGTTACAGTGTGGTGCCAGCAGACTAAACACCGTGACCAAATCCCATAACACGTCAAGTTTTTACATTCATTTCTCTCTCCCTCCCCGCAGACCAAGTGTTTTATTTGTGGAATAGGGAACGAGTACTTTGATAAAGTTCCTCACGGTTTTGAGACCCACACTCTGCAGGAGCACAACTTGGCCAACTATCTGTGAGTCAGTTGCACTTGACTGAAAAATACCCAAACGACACTTTGTCCTCATGTGTGCCACCATCGACAATAACTTTTTCTTGGACTCCTAACAATTTAATATATATTTTGTAGTGCAAATGACCTGCTTGGATTTTATGGGCTATATTTTCCAATCTGATTGGTAAATAGACCTGACTCTGCCAAAATGGGTGTTTTGGAGATCATTTTATCAAAATTCTAAAATCATCTCATTGAGCGGAACAACTGTGTTTGAGGCACACCGACGACCAATGCGCCTAATGCGTGACTAGCGCACCGCATTTTAAGGTAATGAAAGGGAGCCGCTTTCATTGCTCAAGATTGAAGTCGGTCGGTGTATCCACTCCCACAGCGGCGCATCCGTCACCCGGCTTTACGCGGTGGTCAAGAAAATAGAGCCAGCCCTATAAGTTGATGATATAGTTGATGCATTAACAGGCTCCCCGCTTCAAAAAATATTCTCAAAAGTAGTTTTCGATAGCAGATTTGCACGATTTCTACACCAGTGAGTGTTCCATGCTCGATGTAATCTAACGTGTTTGCATGTTTGGACTGATCTCTGGTGTCTCTGTCGTCACTTCTTAGCTCATTGGTCTCGTAAATCGACCACTGAAATGAAGGTGTGAGTGAACACACACTAATCAATTCCCAAGATCCCAATAACGTTTTTCCTAACTAGCACAATAACTCGCACAGGTACTGTGAGTAGCTGCGTCATTTGTTCCCGTGTGTCGTTTGCAGGTTTTTCTTGATGTACCTCATTAACAAAGACGAAACTGAACACACAGGACAGGTATAATTGTTTTCTCCTCCGTTCAAAAACCTGAGCCGTATCCATGTCAGTACACTGGTCATTTGTGCAATTATAGGTCCAAATTGCGCCTTGCAATTTAATGAATGGTTCATAGCTGTGGTATGTTATTGTGTAATAAGTCAGAAAATACAAACACATAGTTATTCTTTCATCTCTAAAAAAGCATGTTACTTCTCACAATTAAGGTGGTTATTGTGAACAAACGGTAAATATTGACACATTATCGCTTGTGTTGACATAGGAATCCTATGTGTGGAAAATGTACCAGGAACGTTGCTGGGAATTCTTTCCCGTGGGAGACTGTTTCCGTAAGCAATATGAAGATCAGCTGGGATGAAAGGACTCCATTCCTCGATAATGTCGTCACATACTTTAGAAAGCCATCTGCGTTGTCGCTGTCTGGATTAACTGTAACTCGGTGCGCACGCGATCCATTTTGGACTTTGATGTCATTTTCCCCTCACACATTAGATGTATTTGTGTACCCAAAAAATTCAGTGCCATCATGTATCATTGGAGAAATAAAAGGGAAATTAGCATTTTGGAGGGGGTTGGGGGGGGGGCTTTCATCAAAACAGCTGTCAAAACAAAGTTACAAAGACCTGCAATCCAAATTAAAGCTCGCAGCCACGCACGCTCATGTTTTGTGACTGAAGTCATTTGTCTTGCTAATCGCAGCCTCCCAACCCTTCTCCCAGCGTGACATGCAGATAAACACTCTCCCTGTGGCATTTGTTCCCCTAGCACACTTTTGAAGGATACTTCTTGCTTGTCATGAAAATCTCTCCAGGATCCTCCTTGTCCTTCTCATCGTTTTTTTTCGCCCCCGCCGCCTTCAGCTCCCATCCCTCATCTTTGTGTTTTGCGGCCTCATTATAAACCATCGTGTAGCGCGCTGACAGCTCAGGTCGCGATGCGTCCACGGAAATAGATCTTCAGAGCTTTAAATATTATTGAACGTGAACTTTTTAATTGATTGTTTACAAATAGTTTGCTTTGTCCAGCCATCAAGTGTGAAATGAGCGAGACTTTGTGCACTCTTATAACTGAGTCGAATTTACATCACAAGCACCCTTGCACCCCAGTTTCTCCTTCCACGATTGAAGCGGCGAGGCCAGGTGAAGATCCGAGGCCACTTTGATGCGATGCTCGGACTTTTAGAAACCCCCTTGTGCCGACACACCCACATCCCCTTACATGTCAAAGCCAAAATGTAAGCATGGGGGGGCCATTGATGCACAGATTAGCATTAGCAGTGTGTTGCCTTCCAGTCAAGGCGTCTGGTGATTGCTTGTTCCCCTTGATTAATAGCTCCAATTAGCATGATCATTTTGAATGATTTCCTCTTGCCTCGGTCATATAAAACTCAAATTTATAGAATGACTTTGTGGCACTTCATTGACAAAGGAGGACAAACAATTTGAGCGCATTACAACTTTGAAAGCATGCCGGGTGTACACAAATTCATCTGGCAGCTGCCCAGAGTCCAGATTGAAAACTTTGGTTGAGCATTTCTTCTTCATTCAATAACTTGTTGCAAGTGCCGCACATCCCCGGGCGACGCAATTTGTAATTCAGCAAATTTGAGCCTCACGTGAGCGCTAACTACAGACCACCACCCATCATCACCATGCCGACAACTTCCAACACACACACGGCCACGATACCATTGTGATATTTGATGAGTTATGTCGTATTTGCGTATAAAGGTTACCCAAAATATCCGTCCTACTTGTCAGTACCCCCATAGCGGCCGCAGTAATTACGCATTGCTACAATTTGGTCTTTGGAACAGACGCCAGCTCATCCGTTTCCCAAGTGAGATCAAATTTTGGACAGCTTATGTTTTCTGCCCCTTTCATGTTTACATGCTCCTTTTCCTCAACAGCAATCAGTCGGCTCCAGTTGCTTAATTTTATGGCCGGCTGTGTCAATGGAATGCCCATCTCTGGTTGCGTTCACTCTAATTGTGAACAAGATGGATTTCTTGTGCCAATGTTTCTCAGTTGCTCTCAGTGCTCTCGCCATCCGCGCGCGCTCAAGCCAAATGGATCGAGCTGCAGATGAGGTTCGGTCACATTTTCTCAATTGACACCGGCTGCCCAAAATGTGATCAGGAGCATCGTACAACGGTAACAATATGTGACACATGTTGGCAGGCGGACTGACTACAAGTCCCTTGAATCACGCAAGCTGTCCGTCTCAGTCACACTCTTCCATGAACGACCGTCTGGCAGAAACACTGCTGTTAAACACTTCAACATACGCAGACGACATTTGTTTTGACGCGCGCAAGTGAAAATCTGGCTGACGTCCGCACAGCGTTATGCATCGCGTCGTGAAACCGCAACGCTGAAGAGGGGGGCAGGGAAAAGAAATCGTGGCTTTAAAAGATGACCCGACCCTTGATCAGTCTTGTAGAGCCGTACTGCCACAACACAACCTCCAGTTAAAAATAACGAATGCAGGCTTAAAATAAAGGAAGCTGCTTAAATTTTAATGTTGGACTTCTTAAGGTTTGAAATATTTGATTTAAAATTCATGAACCCACTTCAATTCGACCCATTTCTTTATTGGATAGCTATTGCATAGACTAGTTGTTATTGGAAAGAATACCAGGCTTGCAATTACATTTCTTTGATTCTCCTCCCTCTGTGAGTATGAAACGGAATTGTTGTTTTCTCATGTTGTACAACAGCGAAGAATGCGGACGTGTGAGCCGCAGCCTTTAAAGATTCTCTGCTGGCTTCTGTGTGTTGCCATATCGATGTACACTTAGTTTTGAAAGGAGCTTTTCTAAATTAGCTACAAGAAGACAATAGATGTGTGCGATTTGCTTCGTGACAGGGTGGACATTTTTGGATGTTGGCATTTGGTGAACCTTCATTGAGCAACATGATTGAGTAGCAAGATGACTGCGTACTGTTCAAAAAACGTTGTTTTTTTGGGTTTTTTTTAAATTTCTGAAACGTTTTCAAACCAATTGCTATTTCTCCATGACAGAGTGGACACGTTAAAACTGACGCCATCTAACTACGTACGCACGATGATGAAAATTGTGAAACACGCGGGTCGATATTTGCTCTGCAACGAATCCAATGTTTCAGCCTCCACGGACAAAAATCAAAGCACTTGCGGCACCGTCATCTGAAAACAACAGAGGGTTTTCCGAAAGGGGCGGTTGCCGCATCATGACGGGATGGACAGCCGTTTAGCCAGCAAAAAAAAAAAACTATCAGCAAATGGCAGTGTAAGAGACTTATTGTACTGGAGTTGGCCGCTAATCATCAGCCCTCACAGTTGAATTATTCTGCTATGATGACTGGGAGATTCTAAAGAGGACAACAAAGGCACTCTAAATTGATATTGACCCGATTATGAATGTCTTTTTGTGTGTATTCACTGTGTCCGCAGACTTGACTGGAGGATCCCTCCGTGTACTCGACAGCTGTCGCGTGAGCCCCTTGTGATCCAAGCTCTTTTTCCTTCACTCTTTCATGCCACAAGACGTACTTGTACGTCTTTTTAAAATTAGGCCCCGCCTACCAAGGACGTACTTGTGTGTCTACGTCTTTTTTTTTGCGTCATAGAGAGGAGGAAGGTCTGATGCAATCTGTGAATGAGAATAAGCCGTTTGCATTGTAAATCATTTAAATCAAAAGCGACCAGTAGGTGTGCTTGAAATGCATGCTTTTACAAAAAGCTCTTTTTCTCCGTTTTTTTGCACAGGAATCGCCATTTTCATGAAACTTAGCCATTTTGTAATGCCGATTGCTGAAGAATGGAAAAAGAAAAACATTTTTTTTTTCTGCTGAAAGAAGAGAGTCCAAACTTTATTTTGGTAGGCTGTTTATATAGCATTAGAACCAAATATTCTGTGGACCTTGCAAGATCAGTCAAAGTCCAGTAAAACGCTGGGATTGAGGAGGTTGCTCCAGTGAAAATGACTGGGATTGAATGAGTTAATTGTGCGTCAGATATTATTTTTCCCTCCATACCCATCCTGATCCCGTACAATCCGACTGAATAGGACGCGTGCCTTTTACCATAGCGCTCCCTCTCTATATACTTTTGTACCATTGATGACTTATTTTGTGACTCCATCAGACCCACAAATATGAACTGATGTGATCGGTCTACGCGGTGATAAATGAATGCGGCTGTATATTTATCATCGCACTCTATGCGAAATCAATAATATGTGGATCATGCCCGGCAGCTCTGCATTATTCAGCCTTTCTGATAACGTATGTGGAGGCTTAATAAGCAATTGATACCGAGGGCTTTAGGTTAGCCACATGACAGATGGATATGCATGGACGGGACCCCGCGGAATGATTACACATGGCCGCGAATAGCGCCTCAAATAGTCTCCGTCATTCTGAAGATGTCGCCTCCGTGCCCCTCCCAATCCATCATGGAAACGTAATCCGCGCTGTAAATCAATGCGAGATGACTGGAGGAGGGCGACGGGGAGGGTGGAAGTGTCGGCCCTGATGGCACTCATACCTGAGGCTGAGAGCCTTGAATCAAATATGAGCCGCGCTTTCTCTGATTTCACTTTTTGTCAGCTCATGTCTGCCCGGCCCACGAGATCGCACGCCGCCTGGTTTGATACTCTGCGGGACCTCGCGGCGGGTTGTGCCTGCTTTTTGTTTTCCCCGTCCCTTCTGATGAAGGAAATCAACGCGAACGCTACCCGCCGGGGACGCGGAGAGATGTGAATGCTTTTTTTTTCAGCACGAGCGGAGTCTTGCTCGTGCATTTCATAATACGAAAGTACATTCGTATCGGTTCCTCGCCGCTCTTAAAGTGTGTGTGGTGCACTTCGCCGCCGTCGGAACAAAAACGAGTTTTCTCCCCCTCAGCCGGGCGTCTGTCATAGTACTGAGACTGACCTGTGATAGGCAGCGTGCAGACACCGCAAATCCTATTTTACAGAATATCAAAGAAGAAGAAAGTAGGAGGAAGAGGAGGTGAAGTTGAAGCATCTCCATGTTGACCCCACACTTAAGGATTTGCCATTGTAATTAGTGTACTAGTTTAACTCATTCAGTACCAGCCAATTCTGGACCAAGTCTGAAAAGACGTTTAAAAACGTCTTTGGGAGTGAATGAGTTCATCGTGGAGGAAAAAAATCACTCGACACTACGACAGGATAATCGCTCACGACAAACTTGCCGACGTCCCACAATCGGGCAGACGTGTCAAATGAAAGGCCTGGGAAGTGAAAACACCCGCCACAGTTTTGCTCTAGCTACAGGTGCTTCCGACTCAACCGGCCGGTAAACGAGATTCGATAAATCGACCCGATTATCAGTATGTGTGTACCACGTTATAAATATATATTCATTCATTCATTCATTCATTTTCCCAACCGCTTTATCCTCACTAGGGTCACGGGGGGTGCTGGAGCCTATCCCAGCCGTCTTCGAGCAGTAGGCGGGGGACTCACTCAACCGGTTGCCAGCCAATCACAGGGCACATAGAAACAAACAATCATTCACGCTCACACTCACACCTAGGGACAATTTTGGAGTGTTCAATCAGCCTGCCATGCGTGTTTTTGGGATGCGGGAGGAAACCGGAGTACCCGGAGAAAACTCACACAAGCCCGGGGGGACAACATGCAAACTTCACACAGGAAGGCTGGAGCTGGAATTGAACCCAGTACCTCTGCACTGTGAAGTCGACGTGCTAACCACTCGAGTGCTGGGCTGCGTTATAAATATATAGTCGATGCAAATTGTAGACATTTTCACAGTTACTCCCATGACTGTCTGCACAATTGATTTGTCTCTTTAATGGGCCTGCAGCCAGGTGAGGGGCACTCCAATCATTTCCATGCGGCATCCTTTGACTATTTTTCTTCCGCCATGCTGTTTTATGTGCATTTTTTTTCCTCTTAATTGGAAGCAGCAGTGACAGGTCCTATCTATCCGATGCAAAACCGCATGACATATATATGCGGGCCAATAAATAGGACAGGCTGAGCTGCTGCGTAAAACAATGCAGGAAACATCGGTGGAGATGGAAATCCTGCTTTAGCGAAGCTGGTTTGGCCCTTATTTTGCTGCTTAGTGTATTGCTTCATGACAGTCGGACTGACCTATGCGTTCTCATTACAGCTTTAATTTTTGTATGGAGTATCTGTCTTCCAGTAAATACGAATCAGCAGCAGTGATGAGTGAAGAGCCCTTCCAAATTACCATTTAGATTGGGCAACACCATGCCAAGAAATGGCTGCACGAGGTTCGCTAAGTAAGAGCAATGGCGCACGGCTGCTGACCAGTGAGGAGATACTTGGAGTGACAGCGTCAGTGCTGCACCTGTTTTTTTTTTTTTTTTGTGGTTGCCTGCAGCTGAGTTCATGTGCAGGACTTTATGCGCGACGATCTGACTCGCCCAAATGCGAAAGGAGACAGGTGCCACCTTAAATAATTGAGGATGGCAAATTGGCTCACTCGAGGTTTAGGCCATTGCCGTTTGGGAAGTGACACATTTTTTATTCCCACCCCCAGCCGTGCAGAATTATGGCTGGCTCAAAAAGAGCATGTGTGAAATGACCGAAGATTTTTTTTGGTTTCTTTGTTTGGTTGTTGTAGTACAATGGACTCCCACTATTTGGGTGGGCTTGCAAAGAGTGAAAGTCCATTTTCTATTTTTTCCATTTCCATTTCACTTGTCAAATTATTTCATTATTATTTTTTGTTGTTGAAATATTTCCACACGCTTGTATGTAGCATCAATACAGCTGAATATGCTGAGTTCACCGGTCGACCAAGATGGAGTTTTACTTCTCCCGTGGTCCCAATGCCGCCTCCCACCGCCAATAGATGACGGCCCCCCCACATAAGTAATGACTCAATTTGAAATGGGAAACGACTTCATTTTAATGGGGCTCCATTTCATCCCATTCACCAGGCAGTCAATCCTTGTATCAGTTTAGCCCCCGTGCTGCAATTTTTGGATGAAACACGATAAGAAGACATTAATGGTCCCTCATAATTTGGAAAAAATACTTTTTTTGGGGGGGGAGTAATGAATTCTTTTCAAGCTCTTCATGTTCCATCCGGAACTGGAGGAGGAAAATAAGAACATTTTGATGCCTTCTTGTCGGCACGTCCCGAGCTCCGATTTGTGCCTCTCCCAAGCCTTTCACAAAATTAGTTTCTTTTTCAGAGGGTCTCATTAAAATCTGTTCGCCGGGCACAGTGCATCAGCGCCAAACGGTCTGCGGGGAAAAAAAATGGAGCTTCTGTGAATCAACGATCATCTCGTACCGAGTGCGTGTGGCGGTGAAGCGAGGTAGCCGCGTTTGGCCAGGCCATCGCTGGCAACCCCCCCCTTTTTCAAGGTCACGGAGGGGCTGTTGAGTGAGGCGAGGTTATCGCGCCGATGTTATCACACGTCACAGCTCGACTCGGCTCATGATTTGACGCTAATCTCCCGATTTCCTTGAAGGGAATGCGGATCCAAATTCACACTCAAGCGCATCTGATAAGCGCTTGCCCAACAAATATCTCTAATCCAATTTATAAATATTCCTAATTTGTCTTTCATATCTTTTGGCTTGCTGCGCATTTTCTTTCTTGTGATCTATAGCGGTGGTTCAGATTTTTTTAAAATTATTATTTTGCTAGCTAAAAAGTCATTAGCTCTCCAAATGCTTTCCATTATGGCCATCATTAGGAGAGAGTAGCATAGTAGGCCTAAGTGTTCATCGCGAAGCAGAGAGGTTTTGGTCCTAAGGACGATATTTGCGGTGAAAGTGCAACGTTTCAAAGCAGTTACAGGGTGAAAGAGATTGAAACGCAAAGTAAAGACATTCGAGTGCAAGAACAAGATTTTCGCAAACATGATTTGAAAATACTTTGAAAGACCTTTCTCCTCGGTATGGGGAAAGAGCAACATTTTTACCCTGAATTTCAAAGAGTAAACACTTTATTGCTATTTCTTTTGAGTCTTCACTCTGATAATAAAGGACAGCAGCGATTCTGGGGAGCGTTTTCTTCACAAGTATGGAGAAGGAGCTACGTTTGAAGGGTGATTTTGGCGGCTGCCTTTTTTCAGCCTTCCTCTTGATTTTTTTTTCCAAGTCCAATTGTGCTTTCCAGTTGGTGCACTTATTTGTATTTGCTGGAAATTGCAGGCTGCACACACAATTCCTCGTCACTGTGAGCGAATGTCATTTTGCACTCTGGAAAAATTGGGGAGAGTTGAACATTAAACTCGGATACTTTTGATCTTGTTCAAATTTGGGGTCATTTGCCTGAAATATAGTAATACTATCAAACCACAAAACGCTTTTTTGGGACGCCCCCACATCTCCTGTGCTCGTCATTTCCTGACCATGTTTGACCAATACTTTCTATTCAGCCATCCAGCTGATTATTTTGCATTGTGCTGCAATTTATCTGATTGACCGCATTCAAAAGAAATTGGTCATCAAGCGCATTCACTTTTTATTTTTTTTATTTTTATTTTTTTGTCCACTCGGGTGGACACCACAACAAACGCCTCATCACATCACAACCTGGTGAAGATGTGTGTGTGTGTGTGTGTGTGTGTGTGTGTGTGTGTGTGTGTGTGTGTGTGTGTGTGTGTGTGTGTGTGGCATCCTTGTTGGTTTTGCAATCATTTCCTGATTAGGATTTTGTGTATGTGTTTCGAGGCTGCTGAGATTTATCCATCTTTTTTTTTTTTTTTTTTACTTTGTAGTCCATTCACACCCTGTTTTTTTTATTTTACATTTGCCATCTTTGCATGACGCTCATCCGCATTTTATTTCATTTGATAGTATTTTTTTTTTTTTTGCTTCTTTGCATTGAACGTAGGCCCACAGGCTGCTAATGCACCAGGCTGGCGTCTTCATTCCATTGCAAGTTGATTAAATGCTATGTGCCTTGTTTATCAATGACTCCGTCAAGGGAACATTTTCATTCCGACTATTCTGGGGAAAAAAAAACCCTCCCAGAAGAATATCTGCCGTTCAATCAGCAAAGGCAATACAGGGAAAATATAACCCTTTTATGGGAGGTGACTAGCAAGAAATGGCCACCAGATCATCCAAAATCGATTGACTTCAATGATTTATTGTGTGTTTTTAAAAACACTCGCAGTTGTCTTGATAGCATGCGTGTGTTGAAAATGGATCAAGAATGATAGTGCACTGGTGATTAAACTCGGCCTGTTTTGGAGAGGCGGTCCCGTCCCATCATGAAAATGAGCAAAGGTCCACCACTGCCTCATCGTCCAAGTGGAGTACGGCTTTCGTTACCCAGAGTTTCTTCCAACATACAGTATGTTTTTTCTAGGATGTATCGCATTTTAAAAATCACTCATGATTTTAAAAATCAATGCATGTACCCCGCTTGTTTTTTGTAGACATTTCATTTGCAGGATTTAACCCGCCCCTCCCAAAAAATAAAAAACATTCCTTGCATAACAAGTACTCCTAAGCTACTTTGAATCGGATCGTAAAAAAAAAATGAACAGGTTTAACATTTACAATTATTGGTCGGATTGTTTGACAAGCACATCAGGGAGGATAATCACTTCGCCTATCTGTGAGTCTTTCAGAGACATCTGATTGTCAAGCTTTTACGGACGTAAATAGCCAGCGAGAGGGGGTTCGACTCCTGAAACTCGACCCGATTATCAGCGTGTGTATTCGAGCTCATCGCTAGTTCAAGAGAAAGTTAAAGTGAAACATTTAAAAAAATCAAATTAAAAAAATACATTGTCAACGATAACCGCCTGTCAACGCTGAAGCCCCCCCCCCCAACCCCCCCTCCTGCGCGTGATGCGACTTCCTTTGTGTGTGGCGGTAAATTGGGCTTAATGCGTCTGCTGAGATTGCGTTATGATGATTGGCACAGGAGGAGATGAGAATGCCAAGCACCCGACGTTGCGCTAATTGGGCCGCTCGCACGTTCCAAATTGCAGAAAGCGCTGCATATCTTTTTGTCCTCCTAATAAGGGAACCCAAACATTGCGCCCGGGACTGTTTGTGGCATGTTTGTTTGCTCGTGATGCCACTTACGATTCCTAAAAAAAAAAAAAAAACTTAAAAAAAATGTTTCTCTCTAAGCACGGCTCAGCGATGATTGCGAGCAAACATGTTGTTTCTCAAGGAAATTCAGGCAGATTTTAAACGGAATGAGTTGGGATAAACAAACAAATGGAATGCAATTAAGAAAACAAGACAGGAGGCACATCAATTAACACCTTTGCAAACATTTTTGTGAGTTTTTTTATTGTTGCGCTTGACATAAGGGTCGTTCACACGGGCAGATTTATTTCGGCGCTGCGCCGGAGTATTTTGTTGCGATATATTTTTACACCGGAACAAATTTTGTGGAGCGTTCACACGTACAAAGCCGCTGAGCGTCACAGCTCCGTCACAGCTCCGGCACAGCTCCGGCACAGCGTCGAAGCAGCTCCACTTGCGTTCACACGGGCAGTCTCTGCTGCGGAGCAAAACGACAGAAAACAAATGATCTGTCGTGTTGGTTCTTTTTAAAACGTATACACAACTCAAGCAACTACTGTACGGGCACGTCCTTCTCCTTCGGTGTCTCCGTGCCTTCTGCTAGAGAGTGACCGCCCCCGAAAACGTAAATCAACAATGACTTCAATGACACTCAGAAAAGCAAATATCCCCCCCCCCCCAAATTTGATCCGAAACAAGCTGTTTTTGGGCGCTACGCCGGAACAAAGTTGCACGTATGAACGCTCGAGGGGAGCAGTTTCGGCGTAGGTCCGAAATAAATCTGCCCGTGTGAACGGCCCTTTAGTTGCGCTTGTGCAACGCCAAACTCGGAAAGATTTCCGACGACAATTTTCTCGGGGCAAATCCAACGTCAGACTTTTGTCTGCAGGTGGCATCCGCCGTTTTTCTTCTGGTAATCAAATCGCCTTTCGGGGGATCTCAACAAAGTCGCTGTAAAATTGGGTGCACGTAGCAGGATGTCAGCCATTTTAGGGTGAGGCAAACATTTTTGGGGCGATGCGGTGGCTTTGATCAATTTAGGAAAATAACCTCATGGAATCAGATCGAGACAGGCAAACTTTTTGTCGGCACATCTAACGTAGACGCAAAGTTTGATCATTTCAAGGATTCGGAAACTTCCCCTTTCAACTCTGCGAGATTATGTTTGTTATGGAAGTGGCAAGGCTGATTGATAGTGACTAGCTGGCAACCTTTAACATGTCTTTTTTTTTTGTGTCTGTGTCCAAGTGAGATTATTGTAGTGGACCACTTTTTTTTTTTTTGGGAGTGAGTGGGAGGAAGCCGCTGAGCATGTAAGCCTTTTTGGGGCTGCGCGTCTGCCAGCTTGAAAGACTCAAAAGCTATCCCAGCATTAAAAATTCATGAAGGCGTCTTCGTTTGGGGGGGGGGCTGAGTCAAAATCTATCGGCGGGCTGAGCACTGTCAAGTGCCCTCCGTAGTTCTCTTTCAAATCATCGTATTTGACGTTGCATCAGTAATAAAAGAAAAGTGGGCACTCATGCGCGAGTAGGGGACGTCTCAAGTCTATTTTGGACTTCTGTGCCATAGTTTGAACTGTAGCTTGATTTATGAAGTTCAGACATATTCAGGCAGATTTGGGCGTTTTGTTTTTGCTTTCTTGGTCGGGATCTGCTGTCCAAAACTTTTCCGTCCGTCACTCATCCAGGTGCCCTTTTGCAAGAACGGCGTGCCGAGTTCTGGCACTCGGCCCATCAAAGCTGCAGTGATCCGCCGGCGATGCGGCGCTCGTCCAGCGTAAGCTCGACTGCGATGCTTCCGATTACTCCCGCACGCCAAGCGAATAAGACCCGAACGACCGGGATCAGATGTGCGCAGCAAAGGGGAAATTCATCAGCGCTTAAACTGATTGTCGAAGTGCAAAGAGATCAAGGTAGACGTGTACGAGACAGGAGGGAGCACGCCAGGGCGGCTCGGCGGCTCCAGTTCCTGAGTTCCGTATTTCCCTGAATGAAAATTCCACTTTTTTCATAGTTTGGCCGGTCCTGCAATGTGTATACTGTTGATTCAAATTAGACTGCCACTCAAATCCCCATCGCCGAACCATGTTGCCTGCCTTTGGAACACGGCAACAGATGTGTGACATATTGCTAGCTTAGCATGTGGCTTCTTTATGCCACAACAAGAATTTACAGCACCAAGAATTGCAATGACCGACCAGGATTCTCCCTTTGGCCATGATGCAATATGGGTTTGTAGTTAAGGGAAGCCATTTTCAACCAAAAAGAAAAACATCTCCAGAGTTTCAATCGGAGTTTTCATCCAACCACAACTTGTTTACTGCCATCATCACGGGGTGTCCCCAAATAGAGTTCAAGAATAGGTGCGGGCGCACACCATATTTAAGGCTAATTTTGTATTGGGATAATCCCCCCACCCCCCAGGCAGCATGGCGGACTTGTGGTTTGCACGTTTGCCTCACAAATGTGAGGTTCTGCTTTCAAAAAGATTAGATGAATGGATTGATTGTCTATACGGCTCCTGTGAATGACTGGCAAGCAGTCCAGGCTGAGCTCGACATCAGCTGGGACAGGCTCCAGCTCAGCCGCGAACACTCATGGGGACACGCAATACAGAAAATGGATGGATTTCCCCACCGCCCCTTCCTCATCGTTTGGATCTCTAGCTTGGTTTTATTTTGTTTTTCTTCAAACATGTCAACATTTGGCTGTCCGTGGCAGAACTCAGCCAAGATTCCACCCTCTCGTTTTTGGGCCTTGGCCGTCACGCACCACATAGAAGGCCTGAAAACTCTCCACCGGGCCTTGTGTGTGCCATCCATCCTTGCCCTCATGTGTTTGATTTTTGTTTTTTGCTTTTGTTTTTCTCACTGCGGCACTCTCGTTGTTTATCAAGCGAGCGCACTCGTGCCCCCGGGAGGACACCGGGCCGAGCTTTCCATGACAGTGGAGCGGCATTTTGGGCGACTTATTGACTGAAACGTTTGAGACGGGCATAATGCAAATCCTCAAGTCGCTCACTGCTCAAGTCAGATTGAGTGAGCCCGAATTACTGCGCCTCCACGAGGAAAACGCCCTTTTGGGTCCCCACAAAGGCTTTGGTCCATCCTAGTTGTGTGTGTTTGAGTGTGTTTTTGTCCTTGTGTGAGTTTTTGGGTATGTGACTGTGTGTGGCTGATTGTGTTGCTACTGCATGTGCATATTTGTGATTTTCCATTTTTTGTTTTGCTTATTCGTGTATATTTTTGTGTGTTTGTGTTGATGCTTTAGTGTGTTCCTGTACGTGTGTTTGCATTTGTTTGCACACAGCTAAGGGCTGCCTTCCAAAGTGGTTTTCTTGGTTTGGCCATGTTTGACTCCGAGGACCATGTGCGTCTTGTGCGAATCAAGAGAGCGCACCAGATAATTACAAGCTGGTTGTTTTGAAAAGGCCTGATCTGATGATGTTTATTAATTAGCTCCATCAGCATCATCATCATCATCACCATCATGAGAAACTCTGCCTAATGTGGCCTTTTGTACCGACATGCCGACTGGCGGCAGATGGTCCGGCGGAGCAGTGGGGCCCGGTGGTCCGGGTGCTCCTCAATGGGCTCGTGCAGCTGCTCGGATTTTTATCGGATTTAATGAAGAGGAATTTGACATCTTGCCGAGGTTCAAAAGTGGCTTGATGGGGGAAAAGCCAAAATGGAAATTGCATTTGGATGCCGAGCGATGTTTTGATGGACTGAAATGGCCGAGGCCGAAGGACTTGAGTGTTTCTTTGCGTTCTTTTTTAATTTTTTAATTGTACATATGCAGTTAGCCCCGACCAATTCTGACATGAATAGCAAACTTGAGTGGTTGCTGGAATTAAAAAAAAAAATGCTGTTAATAAATTACACATTAAATGCATTCCACGCCTTGAAGCCAAACAGTTTGAAAGATTATTGGATTTGGGGAAAAAAAATTCCTTGTCTTGTGTGGAATTTCTTGAACAAAAAAAAAATAGGTCAAGATATTAAAAATCAGTGTGTGCGTATCCCACCCACATATTTGCATTGTAGGCCTTTTCGCACTGCACTTAGCAAATGCCTCAGACGCATACGTATGCTGCGATGCGTTTCTTTCATTTGTGTCCCGACTCGACAAAATTCGCAGAGGCTTTCCGCTGTTCCTTTTCCACTTTCAGAGGTGCACGGGTGGACTTCAGGCTTGCTCAGCTTTCCGTTCACATGGGAAGCGAACAATTCCGATATCCTCAAGTCTCTTTGATTGTGATTGCTCTCGGCAGCACAAGGCGGCCGCAGATTGTTGGCCTCCATCCCATTACCGGCTGATTGCTCTCCCAGTGGTTTCCCCCAGACATTGATCTCGAACCGGAACCTCCAATTTGTGATGTCCTTCCGGTAAATGTCTTTTCGTTTTCTGTTCTTGTCAATAACCTGTCAGGAAAACAGAATAATACTCCCCGTGTTTGTTGCGTAGCTTTAGACGTAAAAACAAAGGTCAGTCGAGTCTGCTCGGCATATCGCTGCGTCTGCGTGATTTTCCGTGACTTTTCGAGACGAACATGTAACGCGTTTGATATGCTGAGAACGGAAGTTCAGGTGGACAATCAAATCGAATCCAAAGCTGGGAGCAGCCGATGCTACGTACATGTTTTCAAACATGCTTTGACGACGACTGCGCCTTATCAATAACACAAGCAGGAACGACAGCTTTTTCGGGTCCCCGGTTCCAAAGAACCTGTTTGCTGAATTTGGTCATTTGAGCAAATGGCTTTTTTCCAAAGTGTGTATCCAACGAATCGCGATTCACATTTATCGGTAACCGAGAAGCAGTTGCCAGATTCAAAAATGTTGCTCACCGCTGCTCTCACACGTAGCCTTCGTCTTGAAATCATACGAAGGTGCGCTTGATTTGCTGACCCACCCGTCCGGTGTGTAGTCGCAGCTACTTCCTGACCACCAATTATTACTTCCCGGGTACAAATTAGCATTTTGACCGCACACAATTAGCTTCCGCCCCCAAAGCTCAAAGTGTAGTTTAACACCAAGAAAATGTGCATTCCTTCAACTGCCAGATCGAACTTTGATCCAGGTGCCAAAATGCACACTCGTATGAACACATTATAAGTGCGAGGATTAAGCCTTTTGTTCACATGAACGGGGTTGGGGGGGTGAATAAAGAGATGCCTATACAAGGCGAAGGAGGTGCGGCACAAACGCCGACGGTGATGGAGCGGGAGCGAATTGAACGCATGATTTTGTTCACATACTTGATGCAGGCATGGAGCACTCGAATCACTTGTGGGAAAAAAAAAACATCGCAGGGGCACGTCTTCTTATTTTCCCAGAAACAAATTAATTGAGCGGAAAAAAAAAACCCCAAGCGCTTTTCAACAGTGACAATATATTCCACACGCCGTTGAGGATTCGAGGAAAGATATTAATTCACTTGCAGAAATCCGCCTTCATAAATTCAGGTTGAAGGAGGGCCGTCCGTGTTCAACCTCAGCTCGCCTTCAACACGAATGACTAAATCTATGAATCACTTCATGCTTGGACACAGAACAGACCACATGGCCGAGCGCTAATGCACAATTGTGATTGTTGCCCTGAGTAATCTTAGTTGATGCTGCGCAAAGGGGGGAAAAAAATTGCTTATATACACTAAGCGGTTTATACGTACTCTTGGACTTCCAGGCTGGAGTATCAATAGCTTTGAATGTGGGTCACTTCATCTCGAGTACAGAATTATTTCTTGAGATATGGTTTTTCTTTTCTTCTCTCATCGCCCTTTGTTGAAGCTACTTCTTCAAATGAGGACGAAGCCAAAGAAAAATAAAAGCGCACGCTTTGAACCGGGCAACTGAGGTCTTGCGTTGTCTGTGTGACTGACGGTGCTTGGAATTCATAAACGCCACCCAAAAAATTGGGCCGAACAATTTTGAAAATGTAATGATGATTGTTTCTCAAAATTGCGCTCACAATTTGAAGCGATTTTGTTTTGCGGCCCCAAAGTAGGCAAGGCAGCTTTATTTATATACGGTAGCATATTTCTTACACAAGCTAGCTCAACGTGCTTCACACAGTTGAAAATACAAAATTCAAAGACATTTGCAGACAAAAGAATTTACGATATCTGAAAGCAAAGAGGGATGAAGAATTTCAGACATTTAAAAGTAAAGAAAGAAGTAGATTTTTAAATTTTATGACTAAAAGACCACAAGTCTGGTTTTTGAAGACTTGATTAGACCAAGTGACAACTTGTTTAAAATTCATTGTTGACTCTGCTTGATTTGCTTAATTTTTACAAGAGTCACTTGGGACTTGCACATATTTGACTTATTCTCATCTCGGTCGTTCACTGGTCTGCGGTCCATCGCAATGCACATATAGACAAACAACAGTTCACATTCACACAAATTGACAATACGCTGTCTTGAGTCAACCTGAGATGCACGTTTTGGGATTTGGGAGAAAGTGGGCTGGCGGGCGCGATACATTTGGCCCATATTCCTATTGAATAAACATGACAAAAATCCTCCTCCATGTTTTTTTTTTTTTTTTTTGGAGGTTAAGTATCACGCAGACCGAAACTTCTTGCCGAGTTTCCGCCACTTTATTTGCCGGTTATCTGATATTCTGTTGACACTCCAGAGATTGGCGACTCGGGCGAAGGCGGCAGAGGAGGAGGGACGCCATCAAGGTGAACGTGGAGCGGGCGCCTCGGTTATCAGTGTGTTCACGCGGCTCTCGCCGGAGTCAGACGGTGTGAAATTGCAGGAAAGCCAACGCCGAGCTCGGACCCAGGGAGCGTGTTTGGAGAATGAAGGTGAGTTTGTTTCAATCGGACCGTGTCTGCCTCCGCCGCATGTTGGTCGGCACTTCCTGACTCTCATCGATCTGGCAAAACTCGCTCTTGTCGATTTGAGTTTTTACATTGGCAGTTGAGTCGTTATCGAGTACAGTACTTTGCTACTGAGTAACTTGTTACCGGCATAATTGGCAACAGCAGCAATTCACCAGATCCACGTCTGTTTGACCCCTTTCTCACCTCGCTTACGCCGCTTTATGTAATCTTATAAACATGCATAGCCATAAAACACACACACACACACACATACATGCAAGAGTGGGACATCATTCTCACACTGAATGTGTGTGTGTGTGTGTGTGTGTGTGTGTGTGTGTGTGTGTGTGTGTGTGTGTGTGTGTGTGTGTGTGTGTGTGTGTGTGTGTAAAACAGGAAGCGTGCAGTGAGGCTGAACAGGAAACTGCGAGGCTCCATTCCTCAGGTCCCTGCACAAGAAGCAGCTGTAATTGGCTTACACACATTCCTGTCAGGATTAGCCCCGGGTCCCATATTTGTTTATTAAAAAAATAAAGTGTTCAAACATTGGCTTTGGGACCTGAATTACATCCTTGGCAAGTGTCAAAACAGGAGAGTCAATATTTTTGAATGCAAGTATTATCCGATTTCATCTTGAACAAGTTCTAGATAGTTTATTTTATTTGTTTTGATAAGCAGATTTCACTTACTACGGGGTAATTGGGAGGAAAAAGTATAAATGCAGCGCATTTCTGCCACTGCCATCGAGAACTAAAACCGAGTTCAAGGTCAAGCAAAAACCACAACCGGTGAGGGAAAAGCCCGACACAGACGTCGAATGATCAAAAGTGTTTCTTATGGTATGTCCAGCGTGTAATGCCGCAACGCGCGGTTCCAGTCCTGGAAGTCCGCTATCCTGCGTGTTTTCCATCTCTCCCTGTTGCAACACACTTGATTCAAACGAACAGTTTCAAGATCCGACTTCCGTAGAGCTTGCTGATGATCTGATCATTTGAATCAGGTGTGTTGCAACAGGGAGAGATGGGAAACATGTAGGTTAGCGGCCTTCCAGGACCGGAATCGCCCACCGCGGGTGTCATGGCTGCCTCAATTTCCTGGCGCTGAAATGACGTCACTTCTTTTTAGTTCTCCCCTCAAAGGACGTTTGGTAGGAAAGCGTCTTGAAAATGTTCTCAATGGACAACCACCGAGGGGACTATTTATCCGGCGGAGGAGTCACCTGCCGGCACGTCAGCGCCTCGCTGTCCAATCCTGGCGCGCCTCCTCCGCTTGTGTGCGTGCGTGCGTCTTTTTTGGACTTCCCTCCTGCCTGTGCTGTCTCCGCACGCCCCGCGCGCGCTCACGCTCGCTACTTACTCGCCGCCTGCCTCCGAACGCGCGGCTCACAGATTCGGCGAAAGGCGCCCGCCCAGCCTCCTCATCCTCCTCATCCTTCTCGGGACCGCGCCAGCGGACTTGGACCGCGGCCCCCTGCCGAAGCCGGCTTGCCTCGTTTTGGATTGTCGCTCCCGTGCCATTTGTGTGCGCAATAGCCGATGTCTGCAAGGTAAGTGGATGGACTCAGGAAAAGTTACGTGATGTGCAATGAAGTTGCGGGGGGAAAAAATGGCAGACGATGCTTGATGCTGTTGTTTTGTAAAAGTTTGGCAAACTCGTGGTGTCAGCCCTTTACCCAATAGCCTATTTTATTATTATTCGATCGGAAAGAGATAAAATATAAGAACAAGGAGAAAAGCGACAAGCTTCCTTACATGGCAAATCGTTCCATAGATTTGCAATCTTGTTTGTTTGTGATGTCCGTACATGGCCACGCGCTTGTCGCGGGAATTGATCGCTCCTTTTCCTCGCAAGTGGCCCTGGGCTTGTTTTACCTTGTAGCATGGTGTGTGGTGATGAGGATGAGGATGATGACGAAGAGCAGAAGCAATGGCATCCGTGTGTGTGTGTGAGTGTGTGTGTGTCGGTGTGTATCCCGGTGCAAATATTTCCCCCTGACAACAATTGCCGCAGTTATTCACCAGTTGGGGGCTTTGACATCAAGCGTTTTATACACACACACACACACACACACACACACACACACACACCTCCCAAATCGTCATTTAGAGTACTGCTTAAAATCTAAAAATAAATAAACAAAATGGCACCACCATCATGACCAAAATACTGTTGTGTAGTCAGTTGAAGTGTTTAGTGCAACTTTAAGCGCGGCTTAGACATTAACGCCGATTTTACATTTATGAAAAATATATATAACGTACTTACACAATGAATGAATTGCATTTTAAAACTGTACACAGTTCAGACCCCAAATTTTGGAAAAACAAAAAAATGCAACTGTATTATACCTCATTTTATTAATGTGAGTGGAGTGTGTGTGTGTGTCTGTGCGCACGCGTGCGTGTGTGTCTCTGTTCTGTTGGAGGTGGTGCAGGAATGTGTTTATTTGGACCTTCCCGCTGCAGACTCGGCTACGAAGGACAAGAAGGCAAACTGTTCCGGGCTTGATAGATGCGTCTTGTCGCACTTAGCGACACTTGGGCATTGCTCCTCGTTTTGACATTCCCCCTCCAAATGCAAGCTTAATGGCGTGGTGGGGCCGATAGGGGACGGGGGGGGGCTAAATAGTGGTCCGCTTACTGGACATGAGAGGAATCGCCACCACGGCACACCGCCAAACCAATATGTCACAAAAGTAAACACGCTTCGACACTTGAACATTGTTCCTGCATTCCTGGTGCTGGTGGAAGCTGCTTTGAATTGTTTTGCCGGTCAGTTGACATCGCTAGCATAGCTGGATGAAGAAAGGTGCTATTTCATTTTCGCTGCAGTTGGAGATTCCGTGATATCGAGCACCGACTTGTCCACTTTGCTGCCACATGGAAATGGCCCCGCTTGCTGCCACGTGTGAGTTTTTGGTATTTAATTGGGGTTGCTACAGGCTGAGGACCTGCTAACATTGCCTGTTTATTGAGCAATCGCTCAGCATTTTACTGCGCACACAAGGCAATTTATTGGTTTAAGAAATGTGTTTGTATTAGGCAAACAATATTGTGCTTTTTTTTTTCGCCCTCCCATTTGGACACAGTTCTTCCTGTATTTTTGTAAAAAAATGTCTGCGACATGCTTTTGTCAAAAAACCCAGAGAATCAAGAATTACAGTAGTAGTAGCATCTTTGAATTACAGTAGCGTTAGCATCTTTGACACACTTCTCCTGTCTTATGCTAGTGAGCATCTTGACACTCATGCCCACATACTGCTGGTGTGGGCGGTTACAAAAAAAAAGAAAAGCATGATTATTTTCACTCTTGGTTGCAGCACTTCATACGCTACTGTACACTGTGTGTATGTGGCGCATAGTCACCTTCCCAAACAAGCTCTCCTCTGTTCCCCGGCCGAAATGCGCCGCTTACCAAAAGCTAATTTGGGCCTTCCAACTAAACTCAATGCAGCTCTGCTTACCTTTTGACTTTGACATGATTCGCAAGTGGGTGATACGGTGCAGCAAACGCATTTTGGCGGTGATGTCACATGTCGCCATCGCTTCAGTTGCTTTCTTCAGCTGCTGTGCGTCCCAACCAGCATCAAGGATTAGCCCCCTCATCAAGGCCACGCGGCCACCGCCTGGCACCACTCGAGCACTTTTCTCGTCTAGAGCTGCAGGAGCCGCTGATTGCTATTTTACAGGAGTCAGCTGGTCCGACAGACGGGCTGACATCCCCCATTGGGTTTCATTAGAGCTGGTCTTGATGTTGAAGCCCGCCTAATCCACTTTCGCCGACCGCAATGGAGCGAGCCGCGGCGACTATCTTTAGACCACGCACAAGCGCAGACCTTTGGCTTCCATCATTAAAACAATGGCATGAAAATCTCCAGTCAATGTCTTCAGTGAGAGAGGTCGACCAACGTCTGCTGATCCACGCTAATGACGACCTTTAGCCCGGGTAGAGATGTGTCGCTCTCTTTTATTTGATTTCATACAGCAGGAACGCGAAAACTTTTGACGCCATCGTGAACCTCCGCTATTTGCAGGAAATCAAGACTCAGCCGTGCCACAAGAAGTGAAACGTTTGTTAATTGCCAATAGAGGCCATAAGATGATGGCAAAGCAGTACCGATGTCGAAATGAAACTCCTCAACTCACTTTAAAATACTTTCTTCTCACCAGGGTGTCTCCAGATGGCGCCAAAACACTGTTTACAGTTGGACAGGGTTATTGCTTGACCTAACGTAGCTCTTTTGCTCACGTCAACATAGTTCCTTGCCACCTAGCGGGGTTGCATTTTCCCTCAATGCAGCTCTGCTTACCTTTTGGCTTAGACATGACAGGCTTTCAGACAGCGTGGCGCGGGAATTGCTGTGCAGGTGGGGGGGGGGGGTGTATTATTTGCTGACCAGTGATTTCACTATTCGGCTCATTTACATCACACCACTCCCACACGCTGTCACAATCGGGCAAAATTCTAAATGTCTCGCTCTCTGACACATTTTCAGAAATGAGGAACTCACTCAAGATATACGTAGTTACTTCCCACTTGATGGGGGGGGCAGCCCCTCCAGAGACACAATTATCTGCATACAAGCAAATTGAAAAGTTCAATTCTTCATCGTGTGGGTCCTCGATGGTCATTAATTTCGATACAGCACAGATGGTTCTCTCATAATCCTCCGAATAGCTCACACAATTATCGGATTGTTAACATTGTAAAAAAAAGTGTCGTCACATGCTACAGTATATTACCAAAGAAACTTTTTTTTCCTTTTTTTTTTTAATTGCAGACTAATCATGCGTGCCACGCTGACGCTGACGGTGTTTGACCTTTATCAAGCTGTCACACGCACGGCGGCAATAAGGCGCTCACTTTAGGGCCGTTAGCGGTGCCACTCCATGTTTGTCTTGAGATATCGTGTATGTTCGGCACACAGCGGTTGCACGATAATACGAGCGCGCGTGTGCACACGCTGTAGTGCAAAGATCACGGCACGGGCAAGGACAAGGAAGGGTGAATCAAGAAGTTAAAAAAAAAAAAAAACAAACATGTCCGCAACCCACTTGCTCAAATGACGTCCGATTCTCGACATGTAAGAGATGTCCGATTGCCTAATTGATCCAAGATTGCCACTAAACTTCCATTTTGTTTCCCAAACCCCCAAAATGTTTCCGTTGACATGACACGAGGACATTTGGAACAAACAACAGAAAAAAAACCCATCGAGGCGCGCACACTGTTTGATAGGTGGAGGAGTTGAGAGACAGCCTGCAGGGCCGCCACTCACCCCCCACATTTCCATACAAACGCTCCGCGAGCTGCACGCTTGACAAAGCTTCAAACAGTTTTTCTTTGAGCGCCCTCCACCTTTTTTTTTTCCTTCCCTGTCATCTTTTTTCTGCTTCCCTCGCTCTGGAAATTCTGATTCATGTCTAATATGCCGACTGCTCTCTTGGGCGTGCTCTGTCTGCACCTCGTAAATAACAAGGCGGCCTCCATTTGTCAATAAGAGTCTGTCGGCGAGGGATCAATTAAGGTGATGGGCGCATCCACAACTATGTTGATGTCTTATTTATGATTAAATAATGTGGTATTGATCATATTAGACGTTGATTTGTAAACACTGCCACACCCCCTTACAGCATAATGGTGAATTAAATTAGCACTAGACTTTCTTTTTTGTTGTTTTTGTTTTTCGTTTAGAAATTACTGCAGCGCCTCAAATTAGTTCGCCGAGCCTGTTTCTGTGACATTGATAAGCGGACCGATGCCACCGCTCCTCACATGTGACAATGTGTTCATCATGTGTGTCCAAGCACCAGATGGTGAAAGGAACACGCACCTTGGCTTCATAAAGTGCGAAAAACCGAGAAATCAAGTGGTGACCGCCATGATCGTCCGTCCTCCGCCGTTGCCGTCTTTTAATCTTGGCTTTCCCCGCCCGTGACAGCCGAACGCTTTCTCAAGAGGTCGCGTAAGGCGGCGCAAATGCCCGCAAACGCGAGTTGACGACTAGCGCTGCGAAAAACAAGACAGATGGAAGGAGCTCACGGCGGAGAATCATAAAAAGAGAAGGCAGTAACACAAAATAAATCTGTTCTTAACGTTAGCGCCGATGCCACTCTTTGGGTTTTATGTTCCGCTTAATAGAATTAGCCCAAAGGCAAAACATTCTGGACCATGAACAAGTCACACCAGTTGAAAATGCGGTATCCGGAATCTCCTACTTTTCTTTTCTGGTGCTGCATCATTTGTACCTCGGATTGTCCATCAGGATGATGTGGCGGCCACATCATGAAGTCAGCAATCATCTCTGAATAGAGCAAAAACGATCACTCCTTAGCTTTGCCGTTGTCGTCGATATAAAACTGATGATTCCCTTTTGCTAATTTCCTACTCATTTTAATCATTCGACATCCTTGATGAGGCCGGTGACTTGGCAGCGTTTTCCATAAACAGCCTCCGTGAACTGGAGCAGAGCAATTTGTCACTCGCGGCCACCGGGCTCCGTCACTTTTAACCGCATCGACATTTCTTGTGCTTCCCTCGTTTGACATTGCGTATTTCATCATAATTGCATCCGGGGGGGGGGGGACTCACAGAAGCTGGCGATAAAACAATATAGAAGCGGCATTTGGTTCCAGTTAAGTCACCGGGAGACTTCATAAATCACAATTTACAAGTGTTCTAAACAAGCCATTTGATAAAGGACCGGTGAATAGCTAATCGGGTTGTTGGCTGAATCCCACTAATTGATGCTGCACCCAAATTAACGTTTTTTGTTGTTGTTGTTTTTTTCCCCAATTGAAAGTAGTTCCATTGGTCAAGTTAGACTCTACTTTGGTCAAATGTTGTCCTGGAACACTGAATCTGCCTTTCCACGTCCTCCCAAATTCAAGGTTCCGCAGTGGCCCTGAATGCAACGCTTTCTTGAGCTATCTCCACAAAATATTTTATCATCATGCGCATGACACAAGCCTGCGCGCGTGAGTGTGTGTGTGTGGGGGGGGGACAGGGAGAGAGAGAAACTTTTCCAGAGAAGCAATCTGCCTCCAGTCACGGAGGATACCGTCTGACATGCACGCACGCACGCCGCAGCCTCTATTAAGGCGACCGCAGGTTACGCCGCATCATGACGTCTGTCAGGGGGATGTTAAACTCTGTGTGTGTTGAGTCATCGCTCGTATAAACATGACCACGGTTGTCGCGGCCCTCAGACGATCTCATTTAAACCTCGAGGTGTTATTGATGCAGGAAGGCTTTTGTTCCAATTTGGCCCGATTTATTTGATATGCGTGCACCTCCGTTTAACACGAGGTGACAGGCTACGGATTTTGGGAAGTAATCAGCATTTTTCAATTGAACATCTTCAATTTTTTTTTTTCGTTTTTTGAGGCAGGAATCGTATTGATTTATGACATCGTGGAGACGTCCCCACAGCGCCTTTCCTTTACGATGGATTTGGGAACTTTGGCATTCTGGCTGTGCGATGAGCGATGGGAAGTAGTTTGCGCGCCTCGCGGCTGCCGCTTGCGCAGGTGTTGAGATTTCGGGCCTAATTGCCTCGCGACACGACTGCTTCACTACAGGTGGCTGCAAAGAGTTTGCGATGTGTCTGGAAATTTTGCACCTGCGCTCCTTTTTGGGGAGGACACCATCACAGATCGCAGATAAAGTGCCACCTGAAAAGTTAAATGAATTTTGGGCACAAAGCACAATGAGACCCCAAGTATCACAGTTCAATATTTTCCACATAGGCATGGCCTCTGATATTAGATTCTGACTGTATGATAACCGTGAACAAAAATGGAATTAAAATTATAGCTCAAAAACTGTTTTTTTGTTTTATTTTTTTAATTATTGAGTGTGTTTTTTCCTACTGAACACAATTTACAAAGTATTTTATTTTTATACAAAATATAGAATATGTGTTACATGAAGAGAGGAAAAAATGTAGCATGTTAAATTAAAGTAAATAATTAAAAAAATCATTAATCCACATACCAAAAAGGCACCCGTTTAAATATGCTGGAGTTGGCGAGTTTGCTCTCTATCGTCTCTCTTCCCCTTCCCTCCCTCCCTTTGTGATGTGTGGAACTGCTCACCCCTCCCCTCTGTGCTCAACCACGAAGGAAAAAATTAGTTTTGCAATAGTTTGGAGAAACTATTGTATGGCATAATTATGAGCTGTACTGCGTGCTAACGAGAACCTCTGGCTCGCATCGTTCTCCAAAGGGGAAAAATGGATGGTCTTCAACCTGTTTATTGCTTGCAGACAGTTGAAGTTTGCTGTAAAAGAGACACAAAACAAAGGAGAATTAGACATTGCATATTTAAACACCGAAACCATATCATCTAATGAATGGCCATTAGCTTACCGCTAATAATGTGAAACACCATAGTCAGGCTAACAGAAATTAGCATAGACGTTATGGTAGTTCTAAACTGCTAACACCCACTCAGCTGAAGGGTTATAATTTCAGGGGGCTAAAAAAACAACAAAAAAACCCCAAAAGATTGCTTAAAAATCCTCGGAACGGCTGCGGTTCACTGTGCAGCAAAGTAACATCTCTCGGTTTTAGTGTAGCCATCACATGTCAGTTCGTCTCTTTGCCTGACATTGATTGACATAGTGGAGCAATCGTACAACTTGTAGCAGTCACAACGAGAACAAGAGTGAAGACCCTGAACTCTGTTGAGGAAAATGAATGAGCGCCACATCGCCCGCGGGTCCAAGGAAATGAAATGTCTGCTGACATTTACATGCAAGTGTGCGCCACGGCGGCCATACATAAAGAGTACTTTAAGCGAACTGCTCCACTCCACGGTGGCGAATCGGTCACTGTCGAGCGCAGAAGTTCTCGGTTGGCGTTTGATTGCAGCAACAATTACAATTAAGAATTCAGGATCTTGTCATTTTTTCGTGACTGAGCTTGCTGGCCTTTTGCAAAAGGGTATTTTGTGGCGTGCATGGAGGAGCAAAACATTTTGTTGACATCGATGGAAATAGACACTTGTTGTGTTGCGCTAACAGTTAGCATCAAGGCTAATGTTACCGAATTGTGTGCAATCTTTCTGCCTGTTCTTCCTCTTATTATTATTAGTGCATTTTTGTAATTCTTTATTATTGTTCTGATTGATTGTCATTTTATTTGTAATTTAAGATGACGCTTCTCCATTAGCGAAGTGGTCCAGCACACAGCCTGGTTTTGGTGGTTACACAAGACACAGACTCGAGCATGAAGTCTTGGCACGCCTCTGTACTCAAATTTTTTTGGCAGGGTTATGTTGGCATCAAAACGCGTACGTGTTTATTGGCTCACTCTCCGCTGTCTTTTCTCCGAAATGTTACCGCAGCCCAAGCTGGACATATTTATGGCATCTACAGACAATACACTGGAGATCTCTTCATCAATATTTGAGTCCGCCAAGTCATGTAAACATGATAGCACAATGGCAGTAGCTCGATTTATGAAGCCTGGATCCAAATAGCAAAGCCTGCGGCACATAGGAAAGCTTCAGTATGCTTGTCCTGCTGTCTCTTACTGGACCAGGATGAAGGAACTATTCTTGCTCTTGGTCGAACTGAAGTTTCAATCAGTGCATCGCTAAATTGATATTGTCATTGGTAGCGGGGACAGCAGCTCAAGCAGGGATGGCCCTTGCCTGTCTCTGGCCTCCTCTACTTCCACTGGGTTGATACCGAAAAATTCCCAAGCAATGGACATATTATAGTCCTGCCAGTGTGTTCTAGAACTGCCCCGAGGTCTGATCCTGCTTGAACATAAAATCCATTCCAGGCAGCATCCAAAATAGTCGCCCGAGTGTATCTCGATCTGGAGAAGCTCCTCACCCATTCTTCAAGCGTGATCCCGGACACCTGGCCGATGGTTTCCAGACTTGTATCCGTGTCCCTTCTGTCACTACCCAAAGCTCATGACCAACGTCGATCGAACGTTGTAAAAAAGACCCTGAGAGACAAGAACTACTCCAAACAAGGTTGCGATTCATCCTAAATTGCCTGAGAACCATCACCCCCATGACCATGTCTTCCGCAAACGCCAAAGATGTGATTCCATGGGAACGGGCTCACACTTGGCCTTGGGTGTGGTTAGAAATTATGTCCGTCCCGATAACGAACAGGGCAGCGCGTCGCTCACACGGCGGGGATCTGGGTTGACACGTGGCAGTATCGGTGGGGTCCGTCGTCCACTGCTAGTGAAATATTGTAATTAATTCAAGCGTTTTTTAGATGTCTTTGTATTCCCAAACTGACCAAAAAAAAGAAAATATACTTCATAAGGAAAATGTGCGAGACAGATTTAGGAGCAGCATCGATTTAAAAGTACAGTCAAAACATTTATCATGAAAGAAACCCAGCAGGAACAATTCAACAAAGGAAGAGGGATTTTGATAGCGATGCAAACTTTTATCATCTGCTTATTCAGTCTTACCTTTTTTTCTGTACAAACCAAAACATGATGCTGGATTTGCAAGAGTCCCTCTTTCGTTTGTTATTTTAACTACCTAACGACTTGTCTCGATGAGTCCCTTAAGCCCTCAAACCCTCAAAAAGCAGATTGGATCATATTAGTTTCGCGTTTGTTTCTTCCCCTTCCTTAATCCCATCACATCACAGTTGTGCGTTTAATCCCGTTGAGAACCACCGGCAAAAACGGGAGTAACCATGTGACGTGCGTTGCGCTCTCGCTTTGTTATTCCTGCATTTGATATGAGAACAGAAGGTGACCTCACGAGCCAACAAACAGATCCACTTCCCCGCAGGGTCAACGGAGGCGAGGCCTTTTCCTTGTTTGCCCGCTCGCTGTACCTTTTTAATAGCGGCAAATATGAACGCTTGCTTTCCATAGATCATAATCAGGATGTGGCGGAGGTTATTTACACTGTCCACAAGCCACTGTTTGGCTTCCTTTTTAAAATCCCGCCCAGCTCTTTATCCGATTCTTCGTTAAGCTCCACATATTGGACGTTGGGTGTGTGCATATTGGGCCCCGGGATATTTAGCAGAACTTTGCCTACGTTAATCTTTCTAAAGTCATCACGTCGGTCAAACCAAAAGTTACGTTTTGAAGCATCACAGCCTTCACTCCTCACATCCCATCTATCTCTCTCTTTTGATCAAAATTGCCATAGTTGCCGTTGAAGCCTGCGCGACGGTCAGGAGGAATTTTGGAGCAGTCCTCATTGCTTCTTCTTCTGAAGCCTTTCACTTCTGTCTTTTAAAGTGGGAGATCATAGCAGATAACCAGGTTGTCGATGAAGTCGTCTTCTCAAGGCGATGCGGAAATCTAAAGAAAAGGTCTGTAGACAGTTAGCTCGAGCAGACGTCGGCAACCCAAAATGTTGAGTCATATTGGACCAAAAAAAAACCCCAAAAACAAAAAACAAATATGTCTGGAGCCGCAAAAAATTAAGAGCCTTCTATAAGCCTCACAATGAAGGCAACACACGCTGTATGTATCTATATTAGCTATACTAGCCCACTAACTGACTAAGTTGGCTACAAAGACACGAGTCATCATAATTTAATGTTTTTTTTCCCTGCTTTTTTGACCGAAGATCTACTTTTCGATCAACCAACCTGCCACGATCGACACGTTACCGCCAGAACGGCCCCTAAGATGAACGAAACAGAAAAGTAAAGTAGACCCACGAGTTTGTGAAAATCACTGCCTACCCTCGTCGAGACCTGACGCGGAGGCATGGGACGCATTTTTTGCGGCACGTTTGCTATCGTAGCTCACGTGTACCGTTTAAAAATGCTTCTCTCGGCCCTCCAGATTCCCGTTCTTTGCCAGTACCCTTCGGTGAATTGTACATGAAATGCCTTAAAATGTTTTTTTTTTAACAACAGCCACCTGCCTGGCATCCCGTCCTGCTCATCGAAACGTGTGTCGTAGGCTATGATGCAAATCTTTGTTGACAGAAATGTTGAAATGGAATATTTATTCCACACATTTTTACAGCATTGGAAAACGTTGAGAATGTTTCTGTCATGTTTGTCCTCCTACAGAAACCATATTAAAATATATTTCCGTCTCCCATCTTTTTCCATTTTCAATTTTTTTAAAAGCTCCAGGGAGCCACTAGGGCATGCGGCTCTCGGGCCACGGGTTGCCGACCCCCGAGCTACAACGTCGCCTGGGTGAAGGTATTCCGCCTGATGATTTTTTTAAATGCTTTCGGAATGATTAGGTTTGTCATCAGACCTGCTGACAGAAAAACGATCCGTTAAATACTCGTTTATTGCACCTGTCAAAAATTTTTCCGTGTGAGTGGAGCATCTTTTTGGGAGAATGAGCAAGTATGATGGTGCAAGGGTGGCGAAAGTGACAAGTTGACATTGTAAATCGCGTTAAACAAAGTTCCTGAGCTGCCAACCTTGAGGGGGTATGAACCAAAACAGGAGCTTTCTCGAAAACAAATGACCATTTGTCTCTTTGCCCGACACACACAAAAACACCTTTGAAGAATGAAGCCTGCTGGGAGCGAGTGTGTTCTAATCGAGTTATTCAATCAGAACAAAGTGTGTGGACGGATGTTTCAGACACAGCTGTTTGTTTGGAGTCCCCTGACCTCCAGAGAAGAATTGCTCTCTCAAGCAGCGTCATACCTCAGCATCACCTCAACCGGAAGCCATTTTGTTGTTGTTGTTGTTACTCTTTTCATTTTCTTGGCAAAATGGCAGCCATCTCCGTTATAGAAAGGTAAACATTTGCCGTCGGGTTATGTAACTTTGTTATCATAGCGTCCTCGTTTTAGCGGCGACAATTCAAACCCTAATATAATCACGCTCGGCCAAAAACGCTGCTCGCTCGTTGTTTGTTATATAATCAAGAAAGAGGAGCAGCTGCAATTATGTCACATTGTCGTGCGACTCGCCGGAGCCCGAATGCCGTTTTTGATTTACGGCGAGTGTTACTCGGGCATTCTTTGGAGGTCTGCGTGTCTTACCGACTAGCAGGCCCGGAATATTTTTTTCGTACGTTTCCCGACACGCCGGCGGGCCGCGGTTTCTTTATTTGGCTCAAACGCCAACGCTCGTTTGCACTTGTCCTCTATTTTCCCCCCGATTGATGGAGTGAGACACAAATCCTCCTTTCACCTTGATTCGCTTTCAATCCCCTTTAGGAAAAGACAAAAAGAGCAACAAAATTCCCTGTGGAGGTTAGTCGCCTTTTGCGTTTCCTGCGCCCATTCGTCAGCGAGCACCGGCGACCTGACGCGGCCCACGCTAACTCTCGGCTCATCCGAACAGCCGGGTGCGTTGCTCTCTGCTCCCGCCTCATCCATCAGAGCGACACGTGAAGATAATTGCCAAGAAATCCGGAGGCATGCCGCTCCTGATTGGCCGGTTACACAGATTTCTGAAGATTTCTGAAGAATTTGGACAATCGTACCAAACGACTGGCGACCTGGCGGGCCTGGCGGATTCATCGGATGATATTGTGGGAGGAGGGGGGGGGGGTATTTAAACACATTTCAACAAAAGACAATGACAGTCAAAAATCCCTCCCACCCGAAAAAATCTGCCCAAAAAAATCAGGCAATTTTTGCCCAATGAATTCTGTTTTTGTTAGTTGTTCAAATGTTTTGCCTCTAATTGATATCTTTATTGAAAGTGACCAAAAAATATATATTTTCTTGTTTGTTTTTTTGGTTTTTTTCCAATTACTTGGCCAGTTATCTGCATTTTACTCTGCCAAATATCGCAATCTGCATCGGCCTCCCAAAAATATACAAGACGATCACTTTTTGTGCTCTGTCAAAAAATGTGGTAAAGTGACTCCAAAGCTCTGACTGACAAGAAATCGGTGGGAGGAAACATGATGAAGTGAAAAATGTTGACTGAGAGACTGTCTATCATCTTTTTGTGTTGGGCGGGGTACAGAGTTTAGCCTGGGTTGTTAGTGGAAGAGTACAAAGCCTCTTCACCGCACGTCCACTTTATGAAACTGTTCTGGGGTCATAGTTTGCACTCACTGAGATGGCAACGGCGGATCAGGATTGAGTGAAATGTTTGTTGAAAACATTCCCAGTGTTGTATTGCACTGAAGAATCCTGAGTAGCGTTCGATTTCCCGTAGATGACCATCATGTTGGACTTTTTTAGCCGGCAAACGAGTCGAGAGTGGATTATGGGAGCCTCTATTATGCTGCAAGAAGATTGCCTCAATTACTTCAAGGGGCCATTTCGCACCATCAACCGAAATTCTAAAAGGTCATTTAATCAATGAATAGATTGGTTTGCCCATCCTTACTTTGCAGCCCCTTTAATTACTTCTTAGTTTTACCTCAAATGCTCCCATGTCGAATCATAAAATCCCATCTTTTTGTGGCAACAAAAAGCGGGAAAGGCAAAGGGGGTCATGATGTAACATTTGCCAGCGTAAAACACGCCCTAAAATAGAAACCGGGGAAGCGCGATTGCGATCTGTGACGCTTGGCTGAGTTTACAGCCCGACGGTGATCTGTGGACACGGGAGATGAAGAGGTTTGCAGATGCGTGCCAATCTCCAAAAGAGGTTTTGTGTTCTGACGACGTGCCGGGAATTCAGAAGCTGCCAGAATCTGTCTGAGAGCACGCTGTCCGTCAAAACACAGCAGAGTATTTCTGTAATGGAATACTCTGGTCACGCCTGAGTTGTTGGTCAGTCTGTCAGTTGGTTGTGTGACTTGCCCCAAGCACGAAGCCACGCAAGTGGTTTCCGTTACCGAGGTTGCGGTGGCAGCATCTGAAGCAGGGAAACCCAGACGTCGTCCTCCAGCCATCACTCCATTGACCTTCTCTGGGTTTTGATGGGCTTTTCCAGGCTAGTCTGGAGATACAGGGCCCTATTTTCGTGCACAGGCATTTGCGCCGTTGTGGGTGTGAACACAGCCAACTTCATTCCCTACCTATGGAAGCAGCAAAACTATTACAATGATTTAAAGCAGGGGTGTCCAAGTCAGGTCCTCAAGATCCCCCATTCAGCCTGCACTTGGATCAAATCCATCAAGAAGAGCATTCCACGACCTGCGCCACAACTCTGACCTGCTTTTAGCTGGTCTCGAGATGAGTCTACTGTCTGCCACCAAATTGTCACGTGCGCCAGGAGTGTCCCTGGAAGGTCCAGCATGGTGCAGTGGGGGTGTGCCAAATTCCCAAACACAGCAAAGAAGGCATCGAAAATCCAGATACTCCAATTTTCCACAGTCTCTCCAGCGGGTCCTGGGTCAATCCTGGGGTCTCCTCCCAATGGGATGTCCCTAGAATACCTCACCAGGGAGGCATACAGACTGCATTCTTAACGAGATGCCCGAGCCACCTCATCTATATGAAACAGATGGATGGGTGGTGCATATACCTCCTTTAAAAATCCAAAGTGAAGCGTGTGTGAAGCTGCAGGGCATCACTCACATTTATAATGGACGACGAGGGAGATTCTTTCCTGTCAGATGGAGTTATCATTTCCCGCAAACCCGAACATGGCATTTTAGAAGGACATGGTGGAGTTTTTTTGTTTGGTTGTTTCTTTTTTAATGTGCATTTTTGTAATTTAAATGATTTCTTTTTAGTCACATGGGGAAAAAAATGTGGATTGACCGGCATTAGCTGTGTCAAATCCATTTCCCGACCGCACAGCCACAATGGGTGTCATGAATCATTCATTGGCAGCTGTCACTCGTCGCTCGCCGCAGAATTAAGACTCCATCCAACGGCTCACACGAGCAGAAGCTTTTCTGTGTTTGTTTTACTCGGAGCAGCGAGCAAATAGGAGCGGCTGAGCGGTGTTTCTAATTAGGCCACACCCGCTGGTGCATGTTGTTGTTGTTGTGGTTTTACTGAGTGAACATTTGACATACTTTGCTCGCCCATCCCGAAATCACGCTCATTTTTTTGTTTGTTTGGGTTTTTTTTGTTTTGTTATTACACCATTTCCCTCTTTTGGAAGCGACGACAATGCAACACAACAATGTGACATGCCGGTTTTGTCTCACTGCCGGTGTCCTATTCCAGTGCACTTGACGTCCCCCTCGAATGAGAAAGGTCAAACTTGAGTGTGACGGCAAAGCAGCAGCATTTTTCGGGAAGAGAAAGGGCGCGTCTGGCCGCGCAGACATTTAAACTACAACTCCATATTGATTTTTCAACTTTATTTATTTCACATCGCCTCCTCTCCAACATGTTTACATCGACTCGAAGTCAGTCGAGTTGGGCAACAGCCAACACTGCCATGAAAACGCTGCTGTGGAAATTAGAATATATGTAGATATTATAATGGTCTTAACTTTTTTTTTTGTCAAATTGAATCAAGAATTATAAGACACTAGGCATGCGGTTTCGAGTCGGGCCAGTTTGCGAGTGAGCAACCGTATCCCGAGCCCCACAAACTGCCAGGTCAGTGAGGAGAGTCCAGCCTTTGTCAAGAAGTGCAAAACTTCTTGTTGACCGGAGACATTTGCAGATTTACTCGTTTGTTACACTTAATGGGGCTCATCGCCGCCCCAGAGAAGCAACTATTTGTCTACCGACCATTAAAAAGTTCATTTTACATCACAGTTCCCCAAAGGAGAGAAGTGGCTGCCATTTATATGCATTTGTGATACTTCAGAGTTGCCTTTATGACCAATTTGACGGATTGAGTTGTTTTTGTCCTTTGTCTTTGTGCCGTTTGTATTTATGACATAGTAGCAAGAACCATTTAGCCCCTTGTTTGTCCTTCCAACAGCTTCGTGTTGGCACGACTGGTGCAATGTTACTACCCAGTAAATCCGTGTTCATTTTCAGTATATTATTTGTTTGCTTCTAAAATATTTTGAGGTTGTCCTTTGCCTGTGCATAGTTTCACATGCAGCTCTATGAACTCTGCCTAGCAACAAGGAGACGGACGCGTAAGTACGAAAGGTTTGGGGCATTCCGAACATCAGTTGATAATGGAAATGCATTATTCGACCGTTTACAGCCAGGTTGTCATCCTCAGTGGTTATATGGATATGTTTTCATATAAAACGGACAGTGACGTGGTTGAGGAAGGGGTTGTCGATTGCAATGCAATTAGAGTTCAATATCGTTCTCTTTGTTGCACTGTAGTTAGTTATTAAAGTGTACAGACCAGACAGTCAGGTTGTTGTGATTGAGTGAAAGTCCTCCAGTGGTGTGTGTGTGTGTGTGTGTGTGTGTGTGTGTGTGTGTGTGTGTGTGTGTGTGTGTGTGTGTGTGTGTGTGTGTGCGTGCGAGTGCGTGTGCGAGTGTGTGTGCGTGTGTCAGTTTCAGCTGTTCATTCACGCCAGCGTGGCTGCAGTAATGGGCAACAGGAGCTCAGCTGTTTGAACCCGTTTTTTTCCCCGACTGAAAAAGTGAAGACTCCAGGTTTGATGCTGTAGAAATTCTACGGGTCCAAAACTTATCCGCCAAAAATCCGCCGTCGTTTGTGCCCCCTGGAAAATTAGGGGAGATAAAAAAAGAGTCCCCAGCACCACTTTCATCAGTCGACACGTTTTGCCCACACTAGCAAATGTGAGCAGATCAGTGCCTCAACATTTGGTTCCTCAACTTCTCTTAACTGAACCTGTAAGGAAACCCTTTGAGCCTAGTGAGACCCGTTTCTGTTCAAGTGCACAAAGCGAGGTCTGTAATGGCATTTTTGGAGGAGTTTATTGCAGAAGGAATTGATCTAACGCCTTTGGGGTGAACGAGAACACAAATTGTGAGCCCCCAGATCTTCTCGCAGGTTTTAGCATCAGTGACATCTGACCGCACAAATGTTCTGGATGAATGGACACAATCTTGCAGAAAGATGAGCAAGCTCAAGATTTTGTTGTGCATGCGTGCGTTTGCGCTGCCCGCTGAAAAGACGCTCTGCAATTTAGGCGAGCATCTTTTTGCCTCAGGCCATCAGTTGTCTGTGTCTACTCTCAGCACAGCTCATCACAGCTGGCTTTTAAACTCAGTCTCTTGTGCGAGTTCTATTAAAGCTACCTGGATCCCCAAACGATATTGATAAACTATTATACTCGCGTTATTGTTTTTTTCCACCCCACAGGAAATAAAGGAACATCTCTTTCAGGGTCAAACTGGCACAACATCGTGAAATGTCACATGTGTAAATAATAAGTTCTAAAACAGAACGGAAAAAAGTTAGTCAGCTAGCTGTCTACAAAGTACTTAGTTACCGAGTTAGTTAGCCATCTGGCTAGCTTGGAACTTTGTTAGTTTGTCTAGTTAGATAGAAAACTAACTAATTGTTGTGTGCTTGGGCGTGAAACTAGTTATGACGGGAGCTAGTCTGTCAGCTAGCTGTTGAGTTAGTTACAGATCTAGTTTGCTAACGGTCGAGTTTGTTAGCTTGGTGGGTAGATGTCTAGATAGTTATCAGTGTCGTGGGCTTGCCAGTTTGCTAGCTAACTGTTAAGTTTGTTTTTTAGTTATGTGGGGCGCATTTGGTAATTCAGTCCATTAGTTAGCTCACCAACTAATTTAAGTTAGCTGGCTGGCTTTGTTAACAACCTAGCTAGCTACATATTCCGCTAGCATACTAGTTACCTAGTTAGCGAGTTCTCATGTACGGTAGGTTTTTGAGCTGTCTCTCAAGCTAGTTAGTATCATATTTATTAATATTTCCAAAAAATAGTGTCAGTGAAAAAAGAAAACGCAAATCACAGATACTGTGTTAGTGCTGTGCTAAATGTTTCTGTGACTGTCAATGAGGCGAATCCAGAATAATGGTCTGGTCTTGGTGGAACTCTGCCATTCAAGTTTTTGGGGGTTCGAATCTTAGGTTTGTGTGTGCACTGCAGTTGTGGACAGGGCTGCGTTTAAGTGTGAACGGAATGTTGCAGTCATCAGGGGACAAGGTGCTTATTTGCGCATGATGACACATTAAGACCGAGAATTAGCTTCCTGTTTGTTCACGACAGCCGCTCTTGTCCTTGAAACCTCTTTATGGCGGTCCTGCTCGTCCCATTTGTTACTTCCGGCGCAGATCACACCTCCGCGCCTCACGCCTCCTCTTAGGCTGTCCACTCACTTTCAGAGCTCCACTACCGGTAATTGTCCTTTTGGACAGCTCGGCTCAGTGTCCTTCACTTTGCCCGTGATGAAAGACATCGGACGTCAAGGCATCAAAAGGGGCCACGATCCCAATCCTAACCCACCCTCGCTCCCTCACTCGGCTGAACGCGATCAGAATCGGGCTGGCACGGTGGGGTCAGCGTGTTACCCCGAGGTTAATGATGGGAAGAGAACGCTGTCGTTTCCGGATGATTTCCATTTCAAACTCCCAGATGTTTGGCACTTTTCCGTATATTTTGAGCGCATTCATCTGACTGCGGCTCAGTCGAGCATTGACACCAAGCATCAAAGCGGTTGCAGACATGATGAGGATACGCATTTGCCAACAAAAAGTGAGTGTGGAGTATCCCGGAGTGTCGGGAACATTCCGGAGATCATTTCACGACGCTTCTGTTGCTTCCTTTTCATATTTTCCTTTTGCTGTGAGAGCAAGTCTCTGACTGCACAGACGTTTCACTTTATTCGGCACACCTGATCCAATTCAACCTATTTACGTGTGGCACAAAAATTCATTTGCAGTGCAGCGGTGCTCCGGCTTCCTCCCACATCCCCAACACATGCCACATGTGTGTATGTGTCACTTCAAGGATCATTGCATTGAAGCTAGAAGGCCCCCCGTGAAATTCAACCAACCCGCACACACATTGTGACTGTTAAAGTTAAAGCCACTCACTGTATACACAAGAGCTGAAACAAAAGTTATTTATGCTCATGTGTTTTTTGTTTCCATTCGAAATGGTTCGTATGTGTCTTGTAAAATATCCCCCGAACTTGTTATGACAGGGGGTCTTGTGAAAATCTTGGGCGACTTGATTATCCTCATATCCTCGATTGCGTAACCATGACGACGCTGGGTGGAGTTTGGGGGATGATCGTGGCAAGAGTGTGGAACAAAGTGACATGAATTTTCCTTCATTGAAGCAGCACTTCGTACTCTACATAGTGTCGATATAAACATCACCATATGCAAATTAACATCTTTGCACACATTTTTTATTTGTATTTTTTAGGGTGGAGGGGATTCAGCCCCATTTATCCATGGAAAATGCTTTTTGAAAGTTTATCCCATTTTTGACAAAAAAAAATGTAAAGAGAATTTCTTTTGGTCACAATTTGTGACTAGCGTAGAGTCTACTGGCGGTCTCATGCGTCGCTTGCTCGATGGCGTCGGGATGTGTCCCATCTGCTTCCTGCTCAGTTTGCTTTCATTTCCTGCCAAGGTGCCCCACCTTCGCCGACGACAGCCCATTCGGTAGCAAGCGTCGCACGATGAGATGCTCGGCTGGACTTGCGCTGCCCACAAGCCAAAAGCTCCACCTGACCTCGAAGGAAAAAAATCAATTTAAATGGATCTTGTGGCTGAGCAGTTGTCTCATGTCACGCACGCAAACAGCGTCCAGCGTTAACTGCACCGCTGCGTGCTATCGTTTGCAAGAAGAACAAACGGTCCTCCCACTTGGGCAAACACCATTGGTGCTTTTATTGCTCCTTCGTGAGTGTTGCAAGTGACGCCATCTTTTGAGATTGGCGCCTTTCTAATCTGCCTGTCTGTCTCATGCCTTTTGTTTTATTATTATATTTCCCCCCTTGTCTTGTTGCATCTGCGGGCTCATCCTTTTGAGTTCTATTCTTACGCTTTTTCCAAGCAGAGCAAGGCAAAGAAGAGGCGTGAGGAGAGAAAATGAAATATCGTGCTTGTGATATTGTTATTTATTTATTTATTTTTAATCCCCTCATAAATAATTCCAAAGGCGGATCGTCTCACCGGCAGTATTGGCATTGGCTGCAGCGCCGATTCAGAACCGCAGCGCTCGTCATTTGCGTCGCTTAATGTCACCGGCCGTCTTGGCGTCTGAACTGGGCTAATTAAGTTCCGTTTGTCGCGTTAAGATCTTTCTGTCCTCTTAACATGTCGCCACGCTCCATTGATGCTTTTTCACGGCTGACAACAAGGTCGCCCGCTTTCATTTGGCTCGGGAAATTTACTTACAGACCGAGCACCCCTAGTACTGTTATTGCACAAAATTTCATGGAACACAGTGACAAAAAAAAAAAAAAAAAACTTTCTGGATGATGCAGGTAATGATTCACATTGTACCAAACTGCTGATGTATAGCGCCAACTACTGCACAGGAGGACTTCATGTCAGATTTCTATTGCCTTAAGTATCAGTGGCTGGTATCGGCAGCCTCTGTTAAAACCCAATACTGTAAAATCAGGCCGGTATCGGACCAATACTGATACCTGATTTCGGTACTCGCCGATCCCTACACATGGGTAAAAACATCTGACAAGAAATGCTGCAAATGATAAAACTAAAGCTGATGTTCCGCAGTCTCCACTTGGCTGCAGTGGTCTGTTTTCTGGCAACTGTCAGCCATTTTTCAGATCAAATTGATCTCCAGTTTGGAGAAGTAAATGCAGTAGACCGCCATTCACCTCCCACTGTGAGTGATGTACCACATTCTCCAATTTGCTGCAGTCGTCTGTTGTCTCGCCACACCCAGTCTCTTCCTAACATTTGTCTCCTATGTTAAAGTTAAAAAAAAAAAAAAAAGGAGACCCTTTATCTACTCTATTGTTGTTTTTTTTTCTTTTTTTGGTCTTTTTCAGACTCATGTTTTCAATGCGGTGGTGCTTCCGGATTGTTGCGTATATTATCCACAGTCTCCATTTCACTGCCGTGCCCTGTTTTGGCTGAGTCCGCAGTCTCCTCGTCTCCTCTTGGGGGGTATTCTCATTGTTGAGCACTAAACACCTCCGTTCTCCATTTTTATGTGTTCGCGCAATAATTTCCAACTGATGGCGTCGAACGTGGTGTCCTTCCTGCAGCGTTATACTCCAGAGTGTCCACCTTGCCGCAGCGGTCCACTTCCTTTTCCACATTCTCTCTTCGTGTGCTCGTGCAACTTGTGTTGAACTTTGGAAGGTACAGCACTGAGAGACATATCAATGTAATTTCAGAAATAAATCAGAGGAGTATTTTTGTTAAATCTGCCCAGTGAGACCGAGATGGGCAAAAAGGAGGAGGGATGATGGCGGGCGCTGCTCGGGTGCCCTCCACTCTGTTGACGGAAGGAAGCCGTGGGCCCGCTTTAATATGCGTCACGTCAGCAAGTCTGCATTTTTCACATCGGTCCGTTGCATAATGCATGTAGAGGTGCGTGCAAATTCCTTCAGGAGCTGCGAGACCGCGGCAAAAAATGAGCCTTCCCGCTCATGAAAATATTTCAAGCGGTGCAAATGGGCCGCAACAGAACAACAGAATGTACTCACCAGCAATTATGGCAGCTTAATGCCATTTTGCTGGTTTTGGACACAGAAAAAAAAATGACGTGTTGAATTAACTTTATTTTGTCAAGCGGCTGCACAAAATAAAATGAATCCAGATGCTTTTTAAAAAAATTATTTTTTATTTTTGTGGATCAATAATCTACTTTAAAAAAATGTATCCGGATCCAGATATTTTTATTTTGTGCAACCACTAGACATAATGGAGGAAATGTAACAATATTTTTCTTTCTGTGCATGCAATAACTTAAATAGCTTTCGGAAGAATTTTCCAATACTTGCACTCCATGTTCAACTGATGATAGATGATAGTTTTTAATTTCATCTACCGTTGAAAACCCCTGTTTGTGCCATGTTTAATTTAGTAAAATCGGACAGATGGGCTATTTATCATGAATCATTATTACTTTGTCATTTATTTCAAAAATACAACAAAGTGTTGAGTGTTGTAAAGTTTAATTTTCATAATGTAATATTCCATTCTGAAACTTCATGAAAAAAAGCGATACAGTTTGCATAAATGCATTCTCAGTTTAAGCAAAAAAAAAATAATAAAAAACATTACAGGACTCTTGATAATGCAAATATGCAATTACACATCAAGCTGGATTTTTAAAAAAATTAAAAAAGGATATATGATGTATTTTCTTAATCAGCCACCGGCATCTGGTTGGCTTTCCCACAGTTTGCCACTGTTGATGTAAATGACATCCCGGATTTATGTATGATAAATGAAAATCCAACGTCTAACGATCCAATTTTATCACCTTTTTACTAGATAAAATTTTACTTACTTCAAACGTAACATCTATTAATATTTACTACATGTGTAATCGAAGCCGTGTACGAGTAATTGAAGCACGTGCCTCTAAAAAAAAAAAAAAAGCTAATTGAAGATTTTCTCCCTTGTAAGTAATTTGCTCCAAGACAAAGTAGCGACGCGTCATCTCATGACATGACCTTTCCTCTTCTTCACCTGTACGCAAGTTATTTCTATTTCTGATTACTAACGAGCAACCGTACACCATCTGGATAGCTTCCGAGGTAATTGCCCCCCCATGCCCCCCACCGGTATTCTGGGAACGGAAATGAGACACAAAATGGTCAAGGCGGAACAGCGGCAAGACGGCGAAATTCCGCGGCGTTAATGAAAGGTTTTGTGAGCTTCAAATGGGTGGTGGGGGGGAAGGGTTGGGGGTTAGAATATAGTTGGAACAATAAAAATTGATTGGGTGACAAAGATGAATGAATGTCTGCCTCATTGACCTTTTGTGGCTCGTTTTGAAAATGAGACCCTTGTGCTCACTTGATATATAACACACAGTGTGTGTGTGTGTGTGTGTGTGTGTGTGTGTGTGTGTGTGTGTGTGTGTGTGTGTGTGTGTGTGTGTGTGTGTGTGTGTGTATTCATTTTTTTTAACAAGTGTTTTGAGCGTGAGGAAGCACTGCATTATGTTGTGTCTTTGTCCTTGGCAAGACCGCAGCCAAATGAGGTGTCTGTCATTTGCTTGCGCTTCCTCTGGCCGCGCCCGGCAGAGTACGCGAGGCTCGGCCCAGACTATATAAGGCTCGAAGGCTTCACGAGACATCAAGACGTGCCATTCTTTCCTTTGCCACATATCATTCGACCCGCAGCGCTCGTGACTTCACTCAAGAACAACCTCCACGAAATCACATTGCATAAATAAAAAGATGCTTTCGGTGCAATCGGAGCTGTTTGGGAGTGATGTACTTGGACGTGAGACTCGGGGACGTGATGTTGTTTCACTCCTTGGTTTGTTTTTTTTTTCCTTAAGTGTGCTATAGACACATTTCCAAATTTAGTCATGTTGAATTGTTTTCTCTTCATTTTGTACCCTCTCTCCCCTGCCCGCCACATAGACGCCATGATCCACCGCGAGGAGGATCATCCCGCCCCCTCCGGCAGACAACGGTGACACCGAAACACATCCGGCTCCAAGGTGACCTCCCGACACTCGACCTCCCACTCGAAATGTTTGGTAAGTTGAGCCTGTTTAGAGTCTCTTCGCCCCACCAATTGTTCATTTCTATTGCTCATCAATGAGTCCGTTGACGGATTGAACGGGTTCATCTCCCAAAGAAAATAAATCGCTTTTTCGGCGTGAGGAAATCAAGCGATGCTCCATTTGCATTCACGTATTTGGTCGGGGTTGCTGTCAACGCCGTGAGTTTCTCCCTCTGTAAGGGGAAACTCACGGCGGAAAAAAATGAAAGCCATCATTTTCATTCATGGGCCACAAGGCTGATTTGCAATTGAAGCGAGTGGAGTGTAAACGCCTTTCGTGTGATTGGAGTTCAGTGACTTTACAACGCGGCGCCCCGGCGTGTGTTTATATACGGCGTGTGTGTGCGTGTGAGTCATGCTTTACGAGCAGTGGAGCGTTGGATAGAATTCACTGTGCACTTAATTCGGCTGGGGGGACAGGGGGCAGTCTGTATTAGAACAGACACCAACAAGCGCATTTGGGTGGGCTAAGGCGGGAAGTCGCCGATGAACCGCTTGTGTCACTTTATTCCTTTCACTGTAATTATCCGTCGCAAGCAGCGGAGCAGCTCGGTCACGTTCGGCCAACTTTGATGTTTTTGGTAATGGGGGGGCCACGAGGGCGGGGTGACACAGAAATCCCTTCAAAGAAAAGTCGACGCGAAGCATCTGTCACGAGAGACGGAGAGGGAGATAACGCGGAACGTCCAAAACAGGATCGGAGGAGGTCGATCGTCCCGCAGTTCGGGAATTCAGCCGACCGCGAATGACAACGTCGAGTAAATCGGCATTCGGTGACGCCGCTCTCGGGTAAATACTGTACATTTACAGAGCAGATGTCAAGGAAGCTCAAAAATGAGTCTCACACACACTTAAGATCCAGCAATTTCCATGGTGGGCGTTGTCGGCAAATCAATACGAACACCCGTGTTAGATTTCGGAGACTTGGAGGCAAACCTTTTGATGCTAACGTAAAAATTTGATTTCTATCCTAACGAGGGGGGCACAGGCGGCACGGTGGCCGACTGTTTCGCACATCGGTCTCACAGTGCAGTGGTCGTGGCTTCGATCCCGGCCCCGGCCTTCCTGTGTTCTACCCCGTAACTGTGTCGGTTTTCTCCGGGTATTCCGGTTTCGCAGCACCTTCACACCCAATGACTGAAAAATCGGACTTCTTTTACACACTTTTTGTGTTGTTCAAAGCAAAAGTTCATAAAACTATTTTTTTTTGGGTGGGGGGGGGTTTCATCAAGGCACCTTTTTGCAATTTGTGTCTTACGCTGGTGTAAAATCATTTGCAAACCCCCGAACGTTTGCGGACCTCTTGACAAATTTGGTTTTCGTTCGGCGAAGGAACATTAACTTGGCGGCATTTAGTAAACAGTGACGGTTGTCTTTCAGTCTCTTTTTGGGACTCATTCAGTGCAGGAGATTTTTTTTCTTTCGGGCAGGCTTGCACACGGCGAGCTAGCATGTAACGAGTCTAATTGGAACGCCGACCAGATGGCGCAGCCCGAAAGCCAAGCGTCACCCCTGCACCTTTGCAACTCACCCGGTGACCGCTTTTTTATTTATTTATTTTTCCTCAACGATACAAATTGTTGGCCGCCTTTCTCATTTCTTGTGTTTTGACTTGACTTTCCTTGTTAGGCCCTCCGGTGACGTGTCTTCATAACCTTTTGGTCAGTTATTATACCTTTAAATGTCATTTCTGTAAGTGGACGCCTTGAGAAAAGCCAGTTGACTCGATCAACTCGGGTTTAAAATGGATTTCCCACACTTCTACTGAGGCACATATGAGATCCCAAGTATCGATTTTTCGTTTCAAGCCTTGAAAATGGCGAGACGTTCATGCTGGGTTTGTGACCACCGGCGATCTCCGTTTTCGAGAAAGCGACGTGAGCACGGACCCCCCCCCCCGAATCCCAACGGTTCCTACTCAAGATTTTACCGCCCTGTATTTCTAATACCCAGCCATGTCCATTGAGCCTTCTCCGATCCACATTTTCAGGCCCCATTTGCTCCTACAAGTTGGAGAAACCAATTCGAAGGTGTGCAGAGATAACCAGCCCTCGGCACTCTTTTGCTGTCACGCAGCATCTGCGTCCACTGCGAAATCTCTTCCAAAAATGCTGCCGCAACCACAAAACAAGACGGCGCGAACACGCAATGCAGTCCACTTGTTAGCCCGGAGGACGAATTTCTGATGACAACGCTTGTGGCGATACTTTCAATGGTTTTGAGTTGTTTGGAAATGACAATATTTTACCCTCAATGTCATGTGTGGGTTTCAAACTCGCTTGTCCTTATTAGGGCGTCCGCAGACTATCCCTGCTCATGATCAGTTAGATTAGGCCTCATTGGCTCGGCCGCGGTATCGCTAGGACCTTCTCGGTCTTGCTATGGCACCTTTGGCACTCTGTCTGGTTGAATCCAGTGAAGAGCGTGGCGTCACGCATTGTTATACGGGCACAGCGAAGATGGTAGAAGGGAGATGGATGGATGGTAGATGGAGAGGCGAGACTTTCGACATGTGGCAGAAAAAGCTCCGCGGCACTGTCTCAATTCTTTTGGCGAAACTCAGGGGTGAGAACCGCACACTCTACCTTTTGCGACCTCGGTAACAACGTGGATCCGATCTCATTGGGAACATTTTATCTTGCATCGAACCGTGAATCGTCGAAGGAACGATCGACCTTTGCAAGTCTTTGAGTCATGGGCCCCAAGCTCCAACTTTGGACGTCTCGGTCTCATTACCCATTTTTATCACGACGAATCCACATAAAGGTCGCGTCGGTGTGGCAATGCATCAAATAGGAGGCTTATGTCAGCCCCTTCTGTCTTTAGACTTTCGAACATACCACTTTGCTTACTTGGTTGTCAAAACCCCCCGCGATAAAAATCTTATTAGGGCAATGATGACTGAGGAAGTCCTCCAAGGCTCCGTCCCTGATCCCAAGTCGTTTTGCTGATTCATTTCCCATGACCTGCTTTGCGCGTTTGTACGCTGTCCCGACCTCGACCGTACGTCACACGGTGTCATGATGAAGCGGGACCCGGCGAACAGCTTTGAGAACCGGGGAAGACAGTCAAGCCGTCCTCAGGACTCGCCTCTCTGCTTCCCAAACTGTACATGTTGACGGCCAAAGAAAGCGTCGGACTCCTCAAAGCCTCGAGCAAGCCGCGAAAAACTCATTCAACCCCCAGAATAAGCTTTCCTTTTATCCGGCAATGCAGCCGAGCCATCCTTGTTTCTCCGCCGCCCGGCCCGCTGCTCTCTTGACGCTCATGTTTGATTGACTTCCAACTTCAGCTTCAGCTCGCAACACAAAAGCTATCCTCCACGTTCGGCGGATGACGGGGTCTGAAGACCGCTGATTGATGATTCCGGCTTTAATTAGTATAGCCTGTTTTAGTGATATCAGCAATTCTTTACAGGCTATGCTAATCTGTGCCAGAATCAGCAATGCAATTGTGACGGACACTTTTTTTTTTTTTCCCCAACGATGCACCTGAAAGCCTTTTCTTGTTGGAAACGGGGGTCATGTTTTGGATGGTTGACTTTTTGACAGCTTGGATACAAAGTTCTGGAGTGCCTGCCCAGCCATCCATCAAATAAATCCTTTTTTTTTGGTCAACCTATTTCTGAATAGATGTCGGTGAGCAAGCCTTTCTTTCACCTCCGCCCCGTTGCTGCGTAGCAGTTGAGTCATTTACGTCACAACCGCACCCCCACACCGAGTTCCTCATCCATGGCTGCGATCTGGAAGTCTTCCAATCCAATTGCGATTCAAGCTAGCGTTTCCCAAAGTTACAGTGACTCATCTTCCCTCAGTGTCCTCCCTAAAACGAGTGCGGGCTGGCTGACCCTTGATGAATGGAAGTGTCAGATGATGCCCATCCATCATCCGCTCTCCTTGTTTCACCTTTTTTCACCACGGGACAAGTGGCGGGGGGACTTTTTCGGCGTGTGAGGACATGAGCAACACCGCCTCCAATTGCCGCCGCGATTTGTCGATGCGCTTCCATGAATCCCAGAGCCGCCTAACCTGCAGACACTTCATTAGCAGCGTGTCAATAGCTTGAAACGCAGCCATTAACCCGCAGCCACTAGGTCGTCCTCTGCCACGATAAATGCGCCAAGGGACCCGCTTATACTTTCTGATTAACTTTTATTTATTCAATATTCTTAATGTTCAAGTATTCCGCTGCTCTTCGTCCTCAAAAGTAGGAAATATTGTTCTCGGGCTGGGTCTTGCTCTCGACCCGAGTTCAGAGATCACTTTTTTAAGGGTCTCTGTTTTTTTTCTTGGCCTTGTCCCGGTCTTGGACAGGCTTCTGAATTTTTTATCAAGACCGGTAGAAACCAGGCCACGACTGTTGTGGTGAGTGCAGGTGCTGCACCGCCTTCCCGGTGAAGTGCCTCCCACCCCACTCCCACCCCCTCTAAGTGGAAAAAGCCTGAGGATGCAGCGCTCTTGAAAAATTTGGAAAAATGTCGGCAGACTCGCCAGCCATTAATTTTGGTTTCCAAAGCCGAAAGGGAGCACGTTCGGCAAGCAACGTGTAAGCAAAAACACTTCAGCATTATTCTGGGTCTTTTTTGCCATTTCTTCAAAAATAACATACCATATTTTCCGCACCAAAAAGTGCACCAAAAAGAGCTCATGGCGCGCCTTAAAATCCGATGCGCCTTGTGTATGGTCATTACGGTAATCTGTCAACCCCCAAAATGGCTCCTTGCAAGAGGCGTTCTGTTGGCGTTTCCTTGAGCGTAGCTCCATCTAGTGGATGAATTGTGGATTGCGCCTTATAATGCGGTACGTCCAATATAAAAAAAAAAAAATAGATAATGCTCATTTTGTTCTGTTTATATTGAGTCTTGGTCTTGTCTTGGTCTCGATCCTCTCCATGACAACAATCGGACAAGTTTAGCAAGCAAATACGAGCAGAACAAATCCACGTTAACGGTGAGGTTCACTCAACGGGCAAGACGTTTCGAGATGGATGCTTCACTTTGCGGATTATCTTCAGGCGTCCTTTGCCGTTTGTGAAACCGAGCACATTATCTGTTGCAAGATCAAGGCAGATGACAGTGAAGCAGACGGATGATTGTTGCAAAGAAGCCACCTCGTTCCGCTTGCCTTTGGCGCTCATCGAAGATTCACCGTCTCGGCTTTGTTTCTTCTCTTTGTCGCTAATCATTCAAAACGTGAATAAAGGAAAGAACGATGAACTCAAATATATTCATCAACGCGCCTGTGAAGAATGCTTCCCTCTGTAGAATGCTTGCCATGAGATTCAAGTCTTTTGGTTCCTTGTACATCGTGCGGTCAGATGTTTTTTCACAGAGAGACCGTCACAAATTCGGGTGCGATACGTGATCAAAAGATAGTTGCGGTCAAACATATAAGGCGAGTGCATCTATTTTGCACAAAATCCCGTGAAATGCCCCCCCCCCCTCCCACTCCCACGGAGGGTGCCGCAGCGCCATCTTTCTTCGTTTCTCGCAGGGATTTCGTTTTCTGCATTTGTGTTCTAAATAGCGCTACGCTATGCACATTCCCGGCGACGAATGAACGGCGTGCGAAGGGGATGTGATGGCTGACAGGTGAGCTGCCTGTAAATCAGCCCACTGAGGGACTGGCATTCTCAGTGGCCTTTGATTGGCAGGGGAGCAAATGGCAGCGGCGTCTGGAGGCCTGATAGCAAATGCCGACGCGCGGATAAACGCGGGCGGATGTCCCCGCTTTGTTTTGCCTCTCAGCAGGAATTTCCACCTGCTTGCTTCGCTTTGAGCGGAAATATTCACACTTGGGGTGGGGGGACGGGGGCTCTTGGGATGATTTTCAAATTAGCCATTACCGTATTTTCCCCACTAAAAGTCGCACCTAAAAGCCTTCCATTTTCTTAAAAGCTCACAGCGCGCCTTAAAATCCGATGCGCCTTGTGTATGGTTATTTCGGTAATATGTCGACCCCAAAATGGCTCCTTGCTAGGGACATGCTGACAACGCAGAGTTCAAACTTAAGGCGATCGGGTTACGCAGTTGAACACGGAAATAGAGCAGCGGCAAGAGAGTTCAACGTTAACGAGTTATAAGTTATAACTTGCTGTTGGTGAAGTGAACTGTGTCGCTGCTTTATTAAATACGTTTCACTGACATCTGATCATTCTGTTGGCATTTCCTTGAATGTAGCTCCATCTAGTGGATGCATTGTAGATTGCGTCTTATAATGCGGCGCGTCCAATATATGAAAAAAATCACAAAATAGGCCATTCATTGAAGGTGCGCCTCATAATCCCGTGCGCCTTTTAGTGCGGAAAATACGGTACGGTCGAACCTCGTTACAAAGTAAATCGAGGAACGTGACCAATCTGTACATTATCACAGTGGTGCGTTGTCAGCATTTCCAACAAAATGGCCGCCAACTACTACGTATAATGCAGTTTGATCATTTATAGATGTAAAAAGCTGAACATATAATTGAGTATCAACATGTCAATTACTCGTGTACAGGAAGAAGAAAAAAATGATTGTCGAAATCGACGTCTCGGCTGAGCTTCGTCTGTCAGAGGCCTTTTCACTCTTTTGTGGGAAGAATCTGGCCGTTATGATGATGTTGACGTGATCAAGGTGTTCGTTGGAAGCAAAATCGGCAAATGGAATTTCGTGAAATCCGGACTTTGAAATGTGAACGTTACAGGGGTGGACATGTTGGAAATGGGGTACGGTGAAACGAGCGTCGACTGTTTTTCGTACTCAGAGATGTTAACTCAATCCTTTGTACTCAAAGTGATTGATTTGGGCATTTGGGGAACTTGACTTAAGTTGTAAAAGCAGGTCGGCGCTTGCCATCATGTTCGGGTCGGCAGAGAAGGTCTTGAAGGCCCTGACCGCACGCCTCTGCCGGGTGACCCGCGCAGCTTTGCACTTTCCAGATCGCCGATGGTTGCACGACTTAGCCCGGCGAGCATTATCTCACGTCCAATAAAAGTGTCTCTAAATGATCGATTTGCCCACCCCCTACCCCCCCGCCAAGTCGGTCTCTGTGTCAGCTTATCAGTCATTTCATCAAAGGAAATCATGTCCCGGGTAATTCTGTTACCGCAATCGCCGAGAAGCATGAATAATTGGTGCGACTTGTCCTTCCAAGTGCTCACTTGGAATATCTTTCAATCTCCCACGGAAAGGATATTACCTTCGCGGGGGAGCTAAAAAGGGAGTTTTTCCATTCCCAAACGATGATGGGGGCTGGGGGGGGGAGAAATTAACATTCTGGAGGGTTCAGAGCAGGGGCCAGCTGAGGACTGTGGAAATTAATCTTCATGTGTTCTTAAATGTCATGCAGGCCTTGCTGGAGGTCTTTTTTTTTTGCGTGAATTATAAATTAGACTCGCAGCTAATTTGTAACCGTTTTGACTTGCAGCAATTGGCCCAATTTAACCCGGCGAATAAAAAAATGCCGCGTGAACGTCGGGCACGGCGAGGACTTCGTCGACCTCCGAGGTGGACTCTCCTCGGAGCAGGCGAGCCCCTCCATTAAGCAAACTAATTCCACTCGTTACCGGCCCCCTGGCCCCTCCGCGCTTTCATCGAAGCTGCTTTTTTTTTTTTTTTTTACGAGGGAGCAGCCGCAACAGCCGTCACCGATCTGCCGCGGTGCCCCTCTGAGCAGTGATTACAAAATTGCCGATTTACGTGCAGGAAATCGACCAAACAAACCTGCAACCTTCTAATGCTGTGCTTGGTTTTGGAGCGAATCGGGATGAGAGCACAAGATAAGGAGGTCGTTTGCAGAACAAGGAGGGGAGAGCAAGCTCAAAATTAAAAAAAATAATAAATAGGGTGTGTGATTCTTCTAAAGGTCTGTTAAGACACGTGAACCGTTTATAAAAGAACTCCTAATATGTCTCGATTTCGTATCTTCATTATTTCGGATTTTTATTGATTAGTCAAGCATGGAGCTCTTATTCAAAGTGATTTCATGAGGCTTGGCCTCGAATGTCTTCCCTTTCTCTGGTTAATTCAAGGCTGGCTGCACCTTGTCCATCAACTGAGATAACTGCCTGCGTGATTAGAGCGCCGCATTAAAGCTCACGGCCGTTCCCTCCGTGAGTTATCGCACGGGCACAAGACGCCGCCCGCCTCTTGCAACCAATGACACCGCGTTCCGGCAATCCGGCAGGGAGGGAAAAACTCTTTCTTGAAAGATTCTCTTCTGCCCCTGGGAAGGGGGACGGGGGGGGATGCTTGTCAGAGGGCCAAATGCACTTGAGTGCTTTCTGAAGATGTTCACCAAGCAGCAAATGTGAACCTTAACTGAACCTACATGGCCCGGTCAGGTGTTTTCGCATTGACCAGCGTGCTTTATTTCGTCAGAAATAACCTTGAATGCACGGTGACATTCCCGATGGCGGCCAGATGACACCAAAATGCTTCAGTCAGCATTTTAGGACTTAGCAACTTTGCTTTTGGTAAGCTTCCAGTACGAAGGGACGGCATCCTGGAGAATGAAGAGCATTTGTGGGGGAGAGGGGGGCGTACATATGGAGTTTGATTGTGATAAGCAAGCAGATCAGTATTCATCTCCTCGCAGGGAGCGTAACGATTTACCTTGAATCGGCCTCTTGCGTATTTCCTTTCGCATCCTGACGTCCTTGGTGAAGATTTATCCCAATGGTCAGCGTTGACTTTTCCAAGTGTTTCCCCCGACGGTTAAAATATCCCCGAGCAGGCTCGTTGAATGGGAAACCAATGTGGGGGAAGAAGTATCGGAGATAATTAAACATGCGCAATTGAGAACCAAGGGTGTCATTGTCCTTGAGGTCGTCATCATTAGGACTGAGTTTGTCACGTCACGAGGTGGTGGTGGGCCCCAAAAAGCAGGCAAGACAGAGGAGCAAAGAGGACAAATTGTCTTAAACATTGAGAAAACTAAATCCAAAACCAACAAAGTCCTAAGTATCAAATGAAAAAAAAACATGACTGAAGCCACTAAAACATAACAGTGACCAAAACATGACTGAAACCAACCTGACAGCAGCAAACAAAGAAACAAACAAGCAACAATGACCCGACACTGAGCGCTCGTGCTTTTAAAGCACTCATGAGATAACGACCAACAGGTGTGCAGCTGCGGAGGAGGGACACAGCCCTACAGTGCCACCTGTTGGTCACAAACAGAATCATGACAGAGTTGACTTCAAGCTTGTCTGTTAAGAGCTTCCGCTCGGCTCTTCCAGAGTTAAATATTTCTTCGGGGCTCGACAACAGATGCGCCCGTTTTTTTAGCCTTGATTTCAGTCGAGAATTTCCCCCACTTTACATACACAAGACAACTCAATGTGCTTCACAAAAGCCCAACACTTAACCCTGGAGAACCCAAACACCCTTTTCTTCTTTGGAAAATGATGAATTTTACACAAAATGACTGCTATATGTTTGAATGAAAATGTATGAATGAAACAGCGACTGGTCGCCTCTCGTAGCTTTTTGTCTCTATTTCTTGTCTGGCCCAGATGATTGCTCGTGTTGCTCAGCTGGGCCAGGCTATTCTCTCACTTTTGTGTCTCGCCGTGCCAACGTGCCATTAGGCGAGGCGCCGGAATATCTCTTCTAATCCTGGGCAGCTCGGATTGTTTTGAAGTGATTACACGGCGGCGGCACCTGCAATCTTGCTGAGACAAAGATCCCGGAAACAAACCCCGCAACCGCGAGTCGCGCGGCGGCCTTTCTTTCTTTGTTTTTTTTTTTTTTTAAACAACATTATGGGAATGACGACGGAGGCGGCGGCCGCCGGCGCCGCTGATGAATTTGTCCTTGTGCCCAAGATGCCAGGCTGAAAGATAAATACTATTCACGCCGTCAAGCTGGGGCCTGTGACGATGCGTTCCGATATGGATTTGTACGCAGCTGCACTGAGGACCAAGTCTAATATTGAGCGTCTTCCCAAACAATTTGGAACCATCTGCGCTTTTAATCAGAAGTCGCAGCATGTGAGGGAAACAAAATACTCTTGCGCTGTCAGCCGCGCACCGTGACTCTCGCTATCCAGAATGCGCCCAAATCATCGCAACGCCGCATGGAGCTCCCAACTTCCAGGCTCTTGAAATACACCGGAAACCTCTGCTTTCCTTAAAGTTGTTCAGATGACGACCGAACATCGAAAAGCAGAGCACGTGCTGCAGATCAGCAAAGATGCGCTCGCAGCGGGCGTAACCGACACCTGCAAGCGAGAGACAGAAATAGCTCGTCTTGTGTTTGCTCCCGATCGTAACGCCGGTCGCGCGTGCCCTGCGGTGGCCGCTTCCATTATTGACGTGACCCAAGCGGTCATGTGAGCTTTATCAATGTCTCACATTTCATTTGGGCCGAGGAGTGCAGGTTTTGTGTTGTCTCCCATCCCGCATTTAGAACCCGATTTCACCATTCCGCTAAAATGTTCGCCCGGGCCTTTCCACACTTGAAAATACTTTTCCATGCCTCACACTGTTTTTAATGAATCAGCAACGAGGTGAAAAATAAATTGGTGATGCTTTTTGTAGTCAAAGAATCACGCTAATGAATTCCTAAACTCAGCTTTACAGATGCCACCGCCGCTCCGCAGGCACTTTGTGTTGCGATATCAGCTGATTGAGTTTGGAGGCGTGGCATTTACCAGCACGACTGGTGAATACCTCCTGTGGTGTGGTAGCACTAGCGCTCAGGCTAACGTGCACTCGAGTGACGCAAGGCAGAACACAGACAAGTTCGGGTTTAGCATCTGGCTCTGCTTTTTTTTTGGGCTCCGTTTTCTTTCGAACAATGTGAATTGCCGGCAGTGATCGGCAGTCGAAAGCAGGTATCGTAGCTCGATGGCCGTTGCTAAATCACCAAAACTTTCTAGTTTGATGACCTTCTGGAAACGGGGCCAGTTCATCCCTCAGCTTTGATTCCCGCTGCTCTTTTCACGACCTTTGGCCTCCCGTACTGTTTTTCCGAGCACTACGAAAGCCACTTTAGGCCTCAAATGACCGCCATAAACGTGATCTAGCGAAACGATTTCCCGTCAAGGGCCACACTCGTCTGATTAATTCTGCACTTTAATCGCCCGCGATTGCCCACATTCAAAATCAGCTCACCATTAGCGCGAGGGGGGAGTGGTAAACGCCTCGGTAACGTCAAAGCAATGTGGCATTACATATTTTGAAGCGGATCCATTATCATTCCGGCCAGGAGTCGGGCTTAAAATGAATACCTGCGCCACCTAATGAGCCCACAAAAGATGAAGCATCATTCCCCTGTTGTGCAATTAGCGGGGCAAACGACAAGCTCTTTGAAGAGTTGATTATTTCCCAGCATGACTGCAGTAATTGTCAATGTGTGTGGGGTGTTCGTTCCATTTCCTTTCCCGGTGACTCTGAATGAGAGCGCCCAAAATGAATGTCAGCGGTGTAATACAAAATAAATAAAAGGGCTTGATGGAAAGTGCGCGAGTGGATAAAGGGAGCCTCGCACTCGTATTATTCGTATTATCTCCGCCATTGTGTTTCTCGGGGAACAAAAGGGCATCCTTTTATTAGAAAGGCAAGGCGGGGACTTCTCATAATGACAGCTTTGTTCGCCGCTCCCCGAAAAAACGGCTTTTTGAATCAGACTTATTCTTCCCGTATCTCCGCAAGGACGCCCCATTCATAATTTTGAAGTGCAATTGGACCCGTATGCAAGCCTGGCCATCGGAACTTGCTTCAGACTTGTTGGTGGAGCACAGAGGAGGACGCGGTGGCGGCGTGAGCTGGAACTGCCTGATAATTAACCGCAGAGATCCAATGATGGACGCACAAGGCAGTCACGCACCATTTAGCCCAGAGTGGCACAACGCGGCATCGGGCCGCGCATCATCGGCTGACTCCATTAGAGGATGTCACCGCTGTTGGGTTGTTTAATGCGCTGATATTTTATCAACATTTTTTTTTTACCATGACCTGCTTTCACCTCACATCATTGGCCGATGGCTCACTGGGCGCCCGCGTTGGCCTCAGCCACATCTCCAGTCGCGTTTCTCTCATTATCAGACCATTTGCACCTTTTTTATATATATATATATATATATATATATATATATATATATATATATATATATATATATATATATGTGTGTAAATGGTCTGATATATATATATTAGAGCTGTCAAACGATTAAAATATTTAATCTAATTAAAAACTCAACTGTCATAATTAACTCAAATTAACTAAAAATTAATCGTGATTCCTCACGCATTTTTTATCGTTCTGAATTTCCTTTTATATTTTTTGTCCTATTTTCCCCCATTTTAATGCTCTCATCAACATGGAATCATGAATCAGTTTTCCATGTGCAAAATGCAAATATTTACCACAATTTCGATTTTCAATTTTACATGAACATTTTTCACTTGGAGCAGTTATTCACACATTATCTCTCACACAATATTACTGTCCATCAACAACAGTGAAAAAAATATTTTGTCACACAACAGCTGCTTGAACAGCTCTTTAATGCTCTCATTTCAATTTTACAATAACAATTTCGATTTTCAATTTTACATGAACATTTTTCACTTGGAGCAGTTATTCACATTATCTCTCACACAATATTACTGTCCATCAACAACAGTGAAAAATATTTTGTCACACAACAGCTGCTTGAACAGCTCTTTTTAGGAATCAAAACAGCGCAATATAACATTATTAAGTGCACATCTAAGGTAAACTAGTACTCGTAATAGAGGCTCTCGCTGGCAATCCGTAGTGGAGTTGTTCAGTTAATTCCGTTTTCACGGCCCCCTGAATAAGGATTGTCGGTCGGCATGGAAGGATCTCTCGTTCTGTACTTTTTGATCATTTATTGGAGCACTTTGCAGCAGAAGTAGTAGTAGTTGTAACAGAAGTATCAGAAGCAGGTAATAACCTAAATTACACATACATGCAGTAAAACATTAATATATCTATCTTTCTGCATCACAGTGTAAATATGTTTATAATTGACATTATTTAATACCTTTATTTGACAATACGTTTAATAAATAATTTAATCAACCCTGATTTCACTATGTATCATTATCGTCATCATTATTCATTGTTTTAAACGTAAGAAACCATACAACAGAAAAATATCAAGTCGAATCGAACAAAAGAACTACAAGTCCCAAAGGTCCAACCCGAAGTGGAGCGCGCATATTTACCCCAGCTGCAACGCAATTTACTTCGTTTAAACGTCAGATTGCAGACGGACAAACATGACAACTATGCAAAAATGAGCTAAATAAAGACAGCCCTGTTCTAGCAACATTTTAGCCCACGCTGTTTAAATTGCCGATTGCGAACGGTAACTGACTGTGATTGCATAGCGATGCGGCAACCAAAGCAAGCGATCATGACCGAATCTAAAAGCTAACTTTACACATCTGACTTGATAAGAAGCACTCGCGTAGCTTAACATTGAGCCATGCCGACGACGAAGCGAGTGTATTCACTCACGAAACAAAACGCTATTTATACATCGCGCGAACGTCACCTGTCAGTGGCAGCCCCGCCTCTTAAAGCGCCAGGTCAATCCAACAGGAGTCGTTCAGCAAATTTGTTCTTCGTCGTGTCATCCATTTTCTTCGTTTTGAAATTATCCATAGCTGTCTGTCTGAGACAAGGGGCGGAGTAGAACGTCAGCTGTGCGCTTGGCCATTAAGTGGTATTTCAGACTCGACGTGCTATGATGATAGCTCGGTTTACGACTGCAAAACATACAGGTAACTTTGGTCTTGTCAGTGGAACAGTCTGGCAACTTTTTAAAAGTAAACTTTCCATTCATGAGCTATTTAAGTATCCGTTTTCAGTGTCTCGCGCTGCCGTGGCTGGCAAAACAAGCGTCGTGGACCGCAGCATGTTTTGTTTCTGGTTTATTTATAGGGCAACGTAACATCCGCTGTAGACGCCTCCGCGTTAATCTCGCGAAAAAATTTGATCATAAAATTCATTTAAATTAATCCCGATATAAACGCTAAACTGACAGCTCTAGAGTGTCACAGACTGCCTTCAACAGGCTGCACCAGAGAGACAGGAGGAGTCACAGAAAGGTGTCATTTTAACAAGTTCAGGATATTTTCATGGGTGATTATCAACATGTGAGTTTCTTTGGCACTAAGTGCTGATCGCAGTATTTCACTTCACGCATTTTTGGGATTAATGCATGAGCGGTCATGATAAACTTCAGGCTGGTAAAGGAGATGGGTATGATCTAAATTTAGATCATTTTTTTTTGCATTTCAGCACCGACGGGGTGCTGTCTTTGTAAAGTCCTCTTTCGTCATGAATCTCGGGGGGGTTGGAGGCACTGGGCTTGGTGAGCGACGTCTCACACCGCTTCAAATTTCTCTGTTCGAAAAGGAACGGTGATTTATTTGTAACTCGGCGGAAATGGTTGTCAATGTCGCCGTTTGGTTCCCGAAAACCCAAACAAATGCTTGACGATTACCAAAGATGACGTCATGTCCGTGATTGGAATTGAATTTAGCCAGGATGAAAGAAAATAACAGGTCCATCTTTTTCTCTGTGAGCCTTTTTCTTGTTTACGCAACACTTATTATGCATTGCGTGCACATTGCATCATTTCCACGCCATCATCAAATTAGTTTGGGGAGAAAACTATTTGGTGATTCCACTCCAAACTTCACTTTTGCCTCCACAGCGGTAGTGTTAATTCAATTTGCGGATCACTATCTCAAAAGTTTGGTTGTCCTTCAATTTGTAATAACGCTCAATTGTGAATTTAAAAAAACAGTTTTTAGCTGTCAAAAACCAGACAAATTATTTGTTGTGTCCCTGACACTCGACATGCACGGGGGACATCATAAAATTGAATGCGGTTTATTGAGCCCCTGAAACAAAAAAACAAAAACAAAAAGGCTGTGAACACAAATGAGTTTGGCGGGCTGAAAATGAAACACAAAAAAATATTTGTGCGCAAAGGTTAACAGAGCGTCTTTGTGCAATCAAAGGTGGTTACAAGAAGAACACCGTTGTTATTGGAGCAGGTCGCTCGGCAAAGCCGAAGCGCAGCGCGCGGTGCAGAACGGCTGCCGACTCATTTGCAAGTCTCCCGTGACAATGAACTGTAAATGATTTGAAATGAAGTGTGAACAGCTCTTAAGCTGACGGGCCTGTCGGTTGGCTACGCATGGGAGCATCATTGACGACTCAAACTCGGAGAGGAGACGCAAACTGTTTAGAAAACTGCCAAGCGCCTGAATGAAATAAGTCAATAAAACTGGGGGCAAAAAAAAAAGAGTTAATATTGATTTAATTTTTCAACTGTTGACAAAAACATGAAAATGCAGCCACATTATTATTATCGCCTGAACACCAGGCCCTTTTGAAATTCACGTCCTAACTACTATTATTTCAACATGCTGCACCAGAGAGAGGGGGGCTCACCATACTGGAAAAATCACAGATGTCTGCATGTATCCTGCTAAATATTTCTGTGAATGCAAACTTTTAATTCAAATGCTTTGGAGTCGGTAAAAAGCTGCTTTGAGTGGCTGTTGAAAGTCAAAGCTGAGTCGATTTGCACTCCAAGGTTAAAAACGTGGCCAATGGATTTAAAAGCTCAAGCTAACTTCTCTTTAGTGCCAAACAGAATAACTTCAGTTTTGTCTTCATTTCATGTTCGAGCTCTGTATTATTTGACCCCAAGGGAGCATATACGAGTTGAACTGAAGAGGACCAGGAACTGAACCCTGGGGCACACCAAAGGACATCGATCAGAATCATTCCACTGTCGATCGTAACAAACTAACGCTGGCCTTCTAAATAGGACGGTTAAAGACTGTTCTAGAATTACAACCCAGTTTTCCAGCCTATCCAACGGGTTTTTGTGGTCCACGATATCAAACGCAGCACTGAGATCTGGCAGAACCAGAACCGTAGCATATACTTTTAGCAAATTCCAGCAGTGGTCCAATGCTACAATGTGCATCATCACAATGCTACAAGTGGAATTAAAGAGGCGCTTGATTGGATTCGGAGCGGGCGTCATCCACACCAGGATGATATAAAGAGATAAGTAGCGTGGGGGCCTGTCACTTAGTGTCAAACTTGATCGGGCAGATACACGGGATGTCGATGAGCGTGCTTGATCATGCTAATTCCAGGTTCGGTCCGTCCCTGTTCCAGTTTACGTCCTGTAATCTCTTTTCATCTTCTAATCGGGTCACAGAATGTTAATTAATATCCCGTGACTTGATTCTATCTCTGCTAGACATCTTTTAAGCGAAATATTATTTTGACCTCGAGTTCCGATTGTTTTTATGCAGAAGACGGTGTGGCGGCATTGGCGTTTAAGATTTTTTTTTCTTTTATGATTGCGATACAGCCGCAAAAAGTTGGTTGCCATGGCAACGACAATATTCTCGACACACGTGGCGTTTATTTTAAACTCCGGGACATCTGTGCTGTTGCACTGAGGCTGCATGGTGTGAACGTGAGAAACTGCATGGACAGTCGACGACGATCTGTCTTGAATCGTCTTGTTCAAAAGAGAGAAGTGAGAAAGTTACAAGAATAACACGAGGAGACGAGAGTTTCACACCAGCCCATCAGTGAGGCAGCCTGTTTGCAGTCCGAGGCAACAAGAGACAGTCGAGCTGAAATCGCCCTCTTTGGGAGCATGCTAGCTTACAGTTAGCGTGTGAGTCACAGTGGTTCCGGGTTCTAATCTCATGTTTAGATTCAACAAATACTTTTGAGACGTTCCAAGGTGCGAATGGTCATCTCATTCGCTGCCAGTCATTTTCCAAGCCCATCTCCAAGCCCGCATCTCTGAGTGGCAAAATGCTCAACAACTTTGGGTTGTTTGCTAGCATGTTAGCATTTTTTTTTTCTTCTTGCAAAGAAGTTTCGCTAACAGTGGCATGTGAAAATACTGTCAGTCGTGCCGTCAAGAAGATGATGATGAGCATCAGTTGTTTGACTTGTCTGCTGTTTACTGAGCGGACCGCCCGCAACGCTCGAGGACGCCGAATGACATCACCTGGACAAACAAAATGGCCAGACAGACTCGCACACATCTATTAATCGCTCACATCCCGGATGTGGATCCGTCCTTAATTTCCTGGTTCAAACTCTTTGTGTGTTTACACAAATTTTATTGATCTGCGCCGTATAAACCGGATAAATGTGATTGTCATCGTAAAAGTGCACGTGGCTGGCGTGGAAAGAAGTGGCTCACTCCACACGGGGGGATCATTAAGTGAGTTAATGAGGCACAGAGTTTACGACGGAGTCGACTCTTACTGCTCTTTCTCCATCAAAGCCTTTTCGCTGCACTTTCCTCGCCTAGCTACATTGAGACATCAAAATCAGATCATTAATTGGACATGAAGCCGTCAAAGTTGCAAGTTATAGATCCCTGCTTGAGGTCGCTTTTTAGTTTGGATTTTTCGACCGCACGATGTGCTCTGGGTTCTCGAGAAGGAGCGCGGCGCTCCTCAACACTGTTTATCTCCGAGCACTGACCTCACGTTTGGATGAATATAATCGCTCTCAGCGCTGTTTAAATAAGCTGAAGGGCCTCCAAGCCTCCCTCGCTTGCCGGTGACGTCCCAAAAAGGGGAGAAAACGGGAATAATGGCTCTTGTCATTGCAGTGAATACAATTAGATTTGATGTACAACTTGGTGTTGAGCGAGGTTCAGGGGAACACCCGCGTGTCCGCGCTTATCATCTCCTCATCATAATTTAGTCGGACATCATCCAAATAAGGTGACAAAATGAACTGTAACATCGCGACAGACTAATGAAGACATTACAAGTCAAAATATTATCATTAATAATGGTTACGCAATGAAAAAAAATTCTGCTCTGTGAAGAAACTCATGTCTTTCCACGATATAGGAGGAAATCCTTCGGTAATTACACCGGTTATATAAATTATACGACAAATATGCAGCACAAAATAGCGAGCGTCATTAACGAGACTCTTTTTGATTTAGTCCACCACTTTCAAAATATCTTGACCCAACAATTTACTTTGAAAATGGACCAGCATGGCGCAGAGATGAACCAAATTTCCAAATAGGAGGCTTCCACTCGCATGAAAATCAAGATGTGCCGGTATTTAGCCTCAAGCGCAGCTGCTCTTGTCTCGCTGATCTATTTTGAACGTACTCACCAAAGTGAATCTGCTAAAACATGGTGGATCTCTGGAATTAAATTCAATTTAGAAGTAGAGGCAATGACATCGTGTACGTACATACACATGCATATGTACACACGCGTGGCTTGCATGCACACACGCGACTAAATACTACTACTAAATAATGTGCAAATTGTTTGTGAAATGTACAATTGATACACTGGTGATTAATAATCAAGTAAGTACGTTCTTTGTCAAATGAAAATGTTGGTGCTGGTATTTTAGAGAGGAAAAAGACTTTTAGATGTTTGAGGAATCACTCAAGCAAAAATAATTACCATCAAAGTTTCTTTTTCTCCGTAATAGTTGATTTGGGGGGGAAACAAATCCATATTCTATTGCTGATTACAAAAAAAAATAGAATCAAGTACAAATTTTTGGTGTGATAGAAGAAGAGAATCTTGCCTTCCATTTGCTAGTTTGTGTGTTCGCATTGTCATAAAACACAATTTTCTGTCAGCCTTGAAAGATCAGTCAACTTAGTGTAAATTGTTTGCCGCGTGTCTGGTTTTCTTTTCGCAAATCATTGCGTAATCAAGAAAGTGTAGGCTAACCGAAGACTAAACTGCGCATCGGCGTCGGTGTGAATAGTTTTTCGTCTCTCCTTGAATTTCCCGTCCAAACTTGGAAAACGTTTGCAAAGCCCGAAGTTAATCAGGAAAGGCTTCTTTATGCATCAGAAGAGTCGCGAGGAGCTGCGATTTTGCTTCTATCAGAATGATTTTGATGTCTCGGCCGCCCACGTCGTCTTGGTGGATGCTGTACCTTCCCGCTCATATTAGCCACATCCATACGTCCGTTATCAGCGAGCGCTCTCATCACTCTCCATCACGCTAATGTCCCTGCCGGTTGCGGCGGAGGGCGACGATTACACATCACAAATCATCAGTCCGGCGCCCACGTAAATATTGCCGCTTTTATGATGCCGCGTATTAGCCCGGCGGTGATTTAGCTCGTGTTTTTTTGGGGGCGTCGCTCCCTCGTTTGGGTGCCGGCGCCTGTCGTGCTTTGCCGTCGCCTTCAGGCCTGATTGGATGGATGGCCGCCCTGATAGTGTTCCCATTTGTCTCTTCACCGCATTTTCTCTTCATCCCCCCCTGCTGGCCTGGATCCTTTTCTTTTCTTTCAGTCTTTCCTGGCTGCAGATCCATCGACTTGACCATTCAAGCCTCATTAAACCGGCCAGCACATCATATATAAAATATAATTATAGGCTATAAACCTTGTGAGACCACCGGAGCACTGCTAACCTGCTGAATGCGGCCGCTCTCGCTAATTGTATTGCATATTTATGCATGCATATCTCCTAATTGTCTTTTAATACCTGAGTTTTTAAATGTACACTAAATATCAACCGTGGCAGCGTGTGCAGCGGAAAATTACTTTTGCGCGTCATAAAAATGCTGCTTACGGAAATGACGCTTAAATGGGAATTGGCAATGTAATAACCTGTGTTAAAGGCTCATGCTCGTTTCGAGTGTTTCTCTTGTCCTATCGCAAAGAGAAAAAAAATTACAACCAAGCATTGTTGTTGTTGTTTGTTTATTTTTTTTTACACACCAGTTAAACAAAATTTCATTACCTCCACCCGGCTGTATTATGGAACAGTTTTACGTGCGGAACGTTCAGTGGTTTCGGTATCGGCTAGTTTATAGTTGAAGGTCAGAGCGGCTGCGAGTCATAATAGCACAGCGCTAAGCAAGAATAAAGCCGCCGTCCAAAATAGTGCGCTGAAGATGCTGCGTTGGCAAGGAAGTTGAGTATTGATCACCTCAGGTGAGAATGATTCCACATGATTGTACTTTCGAGTACTTTCTCTCTGTACGGCCCACAGATGAATCAATACAAATGGTCAATAATGCCTGTGACGGGTTTGTCGACATCTGTTGAATGGAACCCATAAAGCAACTTGTAAACTTCCTTGGATACTTTTCAAATTAAATCACGAGTAACTTCAGTTACTTTGAAAGTAATTGAAATTACTTTATCAAGGTAACTATGGCAACACTGTCGGTGAGATGCGATTTCATTTTATTTCTGGATGAATGAAAAGACTGCCTGTCTTTTCCATCTGTCCAAAAGAGCCAACTCCATCACCTCTTTAATTGAATGTGGCTTTCTGCGGCCTTCCTTGTTGCAAAAGCAGCCAACTGATGCTCGTCTGTCTGTTAATGACATCTCTTTTTCTTTTTGGGAGCTGCCATCGCACATTTAGCCCGCGGCTGCAGCGATGGGCTTCACGGGGTGAATGAGCTTCAGAGATGAGATGAGACCGCCACCACTTCCCCCTCCCGAGATTTGGGGATCGAATTTCAAAGCTATTTTCGGCGGCGGTGTCAGGTATGGTCACGTCAGCCGGGTTTGACGTTATTGGTTGAAATGGGCCCGGATGAGGTTGTGGAGGTTAGTGTACACTGGATGCATGTTGAACATCTTCTCAGTGGAGTGTCGAAGGGCCACACCAAAAAATATAACAAACACAAGCACTGTATCATAGAAGTGGAATATTTACAATGTTTTACCCCTTAAAATAAACGATTTTATGGTCGTACTTCATTGGAATTTGGGGGGGGTGTCCTTGGAATCCTTCCCCTTCGTTCTTTCCCCCAAACGTTTGAGACATCCATCAGACAGGCCTTTTTGCTGCGGGATGCACAAATCCGGCCCGATTATCGGTTTGTGTGAACCCTTGCGTCTCATTTCAAGAGCCCTCTCCTCAAGCTCAAGCATGTTTACACTCCGGCAAGCGTGCGTGCACCCCCCCCCCCAACACCCCCCACACCCCTTCCCCTCGCCTCTCCAGTGTGCCTCCGATAGCCGCACGTTTGCACTTCCTTTTAAGGATTCATCGGCCATTGCCCGTTACCGACATGTGTGTAGCATCTGCGCAAACAGTCGTGTGTTCACCCGAAGGCCCCCAACCCGCCAGGCGCAAAGGGTCACGTGGCGGAATTAGCCCTCACACGAAAATAAAGCGCCGACGCTGGCAGGTTGCTATTTCAAAGTTTGGATTGAGCCTTCGGGGCAGCCAACGGCGTTCCATGTTGACGCGTGGCCGTAAAAAGAAACTTAAGTCTAATATATCATGCGGACGCTTTTGTTTTTGAAGCGGACGCCCAGGTATGCGCTGTCCCTCAGCCAAACGGCAGATTTACTGTAAGAGGAAGAAAGAAAGGAGGCAGCGTTGGGAGCGGAGTCATCTTCAAGCATTCCGGTTTGACACGTCCCCGTTTTTCTTCCACATGCCTGAGATTTCTCTTCCTGTGACGCATACATTGCACAGGCGTGCCTCAATGCCGTTGAGCGCCATGTCTAAAGAGTTCCAGCAGCCGAGACCCACCGCAGAGGTGAGGATGTGTGTAAAATCCCAGGAGCCTCCAATGCTGCTCAAAGCGCATCCGCGTGTGCATTAGACTTCTCCCCTGCTATTTTAAGTCAAAATCACACAGGCAAGAAAGACCATAAACAAAACAAAAAAACAGGACAATGGATCAATTTTATGAAATGCAAATGAGTTGGCCTCAACACATCCTGCTTGGAACAAAACAAGCCTGCTAGTAGGGGTCCCCATAAGGGAGGTTTCTGAATCTTGATGTGTTATTATTAGAGCTGTCAGTTTAGCGCGTTTATATCGGCATTAATTTAAATGAATTTTATCGGGATCAAAAATTTTCTCGCGAGATTAACGCGGCAGACGTCACAGCGGATGTTACGTTGCTCAAAAAATAAACCAGACACAAAACATCAAGCGCGCTGCACAGGTCCACGCACGTTTGTTTTGCGAGCCACTGCAGCGCGATACACCGAAAACGGATACTTAAATAGTTTATGAATCGAAAGTTTACTTTTAAAAAGTTGCCAGATTGTTCCACTTACAAAACCAAAGTTACCTGTATGTTTTGCAGTCGTAAACCGAGCTATCATCATAGCACGTGGAGTCTGAAATACCACTTAATGGCCAAGCGCACAGCTGACATTCGTACTCCACCCCCTTGTCTCAGACAGACAGCTACGGGATCATTTCAAAGCAAAGAAAATGGATGACACGACGAACAAATTTGCTGAAGCCATAGCTAAATATATGGCTACTGCATGCAAGCCTGTCAACATTGTCCACAGCTCCACTCAAGCTGAAATAATTCGCATTGCATCGAACGACTCCTGTTGGATTGACCTGGTGCTTTAAGAGGGGCGGGGCTGCCACTGACAGGTGACCGTACGCGCAATGTCTAAATAGCGTTTTGTTTCGATAGTGAATACACTCGCTTCGTCGTCGGCATGGCTCAATGTTAAGCTTCGCGAGTGCTTCTTATCAAGTCAGATGTGTAAAGTTAGCTTTTAGATTCGGTCATGATCGCTTGCTTTGTTTGCTGCATCGCTATGCAATCACAGTCAGTTACCGTTCGCAATCGGCAATTTAAACAGCGTGGGCTAAAATGTTGCTAGAACAGGGGTGTCTTTATTTAGCTCATTTTTGCATAGTTGTCACGTTTGTCCGTCTGCAATCTGACGTTTAAACGAAGTAAATTGCGTTGCAGATGGGGTTAATCATGCCGGCGCTCCACTTCCGGGATTGAGTATTGGGACTTGTAGTTCTTTTGTTCGATTCGACTTGATATGTTTGTGTTGTATGCTTTCTTACGTTTAAAACAATGAATAATGATGACGATATTGATACATAGTGAAATCAGGGTTGATTAAATTATTTATTAAAAGTATTGTTAAATGTATTAATTAATGTCAATATTTACATTGTGATGCAGAAAGATAGATATATTAATTTTTTATTGCATTTATGTGTAATTTAGGTTATTACCTGCTTCTGATACTTCTGTTACAACTACTACTACTTCTGCTGCAAAGTGCTCCAATAAATGATCAAAAAAGTACAGAACGAGAGATCCTTCCATGCTGACCGACAATCCTTATTCAGGGGGCCGTGAAAAACGGAATTAACTGAACAACTCCACTACGGATTGCCAGCGAGAGCCTCCATTACGAGTACTAGTTTACCTTAGATGTGCACTTTATAATGTTATATTGCGCTGTTTTGATTCCAAAAAAAGAGCTGTTCAAGCAGCTGTTGTGTGACAAAATATTTTTTTCACTGTTGTTGATGGACAGTAATATTGTGTGAGAGATAATGTGTGAATAACTGCTCCAAGTGAAAAATGTTCATGTAAAATTGAAAATCGAAATTGTTATTTCAGTAAATATTTGCATTTTGGACATAGAAAACTGATTCATGATTCCATGTTGATGAGAGCATTAAAATGGGAGAAAATAGGAAAAAAAATATAAAAGGAAATTCAGAAACGATGAAAAATGCGCGAGTAATCACGATTAATTTTTAGTTAATTTGAGTTAATTATGACACTTGAGTTTTTAATTAGATTAAATATTTTAATCATTTGACAGCTCTAGTTATTATGTAGAAGGGTGTCCAAATTTGTCGTTGATACTGACAAAAGTCACCGTACACAACCCAAGCCGCTAGCTAGCAATGGTTAGTAAAGGGCCCCGTGCGGGGGGTCGCCAAACGTGCTGTCGTCACGGTGCCAAAGCAGTTTTGTCATTCACGCGGGCCAGGCGTCACTCGGGACCCCGTTTCGTTGAAAGGCCCAGCGGAATTTCCTGATTTTCCTCTCCCGTTGCCGCGTCCCTATGTCTGTTGCCAACCTGCTGTGATATTCGAAGCTCCCGTTTGATAACCCTGGAATGGCAAGGTACTGTTTGATCAGTTATCCGGTTTGGTCTCGTGATGTGTGAAGAGCGTGATGAAGAGCACTGATTGAAGAACAAGTGTACGGATTCATTCAATTAGGTGTGTGTGTCCGTGTGTGTGTGTATATTTATAAAATTTACCGTGCTGTCTAAATGACTCATGTCATGCATCTTGTTTTTGGGGTTTTTGCGCAAACAGCTAACTGCTGTTGGCGGCATTCCACTGGTGGACATCCCTGGTACCCGGCATAACCTCTCACTCTCATGAATATTCTTATGATTCCAGTTCCCCGCATTGTGTTGGTAGCGCAGCCAGCCCCCGTCAAGCCGCCGTCTGTTCCTGGAGCTGTCGGTGCCAGAGCGAGAAGCCTCTCGGCTCCACTAATCTGGATTGCAGAAGCAGCAGCAGCAGCAGCAGCAGCGAGTCACCTCAATAAAAGAGCAACTCCTGGCTGCCCGGGATCATAAAGGAGAATAAACAAGGTTAGGCAGAATAATTATGCTGAGCCGCTTCCTGGTATTAAGGGACTGACATGACTTTGTCAGTCCGAGACACAAAGCAATCCGTTAGAAGTCACGTCTTGCACCTAATAACTTCAGTCTGATTCCAAAAGGGTTGCTTTGCACGACAGCAGGTTCCCGCGAGCAACATTTTCATGTATTTTACAAAAATTCGAGGTGAAGCGCGGCTAGGCGTAAGGACCGAAATATCTGAAAACTTGCAAATGCGGTGTTAAATAAATGATGCGTTACGCAACTGCTCGATGCACGCTCGCCGCGGGTCGGCGTGGAAACCAAACGTGTGAACAACAAATAAATAAAGAACAAACTCCACTCTGCCATTTTGTTCTTGGCCGAGCTGGCGTCACGACACCGTTTCACGGGCGGTCGTGTCAGCGCATTGGTCAAGCGACTGATTTGGCGTTGAAATACTCACGCGACGTATTTTGTGGGCGTATCCAATTCATGACAGGAATGAGTTTTTATATTTGAGACCAAGGACAAAAGAATGCAAAGGCCTTCATGGATGTCTTTCTAGTTATTATTCAAATTAACGACTCAACTTTCCGGGCCTGAAAACTCATCAACTTTCCTAAGTGAAAAAAACGGATGTATTTTCAAATCCCCCAACAGGACCACTAAAAACTCACTCGGGTGTGCTCTGTGAAATATTGAAACACAAACTAGCACCCGCATACCACTTTGAATGATTGGTATGAACTCGTAACAAGACGCATTCAAAAATGTCAAGAAGCCACATGAGCAGGAAACGAAGCAGAAAGTTGCTTTGAAGCAACCATTTTGGATGCGGGCAGACTTCATTTGATTCGTTTTCAAGGCAGGGTTTCATCTCACATATCCTCATTGGCCATGCTTAATACGTGCAAAATAATATCCACCAATGTTCAAGTCTTGTTCCATCATTTGATTCTTTTTTTCCCCCCATTTTAGCAGTCATGAGAAATAAGTACAATATTGGTTCATTGAAGTGCACGAAGACAACAGGACAAAAAAGGGAGAGAATTGCATGAGACACACCAATTGTATGTGTCACATCCAAATGTTGACTTGTCTGGCCGGCGTTGGGATGTACCCGAGCTCATTCGTTCGCGAGGCTCGTGCTAATCAAGAAACACAAAACAAAAGGCAAAGCGCAAATCGCACAACAATGCAAAGTGGCATCAAAACCTCTGAACGGAAACCTAATTAACGGCGTCGCTCACGCTTGGATGCCTTCTACTATTTACCGTTTCATCATGTCGCGTTGAGTTAAAAATGGAATTAAAAGAACACAACAGACCCTAATGACTGCAAAAACAAAACAAACAAAAAAAAACATTGCATGGAATATTTCCACTCCTGAACTCCCGACCTTGGTTTTCCTCCCGGTTTCACACCATAAACATTGCGCCTTCGGCGTGCGGTGTTTGCCGAGCGCACGCGGCGAGCGCTCCAAAACATGCTGCGATAAGAGCCTCCTTAACGGGGCCATCGAGGCGAAGCGTGCCACTTGTCTCGCAGGCTAACGTTTCCAGGTGGTACAGTAATTGCTCAGTGATAAATGTCTCCCATTCGCCACTCAAGAGTTATTTCTCCCCGAGGCACGAGATCGTAGATTCCGCAGCGCCGTAGGAGAAAACGGGGGAACAATTTCTCCATTTGATTTAAACCGCACCGATTCAGCAAACAAAACAGTTGCGGTGAAAGACACGGCGAATGCTTCAGCAAGTAGTTTGGGCGTGACCCCGCCCCCAACGTGCACCAGCGCACCAAGCAAGATCAATCAAGACATGGATGAGAGAGTTTGATGTGGATGACTCGCCCGCGCAGTCCTGACCTCAACCCGATCGAACACCTTCGGGGTGAGACGGAGAGCCCGGGCTGGGCTGGGCTTGTCTCCTCCGACAACACAAATGCGCCTCTGGGAGATGCTGGAAAATTCCAAGAAACACAACTTGCAGACCTCGCGGAGAGCCTTTGCAGAAGAGCTGAGGCTGTTATCACTGCAAAAGGGGCTCGACCGACATACACGCTGCCAGGAAGACCCGCAAGGCTTCCATCATCCCCTTGCCTTTATCTGCACAGCAATATCTCTTCCGGTGCTCAGAATAAATTGGTCGCAATTTACAGTATAATGCCGGAATGGAAGATGGAAGCCTCCGATTGTTGTGACCTCGCTCTGCCGTCTTCCTGGTCAGTCCCCGGTTAACTCATTCATTCCCAAAGACGTTTTTAAACATCTTTTCAGACTTGGTCTAGAATTGGCTGGTACTGAATGAGTTAACAGGCAAAACCCAGAATGCTCCATCAGCACTCGCACAATCCGCGATTGAACAGGCGACACGTGAGACGGAGCAAACCAAAGCGGGCCAATCGGGCGGCCGTGGGGATATTTGGCACACAGACGGAGCCTCTCAGCTTTCATTTTCGCACGGATGTTCCAGATCCAAAAGGGAAAATCTGCCGAAGCCGCAAATGTTATAATAGTTATCAACGAGGACTTAGTCAAAGAGCTCGTGGGCCGACGGTTTACCCATTCGTCAATTCCCATCCCGATTAGAGACAGCCGGAGGGATGGAGCAAGCAGATGGTTTTCCCCTGCAGGCTTTGGGTCAACCTGCTTTTGAAGTCCATATTTGTGGTCCCGGTTACTCCCCGGCCTCGCCCCCGCTTCTGGTTCTGTATGTCAGCATAGTTCTTGGTTTGCGGCCAATGCCGAGGAGCAAACGCTTCGCCTTCGAACGTCCTCCCTTTAATCTGCCTCAATGAAAAAGTGTCAACTTCAAGAGCCGACTGCGCTCGGTTGCGGCAAATCCATCTTCTTCCGCCCTGGCTGCTTCTTGTCAGGGTAGGGGGGGGGGCCTGACACCCGGCCTTATGCAATAGAGATGGACGACATCCTCTGCAAATGTTATTTATTTATTTATTTCTGAAAAAGCCACGTCCTTGTTGGGCATTCTAATGTCCCTACTCCACCGTCACAATTTGCCGAACAAATTTTTATTGTGCGTGACGCCAAAAGGTGAGCTTAATGCAGCGGTGTCAAACTCATTTTTGCCGCGGGCCACATTTTAGTGACTGTTTCCCTTGGTGGGCCGTTATGCCTGAAACCATATCAAGGAGTCATGAATTACCGGTTTAATCAACTGTTGTGGCCAAAAGGAGGTGTTTGGTAACAATAAAATGCTTCCGATATCTCTCATATTTCTTACGTATGAGAATTTTAAATTTAGGTTGAGATTTTAGTAAGCATCATGGACATTGACGGGTTTTTATTTGCTTTCGCGGGCCATATAAAATGATGCGGCGGGCCAGATTTGGCCCCGGGCCTCGAGTTTGACACCTGTGGCTTCATGTCATGCCATTTTGTGGAAAGTGACATTTGTTTTGCCGTGCGCTGTCAGGGCAATTCGTCCTCATGAATACTGCTGCTGATGAGCCTCATGTAAAAGTGCTTCGTCGGTGGTGAATCATTTAACGACTTGAATACACTTGGTTGGTGCCATAACGGGTTTATGATTGTGTACATGCTAAATGCATGGTGGTAATGCTTTGTGATCACTTTGAAGTGCTCTAATTGCGTTTATGTGCAATTAAAAAACCCTTTTCGGAGGCGGGGTGTCAATTAGCTGAGGATATCTGTGATTTACCGGAGGACTGCGCCCGCCATGTGTTGCCGCAATATGACAGGCGACATTGAGAGGTGTACCGGAAGTTAGCCTTAAGCTAGCTCCTTTTCATAACCCCCCCTAAAAAATAAACAGTTTATTTATTTCACTTGTTTTGTGTATCAGGTAAACGAGAAGTCAGAGTGATGAACAAACAGCTTGAAGACGGCAAGCTATGGTTTTATTTGGTCTCTTTTTTTGTTGTTCTGAGCTATCGGTAGAAACATTGACTTGGCCGAAAGTATTTACACTTAGCAAAGCTTCCGCTGCACTCTTGAGGATAAGGCGACGTTTAAAGACATTTATGAGGCTGCAAATGTCTTGGCGGAGTGGTTGGGATGGCCTCGGGTATGGTGAGTTTGCAGCAACAAACTTTCACCTTTGCTGTTTGTGCGAGCGGAGCTTTATGTGAAAGCGCTAAAACGGGAAGTTCACGTGGAAGTTCAGGACTCTCCCGTCTTTTGTTTAGTTGTGCGGCGGCGCTCAGCGTGTCTTTGCGGAGGTGAGCGAGCGAAGCGCTCACGCCGGGGTGAAAGTGAATCCATTTATCTGCAGCAATCTTTGAGAAACTCGTCTCATTCGTGGAGCCGTGATGCTCAAGCGCACGTTTTTAATGCTCCTTGCTCGCTGCTTATGTTGCTGGTAAATAGTTTGCGACATTTCATATTCCGCTCAACTATGCTACACGTATTTACATACAGTATTTACATTCCATTTGTCGTGCCTTACTGCCGCACCAAGCATTTTCTTCTGTAACAGAGATATTTGGTGATCATTTCTGCTTCATCAAATGACCCAATAAATTAATTGATTACCCCGAATAACAATTTATCACTTTTTTTTTTTTTTTTTTTAATCAGCGATGCAAGTACATTTTTTACCTGAATTTTTTTCCGGATTCCTAATCTCCTCTTGTTTTTTTTTTTTTTTCTAGCACAGCTGAAAAAATAAATTATTATTATGTTATAACTAGAGCTGTCAGTTTAGCGCGTTTATATCGGGATTAATTTAAATGAATTTTATCGGGATCAAAATTTTTCTCGCGAGATTAACGCGGAGACGTCACAGCCGATGTTACGTTGCTCTATAAATAAACCAGAAACAAAACATCAAGCGCGCTGCGCGGGTCCACGCACGTTTGTTTTGCCAGCCACGGCAGCGCGAGACACTGAAAACGGATACTTAAATAGCTCATGAATGGAAAGTTTACTTTTAAAAAGTTGCCAGACTGTTCCACTGACAAGACCAAAGTTACCTGTATGTTTTGCAGTCGTAAACCGAGCTATCATCATAGCACGTCGAGTCTGAAATACCACTTAATGGCCAAGCGCACAGCTGACGTTCTACTCCGCCCCCTTGTCTCAGACAGACAGCTATGGATAATTTCAAAACGAAGAAAATGGATGACACGACGAAGAACAAATTTGCTGAACGACTCCTGTTGGATTGACCTGGCGCTTTAAGAGGGGCGGGGCTGCCACTGACAGGTGACGTTCGCGCGATGTATAAATAGCGTTTTGTTTCGTGAGTGAATACACTCGCTTCGTCGTCGGCATGGCTCAATGTTAAGCTACGCGAGTGCTTCTTATCAAGTCAGATGTGTAAAGTTAGCTTTTAGATTCGGTCATGATCGGTTGCTTTGGTTGCCGCATCGCTATGCAATCACAGTCAGTTACCGTTCGCAATCGGCAATTTAAACAACGTGGGCTAAAATGTTGCTAGAACAGGGCTGTCTTTATTTAGCTAATTTTTGCATAGTTGTCATGTTTGTCCGTCTGCAATCTGACGTTTAAACGAAGTAAATTGCGTTGGAGCTGGGGTAAATATGCCGGCGCTCCACTTCCGGGTTGGACCTTTGGGACTTGTAGTTCTTTTGTTCGATTCGACTTGATATGTTCATGCCGGCGCTCCACTTCCGGGATTGAGTATTGGGACGTGTAGTTCTTTTGTTCGATTCGACTTTATGTTTGTGTTGAATGGTTTCTTACGTTTAAAACAATGAATAATGATGACGATAATGATACATAGTGAAATCAGGGTTGATTACATTATTTATTAAACGTATTGTTAGATAAAGGTATTCATTAATGTCAATTATATACATATTTACATTGCGATGCAGAAAGATAGATATATTAATTTTTTACTGCATTTATGTGTAGTTTAGGTTATTACCTGCTTCTGATACTTCTGTTACAACTACTACTACTCCTACTTCTGCTGCAAAGTGCTCCAAAATGATCCAAAAAGTACAGAACGAGAGATCCTTCCATGCTGACCGACAATCCCTAACTGAACAACCATTACTGATTCCCAGCGAGAGCCTCCATTACAAGAATCCGAAATGATGTCGACACAAAACCGTAGAGAGACCTCCGAGCGAGAAGGACCAACAGAATCAGCATAGCCTGACTGCTGTGTTCAAAGCAAATTTGAGCAAAACGAAGTATGCAACCATGGCTTAAATCCATTATAGGCTGAGTACTAGTTTACCTTAGATGGTTTGGTTTGGTTTGGTTTGGTTTTATTTGAACATAACATAAAACATATACAGTAATAATAAGGTAAGAGAAATCAGTCATCATTCAGCACAGTCATCATTAAAACAGTTATGTTCAAGGGAATAGGAAGATGTGCACTTTATAATGTTATATTGCGCTGTTTTGATTCCCTAAAAAGAGCTGTTCAAGCAGCTGTTGTGTGACAAAATATTGTTTTCACTGTTGTTGATGGACAGTAATATTGTGTGAGAGATAATGTGTGAATAACTGCTCCAAGTGAAAAATGTTCATGTAAAATTGAAAATCAAAATTGTTATTTCAGTAAATATTTGCATTTTGCACATAGAAAACTGATTCATGATTCCATGTTGATGAGAGCATTAAAATGGGGGAAAATAGGACAAAAAAATATAAAAGGAAATTCAGAAACGATCAAAAATGAGTGAGCAATCATGATTAATTTTTAGTTAATTTGAGTTAATTATGACAGTTGAGTTTTTAATTAGATTAAAAATTTTAATCGTTTGACAGCTCTAGTTATAACATAATAATAAATTATTATGTTATGAAATGTATAATTAATCATAATAATAATAATAATACATGTACTCTAGTCATATATTTAGTAAGAGTTATGAATTAAGGGCTAAGGTTCAGCGACAGGTGGAATTTTTTTTTTCGGGACTTCATAGCAAAAAAAAAGTATGGCCAAGTCCCTCTTGCGCAAGCTTTTATCGGTGAAACTTTCATTATTATTTTATATATTTATTATTATTATTCATCTTATTATCACGTCATATTATAATATATGATGTGCTAGAAAAAAAGATAAGCATCAAAAATACGTTTGGGGACACAGAAAGCTATCTCAAATTTTGTTGCCATGACCACGGGGCGGCACTCCAAGAGGCGACTCAGTGTTAGTAACTTTGTCGCAAGTGACTATTTAGTGAATTTCTTGACTTCTCGTGACTATTTAGAAAAAGAAAAAAACAGGCAACGAGCAAAGGAGAGGTTCAAGATACACCCCCCAAAAAATTTATTTGATCCCATTTATTTCGTCAATGAAGTAAAATGGAGTAAATTCAACACACCACTTTTTTCAGTGTACCTTATTTGTCGTAAATAAATATTTTGGCCCAATGAGGAAAAAGTGGATCGTTTCCACGGTCTACCAGATAGCCTGTCAAAGCAAAGTTGTTTGAAATCGCTCTACGCGGTTGTCATGGTGCGCGCATCCACAAATGTGATGTGTGCCTTGTCAACGAGTGATTAATCAGTGTGTACTTCCTGTGCTGCGGTCACTCGGCGATAATTTGCATCCTGTACGACGGCAGTTCTGCACAGTTAACTCTGAATTAGCTTATGTAACCTGTCCCATTTTAGAATGAACTTTTTTTTTTCTTTTCATGAGTCTGGAGTCATTCAAGTGCGTATTTTCAAACCAGCAACAACAGCATGAAGTCTTTCAGAAGAATTTTTACCACTAAAACTGGCTATCATTCGGCACGGTCACTGTTTATGGATTCCTGATGCTGAAAATAAAAACTGCTTCGTAATTAGCTGTAATTATTCTTACAATTCAAGTTGGATTTTATTGTTTTTTTGACCGATAGATAGACATACACTGAACAAAATGGTTTGTTGAATTTAGTCCATTTTAAATCAAATCATGTGGATCCAGATGCATTTTTTTTTCAAGTCGACTATACAGGAGCAGGCCCTGAGCACCAGAGCCATTGAGGCCCAGATATACCACACCAGACAAGACCCAAGGTGTAGGTTGTGCAAAGAGGCACCCGAGACGATCCAACACATAACTGCAGGGTGTAAGATGCTGGCAGGGAAAGCCTACATGGAATGCCATAACCAGGTGGCTGGCATAGTCTACCGAAACATCTGTGCCGAGTATGGACTGGAAACCCCAAGGTCAACATGGGAAACACCTCCGAAGGTGGTGGAGAATGACAGAGCGAAGATCCTGTGGGACTTCCAGATCCAGACTGACAAGATGGTAATGGCGAACCAACCAGATATCGTGATCATAGATAAAGGGCAGAGGAAAGCCGTTGTAGTGGATGTAGCGGTCCCAAGTGATGGAAACATCAGAAAGAAGGAACACGAGAAACTCGAGAAATACCAAGGGCTCAGAGAGGAGCTGGAGAGAGCCTGGAAGGTAAAAGTGACAGTCGTGCCTGTGGTGGTCGGAGCACTCAGGGCAGTGACCCCCAAACTAGATGAGTGGTTGCAACAGATCCCGGGAACAACATCGGACATCTCGGTCCAGAAATGTGCAGTGCTGGGAACAGCAAGGACACTGCGCAGAACCCTCAAGCTTCCTGGCCTCTGGTAGAGGACCCGAGCTGAATCAGGGATGGACACCACCCGAGGGGTGAGACGAGGAGAGAGAGAGAGAGAGATATATATATATATATATATATATATATATATATATATATATATATATATATATATATATATATATATGTGTGTGTGTGTGTGTGTGTGTGTGTGTGTGTGTGTGTGTGTTTGTACACAAGCAGCATCGTTGACTGACTGTGCTCAATATATATATATATATATATATATATATATATATATATATATATATATATATATATATATATATATATATATATATATATATTAGAGCTGTCAGTTTAGCGCGTTATATCGGCATTAATTTAAATGAATTTTATCGGGATCAAAAATGTTCTCGCGAGATTAACGAGGCAGAAGTCACAGCGGATGTTACGTTGTTTCTATAAATAAACCAGAAACAAAACATCAATCGCTTCTGCACAGGTCCACGCACGTTTGTTTTGCCAGCCACGGCAGCGAGACACCGAAAACGGATACTTAAATAGTTTATGAATTGAAAGTTTACTTTTAAAAGTTGGCAGATTGTTCCAATGACAAGACCAAAGTTACCTGTATGTTTTGCAGTCGTAAACTGAGCTATCATCATAGCACGTCGAGTCTGAAATACCACTTAATGGCCAAGCACACAGCTGACGTGTGTACTCCCCCTCTCAGACCGACAGCTATGGATCATTTCAAAGCAAACAGCGTGGGCTAAAATGTTGCTAGAACAGGGGTGTCTTTATTTAGCTCATTTTTGCATAGTTGTCATGTTTGTCCGTCTGCAATCTGACGTTTAAACGAAGTAAATTGCGTTGCAGCTGCCGGCGCTCCACTTCCGGGTTGGACCTTTGGGACTTGTAGTTCTTTTGTTCGATTCGACTTTATGTTTGTGTTGTATGGTTTCTTACGTTTAAAACAATGAATAATGATGACGATAATGATACATAGTGAAATCAGGGTTGATTACATTATTTATTAAACGTATTGTTAAATAAAGGTATTAATTAATGTCAATTATATACATATTTACATTGTGATGCAGAAAGATAGATATATTAATTTTTTACTGCATTTATGTGTAGTTTAGGTTATTACCTGCTTCTGATACTTCTGTTACAACTACTACTACTTCTGCTGCAAAGTGCTCCAATAAATGATCAAAAAAGTACAGAACGAGATCCTTCCATGCTGACCGACAATCCCTATTCAGGGGCCGTGAAAATTATAGGCTGAGTACTAGTTTACCTTAGATGTGCACTTTATAATGTTATATTGCGCTATTTTGATTCCATAAAAAGACCTGTTCAAGCAGCTGTTGTGTGACAAAATGTTTTTCACTGTTGTTGATGGACTGTAATATTGTGTGAGAGATAATGTGTGAATAACTGCTCCAAGTGAATAATTTTCATGTAAAATTGAAATTCCAAATTATTTCAGTAAATATTTGCATTTTGCACATAGAAAACTGATTCATGATTCCATGTTGATGAGAGCATTAAAATGGGGAAAATAGGACAAAAATATAAAAGGAAATTCAGAAACGATAAAAATGCGTGAGTAATCATGATTAATTTTTAGTTAATTTGAGTTAATTATGACAGTTGAGTTTTTAATTAGATTAAATATTTTAATCGTTTGACAGCTCTAATATATATATATATATATATATATATATATATATATATATATATATATATATATATATATATATATATATATATATATATATATATATATATATATATAAAAATCCTCATCTCACCCCTCGGTGGTGTCCATCCCCATTCAGCTCGGGTCCTCTACCAGAGGCCAGGAAGCTTGAGGGTTCTGCGCAGTATCCTTGCTGTTCCCAGCGCTGCGCATTTCTGGACTGAGATGTCTGATGTTGTTCCCGGATCTGTTGCAACCACTCAACTAGTTTGGGGTCACTGCCCTGAGTGCTCCGACCACCACAGGCACGACTGTCACCTTTACCTTCCAGGCTCTCTCCAGCTCCTCTCTGAGCCCTTGGTATTTCTCGAGTTTCTCGTGTTCCTTCTTTCTGATGTTTCCATCACTTGGGACCGCTACATCCACTACAACGGCTTTCTTCTGCCCTTTATCAATGATCACGATATCCGGTTGGTTCGCCATTACCATCTTGTCAGTCTGGATCTGGAAGTCCCACAGGATCTTCGCTCGGTCATTCTCCACCACCTTGGGAGGTGTTTCCCATTTTGACCTTGGGGTTTCCAGTCCGTACTCGGCACAGATGTTTCGGTAGACTATGCCAGCCACCTGGTTATGGCGTTCCATGTAGGCTTTCCCTGCCAGCATTTTACACCCTGCAGTTATGTGTTGGATCGTCTCGGTGCCTCTTTGCACAACCTACACCTTGGGTCTTGTCTGGTGTGGTATATCTGGGCCTCAATGGCTCTGGTGCTCAGGGCCTGCTCCTGAGCAGCCAGGATGAGTGCCTCTGTGCTGTCCTTCAGGCCAGCCCTCTCTAGCCACTGATAGGACTTCTTGAGATCAGCCACTTCACTTATGGTCCGGTGGTACATCCCGTGTAGGGGCTTGTCCTCCCATGATGGTCCCTCTTCCAGCACCTCATCCTCTGTTCCCCATTGTCTGAGACATTCTCTGAGTACATCATCCGTTGGAGCCTTCTCCTTGATGTATTCATGGAGCTTGGATGTTTCATCCTGGACAGTGGCTCTCACACTCACTAGTCCCGGCCTCCTTCCTTTCGGCTTATGACAGTCTCAGGGTGCTGGATTTGGGATGGAACCCTCCATGCATGGTTAGGAGCTGGTCTTAACATCCGTGGTCTGAATCTCTTCCTTTGGCCACCTGATTACTCCTGCAGGGTATCTGATCACTGGCAGGGCATAGCTGTTTATTGCCCGGGTCTTATTCTTGCCATTGAGCTGGCTTCTTAGGACTTGCCTCACCCACTGGAGGTATTTGGCCGTAGCCGCTTTCCTTGTTGCCAGTTCGAGGTTGCCATTGGCTTGTGGTATACCGAGGTACTTGTAGCTGTCCTCAATGTCTGCTATTGTTCCTTCAGGGAGTGAGACCCCTTCAGTGCGGACTACCTTTCCTCTCTTAGTCACCATCCGACTACATTTCTCAAGCCCGAATGACATCCCGATGTCGCTGCTGTAGATCCTGGTTGTGTGGATGAGGGAGTCGGTCCCTTTCGCTCTTAGCATACAGCTTTATATCATCCATGTAGAGGAGGTGACTGATTGTAGCTCCATTTCTGAGGCGGTATCCATATCCTGTCTTGGCGATTACTTAGCTTATCCTATGCAGAACAGCAGTGGGGAGAGTGCATCACTTGGGTATATGCTGCATTTGATGGACACTTGGGTAAGTGGCTTGCCATTGTCTTCAAGTATGGTTTTCCACATCCTCATCGAGTTTGCAACGGAGGCTCTTAGGGTTCTGTTCACCTTATACAGCTCCAAGCATTCAGTGATCCATGTATGTGGCATCGAGTCATAGGCTTTCTTGTAATCAATCCAGGCTGTGCACAGGTTGGTATGTCGGGACCTGCAGTCTTGTGACTGTTCTGTCAACCAGGAGCTGATGTTTGGCTCCTCTGGTATCTTTACCAATGCCCTTCTGTGCTTCGCTCATGTATTGATCCATGTGTCCACTTATCTTAGCCGCAATGATGCCTGACATGAGCTTCCATGTTGTGGAGAGACAGGTTATTGGCCGATGGTTGGATGGGACTGTACCTTTGAGGGATCCTTCATGATCAGGATCGTTCTCCCTTCAGTTAGCCATCCTGGGTGAGTCCCATCCTTCAGCAACTGGTTCATTTGTGTTGCTAGGCGCTCATGGAGTGCTTTGAGTTTCTTTAGCCAGTAGGTGTGTACCATGTCCGGGCCTGGTGCTGTCCAGTTTTTCATATCTGAGACTCTTTCCTGTATGTCTGCCACTGTTATGGTAACTGGGTTCTGCTCAGGAGGTTGCTGTGCTCCTCTCTCAGGGTCACCAGCCATTGTGCACTGCTGTTATGTGCAACCTCCTCTCCCATATTCCTTTCCAGTACCTTTCAGTTTCCAGTCTTGGTGGGTCAGCTCTGCTGTTAGGACCCTGCCACTGAGCGTACACTTTCATATATATATATATATATATATATATATATATATATATATATATATATATATATACTGGTATATATATATAAAAGGGTTGCATGCGGGCCAGCATGACCAACAAGAAGTCACCACAACTGAGCTGCAAGGTTGCCTTTGGGCTATTTGGGTTCTTTACCTGCTCAGTGGGAGCGCTCTCAGCTCCAAATGCCTTTCCCAGTGGGATAACTTGCTCCGTGCGTGTGTGTGTGTGTGTGTGTGTGTGTGTGTGTTTGTACACGAGCAGCATCGTTGACTGATTGTGCTCAATTGCGTGTGGCGATCATGTTTTTTCCCTTATAATTTGAATGTACTTGAAATTGTCCCTAGGTGTGAGTGTGATCGCGGATGGTTGTTCGTCTCTGTGTGCCCTGCGATTGGCTGGCAACCGGTTCAGGGTGTCCCCCGCCTCCTGCCCGAAGACAGCTGGGATAGGCTCTCGCACCCCGCGAGCCTTGTGAGGATGAAGCAGATCAGAAAATGGATGGATGGATGGATCATTTGAATGAGCAATCAACCACTGAATGTGCCACATATCAGACGCTACACCTGATAGCGGATGTTAATCGGCGCAGCCAACCACATCAAATGCAGCTCTGCTTACCGATTGCCGTTGATGCTTGAAAGTGGCTGTGGATCTTCAACCGGCCTCAATGATCATGTCGTGTGCGGAGAATTGTGGGAATTGCATAAATTTGCATTGGCCTGACTCAATTAGCATTAGCATGCAGAATGGGTCGGTCACGGATCTGGCATTGTGTTCACGTCTTTCAAACGTGTCTTCAGTTCAATGCATTATTTTTACACATATTTAAATATGACATTTGCTGCTATTGTACCTGATGAACACGCATGCAGCCATCTCCAAAGTATTCAAATTTATTGTCACTGTGCTCCAATTCTTCTTTGCGTTTAACCTTTCCTAGAACAAAGCGAGGTGAAATCAGGTTTCGGTATAACTGCTCGGCACCGGATGCAACACAGTACACACGAAGCAAAATGTGCCATTGAACGTTTTGCTTGACAGGCACAGACATTTGAATGCAAATGGTCATTTCAAGGCGAAACCTGGTGCCACTCTCCAATGCATAATCCAATTATATCAAGAAACTGCCTTGGACAGAAAAACAACGTTTGTTATTGGCCCGGGCTTCCTTAAGTGACCCTCAAACTGAATTGCAAATACCACTTACGAGCCATTAGCAATCAAGTCTTTCACCCGGTGCGTTTTAGTGCCTGCATAGCTCGCCGGTTTCTCTGAATCGTAAACAAACGCTGGTTTCGTTTTGAACTCAAATCAAGAGAAACGTGCCTAGCATATCGTGCTCTAATTGGAGAGTAAAAAAAAAAAAAACGACCCAGTCTGTCCTCGTGGGCCTTTCCGGAGTGAACAGATGTAGACAAGTTGAGCTACATTTTGACAAGATGGATCGATAGATTGATGGATGCATGGATGAAGCTCATTGATGGGTACCACCACTGGTGCGCAGGCTCCCTCTAGTGGCAGACAACAATACCTGCCTGAGTGCAGTTCACTTGGATTTAAAATGCATTTGAATTTCATTTGTCATCAGTACCAGCCCTTTTCTGACCATTTTTTACCCATGGGAAAAAAAGGGGGAAAATATATAAATACCTGGGATTGAATGTGTGGACTCTCGGAAGACATAAAAATTGGATCATTTGAGATCATTTATTTAAGTGTAATGGGCAATATATTTTCATTGGATCATTCTTTTCCTTTCCTTTCTTTAAACGCTGCCCGGTGATTTACAATAATATTAAATGCACTTTTGAGGAATAAAACTGCCATCTCGGGCCTTCTGCGCTACTGTATTTCAAAATTCTTCATGATAGTGGCACATGCTGGTACTTGGTGTAAAGCAGCATTGAGGGGCAATTTTTTTTTACAAATTTGAAATCTAATGGAAACACAAAAATACAGATTACAACATAAGATAAATAATCCACATGGTCCACAATTACTGTGAAGTGGGGCAATATTATTGAAAATGCTATGTCATGATCAAATGATAAATTACAAAAGTGGACAGCTGAAGTCTATGAAACTGCTGACAGGGATGTTCTATTGTTCTATTGTTGAAACTTTGTACAGCAAAATAATAAAATATAAATGTGCTTCTCGTGTAGTCACATCTGAACAATACGTGTCGATTGAAAGGTAGGAATGTGGATGATAAAATAAGCCTTGTGCAGTAATTTGCATACTATTGATTCTCAATACTGTATGTATGATGTCTAACATTGTTGCACAATGTCCAGAAGTATTTATCTGACACTTTATGCAAGTGAACGGTATCAAAGATGAAGTAGCTTTCTACCGCAACCTAATGGACACTTAAGGCAATTGCACTTTGAAAAGAATTTTGTGTGCACTTGTTGTGCGCGCACGACTTCCTTGTGTCTTACGTGTCTCTCCCTCTTCACTGTTTCTCTTCATCAGAACATGCCAGGACATAACGATGAGCTCCAACAGCACAGACTCTTCTGGTCTCTTCCTGATTTCCAACACCTTCCCAGCAGCAGGAGCAGCGGTCGGACTGTCCCCACAAACCACTTCCTTCCATCAAGCAGCGACAGGACCATGGTTGGTTTTTCACGTGACCACCCCGGGCGCCAATTCCTCTTCTGCGAATTCCCTCTTTAACTCCAGCCAATCACAAGATGGGAACGGGACGTCGGGCCTGGATCCCTTGGGCGGGCACACCGTGTGGCAGGTGGTCCTCATCGTCCTGCTGACGGGAACGCTCTCGCTGGTCACCATCATCGGGAACATCCTGGTGGTGGTGTCCTTCAAGGTCAATCGCCAGTTAAAGACGGTCAACAACTACTTCCTGCTGAGCTTGGCGGTGGCTGACCTCATCATCGGGGTCATCTCTATGAACCTCTACACAGCCTACCTGGTGATGGATTACTGGGCTTTGGGGAACTGGGCCTGCGACCTGTGGCTCGCTATTGACTACGTGGCCAGCAACGCTTCGGTGATGAACCTGCTGGTCATCAGCTTTGACCGCTACTTTTCGGTAACCAGGCCTCTGACGTACCGGGCCAAACGGACGACAAAGCGAGCCGGGATGATGATCGGCCTGGCCTGGTTTGTTTCTCTGGTTCTATGGGCCCCCGCCATCCTTCTGTGGCAGTACTTTGAAGGTCAAAGGACAGTGCCTCAGAATAAGTGCTACATTCAGTTCCTCCAGCAGCCCATTATAACCTTCTGCACAGCCATGGCGGCTTTCTACCTGCCCGTCAGCATCATGAGTGTGCTTTACTGGCGGATTTACAAGGAGACGGAAAACCGCTCCAAAGAGTTAGCCGGACTGCAGGGCTCCGGGGCCCGCGGCGGCGGCGGGGTCGCGGCAAGAAACGGCAACGGCGGGGTTAATCGAGCCCGTTTTGCGCGTCAAACCGAGAGTTCCAGAAGCTGCAACAGCTACGAGCTGACCAGGTTGTCCCAAAGAAAGAGCGCCTGTCGAGAGTTAGTCAGCCGCCTGCACTGCTGGCCCGGGGTTCAATCCTGGAGGCCTGGCAGTATCCGGCAAGGAGAGCGGGATCCCGACCAAAGCAGTAGTGACAGTTGGAACAACAACGACAACGCGGTCTCACTGGACCAGTCGGGCTCGTCAGATGACGAAGACTGCGGGGGGCGAGACAGCCACACTATTTTCTCGATTGTTCTCAGCATACCTGGCATAAAAGCGGCTGTCAACTCCCAGCTCACTTCCTGCGAAGACCTGGACGAAGCCTCAGAACAGGACCCTCTAAGGGGGGCGGAATACAACAGAGACAGGCTCGCCGCCGTCGCTACAGACACCAGTGTGGCCGCCAGCCCCGATGGGGCTAACGACGGTGAAAACAACTACCACCAACGCTTCTGTTCGCGCAAAATCCAGTCCTTGCCGAGCATGCGGGTGACTTCGAACTCTGGATCTCTGGACGACGCGATGGCCGCGCTCCCCGACTCGACCGCCACCAGCGCCTCCACCAAATCCTCCTCCGTTCCGATGTCTATCAAAGAGGCAGCTCTCGCCAAGCGCTTTGCGGTCCGAGCTCGGACTCAGATCTCCAAGAGGAAGCGTATGTCCTTGGTGAAAGAGAAGAAGGCCGCTCAAACTCTCAGCGCCATTCTCTTTGCGTTCATCATCACGTGGACGCCGTACAACATCATGGTCCTGATCAATGCCTTCTCCGAAGCGGCCATTCCAAAAACCCTGTGGGCCGTGGGCTACTGGCTATGCTACGTCAACAGCACCGTCAACCCCATGTGCTATGCCCTGTGCAACAAGACCTTCCGCACCACCTTTAAGATGATCCTGTTGTGCCGCTGGGACCAGACCAAACGGCGGAAGCTGCAGTTCCAGCAGAGGCAGTCCGTGGTCTTCCACAGGAGGCTTCCCAGAGAGTCCACGTAAGGGACAGGAGAGCGGCTTGATGCATAAAATGAATAACAAGAAGCATCCACGGGCTTCTTTAGGGAGTTTGTCTAAGGCACTTGCACCAGGGCAATCCTTTGCAGCGGTTTGGATGTATGTGCTCGTGTCCGTGTGCATGCAAGAAGGGCTGTGCAAGGTGGGATCCAGAAACGCGAGACGGCTATCTCTTCTGGAAGAACTCTACCGATTCATGTAGGTTTGTTTGTGTTCGAGTAACCGAGCGGGATGTGCTTGAAAAGGGCTTGAAACAGAACTGAACATCTTTTGTTGTGGGCTGGAGCATTAAAGTGCAATTGAATCAAGGTTAAAAGGAAAGCTTTGTCACATGGCTAGGGCTCGTCAGTTCTGACCGTTTTCTCTTTGTCTTTAGCTAGGTTTGTAACGTGCAGAGTCAAGTGCTTTTGCCTTTGTCAACAAACGAAACTTTGGAGCTGTAATTTTTCACCAAAAGCCAAGACATACTGTGTGTTGTGTTAACCGGGCCTCGACTTTTTGACTGGCATGTTATTTTCTGTTTGTTTTTTTGTTTTGGAATCAGATCTTCTGTGCATTGCCTTCCTACCTAGATATAACTTGTGTTCTATGGGATATAAAATGGCGTCCCCCAGAGCTTTTATTTTTGTGCTACTCATCTGGAACTTTTGAGCCAGTCGGAAAATGACTCTTCTTCTTTTGAGTATTCTGTGTGGCACCGCAGTCAGTGAGCCGCTGTTGTGATACAATGTGATTGTTGTGCTTTTGAAAACAATTGCCACGACGAGTACATCCGGTTGTGTTCATGTACTTGACGTCATTGTGATGATGATGATGATTCTGATACTGGTGATGATATTCTGTTACTGTACTTTTACAGACCCCCCCCTCCCCACCACCACACACACACACACACACACACACAAATGTCGATTTTCGTTCACGCGACCTTTTTTTAACTTTCAACTGTAATGCTTTCGTCAGTTTGCGATGGGGCCCTTTTTTTTTGCTTAGCTCTAGAGCTCGGGCAGCCTCTAGTGGTGAGAGGAGGACATAACATGTTCAATGCAGTTTCAATCACAACCCAAGACGCAATTTGAGGGGGAAAGTAAGTGACATTTTAATTAAGATTGTGTTTCTGTAACCGATTCGAATTTACCTCGGCAACTTGATGATGCCGTGTATACTATTTATATCATATGTATTCTATTTATAGATTTATTGATTTTAATCCACATAAGAACGTGTTCAAATCTTTTGATTGTATAAAGTGTGGACAAACTAATTATTTTAAACTGCTGAGTAACGATTGATCGCCGCTTGTGAAAGTGGCCATAAATAGCACACCTCCATGTCGTAAATGAATGGTCGAGGGGGACACTGGCAATTTCACAAATCCCAAAACGTTGCTCGAGCCATCCACCCATTTTCTACGTAGCGTAAAATGGAGCCTAACGTAGCTATTTTGTGGCACTTGTCACATCCTGGACTGGTTGCCAGTCAATGGCAGGGTACATATAGAGAATTAAGCAGTCACGCTAACGGAGCCGATGAGTTCAAGAATCATTTCAATGGGTATAAAAGTATGACATTTTCCTTCCTACTACATATAATTTATGTTGGATGGGATATAAAATGGCGTCCGTACATCGGTGTAAACTTTAATTCCCACGCTTTTCAAAAATACTTTTCGCCGCTCAAAATTCCCCTCAAATCCAAGATGCCCGATAAAAAAATTTATTGTAAATTAATTTCCGATTTGTATCGGAACTCTGTTTTGACTTAACCAAACCGACTTGAAACTCTTTAACGTCCTAGACTCATTTTGCACCGCGTCTGGCGAGATACGTATCGAATTGTCTTATTGAGAGATGCACACCACTAGACATCAGCATAAAGTACGATCAATGAATTGATAGCTGACTGATTAATACTTTTTCAGAAAGAAGGAAGAGAAAGTAGACTGTGTAATAAAAATAAATCAATTGCAAACATTTACTTTTACTTTGGAAAACAACGAGCAGTAGCTGTTTCAAAGCAAAGCAGGAACTGAAGGGTCAATAATTTATGTTTGTGCATTTTCTGCACTATTAAATTGGAAATTATGTCCTTTTTTAATGAATGACCGAAAGATTCATTGATTATTCAAATACTCTTTAGCTGCAGCTCTAATGCCGTACATCATGAGTGTGTTGAATGGTTGTTTGTCTATACTGTACAATATTTGCCCTGAGATCGACTAGCGACCAGTCCGTCAGTTGGGAGGATGAAAAATATACAGATGGATTTGCTACCATAAAAAAGGGAATGTGACGTGAAGATTGACAGCTGCTGTCGTTTTATCCATCTTTATGTACAGTGTCTGCTTGCAGCAGCCTAATGTGTCATGTGTCACATTGTAGAAAAGCGTGGACGGGCAGCTGCCATTCTACTTTTATGTACCGTATAGAGAAAAAAAAAAGTTGTTCTTTCAGCACTTGGTATTTGACATGCATTCAACACGGAGACTTTTTACATCGGTGGGGAACGTTTGTTCTGAAATATCGGGAATGTAAACATGGTGAACACAAATGTCTTTTTGTTACGTTTCCGGTATGCCAATCATGCTCATCTTTAAAGTCAATAAATGGTGCAAAATGATTGTGGCAAGAAAATAATATTGTGTTATTTCCAGCAGTTATTTTATTTCTACTGGGGCTCCACTCACTTTTAGCTGTCACTTGCCAGTCATAAGGTGAAGTGAGATTTGCGCTAGCTCCCTCTAGTGGTATTATAGTGGAATTGATATAGTTGCTCAAACTGCACGTGGCTTCAACTTGAAAAAAAAATATATATATATATAATATTTACATATATATAATATTTACATTAAATATTTGTTTTCAAATATTAATATAGGTAACATTTTTATGAAACGTATCTCTGTTCAATCAGTTTTACTAAAACAAGAAATAATAATTTTTTTCAAGCAGTGTTGATGTTTAGTTGTGCATGATGCCTTACATTATTAAGGAAAGCACATAACTAATTTTTGCTGAACGCTTCATAATTATGGTTAGTATGGGGGGTACTTGGAAGCCAAATCTTTTTTTGAGGTGGTGTATGTTTAAAATAAATCAATAAATAAAAATACGAACCACTGCACTAGATGACTGAATGTCATCGATTAATAAAATAGTCATTAGTTGCGGGACTAAATAGTTCTATACTTTGGTGACATTTTTATGTGGTGTTGTCCTGTGAGATTTTCCGAATGCAAAATACGTGGCTGGGCTCAATCAAGGTTGGGAGACATTGGCTGAAGTCACTCACAGCTGATTGGAGAATGCCTTCACCTGTGTCTTGAGTCATGGGACGGCCTTAAAAGAGCCACCAGGATGAGCGTCACTCATCACTCATCACTCTTGTGTCTTCCAAACGTTGTTCATCTTTCTCCACAATGTGACACAGCACCTCAACAAATATGGTCCCGTAATGTATTTCTCCCACTAATGTCGCGTTGTTATAGCTAAGACCACTGATAAAGTTACTGCGGCTGGTGGTGGCAGCGGGCGGGGGTTCTAATGGGAGATGGCCGAGCAAAGCAGACATGTGATGAGGCAAACGGCAACTTCATGTGACCCACGGCTGAGGAGAGGCTTGTAGAAGAGGACAAACACCCGCCTGTGTTGTTTTCTTCAGTCAGTCTGCTCGCACCGCATTCAGGCAAGTCGACTCTCCTTTCTCTCTTCTCATTTCGTCATGTTTCATATTCTACTTGATGCGCTTTTTTTAAAGAGACGGTGTTTGACAGAAGGCGAGCTCGTTTGGAAGATGTGTTCAGGAGGAACTTGACTTTGCCATAGTTGCGGGCTTCAGTGGGCCTTTTAGACATTCTAACTAGAAGATTTGTTATGTTTTGTCGTCTTCTCGGCACACTTGAGTCATACTTAAAAAAACACAAAAGACAAAGTACTTCTTGATTATTAGAGTTGGACTGTGCTGCTTTTTTGATGACTGTGGCGTACACGAAAAATGACCAAGTGATGGAAAATAACACATGGTAAATTAAAGTTAGGGATTGAACCTTTGGCTTCTGTTTTGACACGTCAGCTGATGTCTCGATTCAAGTTGACGCAAAATTGTACCACGTAATTATTTGTGAAAACAAGAATTTGTCACAGTTATGTACTGACTGGCTTATTTTTGTACATGTCGGCCGACTTCCAAACTCCATGAACGATTGACCATCTGCTTCAGTTTGTCTTACTGTACATCAGTCTTATGGGTACACAAAAAACGCGTATATATATTTTTTTGTTCATGCGCACGCAAAGAAAATATGTGTTGTCATCTTAACTACATAAATCTAAAACTGACTTAATCTTAAAAAAATACAGTAGCTTCATTCACAGAAGTTACTTAACACAGTTGGAGTATCTCATTTTGAATCCTAATAATGGCTTTGAGTTACATAATGCCTTTCAGAGGACCAAAGGACACTCGCTGGCTAAGTCGAATTTGTCAACGTTGGATCGACTCAGTGGTCGTGTCGTATATAATCAGCAGCATACTTAGATATGATATTTGTAATCATATATTCCTTTTCGTGTAGGTTTTCCTTTTACTGGAATTTGGTCAGTATCTGCTGTGAATATATTTTTTTATTTGTTGAAAATCAGATGAGTCCGATTTTATCATTTCCTGTCGCGCCCCGTCCTGCCTTGTCATGTGCTCTCTTATTTTGATACTTGTCGCATGCCTTCCACCGCAGGGTGCAGCACTGCCTTCCCAGTCCACATAAAACTGATAGAAACACTTAAATGTGCCGTTACGGTCGTCCTATACTTTCTTATCCTGTTATTGTTCAGGGTTTTTTTTTCAGTTTTGTCTCTCAGTCTGAAAAAACCTCATCCTGTTTGACTGCATTTCCAATAAATATCTGTCAGGACACCCCCCCAAAAAAACACAGAAGAAAACGGAAAAATCAGTTGTGGCATAAAATCGATCATGATCAGAATTATTAAAATTTATTCGTCTGTTAATTTCGGAAAATCTGTAAACTACAAAAATATGTCATTTTTAACCACTGAAGACTCCACATCACTTTTTTTTTTTTTTTTGCCCGAGATGCCTCAAAACCAAATGAATCAGCTAAGCGTGTGTTTCCTCTCTTCGCGTCAGCCAAACTCGCCGGTCCTTCGCCGAGAGTGACGCCACAGTGGCCACGATGCAAACGATCCAGACCGTGGAGACCCAAGTGCCTTTTCTCAAAGAGAGTTTCTTCACCAGCACCTTCAAAAACAAGCGGAAGAGCAGCGCCTCCAGCGTGCCGCGCCGGCAGCAGTCCTCTTTGGGAGCTCAGCAGCAGCCGCCAGCGCCGTACATTTCCGGTCTTCCTGAGCATCTCTACGCTTTACCCTCCGAGCATCGGCGCTTTCGCTCCAACAGCAGCCCGTTATGCAACAGATCTGAATGGAGGGGAGCAGATGGGGCCGGGAAGGAGGGGCGAAGGGAGGGGAAGGATCAGAGCGCCAGAGAAGTCCCGACTGGGAGGGGGGGCGAGCGGGGAATGAGCGTCGGTGGCGGCGAGACCACGGCTGTCACCGACAGTCTCCGCCTCCTCTCGTCATCACCGGCAGCAGCATCCTCGCAGCCGCCTCCGACGGCGGAATTTGGCCGAGGAGCCCGCGAGGACCCCCGGCCGCACGCCCACCCTCGACCCCAGCAGCACGGCCTCTTAGCCAGGGGGGTCCGCCTGCTCCGCAGCATGGGCAACCAGGAGGCCAAGCAGAAGAAAGGAGGCGACGGCGCAGGAGGCAAGGATGGCTCGTGCGAGGCCGGCGAGAGGGAAGCCGAGAAGAAATCCAAAAAGTCCAACAAGACCGGCAAAGGGGAACAAAACGAGAAGAGGAAATCCAAGTCAGATTCCAAGGTTTCAGTCTTCTCCGGGATGAAGCTCAGGCGAACCTCCAAGGCCAAGGGATTGTCCAAGGATGACTTGCCGGATGACGAAAGGTCGGTTAAACCCGGAACGGGGGCCAGCCTATCTGCCGATGAGATGGGAATGCTGTCGGATTTTGAGGGCGATCTAAGCCGCTTGACGGCAGGCAGCCGGCAATCCATCGCCGACGAATCGTGCCACAAGGCCGGCTGGGGATCCGACGTGGACGACTACAGTTTCCACTCGGCAGCCGCCGACACCGAGGATCTTCTGTCCGACATCCAACAAGCCATAAGGGTCCAGCGTGAAGACTCTACCTTCCGGGGAAGCGGTGAGAAGCTTTCATCCCATCAAACTTTGAGCTTCGACAAGGACGTCCTTTCCCGTCAGAACGACAAACCCGAGAATGAAAGCGCGCTCATGTCTCGAGATCTGTCTGTGCCCGGATCGCTGAGCGAGAGCGGACCACCGTCCTCCGCGCCGGACATGGAAAGGAGCAGCGGTAGCCTTTTCCCAAAGACCAACAGCACCTACAGCTTCCCGGACACTTTGACCACCACCACCCCCTCGTCTTATGAGAGTGCGGAGGATGACCTGGACCACACTCAAGATAACTGGACTGCTCAAGGCAAATTACCTGCTGCGCCGTGTGACCGGCTCCAACCTGGAGGTCCGGGCCCCGCGGTCGCTCACAAGAGCGCAAGCAGCATGGACTTGTCTTCGGAGCGAGGGAAGGAAGACCACAATACCGGGCGTGACTTCCCGTCTCTGAGGAAGAATAGTAGCCTCTCCAATGGCCTGCTGACGTCCGATAGCCCGACCGCACCCACTTGGGCCATGTCCCCGTCCACTGTCAAACTCTACCCGCCGGTGTTCCCCTCATACGTCAAGACCACCACCAGGCAACTCACCTCCCCCATCGGCTCTCCGCTCACCAGCCCCTGTGTCCCCAGGAGAACAGACTCGGGGGAACCCCAAGGCGTCCAGGGAGTCAGGGGTCGCAAGCAGAGGTCCAGCTCCATCGCGGGGCCGCTCGGCGCATCGGCCGACTGGTGCGGAGAGCCAGACGGCGCAGATGGCGCCGTCTTCTTGGAACCGGAGCAAGCGGAGAAGGGAGCGACGGGTGGTGGCGCTTACTGGACGCTGGGCTCCAGGAGAGCCCAGTATGGACACTCCAGGTCTTCCAGGGGGGCAGCTTCCTACCTGGACATCTTCTCTGGTGAGTTGCGATGAAACATACGTTGTTTGTCATTCTCTGCCGGCTCAAAGATCAAGTTTCAGCTGCAGCTTTGCGATTTTACACGGGGTCTTTTGGAGCAGCTGGACGCATGCGCTGGAGAATAGGTCAGACCTTGAAATCTCGAAATTTTCAATGAGGACATCCGACAGAAATTACAACAGAGCCAACCTAAAAATTGCGCACAGTCCAAAGCCAAATAGCCCTTGATCAGAATCTTGGTACAATTGTGTTGACCTGAGGTTGTGCCGCATTCCAGGAGTATGCAGCAGAAAAACAGACCAAATTACCAAATTCAGTCTCAATCTGGGCAATTTTGATCAGCTAACGGTCACGCGAACATGTTGACTAGTTAGCACAACACCCGTTCAGTGACTCACTGATATACAATAGCAGGCTTCCTTATCAGGACTTTGTAAATTAAGTATGAATTAAGATGTTTTTGTTTTTACACACTTGTTTTTCATCATTTGTTGACCACAAAGCTCAATCTGCATTTGACCAAAAAGTCATTATGGAACTGTTTAAAAAAAATAATAAATCATCCTAATTTGCACCGCAAATTTAATCCCGTTCAGAAAATAACCTTTGCTCGAAAATATGAGTATGATTGGAAGTGAGGGCGACATAGAACACTCGAGGTTCTCTATTGACTGTGCGTCATGATAAGGCCTGTCTATTAAAACAATGCTACCTTGTTCCTCTTCTGACGCATTAAATGAGCTCAGCTGCTTTCCAATATGTGCCTCTGTTTGTGTGTGCTTGTGTGCCCTGCAACGACTGACGACATGGCGATACACACATTTACCCACAATGCATCAGTGGAGATGCTAAGCCAAAGTGGCACTTTATCTGTGTGGCAAATATGAGTCATGACGTGACGTCATTTCAAATTTCATCAGACCCAATCCAACAAAGAGGTGCATTCTTTTCACAAACGATTGCATTAGTGTCCTTTCGCTGTTGCAAATCTCACAAATTCCGACAGTACGCGAGGGTGCGCGCTTGGTCTCACCGTGCACTCCGTCAGCACCGCATGTGATGCTGCGGAATTTTGTGGAGCTTTCCAGGTCACACGCAGCCCTGAGGAGGGAAGACGTCGAAGGGGGAAGCAGAGCCACAAGCCAGCCATGCGGAAAAATTGACATTATTCCCTTTTCGTTTTATTGAACTTGATTTCTTCGGCGACTGGAATATAGTTTTAGACTTTGGTTGAATTATGATACAGCATCCTGTGTGCGCAGCTGTCCCCAAAAGTCTCTTAAAATTACACGCGCACAATTTCACGACAGCCGGTTCGGGAGCTGGAAGATAAATTTGGCCGCTACAAAATTACGAGCACTCGGTTTGGAAAGACGCTGTCAGATGGGTCAATTTATACATAATACTAAACTGTGTTATTTATGCTGTATGTGGTTTAGCCAGACCAGTTGAAGTTTATAGTTAAGCTGACAGAACAAGATAGAAAGTAATGTTGAATTAAAAACCCACCAAAATGGTCAACCAAAGCATAATTATTAACCTTCATTTCATCAAATGAAAGTATGCTACCTTCATGAAAACTCTTGCAAAACACCCAAAACGGGCAAATGAAAATTAGCAATAAAATTAAATAACTGAGATCACGTGTTTGCAGAAGTGTGTGTACCCTCTGACAACTGAGGATGTGGGTGTGCTTAGATTCACATTGAAAATCTTGTTAAATCCTGCAGGTGTGTGGACTTTTTTTAACCATTGTAAAGCTGCAGTTTAGTTGGGGGGACTTTGCGCTGCATCACAAAATCCGGTGGAGCTGCATCGTTAACACCTTAACATCACGTGGCAGAAATTTGCATGCGTTTATCACCTCCCAAGGTCTCATGTCTATTTTAAACAAGCAGCTTTCATCAACTCCTCATACGAGTCTGCGTTGTGTGTCTGAAGGATGAAGTTCTTCCCATTCTGCAAACGATGTCACTAATGGAAGTGTGTCTTCAGGCCGCGCTCTGCTGGACAGGCTGTGCATGAACCAGGAGGACGGCTCGTCAGAGGAGCAGGCCGAGGAAATGTGTCGGCGAATGTTGACTCAGGGCCTGCTGCACCCCTTCAGCGATAATGGAGGGGCCCGCCGCGGCGACGCCAAGCCCGCTTTTAACGTAAGACCACACCCCACAAATAGGAAGGCTCATTAAAATGCAAGCATTGAGGGAAAGGTGCACAATGCCATCACTCTCATCTATCCAGACATGCTTTTCATGGGCGGAGGTGGCAAATGTACTCACACGCTGCACTTTCGTAGAATTACTTGTGGGTAAAGTAGAAGAAAATAAAGTACAGACATTGAAATGTGTCAAGTTGAAAATAAATCTTGCACTGATCAACAAATGAACTCGCTGTTTGAATCAGTGATGCAATTAAGTACACTTTTCTAGATGATTTTTTTGATTTTTCCTTAATCTGCCTTTTTTTTTTGTTTAGTCAAGCACATCAGGTTTTCATAATAATGCAGCAATGTGATATAATAATCTAGTAAACATTTATAAATATTCCCTCTGAAACTTCATAGCTAGAAATTACATCATATGGGAAAGCTCAATATTTTGCAAGTTTTTTTGGTAATTTAAAAAAAAACCTACAGTACTACTACAGTATTTTCAAACATGCCATGCGATTGTGCAAGTGTGTAGTTTTAGTAAATACCGGTAGTCACTGAGGACACCGCCCAGCTTCAACAAAACAGCAGCTAGAAATACGAAGCTAACCATTAGTTCTGTAAACAAGCTAACATTAGCCACGGCTGCTACGCTGTTTGCACATTCATATTCATCCATCCTTCCATATTCTGATCCGCTTATCCTCACAAGGTTCGCGGGGCGTGCTGCAGCCTATCCCAACTGTCTTCGGACAGTAGACGGGACACACTGAACCGGTTGCCCGCCAATCGCAAGGCATGTTGCAAACTCAGTTGTCAGGGTAAAAAAAAATCTTGATTTCGCTCTTGACAGTCATTATATTTAAATCCCCTGTTTAGATTTTAATCTTAAGTGGTTACAAGCACACTGTAGTTCCTTGGCTTTTCAATGTCATCTCTTCCGGCGGTGCGTGCGTCTTAAGGAAAGGCATTCTTGTTTGATACAAAAGGCCATCCTGAAACACACTCATCCACGTTCATGGCCTTTCCGCGCATGACTGGATTAAAACGCCTCCGACACCCACTCACACGGTCACAATTGCCGATGCTCATGTAGACCATCTGCTGACCATGTTATGTAACCGCTCCACGTGACTCCATCCAGTTTAGCCATCCTGTTCATCCCAGGCCAAAAAAATAAAATTATTCAAAGGTTTGGACCAGCACAGTCCTTCATTATTCAATTAGTCAGTCTTGCCAAAAATAACTAGGGGGATTGTGCATTCACTTTTTCTCTCTTTTAAAACTCATGCTGTGCGTATTGGTGATAGATGCAAAGGCTTTAGCATCATGTGAAAGCGGTAAAAAGAAAAGGGGGGGGGGATTGAACATTTAATTGCCTTTAGGGGACATGAAGCATAAGTGGCTGAAATTAATTAGCTTTGGGGAGACATTAAACATGAGCTGTGCTTTTTGTTAAGCATAATCGAAGCACAGAGTGTTCACTGAAAGAAAAAATAGTATTTACAGCTTGTACTGTATATGCCTGAAAGGAAACACATTTCATTTTATGGTGTTTTTATGTCATTTATGCCTGTCCTCAATTCATCTCATTGGCCAAAGCAAATAGGTCCGGTCATGATTTAATAAAAAAAAAAACAAAGAAACGATCATACATTTCTAACCTAAATGTAGTGAATGTTGCTTCTTATACGTTAATTGAATTTGCCATAATTTTGTTTTTACAATCAATTTGTTGTTAATAATATCAAATTTAGGGTCAATCGTGTATGAAGTGACATACAGCTAACACTTGCTAAATAACGGTTGAGACTTATTGTGGGTTCAGAGCATCGTGAATTAAAATGTTTTTGTTAGCTAATTAAATATAGCCCAACCTGGCTAATGGGAGTGAAATGTAATCCAGGACAGGTAGTTAAGACAGAAACGACCGTTGGGACTCTTCCAATGACTTTATTAAACAAACAATAATTAACACAAGCACTTTAACAAACACCTCAAGTAACACCGCCACTGAACACCCAAGTGGCTATACGTATAGGCATGAACTAGCCAGCCGTAATTGCGTCCTCACACGTTAACAGGTTAGTGCTGACAAAAGAAAAAAAAAAGTGAAATAGTCTGACAAGCTTGGTTTATATTGTGGCTCTTAATCAGTCAACTGGGACAGGCTCCAGTTTTTCTTGTGATCCTGAACAGTGCCCAGTAATTGACAAGCTACGAGTCCTGGTGTACCCCTGCCTCTCGCCCCAACCTAGCAAGGATAAGCTCCAGCTCACCTGATGGCGACGTTAATGAGGACAAGCACGACACAAAATGAATAAATGAATAGAAAGTACAGTTTGGCTCTTTGTCATAGGAAGCGACCATGTATTTGCCGCTCTGTCTTACCTGCATGCAGGGGGAGCAGCTGTACACGTGGGCGACTGTGGGGCTACCGGTGTCCTCGCACCTATGGGAGCTCTACGGTGGGAGAACACCGACCAGACCGCAGAGTTCCAGATTACCTTTGAAGACCCAGTCAGCAGTACCATCTCAACCTCAGGTTGGTCGCATCTGTGGGTACTGCAAGGGGGAAAACCGTAAGGGGAACATTATGAGCCTAAGTGACCCTCCCCCACCCCCTTATAGCATGTCCACTAATCCTGTATATGGACACAATATCAAAATCCAAAAGTTGCCACCAGAGGTCAGGCTTGTCTCATTTGACCAAGCACAGGGGTCCCTTGTTTTGTACGAGAACTAATAAATAAGAGGATGGCTGAACATTCTCTTTCCGTTCAACTATGCGACCACAAGTTGCAAATGTGTTGTGGTAGTAGTGGTCCACCCTGCCCCCTCGCCTCATCTGAGGCCCAATGAGACTCACTGTCTCTGGGGTCAAATCTCTCGCTATCCCACTCATCCAGTCTGGAGCCATGAGGTCTGATGGAGTCTAGACATTGCAGACTTTGTTGACCCCCATGTAGCTTACAACTAGCTCTTATTTTGATTTGGGTATTTGGGACTGATATATATAAGATAATAGATGATATGTCGAGAAAAGTCCGCCAACATACACGCTTGGATGTGTTATTCTTTCTCATTTGCATGACCAAGTGTATTACAAGTGTTGATAGGGACCCAATTTGTTATTCTTTTTTTTTTTCAAAGTTGCGATCTGTCACTTGGTTTATTATTTTTTTTCCCCCCAACTAAACAGACCAATCATTATTATTTCAGTGTACTTATTGTAAATTGTTATTTTTGTTGGGCTGGTGTGAGGTGAGGTTTTTGTATGTATGTAAAATATGTTGCGCCTTGGCTCAGTAAAGGTTAGGTTACAACGTTCTGATGAATCTGTTAAGCACTGTATATTTGACTTGGTCATGGTTTCTTGTGCGCTGACAGACAGAACCCAACAGGTTGAGGTCAGCGCAGTCTTCCTCCGATGACAACGGCGGCGTCATATCCCAGCTGGAGAAGACCATCCTCGACCTTCGCGTGAAGATGGCCGTGCTGCAGAGTCAGCAGGTTTCCTCGACGAAAGCCAGCGGGGATGTTGGCAGGAGCCAGGAGGCGTTTGTCCAGACCTCGCCACTGGGAGATGTTCGGATGGACGGGACCAGCGGCCTCCCCAAACCTGAGGACTTTATCTGCACGTGCCAACAGAGGCAGCAAAACAAGACGATGCCACCTTCTCCCCCACCTTTATCCGGACTTGGATCTTGTCCCCCCCCTCCTCCACCACCTTTACCTGGACTAGGATCCTGTCCCCCTCCTCCACCACCTTTACCTGGACTAGGACCCTGTCCCCCACCTCCACCTCCTCCACCCGGTTTTGGAGCGCCACCCCCGCCTCCTCCTCCACCCCCAAGGATGGGACCGCCGCCGCCCCCACCTCCCGGAATGGGCCCCCCTCCTCCACCACCGCCCCCAGGCTTAGGCCCCCCACTGCCCCCACCGCCGGGCCCCGGGTTCTCCAAGATGGTCCAGGAAGCCGCCCCTGCCAAGGCTGTGATTGAGCCCCCCAAGCCAATGAAGCCCCTTTACTGGACGCGCATTCAGCTGCACGCCAAGAAGTAAGAACACGAAGACAGATAGGCATCGCTGGCACTGAGCTATTCCCCACGTAGGAGAGAGGAAACTTGTCCACTTAAGATAAAGATCTGCCGCATACTGTGAGGCGATAGGGATGCTAAACCTTGCGGAAAATGAATGTGATGCAGTCCAGGCACTGTGACTGCAAATGAATTGTCATGCAACACATTTTGGTTCCTAAATTAAGTTAGGGACATCATAGTGAGAACTAGAAACAGGCTGCCTAATTTGCCCCATAATTGCCAATTCATAAATCAGCATGGTTGACATCGTGGTTAGCATGTCTGCCTCCCAGTTCTGAGGTTCGGGTTCGATCGAATTAAGCCTTCCTTCAGATATATACAAATAATTTTGGATTCTTTCTTGGTCCTGGTGACATTCAAAAATGTTTATGAGCCAAGACTGCAATGGAAAATGTTTAAAACTGAACAAGTGATAGCTTTTGTGCAGTATTGTACTCGTTATACATGTTTGTATGTTTTCACTGAACATTATTTCTGTCTTTCTGCAGGCAGAGCGGTTCATTAGTTTGGGAGAACATTCAAGAACCAACCGTGGACTTTGAAGAATTTGTGGATCTCTTCTCCAAGAGTGCCATCAAGGAAAAGAAAAAGCCCATTTCTGACACGATCAGCAAATCCAAAGCCAAGCAGGTATGATGTTTTCAAAACTTTAATATAAATCTGTACTTGGATGATTGGGGATACCTCAGGGCTCTTTTCTTGTCCCACTGAGGAATGCTTACAGGGGAGGCAGTTATGTGGCGTGAGCTCTGGCTCCCGTCAGACTCCCGGTTGACCATATGATGGCAGCCGGCCAGTATTTCGCGTGCGGTGAAAAGAAACCTCGCGGTGGCGATGACTCCTCATCGAGAGCAGGGGGGGAGGGAAAAAAAAAGAAGTGCGGTTTGGGGGATCGAAGCCTGGGAGCCGTATTTCATGATGTGGTTCCTCCCATTGTGCTCGCTGTGTGATTCACGTTTCTGTGCCAGAGCGTCTCTCTTTGCCAGCACGCTTCATGCTACGCCATCAATCAGCCAGCGACGAAATGTTTGATCTGCAATTCAAACATGTTCTTGTCATGATTTGTATTATTTGTGATAAAAGCAAAATTGTGTGTTTCGATTGTGAATAGCACAAATAATATTGTTCCGGTGAAGTGCTCCTCCCGTCCGTGAGGAATCATCTGACAGTTTACGAAGAGGAAATGTGGTTTTCAGGAATGAAAATGATTTCATGAGAGTGGGTGACTTCCAACCGACATGCGAACATCGACCAAAAACTTTCCGTTGAAGTGAAAGTTGGATACTTCCTTGAACATGTATCACGAAAAAAAAAAAAGTCCAATAAAGACCAATTGACTTCTTTTCGGGGGCCATCTCATATCAAAAGCTTTGAATTCTTTTTGTATCCGGCCTCTGTTCTTTTTCATTTCAATGAATCAAGGAGTTCTGAGAACAGTTAAGTGGACTTTAAATCACTTTAATCTTCATTTCATCACTCCCTGTGAACATAGTGAGGACAGAATGTGGCCGCCATGCAGCCAAACATTTGCAAGCATGGAGCTCAAAGCGTTGTACTCTCTTTTCTTCCATTTGAACATTTTCAACCAGATTGTGTCTGAATGTGATTTGCCATCTGATGCTCTTGGCCTTCACAGGCAAAATGCTTTTAGTCTTTACGCCTCAAATCACTGACCACTGATTCTCCGGCTATATTTCTTTTGTTCAATGTAACAGACTGCAAAGGACGTTTTCCTATGCAAGTAAGCGTTGCTTTATCTTCGAGATGCGTGATCCAGGATGTCCCGTTTGCCAATCTTCCCACCCCTCCTTGGAGAGCCGGTGACCACATCACCCAGCAACTCTTTTCTGGCGTCCGTTCCACTATTAGGAAAGACAAGTGACAAATTAGGCGAGACAAATGACAACATGAGGAGAGACAAATTGATGGATGTGGTTCTGTTCGATGCCAGTGGTCATGGCAGCATGGCATTGCTTTTGGATGTTCTCAAAACACAAAGCAAATGAGAAAATGAAAAAAAAGAAAAAAAAAAATGAAAAAAAAATCGTGCCTGAGCCCATTTCTTTCGTAATGATCTAAACAGAATAATTGGAACTTAATGCTTGTTTCATATAAAATTCCCAAAATGGACTGTCATTTTAAATTTAGATTGGGACGCCCCCCCGATATATTTACTAAGAGCAAAAGCTACAATCTAGCCACCCCGAACCAATTTCATGAGGAGATACATTCAATGGGCTCAGAAATATGCAAAATCGAATTTCCAAACAGTTCTACACATCTGACGTGTAACTTGGGATGGTCCAGATGGAGGAACTTTTCAATGGTTGCTTGTGGCGGAGTGATGTTTTGGCTAAGAGTGATGCGAAATACACTACAGAAGCATTTGCGACGTCCCCACGAGAACCTGTGAATCATCTTTACAAGGAAGTTTGATCAAGGTGGACGGCAGCGACTCTAGAAGGCATTTTTTTTTACCCTCAAACGAGATACAGACAGAAGCTAGTCCTTTACTTTCAAGTTCAATGAAGGATAGACTGGTTAAGGTATGCGTTAACCACAGGCTTAGTCATTTGAATCTATGCTAATTTCGCTAGCGCCCTTCTGGTGTTTCGTATACAGTGTTAGCATTAAGCTAGTGAACGTTTGTTAGACGTGTGTTAATTTAATTGTGCGTTTAACTGAGTGACAACAAACAACTGGGTGCAAGCTCAGTTGGACTCTTTTTCAAAAAGCGTTAGCTATCTGCCAAACTACACACATCATTATCATGGAGTGCAGCATAGTCGTCGTCGTATTTTTACCGCCAAAACAAAACAAAACAATCTATGATTTAATGTTATCATTTTTCTTTTCTCTTCAGTTTGACCTTACAACATATTTTCCTTGGTTGGCGAATAATAACATGAAACGTTTTCTTTTTCTACCAGCCGTAGACGTTGTTCGTCATGATTTGGAGATGACGGTGGCGGTAAAGTATATTGAGACATCATAAATCAACGAGACGGCATTATAATTTCATATAAATGTTTGTGGTTAGTCGGCTTGTGTTGCACTCCCACACAAGGAAAATGTCAAAGGGGCTTGGGGGGGTGGGGGGGTGGCGGGAATGAGCCTGTCTTTTGTAACATGTCAATTATTAAATGCTTTCAAGAGTTTTTTTTCTTGACTGTTGCTCTCACATAGTTATCTTTTTTGTTGTTGCCCACATTGATTTTTTAGGTGGTGAAGCTTTTGAGCAACAAGCGTTCTCAGGCCGTCGGTATCCTGATGTCCAGCATCCACCTTGACATGAAGGACATCCAAAATGGTGAGTTTCTATTGGGGCTCGTGAGAAAATGGGAAATTATCCCCAAGTCCAAAAAGAAGAAGAAATGGTTAAATCTCAGCGAAGGGCCAAGTAAAAGTTTCATCAGAATTGAACTTTTTGTAGAATGTGTCTTCCATAAACCGAGAGTGTTTCTGAGCAAACGAGGCAGATTGGATTGTGTTTACATTTGGGGAACTTGTCATCTGCTTCCTCTTTTACTTGAACAAAAATCATTTCCTTGGCCTAATTTGGCCTTGGCTTCTGACCAGGATTTGCTCGCACTTCTACTCTAACAAAGCACAGTCCCTGTGCTTTTGAGCAACGTCTGCCGTTTAGTGGTGAACCCTGCTATTTCAACTAAAAACTCATCAGCAACACTACACATTTTTAATCTTTAAAAATGAATCCAAGGCAAATCCGAGTGCGGGCCAATTGCCCATCTCTGCACTCGACCACGCCGCTTTGATCGAAATACAAAATATTGCAGCTTGTGTAAAGCGTCCCTGCCTCCATCCTCCCACAATTTTGCGCTTTTCTTTTGGTTTCAGCCCCTCTAACAACCGCATCCGACTTGTCACCATGTTGTCGAGCCGTCTTTTGTCAAAGTGATGTCACTCGGGAGATGATGATGATGATGATGATGATGATGATAACGGAATGTCTTCCTGTTTTAGTTTGTCTCTGATTGCTCCGCCGCCGTCACTCATCGACATGTCTAAACACTCGCTCTCGTCAAAGGAGATTCGCTTTGGGGTGGAGAAAATCTTCACTGTGATTCTTTCATCAAAATGGATTTAATTCGTGGAAAAATATCCTGGATGCTTGCATTTTTCCTTTTTTTTGTGACTGTAATTCACTGTTGATGCCCTCGAAGCATTTCCACTGTTTCGTAATTTGGTTTGGAACGTTTGCACATCCATCAGAGGTCAGTGCCAGAGGGCACGCGAGGGCCACGCTCGTCAGCACCGTCGTTCATCTCAAATGTTAGGACAACTTTTACCGTAGTGCCCCATTAGCGCTGATTGGAAACGTCGGCGTATCACACAGCGCAAGAGGAGAGAGCAGATACAAGAGCTTGGGCCAAGTACAGGTTCGTCGAAGCCCAACAGTGAGCCTTATGCAGCACTCGCTTGATAACGACCAAAAATGCGTGTTGTAAATAATTGTTTGATCCTATGACAGAACAAGTCTTCAGTTCAGTGCTTGTTCCATTCGATGAGAACTGGTGGAATTGATGGATGGATGGATGAAGGGTTTAATGTAGGAATCGGCAACACAAAATGTTGAAAGAGCCATATTGGACCAAAAAAAAAATTAAAAAACAAATATGTCTGGAGCCGCAAAAAATTAAAAGCCTTATAATGAAGGCAACACATGCTATATGTATCTATATTCGCTATATTAGGCTACTATCCAAAGGACTAAATTACCTTTTTTCGATCAACCAACCTCCCGCCATCGATCCGTTACCGCACACCCACGCATACGCACGCACTTACACACGCATGCCAAAATGAGCAACAGCCATAACGGCCCCTAAAATGAACGAGCATGTTAACTATCGTCGCTAACGTGTACCGTTTAAAAATGCTTCTCTTGGCCCTCCAGATTCTTTGCCAGTACCCTGGGTGAATTGTACATAAAACACATTTTTCCTTTAACAACAGCTACCTGCCTGGCATCCCATCTTGCTAATAGAAACGTGTGTCGCAGGCCATGATGCAAATTTTCGTTGACAGAAATGTTGAAATTTTATATTTATTCTACACATTTTTACAGCATTGGAAAACGTTAAGAATGTTTTGTATCTTGTTTGTCCTCTGACAGAAACTATATTAAAACGAAAAATTCCATCCATCTTTTTCCTTTTTCAAGAATTTTTGAAAAAGCTCCAAAGGAGCCACTAGGGCGGCGCTAAAGAGCTGCATGCGGCTACAGAGCCGCAGGTTGCCGACCCCCGGTTTAATGGATCGATGCATGCATGTCACTCGGATCCGACGTCATAACTGAGTGAAGGAATAGGTGAAGGTCTGGACATTTGTGCCATGCCATTGACTTGTGAACCACTCAACGATGACAGTCCCTCAAAAAGATTTGAATTGGAGTCTGCAAATAAAAAGTGTCACTCCCCCAGCCATTAAAAAAAATAATAAAAAATGACACAAAGAAGCTCAATCTACTGATAGCGTCAGCAGTGGTCGTTGGATGTCCGCCATTGTCTTTGGCGGAAACGCGGCATCATTAGACAATGTTCCCCAGAGACAGTGGAAGGGGGACTTCATCCTGATCTTTGAGAGATGGCGGGGAAACCAACCCTGCTTCACACGCTTGATTAACTATCACTTTTGATGGCGTGAATCATGCGTTTTATTTGCCGGTGATAAAGACGGCGCCGGCTGTCATGGTTTCGACATCTCCAAGGGGAAAACCACTCCCAGTTGACACGTTCAGACGCTCCCTTGTGTACGTCGGCGCGGTTGCTCGGTGACCAGTCAACACATGGCTGTTGTTGTTTGTTGTCCCGTGTCCACCCGGCCCGTGACACAGTGTCTGATGCGCCAGATTTCAACGAGCCGCTCGATTGGTGTTGCAATCTTATAAAAGCAGCTTGCCAGATTCTGATTCCGTTTGAATGAAAAGCAAATGGTTTGCGGAGAAGCAAACGAGGATCCAGGGGCAACCAAGCAACTTATTTTTGAGTGACAAGAACAACTACGGTTTCGGAATTCCTCCGAGGCTTCACGAGAACGAGATGGCAGATCCGATGGCTTGAAGCGCTTCTCTTTCAGTCGTCCGTTTCAAAACAAACTTGCCCACTGAGATCAATTATATTTGGAATAATTAATTCCAGAGTTCAGACTGTGTCCCTCATAAAATTTGCTTCTTCAAGGGGGCACATTTTGCATTCGAGACAGCTTGTACCAAGACATTTCCTGACAAAAGCAACTCAATAAGACGCACTTGACTTTTCCTCATTGGAAAGGATCGAAATGTCATTAATCTGTTCCAGGCCACCCCTCAGTAGTGTTTGTGATGACATGTGCCGCAGTTTTATTTCTGTTCATTTAGCCACTCAATGCTCAGCAAGTGACGAGCGCGAGGCGCTAACGTTGTAGTCTACACTTTTCACTCGGTGACAATAGATTCAAACGCCAGTGGGGGGAAAAAAAAAGATCCAAGTCAGGTATTTGATCACAAAAAAAAATGATATTCGATACTGACTGAGAGTCAGTTGAACAAAAAAAAGGGGGGGAAGTAGAAAATCTAATTCAAATCAGCATCGCAATGTAGTAGAACACAATTTTAAAATAACAAAGGCTACAATTGGTCAGCTGGTAGGCATTATTTTTTCAAAGTAGAAATGATAAAGGAACAGATTTGTTGTCATCAAATTTTTGCAAGATGCAGTGAGATTATCCTCGCTCATGTTGAATTTAAAAGCACTTCCACCTGGCCGGGGCTGACCTGACTTCTGCAGGCAGCTTATTCCATTTGCATGCAGCATCACGGGTAAATGCTGCTTCACCATGTTCGCTTTGTATTCTAAGCTCCACTAACTGACCCGAGTCTGCCAGGCCAGAGTAGGCGACAAAGCACATCAATGTTGACGTTAATAGGTTGTCGTCCCAAACACGAAGTCCCTATTAGTGTCACGTTGCGTGGTGGTGGTGGACCCCAAGGAGCAGGCAGGAGGAAGGAGCAGGGTGTACTAGACGAATTGTATTTAATAAAACACAGAAAACTAAATCCAAAACAAACTCCAAAGTATCAAACAAAACGCATGACTGAAGATAAAAACTCAATAATAGAAACATGACCAAAACAAACCTGACAGCAGCAGACAAACAGTAACAAACAATCATGACAGTGGCAAAAGCTACAATGACCCGACACTGAATGCTCGGGAGGGAGTCCTCTTATACTACTAATTGCTAAACGACCAACAGGTGTGCAGCTCAGGGAGAGCCCTGCAGTGCCACCTGTTGGTCCCAAATCGAATCATGACAATTAGTGTAAAAAAAAATAATAATTGAACATAGATATCGCCCCAACGCGTGTTCCATCTTTACTTTCAACTGATCATGAAGCTCAGTGCCGTTTCACACCCAAACCACGAGACAAAGCGGCAGCCTCTGTTTCACCTTGTTCCATTTTCTTTGTACGCTCTTGACACCTTGCACAAGAGAACAAGGGGAGTTCGAAGGTGGCCCGATGAAATCCTAAACATAGAAGCGTCTCGGCGTTGAGCGTTTTGCTGGGCAATTACACACCCATAGCGACAACACATCGGCGTCCACGCCTCAGACCCCGGGGCCGTGTTTGTCTTTAAACGTTTACTTTCAAAGGATTAATGCTCGCGGGCGCCTGGGTCCTCGCGCCGAGACAAAAAGGCGACGGCAGGAATTCAAACACGCGAGTTCAAACACACGTCATAGTAGCACCGGCGCGTTTCTAAGACCTCCGTATTTAGGTTGTACTTTGCGGCCCCGATCGCGACCGGAGCTGATAAATCTGAACGTGGCCTCATATGACGCGCTGGGCTGTGCGGGAAAATGCGAGTCGTGTTTCCATCCAGCTTCAAATCGCAGACCAGCTCTCAGCTATCATAAAGGGGACAGGTTGTGGGAAATTGCCATTTTATTGCTCGTGTGCAAATAGTTTTGCGTCTCCGGAGTGCCTTTCCAGGCATCAAGTGTGAAATTACACAACCAAGTCAATCTTTTGTCTGCCTACTTCTGAAAAAAGGGAGCTGTTCCCCACTTCCACCCTAACGTCACATTAATTTTTACATAATAACCTCCTCACGCCGGTTATGTTGGATGAAGATCTCGCGCCGCTTTCAACCTGAGCTGCGACTCTTTTGAGATGCAAACATCAACGTTGGTGAACAGTTATCGTCGCGAAGCAACGCAGTGAAATCCCCGCTCTTTGCCCAAATAGAAGGCAAATCTGAGAGTAACTGACAGCTCTTTCAAAAGGTTTTCATAACTGCCGCGAGATACCACAAGATGGTGTCGAAGCACTACTTATATCTTAAGGAAGCTCCTCAACTCACTCCAACATAGTTCCCTGGGACAGAGATGCTGCAAGATAGCGGCAAAGCACGACTTTTATCTTATGGGAGCTCCTCAACTCACTTCGACGTAGCCCCTCGTCACTGCAATGAGATGGCGGCGACCCACTACTTTTGTCTAACGCAGCTCCTTTTCTCACTTCAAACAGAGTTCTTTGGGAACTAGATGGCGCCAGCGACCACGTTTGTCAAAATGAAGCACGCCACCTCACTTCAACATAGTTCACCGGCCTGCCACAATATAGCAAAGTGCTACTTTTGTCGAAAGTCGAATGCTAAGTCATGAATATGCTGCGGTTCTCCCCACTTGAATGCTCGGCGAAGTTGTTGGTGTGTCGTGATGGACACGTGTCATTCGTGCTTCCTCCACTTTAATGTTGTGATGTCAACTTTCGAGACTCGATTGTGCTTATGTAGCCCTTGCCTGCTTTTAATGCCCTCTCCTCTCCTCCATCCCTCAGCCGTCCTCAATATGGACAACACAGTCGTGGATCTGGAGACCCTACAAGCACTTTACGAGAATGTGAGTATCAAAAACAGCGGGAATCTTGAAGGGAAAGACGAGGGAGTCTCGCACACACACACACACACACACACACACACACACACACACGGCTTTGTGTCATCAATCTCGAGCCGTAAACATTTCGGTGCTTTACAAAATACATAATCACGCAAAGTGGGGCAACAAAAGGCGCACACCAACACAGCGAAACCGTTTTGCCCTTCTTTCCATTTAGCTTTTATTTTGAAACCGTCACTTGCGGCAAACAAAGACTCGCTTGCACATTTCACACCGTCCGCACAAACAAACCGGCTGCTATTTCATGGCAGAAGGCGACCTAAGAAGGATTTGGGCGAGATGTGATTCATCGCCATTCCAAGCAGCTGAGCGTCCACTGTTAGCATTGTTCTTGTGTGAAACCGCAATTCACACAATTGGCTTTTCCTTCAAAAGCAAAAAGCTCAATTTTTGCAGAAAAACCCCAAATCAATTCAATTAGGGTGTTGTGTTTCCAGAATCAAGCGACATGTTTTTCCACTCGACGCCACTCTACTGTGAAGAGATTTTTCACTTCAGATGTGGAGTTTCCTGCCTCCCTGTTAAAGGGTTGAACTAAAGGACATGGGCATTAGGCACCAAAGCAAAGCGGCTAGCCGCAAAGCGTGTGATGTTCGGAGTGGGCCTGAATAGGGGAGCGGTGATTTAACACGGTAAATATGTTTTTGTCACGCTGGATCTAATCGACTCCACTTTTGCTCTGGGCGAGCGCTCCTCCTCCTCCTCCTCCTCCTCCTTCTCCTCCATCATCAACATGTTTGACAAGGACACTTGCAAGCGCATTGTGCCTTCATAATATTTGCATAAATGCCTGTCGTCGGCATGTTTCAACGCTCCGACAATAAAAGCGCATCTCGTATTCCAAAGGGGCAGGAGAAAACCACCGGGAGCCCACACAGTAAAACACAGCTTATAAAACTCGGCATGCGTTCCAGTTTGAAGATGCTGCGAAAACTCTGAATTCCTTTTTGGCCAAGGCCGCATTAAAAGAAGAAGAAAAAAAGCGCTATTCAAAGGCAGCAAGTAATGAATACCCCTTCTAAAAATTTTGGGAATTGTCCAAATCAATATTCTGAACCATAATTATACCACAAACCTTGACCCTAAAACCCTTCAAAAATGACATGGTCTATCACTGCTTCCTCGCGACAGAAAGCAAATACTCGTACCGTACATTTGAACACTCTTGGTACCATTTTACGGACTTCCTTGACACCAACAACTATTTTCGCCAGGGCTCTGGTGCCATCTTGTGGCATATTAAACCCTTTTCACCTGCACGCTGTGTGAAAAGGTTGCACGGCAGAATGCAAAAGACGAAAACGGTGGCCTGGGTGCCAGCGCGCCCATATTTGGAAATGCTAACATAGCAACCGGCTAGGAAGTAAACAAGGGGACATTTGGTGCGGGTTTACACAAAATGTAGCCTGCTCCATCTTTCATTGTTGTGAAACAAAGCCGGACGGGAACGGTGCATCCTTTGCAGATTTCGGGTGCGTTGGGAAATTCAACCTGGCGCTTTGGAATGACTCTGAGTTTGTGTTCAGAGAGGCAGAGCTCGCTGAATGCAGCACTACGTTACAAACCAATTAGTAGCTCGCGCTTGAACTATTTCCATCCGAAGTGCCTGACGATCTGGCCATACCCTGCTAAGTGCAGTGTGAAAAGGGCTTCGGGGTGTCACAGAAAGAGAACAAAACATTGGTGAAGTTTTCAGAATTCAACGGAGGATCAGGTTCGACAGAAAAATCTGTACATCGCTGATGTCGATCCTGGGAACAGGACAAGCTGCCGTTTCCGAACCAACATGTCAAGAGCCTCTCCTAACCTCTCAACCGCTCACCCCGCGATTTGGAAAGGCCTCTCCTCGCCCCTTCTCCTTCTCCCCCCTTCGCCGCCTCGGGCTGTGTTATTGAGTGGAGGAGCCAAATTGTTTCCCTTTTGTATTGCGAGACTCCATCCTGTCTGTGGGTCTCCAGACCCCTAAACCACAGTTGGCAGCACAGTCAGCCTGTCTTGAGGAATGCGAGGGGGCTTCTAATGGCTACGCCCTCGCTCGCTCTCCGGCTGCGCAAAGGACAGGGCTGCTCTCCCTCACTTTCCTTGCCGCGCCTCGCCTCGGCACAAATACGCTCGCAAACAAACTGAAACCGAGCGCGCTCTGATTTTTCTTTTTTTTTTTTTCTCTCTCTCTCTCTTTCTGCGGGCGTAGAGTCGCTCAGTCTGCGATCATGCGGATTAAAGTCACTCCTGTGCTTTGAACAATAAGCCATTAAAAGCGGGTCGCAGTGATAGTGGGGAAACGGCTCCCTCCCTTGCAATATCACAAGCCATAATCTGGGCCCAGACTGGCTGTCTGAAGCTCAGACTGCTGACGGTAGCGAAATGTCACGCAGGTCAGTCCGAACCACGGTCCCTCTCGTACGATCTTTTAATGATCGCCTCTTGATTTTCTTCATGGCGTGCGGCTTCTGATGTCTTTCTATGTTTATTGCATTATACCCTCGCCCATTTGGAAAGTATTCTTTGCACTTCAGTGCACAGAGACTCTCATAAACGGCACACTGAGTGACATAAATGAGAGAATTAGCCGTAGTCGGCTCCCTTTGCCCAGAAACCAGAAAAGCGGATAATGAATACCACTTGGCCAATGACTGCTCGAAATCTGGCATCACCGAATATCATCCTACATTCCTTTGCATTTGATATTCCACATGGGACTGCATTTCCCATGCTAACAACCGTTGCAACATGCCCTTGCAATTCAGAGATCACACGCTCATGCCTACTTGTCCCCAATTACGCCAAACACCGCCGAGCCGCGCTGCCGCCCTTTGAAACGGATCTGCTTTGTGTTAAATATATTTACACTTGAAAAACGTCTCGAGAGGAGGGCGAAAGGGAGCTCGCCCTTGCCCGAAGAAGGTGGCGGTGTGCGGAATACTAATGGGACCCTCGGAGCGTTTGAGTCCCGCTATTGATGTCCGCCGAGGATCCCCGCGAAGGCCGGCCTGCTCGGGTTTTTTTTTTTGACAGGACAACTGGGGGAGCGGCAACTTTACATTCCTCCTTCATCTTCCTGCTTTGGCAGGATATGCAATTGACATGATGAAGCGTGTTTTAATATGATCTTGAAATATTCATCCATCCATCCATGATCTGAACCGCTTTATCCTCACGAGGGTCGCGGGCGTCTCTGGAGTCTATCCCAGCTGTCTTCGGGCAGTAGGCGGGGGACACCCTGAACTGGTTGCTGTAGCCAATCTATCTTGAAATATTATGGAACAAAAAGTTGCGTCTGTGATGCACCCGCCCACCCATTAAGTCATAAATTAAACTACCAAGCGAATCGTTGGTCATCTACCTGTTGGTGAACAGCTGCAAGCTGATTATAATTTTTACCAAGTCACAAATTTGGCGAATTTACAGTACAAAACGCATGCCCACGCACCAGGTTTCTCGCAATCTAGACTGGAAGAAGCTCCAGAGCCACCTTCAAGCGACCATCCCCATCCAAGTTTGTGTTTGCTTGAAGACATTTGAATTAAAAAAAAAAGAAAAAAAGTAAATAACAATAAATCCACCTTTCCCAGAGAGCCCAAAATGACGAGATGGAGAGCATTGCGAAACACATGAAGTCCACGCAAGACAAGGAGGGCGCAAAGCCGCTGGACAAGCCCGAGCAGTGAGTCTGCAGTACGCTACTTGCGACTCGAGTCGTCTCGGTGAATGAAATTGAACATCCGTCAACACTCCTCCTTCAGGTTCCTCTTGCAGTTATCTGAGATCCCCAACTTCTCCGAAAGGGTCTTCTGCATCCTTTTCCAGTCCACTTTCTATGAATGCATAACCTCAATTGTCCGCAAAATGGAAATACTACAAAGAACATGCAAGGTGAGCCACCGCAAGCTTGAGCTCCCCCCCCCCCGTTTTTTTTTTATTAGCATGAGTGTCGCTGACTTCTGTTTGTGTGTGTGTGTGTGTGTGTCTCAGTCTCTTCAGAGCGGAAAGTGCGTATTGCAGGTTCTGGGTCTGGTTCTGGCTTTTGGTAACTTCATGAATGGAGGTAATCGAACCCGCGGGCAGGCTGATGGCTTCACTCTGGACATTCTGCCCAAACTGAAGGACGTTAAGAGCAGCGTAAGTGCTTCCCAGAAAAGAAATGTTCACGTTGCAATAAGAAGGGGAACTTTTCATGGGAAGGAAAAGCCAAATCAAAAGTTGTACAATTTGATCATGTTCAGAGCATGATGACGAACGTAGCATGCTAATGATTAGCATGGGGTGACAAATGTTAGCTTGAGAGCAAAAATCTCCTGCTCCTTTTATAATAATAATAATAATAATAATAATACTATTAAATATGTGTCAAATGTCGTCATACGCTGATTATTGTATGTTGGTGTTAGACTAAATGAATCATGAACTTTGTGTTAGCTTCTTGAACTCTGGGTGTGATAGTTATTTTGTTTTTTTTAATGCTCTTTGTGCCTGGAATGAATCCGTTCATTTTACATGACACCCCATCGAACAAAACGGCTTCAAAATGAGAGCGACGGATTGCGTTGACCTTTGGAGGCTCCGCTGGATATAAAAATAGTCGGGAGAGAAGTTATCGGAAAATCTTGACCTCCGGTGGCTCCCAACAACCTGGAATTAAGAGTCCAGTCTTGGAAGTTCTGGTCGGCATGAGCTGCGGAGCTTTGGCGGGGAGGCCATCGTGTTTACTCTTCTCGCTCAATCTCACACTGGTCCCAGTCTGCCCTTGGCACCGCCATATAAGGCCATGATGCTGCTTTGCGCTGCGGTGGAGGTGGACCGGTGCGTTGCATCCATAAAGAACATCCCACTCTGAATTATGACAGCCAGCCGAGCGTGTTGTTACATTGTTCCCCCTAATGTCATGATTGATGCTCCCAACCCCCTAGCCGCCCCCCCCCCCCTCCTCAGTCCGCTGTTTCTATTTTGGTGTGCCCACGCACAAATTGAAACGTCCTGCGCCCAGTTGATTAGATTAATAAATAAAGGATTTGGGTTTATTTATTTAGGTCTTTTCCTTTCTTTCAGGATAACTCCCAGAGTCTTTTGTCCTACGTGGTTGCTTACTATCTGAGGCACTTTGATGAGGTATGTTTTCATTTCTGTTTATTTGGATCACTTTTCCGTTCGGGTCCGATTCCCTCAGAAATCCTTCCAGAGCCTTCTTTTCATCTCCTCTCCCGCCAGAGGATACAATGACTTATCCTTTATCAAAGTATTTATTTTTCTTTTCCGTATATACGGCAAACCGAAATCTCGCTCCTCCTCTGTTTGGCTGGTGATTTTCTGTCTGCGTTTCACTCTTCATCTCTCGGCCTGGGTTCGTTCAAACGGGCCGTCCGTTCGCTGGCGCGGCATCTAAAGAGGCGGCGGTGTAAATAATTAGTTTTCGCCAGATGAGATGAACTCAGCCCCGAGTGCCGCTTGCCAAGATCAACCTGCGTTACGTGCTCGCCGAACTCATAATGGCCTTGGAGCGACAGTGATGGAGAGGATTGTGATGATTTTTTTCCTGTTTGCCCCGCTTAATTGGTCCTTAATGTGTTGCAAAACCAAACATATCTTCTCTGACTTGTTTGAATTGTTCGTAAGTGCACGAGGGCCGTTTCAAACATTTGTATCAATCCGGCCCGCCATTGAAAATGTACACAAGCGTGGGGCCTTGTCCAAGTCGGAGAGCCTCCAGTGTTTCTCTACATGAATGCGCGTGTTGTGTTTCACCAGCACGCCGGAAGAGAGACGTGCGCCTACCCTCTGCCCGAGCCGCACGACCTCTTCCAGGCCTCCCAGATGAAGTTTGAGGACTTTCAAAAGGACCTGCGCAAGCTACGGAAAGACCTGACCGGTAAGGTCACCCGACCGCACTCCCCCGACCTGCTTCTGAAGAGCCTGGACACTCGCTTGCTGCCCGCCCGCCCGCCTTTCCCTTCAGCTGCTTTTAACTGTGACCCCGAGGTGTTATTTGTTTATGGGCAACGCGTGAGGAAAAGCGAAGCCCTGAATTATGCATGAGGCCTTTAACTTCACGCGCGGAAACGGAAACTAATTTTCCCAAAAGCCGAGCATGCTACGGCCGCGGTCAGATTGGCGGAGGTGTGTCAACTTGCCAGATAACATCTGGTTGTTGTCGAGACGACAAGCAGAAACAGATGTGAACGGTTCGGGACGAGACCCCCGTGGGTTCGGCGGAGAGCTCCTCATGAAATTGAGATCAGCGTACATAATGGAGGTGCTCCTTTGACTTTCACCCAGAGTAAACCCTTGAAGAAATCGCTGGAAAATTTGGAGATTTAAGCATGATGTTCATTGCGTCTTGTTTGCATCGGCGTCCGTGGAAAACTTTGCAGTATTCGGTCACACTTTTGTCAACTCATCCCTGATGCGCATGCTACCTTTTTCTTTTTTTTTACCTGAGACCCAACAACCAGGATGTACAGGAAGAATGATCATTGATGTTGCTAAAACGAAAATGTTGCCAAAAAAAAACAGTGCTGTTAGTAATACAGTATAGTGCTTCACATAGTTGACACGGTACAAAGTACCAGTCATCTGAAACCCAACAATATAGGGGGTAGTCCGGTCCTCGCAAGCCCCTATCTAGCCTGTTTGGAATATTTTCCTCTTCCAACACATCTGTCTCAAATGATCAGGATCGTTGTCAGGCTCCTGCAGAGCTCGCTGATGAGGTGATCGTTTGAATGAGGTGTGTTGGAGGAGGGAGATGTCCCAAAACAGGCTGGACAGGAAGTGGCCACCCCGAATTTCGGGGTTTCAGAACAAAGTATCAGGAGTGTACATTGTTGTCTCCTGTAACTAAACCAGATGCCCCATTCACGATCACCCTGTTATTGCCCCCCCCCCCAGCACCACCACCCCATCTCATCTCTAATATTGGAAAACCAGTATAGAAATTGAATGGATGGATAATCCGGGATTTTGATTGACCTCTGTCAAGGAAAGGTTTGAGATGCAATCATCATCAGCAATGGAGGCAAAAACAAACAAACATGAATGCACTGTGTTTCTCAGCCATGTTTTTTGGGAGGGGGGGGTTGGTGCGCTTTTCTGTCCTCACTGCGGTGGCCCATTTTCATGGCATCCACAGAAATCTACCATATGCTGTCACGGCTTCATCATCTAGAACTCGAAATTCATTTTATTTTTGGCAGCAGAATCTCTGCTCGTGTGTCATTTGCAGTTTAGAAAAAAACGAGCTAGCTCAATCTGGTTAAACGTTCCCTCGTGAAACACATGGAAAAATGATTGTATTGATCGATCAAGATCTCTGTGTGCTGCTTGGCTTCCACTTGGACACCAAGTGAAGACCGAACGAATGTGGCTGTTGGGAAATGGCTCATTTCTCTTTCTTGAAGCATTCGGCGGCACTTTCCAAGTCCTGACTTGTGCACGGGCGATTACAAATGTGTTTTTGTGCAAATAATAAAGTGCCATTTTGTCCCCATAGTCAATTCCTCAAACAAGGTCTGGTCTCTGGGATGTTTTATGCGCCTTTGCTGCTAAACCAATCAGCTTGTGCCCTACACTTTTGCCAGATCATCCCCCCCCCCTCCCCCCACACACACCCCAGCGTAATTTGTAACTCGTGAACATTTAATCACTCACGGAGGGGAGGAAAACGGACTTGTATGTTACCCTATCCGGACGGCGTTGTCGCAAACTGCCCGCACATAAAAACCTCATCCCCGTGCTCAATCTGTGGAGCTCGTCATTACCAAGCGTCCCCCCCCCCCGAGGTCCCTGACAGACGCGGGCTTCCCAAATGGGAGGCCGGGGTGTTCCGATAAGCGCTAAAATGACATCGGCGAAGGCAGAGAAGACGAGCAGAAATCGTTGGGTCCCACTAGGAGAGGCGACATATGGTTTCTGAATTTCATACACAAACGCATGCTTCGCTCCTCGTAGGCCCCATCGACATTGCAAATCTCTTCGAGAAGGAGTGAGAAAATATATAGGCGTTGATACGTGACCCCGCCACGACGTATACTCACGCGGCGTTCGCATCCTTTTCTTTCAGCGTGCTCCAGAGAGACAGAAAAAGTATGCAAGCTTTCCTCAGAAGACAACCTGCAGCCCTTCAAGGACAAGATGGATGAGTTTGTTAGCCAGGGTGAGTTACTCTCACTTTGTCACTTTTTGGACATACATCCACAGTTTGACACAGACTTTGATCAATGTACTGAATTCCGGCAGGACACAGGATGCAGTACATAGTCCAGCTTGATTCTTTTTCCTATTTAAAATTGTACATTGCTTCCCTTCCGCTTCAAATACAGTCGCTCAAACTGACCTTACTTATGTCAGTCAGGCGCATTGTTGCCGTCGCGGTTAGCACGTCTGCCTCACAGTTCTGTGGTTTGGGGTTTAAATCTCAGACCTCTCTGCTTGCGTGTGTTTTCTCTCGGCGCCAACCACAACTTCAAAAACACGCTAGGTTGAATGAAGATTCGAAATCAGGGGTGCCCAAGTCAGGTCCTCGAGAGCCCCTGTCCAGCTTGTTTTAGTCTCCCTGCTCCACCACAGCAGATTCGTCATCAGGCTTCGATGTGCGACCCGCAATGCAATTGGGCTGATCACCAGTCCAGGGTGTACGCCGCCTCTTGGCCAGTCAGTTGGGATAGGATCGAGCTCTCACCCGTGACCATCATGAGGATAAACGCGGTACACGGTGAATGAATGGACCTCATTGGCGTTGTATTGAAAACAAGAAGAAAAAAAAGCCGCTGACCTTGTTGAACGCGCCTGCCTCCGTCTACCTGATCAAAATCCAACAACCCTTTGCTATCAGATGTTTACCAATAGGGCTGCTCAAATGATGATGGTGAATTGAGGTGCACCTCCTCTTTCACCGCCCATGATTCAGAATGCCATTACCCGACCACAGCACTATATGAAAAGTGTTTTAATTTATGCCCTTTCACACTTGTAATCCATGTACGGCTTCGTTTTAATAATGTGGATTTTATAACCAGTAGAATCCATCTTCCAAATAGCGGCTTGTAGACTTGGCGTCACATTTCACATGTCAACAGCCCCACTCAGAGTGGCTTTCCCTCGCCTTGGTCTCACATGGTTTTGCTTCCATAAATGTTCAAATTACCCAATATCTCCCGGAGGAATCAAAGATGAGAGAAAAAGTGTTGTCAGACTGGCAATAATTCACTACAGTGCATCTTTAAGTTTAAAAGTCTTGATGTTTTGTGCAAGGGAACCATAAACGTGAACTGAGACGTGAGAGTTCGTCACCAGATCGACACGGAAATCTTGATCTCGTTGATATATCGGAACTGTGACAACAACCACATCTTTGGTGGTTTATCCGTAAAACAAAACGATGTTTCACTAACCGCCCAATGAAATTGACACTGACACAAATGGTTCAGTAAAAGGGTTTGTGCAGTCAACCATCGCTATAACGCGGTTCACCTTTCACGACTTCGCTGTTTCATGGATATTTGATTAGATTTTTTTTTTCCCCCACAGTTCATTGTGTTCTGCATCCCGATTGGCGAAGGGACTGTCGACCAATGTCAACAGTCTCCGCGCCTCGCCTACAGCTTTGCCAAATTTACGTTTGCAACAAAAACAGCTTTTGATCTTTGGTTTCATTCGACAGTACAGGATTGTAGTGTGTCATAATTTTGGAAAAAAATCAAGCTAACTGTAGCCGTCGTGATGCTAAGTTTATGGTGTCCGCCCCCGGTCGTCATGGTAACGAACGCCTTGCTGAGGAGTTAAGCGGGCGGGGTGAGCCGTGGCTCAATTTCATATTCAGGCTGTTGAGCGCCAGTGAAGCAATACTTACATTTATGCTGCCGTGTTTGACTAGCGTGAAGAACTTTTACGGGCCGTGAAGGATAGTTGACACGCGTCCTGCAAAAAAAAATAAATAAAAAGCCATTACGCTGACATTAAATAGGGAAGCTGCAGAATTAGGAAAGCGCTATTGTGTCGCTTTTGTTGCACAACTGTATCCAGCAACATTGTTTGCCGGGTGTTTTTATATAACAATAAATGCATTTGTCTTCTGTTGGCTTTGACCCAGGCGACATTTAACTGACTGTGACCAATCCCTCTGAAGGAACATGCCACAGGCTTCGCGCCGACTGCTTTTGTATTCAAATGAGGAAGTCTAACGCGGAGCATATGTGGCTCGGCGGTAAAGCTCGCTGTCCGTTTTTTGTTTTTTTTTAGTAAGGAAGTCTGCAGATGAAAAGCTCCTGGCGCCCTCCGTTACTCCCCTCGGTCCCCTCGCTCATACGCTCCCTTTCTGGGTTGAGGAGAGAAATATGGAAGCTCCCGCTTTGATTCACATGACAAGGTTTTTCCTCTGAGAGACCATTGCGAGCGTGGAAGTTTCACTCGCATGGCTCCAGACGGGATTCTTGGGGTTCCGCCACTGTGGCGTTAGGAAAGAGGGGAGAACACTCAAAACAAAACAAGAAAACAGCCAAATGTCATATTTTTTTTGTTATTTTGCTAATCTCCCAAAAGGCCCTCGGGTTCAACTGTTTCTGGCTCCATAGTTTTGAACCGCCTTTGTTTGTTTTCTGGCCATGAAACTAACCACAGGATAACAGTGGAACCGGACATGTTGGGAATCCGTTGTTTGGTCTCGCTGCTTTTTTGTTTTGTTTTTGTTTTTGCCGCTCGCTTCACAAAGTCTTTCGCCACTCTTTGATGCCTGCTCTTTGGGCCCGCTTGGATAATCTGTTTCTTATAGACCTCCAGATTACGAGGGCGGGATTACATCCATTCTCCCCAACTCTTTTCAAAACCGTCATGAGACCTTTTTCATGTTTTGCTCACCATATAGTTGCCCAGCTAAGTCATGACTGTTACTGTTCTATCATCACTATCCAGTGGCAGCGCAGGTATCCCCCGGGCTTTGTCAAACTACGCCTGGAACGCAGAGAAAAATCCTTCTGGTTGCTGTCTGTCAAACAATAAAATCACAAAATTTGGAGGTCAAATGTTTTTCTTCAGAAGGTGACTGGTTATCCATCAACCATGCAGTTTTTTTTGCGCTTGTCCCGATTAAGGTCACAGTTGAATTGGAGCCTTCCCAGCTGACCGAGAGCGCGTAGAGACAATTAACCCACTAATTTTTTTTTTCTTTTTAAAGTACTTGGAGAAAACGAACATAAGCACAGCCCAAACATGTCAACTGCGCAAGCGAAAGACCATAGCTAAGATTCGACAGACAGTCACGCCAACCACTCGGTCACCATGTCAAAAGATTGCCGACAAGCACATCACCGACGCGGACGAGGTGCCGCTCACTTTCAACATCCCGGTGAACTGCGTTGTCGAAAAGAAGGGGAGCAGCTCGTTAGCGATACGCACAATGGGGCACAACTTTGCTGTCGTGCTTGGTTGCCATAGCAATGGGCAGAAACTGCCCCCCACCCCTCCATGGTGATTTTGAAGAGAAAGACTGTGCCGAAAGAAAGCTTTCCGGCTGGAGTATGCGTTAAGGCAAATCGAAAAGGCTGTGCAGACGAGGAGAAAATGAGAGAGGGGCTCAGTGAGGTGGACGTGAAGAGAGCGGATGTCTCGCCCCCCCGCACCTGGATGAGGATAGATCCATAAATAATGTGTTTATTGTTAAGTGCATAAATACCACCAAACTCAGTTTTGCTCCCGTTGCCTTTAAAAAAATAATAAATTAGCCAGAGTGCATTTGTTATCATATTATTTTAAGCGAGCATACCTTTCACCATAACTGCAGTGCGTCTTGTGTACGTCTTGAATACAGTAATAGCAGCCGTAACCGACACTGTGCCTTTTAATCCGTTGCGCCGTATGATCGTGAAAATGCGCTACTTACTTTTCTCGAGAAACAAAGCGACTTCTCGAGATGAAGCCTCGTTTTTATTTATCATAAGATATTGACGAGCTGTCATCCCGCAGGAATTGGACTGTTGGCCCGATGGGTGATTTAGCGCCGTGCAATTGCATCGGTCCCAGCGGGTTCCTCCGAGATCTTAAGATGCTGCTCTGGCTTCAATTACACATCGCAACCAGATATTCCCGGGATAAGAGCTGAACATTGATTTGCGCCAGGAAAGATTATCTGTTCTATCTGCAGTCGTGTCTGCCTCGCAAAACGAACCCATGAGGAGCATTGACTCGAGGACATGGCCAATCATTGACTGTTTAATGCAGCTTTAGCATACGTTTATTGAACGCGAAGACAACCGGCTCCCTCTTTGACGATTATACGGCAGTACAGTTGACGGCGCGACCCAAGGGGGGACATACGGCTGGATCGAATCCGCTGTTGCTCTTATTCTATTTGAAAATGGGGAGCCTGCGGATCAGAAATAAGATAAGTTAACCGCCATCGAGCCAGGCTGTCACACTCCACCGCCACTCCAAGTGACCCCGATGGTGATTAGCGCTTTGTAGTCTGCTCGAAATGTCCACGAGTGCCGCAGTGCCCGGTCTTTTTATTTTTTATTTTTATTTTTTACATCAGGCACTTGTTTTCGATGTAAAGTAATATTTTGACGGACTAGCAAAGGAACAAATACATGATTGAAATATTGACCTGACCTTCACCGCCACGCCACCGCCGAGTGAGAATCACCTGTCACGTTAAACCTGTAAGACTGCTGATTTTAGTCTCGTAAATGTAGCTTTTTTTTTTTCTTGTAAGTCGTCTCATCCGTCTGCTTTTCTCCCTTTACGAGCTTTAAGTTAAGAGCAAGTTTCAGAGTGGAGTGGGAAAAAAATGGGGGAGTTAAGGTCTTGTTATGTTAAGGGCTGCAGCTATCGACTATGTTGGTATTCGAATATCCTACTGAAAAATTATGTCGAATAATTGGGCATTCGGATTAAAAAGAGGGGGGGCTCGGTGGTCGAGTGGTTAGCACGTCGGCTTCACAGTGCAGAGGTACCGGGTTCGATTCCAGCTCCGGCCTCCCTGTGTGGAGTTTGCATGTTCTCCCCTGTGCCTGCGTGGGATTTCTCCGGGTACTCCGGTTTCCTCCCACATTCCCAAAACATGCATGGCAGGCTGATTGAACACTCCAAATTGTCCGTAGATGTGAGTGTGAGCGCGGGTGGTTGTTCGTCTGTGTGTGCCCTGCGATTGGCTCTCAACCGGTTCAGGGTGTCCCCCGCCTACTGCCCGAAGACAGCTGGGATAGGCTTCAGCCCCCCACCCGCGACCTTTGTGAGGTTAAAGCAGTTCGGAAAATGGATGGACGGATGGATAAAAAGAAAAATTAGATTTTTTTTTTGCTCAGTTATAAATACAGAAGATGCAAAACTTCCACTTCATCATGAATGACCAACCGGTGTTCATTTTAAAAATAATCAACATGTTATACTTGTTATACTTGTATTGTAAACTGCAGAGCAGCACACCATTTTCCATTCTAGGCATATTTTAAAACAAATGTTATCAAACGAATCAACAAACATTTAAAAACCTAAATATGCCCCATTTTTGCTCATCTGAACTTCCTCGCCTTCCACCTCGCACCTTTCGCACCACACAGCCATCCGTCTCCATTCGAAGACAACAGCACAAAGAGGCACTTGTGCTGCGCTCGCTCGGAATCATTTGTCAGTTGCGCAACAGCGAAGCGCTCCAGCCGCTCGGTGGCACACCAGCGACCACCAAAACAACTGTTGGTTTAAGCGACGATGGCAGGCGGGACCGCTCGTGTACATACAAGTCCGCTTGCCAGTGATCTCATCCCCGGCGCGCATTCCTCGCACGGCTCTCATTTTCCCACCAAATGCCTTTTTCTCTTCTTTCTCTTTTTCAGCCAAAACTGAGCTGGAAACGCAGGAGAAACAACTGGCAGACACGCAAAACACGTAAGCCCTTGATCTTTCTTTCAGGATTAGTCTCGAAGCTTCTTCGCCTTCTCTCCGGTCGGTGATTCCTCTTATTCCATTTTGTGGGTTACATAAGGCGTGCTCTTGTGCGTCAAAGCCCTGATTTGTGAGTTTGGAAGTAAAGGCAACACGGGCAGATAAATCCAACAAAGCCTCCAATGCCATATTCACAGAGGAATATAATCTTGCCGCTTTGTCAATATTTAGGGCTTCTGGTTCCTTCGGTTATGAGGAAGGTGCAGGCCATGGTTCCGGGGGGCCTCAGTAGACGGGAGCCTACCCCGCACACCCCCGCGCACCCCCACGTGCGGTGTCTGCGTTGTTTATCTAAGCGAAGCGAGAGTAGACAGCCTTGGCTCCAGGTTTCTGTTACGGCTGGTGAGGAATGCGTTCCTACAGCGCACTCCAAACAAAGAGAGCCCAACCTGTCCACTGTATTGATCCACTGCAAACGGGCTCCCTCTTCAGCACCTTGACATGCGTCGTCGCGCGGCACCAGCGATTCTGATGGATTGTTGGGGCGTGGCCCTCCCGCCGCCTTTACGCCCTAAACACGTGTCCAACAAGGGTCAAGGTTTTAAGGTTTCTCTTTATTTGTTACTAAATCAGATTAAGGGCGGCCCGGTAGTCCAGTGGTTAGCACGTCGGCTTCATAGTGCAGAGGTACCGGGTTCGATTCCAGCTCCGGCCTCCCTGTGTGGAGTTTGCATGTTCTCCCCGGGCTTGCGTGGGTTTTCTCCGGGTGCTCCGGTTTCCTCCCACATTCCAAAGACATGCATGGCAGGCTAATTGGGCACTCTAAATTGTCCCTAGGTGTGAGTGTGAGCGTGGATGGTTGTTTGTCTCTGTGTGCCCTGCGATTGGCTGGCAACTGATTCAGGGTGTCCCCCGCCTACTGCCCGGAGGCAGCTGGGATAGGCTCCAGCACCCACCGTGACCCTAGTGAGGCTCAAGCGGTTCAGAAGATGAATGAATAAATCAGATTAAAAAATAAATTTCCGCAATTTGGATGCCATTGATATTTTCACTCTTCATTTTTACACACACACACTGGCTAATGGAACGAAAGCAGAATGAAGGACTGCCGGTTAGCATGTCTTCCCCACAGTCAGGAGGTTCTGGGTTCAAATGTTTGCTTGTATGTGAATGAGCGGCGAGGGTGTCCTCTGCATCTCGCCCAAAGTCAGCTACGAAAGTCTTGCAGGACAGGCACCACGAAATAATGGATGGATAGATTGATGAGTTTCCTACCGGGTTAGCTTAGCTAAGCGATACACTACATTGCGTTCTGGCTTAAATCCAAATTTCTTAAGTGTGTTGTCTGAATTCACTGTTTCGTTTTGAAAAAGCATCAAATTCCAAGATAAGCGTTTGGATTGAGCATATTTGCTTTGACACCGCCAATTTTTTGCAATAACTGACTTATTTTATCTCATGCTGTAATAGTTTTGTCTGGATGTTCCCGTTTTCTTTTTTTTTTGTCCTCCTCCTCCTTTAGCTTCTTGGAGCTGAGCACATCCTTCTCGGTCAAACCCAAACCGGGAGAAAAGGAGGCGTCACCCAACACTCTTTTCGGCCTTTGGCACGAGTTTTCCACGGATTTTAAAGAACAGTGGAAGAAGCAGAACAAGCTGATGCTAAAGGAACGGTGAGTTACGCAGGCCCTGGATTAGAGCGCTAGAATGTTGATGAATAGACTGCTTGTTTGCTAGCTTGCTCGCTATGTGGTCAGATAGCGTCAACATAGATGTATAAGCTTTGTGAAATGTACCGAATTTAGCCTAGTTTAGGTATTTTTCTTTCCGTTAGCTAGCTAAAAGAAAAATACATACATTTCTAGCTAGCTAGTTAGCTACCTAAATAGTCAAATAGATTTTATTTCAAATAGGTAGATGGGAAATTAATTTGCTGCGGCAGCATTAGCAACCCACAAACACTCACATTCATAATAAACTACTTAACTAACAACAAATTGTACGCATGGAGTAGCTAGTCCAAGAAATGTAAATATAATCTCAGCAAGAAAAAAAATTTAAGCCAAACTGAGGGAAAAAAAAGAAAAGAAAAAAAATAAGCTCTTGCTTGTTGGTGTTTCTTTCCCTCCCTACCATAGTGAAAAGAAAATCACTTCCAAATCTGAAGCCAGCTAATGGCTAACGTTAGCTACTCCCATCTGGAGATAGTGTGATAAGGTGTTTGTGGGGTGTTCTAATTTCCTCCCTCTCGTAGATTCAGTGGCATGGTTTCTTTTGAGCTGATTGATCTACAGAATCTTTATTCTTGCAGTTTTGCCACGGCCTTATTCTTGTACAAAGTTTGTACGTTATTCTTTACTTTTTCCTCTCATATCGCAACTTTGCTCTGGGATAGTACAGTATTGTTTTTCCCTAAATATTATTACTTTACATGAATATAATACATGGTGAATTCTTGAAATGCTCCCCCCCCCATCTATTTTTGCTGAATGTGAACATTTTTGGAAAGTGTCAAATCAAATCCTGCTGTTTGGTTTTGCCTTTGTAAAAGTAAGCTCCATTTGGGGAATTCAACAATTGTTCCCAACTCTTGAACAAGTTCAAGTGTGTCGCACTCACTCTGTAGATCCTATCGCAGTCATTCGGATTCCTCGGCCCCTGTAATGAAAAGAACGCACGCAGCATCCACTTGGCTTCCAGTGCTGTGATGGATACACCGATTACAATGCAGGACAACAGAAAGCAAATTGGTCCATTATGCCACATGAAGATCACATCGTGATATTCGTCCAAAGGCCCCGAGTGAGAGGCTGGCAGGAAAGCATACAAACAGAATGGGAAAGCGTTAACCCTTTGACCTTTGGCCCCGAGCTATCATGCGGCTTTCGCTGTGCGATGGCGGTTGCGCAGTTAAAGATTGTAATCTTTCCTCACACGGTGCTGGCACTGACGGGTCAAGTTATCGCTGCCCTCTTTGAGCGAACAAGCCAACCCGCGAAAATGCTCAACCACTTCCGAACCTGAATTTTTTTTTAGGGTTGAAGTGATCATTGCTCAATAGGTCATAGTCATGTTTTGTTGTTGTTGTTGTTGTTTTTGTGAACAGAACACAGGTCACAGTTCTATGAGGATCGTTTAAGTTTTTGGAGATCGTAACTAGGGCTGAGATGTCAAGAATGGACCAAAATGTGATCATGTTATGACAATCATTTTCTTGACTTTTGATTTACGCTATTGTTTTTCTTTATATTTTGTTGAACAACAGGGTACATTGTGGCTGATTTTCAAGTCTTTTAATAACGGAACTCTATTTGCTAAATTGGATCGTGATGACTTTATTCTTGGAAAATCAAGCAATGGATTCTTTATTATGTATTTTTTCTCTGAGAATTACTGACTTTGTTTTGGGAAATTCTGACTGGATTTCAAATGCAATTTTTTTTGGTCTTAATTTTGGCAAAATATGAAGAAAAAAATGTAAGTTTTCCCCTATAATATGATTAGGTTTTTTTTGGGTGACCCAACAACACATTCCGATTTCGTAGTTTAGACCCCCAAACTAAGTTAATAAACAATACAGAAGGAGGTTTCCATTCTGTATTACGTATTTTAACACGTAACAAATTCCAAAGCGTGTGGCAAGAATAATGTTTCTGTCTCTAATTTTGTGCCTTGCGTTTTAGGCTGAAGATGGCGGAGGAGTGTTTCAAACAGGCCAAGGAGAAAGCATCCTACAACGTCAAACCCAAACATGCGACTGGAATAGTACGTCGTCCTTTTTCTTTGTCTGAGTTCCGCCGGTCTACTCTGTTTTATCTCAAGTAGTCTCGGGAAAAACAACCCCCCCACCCCCAAATAAAAACATCTTTTCTCTGTTCCGCAGAAAGCGAAGCTGGGCCAGAAGATGTAAAGCAGAGAAGGGTAATCTCCGAGGCTACTGCGAAAGTACAATCGGACGTGACGCATCAGTCATTTTTACTCCAAAGTATTCTTTTTTTAAGAAATCAATTTAATACCATTGCAAGTTGGCCCATTTTAAGCGTATCGGGCGTGGAATGCTCAGCCCGCTTCTGGCAGCACTTATTGAGTTATTGCTTGCAAAAGACAAACTCGACCCTCGGGGATTTGAGCCTGGATGCCAGAAAATGCTCGGCGCAAATTCATAGCAACACTGTATCCGTGCGTTGGATTTTTTTTTTTTTTTTTTTTTTAAGCCATATGTAGAGGATCTTTGTTTTTCCCTGAGTGCAATATCTCCGTCTTCTTTCCGGACAAAGCGTTTTACAAGATAGATAACCCTGACAAAGTGCCTTATCGCACACGAGAGTTGACAAATGAGTGTTGGACAACGTGGATTTTAGAAACGTGTCGTTTGTAATTCGATATTTGCATTGAAAAGAAAAAGGGCGAAAAACGTGGCTTTACTTTTTGGGTAGCCACATGTTTAGCCCTTCCTTTGCTGCATTTGGTCATCCTCGAAAGGTCACCCCCCACCCCCCAACCCCACTTATAAAAGCGATCGTGATGTGATGTCATCAAGCTAAAATCGTTCGCTTTTCTTTTAATTCTTCTGCAGGCCATTTTGTTGTTTTGTTATCTTGCTCTCATCCACTCAAATGTGCTTACGAAGCAACAAGATCACATGACATGTTTTGGATGGGATACCTTTTGACCCCGAAAAAGATATCGATGTATAGATATATATTTATTGAATAAAATAATTTATATTCATTTTTACATTTCGGTGAGTGTTTCCTGCTCCTGTTTGTCAGCGGCCATGCAACGAAATAATAAAATGGGATTTATATGAAATAGATTTAATATATTTTCACATATGCACACTTACATAACATGTTTATATTGTATGATATATTGCATTGCACTTGAAATACACATGCAGCAGTACAGCCTGTTCTCACATGAATTTTGTACAAGAACAAATGCGCTTTTCTCGATAGAAAATGGGCATTTGGGGATTTCTCAGGGTGGGTTGACTTTGAAACATTTTCATCGATGTTAATGCAGGACTTTACCAAAAGAGTGGGTGATGCATCGTAGCATGTCCACCATATTTGTAGTCCATCTGAGGTTTTGTATGAGTTCCTCCTAAATTCTTGTGAGAACATGTTGAGCAGTAAAGTTGTTTTTTAAAATTATTTTTGTAGTATGTGTGTGTGTGCGTGTGTGTGTGTTTCTGTCCAAACAGGCAAAAGTTTTTATTGCGTTGCCTTTAGACAACCGATTGTGCATCGCTAAGAACACCGAATGGATTTAAGAGAACGAGACGGATTCTGATCATCTCCTACCGGTAAACACCCTTTCACAGTTTGGGTCCAGTAAGTCATTTTGGACTCTTTCCCCTGGCAACAAAGGAAAATATCAGGCCCACATCAAAACGTACCAATCTCTTAACACGTCCTCGAGTCTGTGATTTAATCAGTGTCTTCTCCTTCTGCGTTTCATTAAGTTCCAAGCAACGAGACGGGCGCTTTTTTTGGAGGCGGTGGGCGGGGGGGGGGCATCATTTGCGAGTTTTCGCCAAGCGTCTTCACAGCTTTCCGTGGCCGCTCACGTCCACCGACATGCAGCGACACTGTTTGACCCTCTGCACTTTGCGGTGCCGGAAAGGGGGCTGCAGGTCGGGGCAATCCAGCTGCACGGTGAGCTGCGTGACGCGGTGCGGCCGGCAGAAGGAGCACGACTGAAAGGGCTCCTGGGCCTTATTGTGGCCTTTCCTTCCTTGTCCTCGATTGTGGCTGGTGGGCCCCATGTGCCGGGGGATGTAGAAGGAGTTGCACTGGCCGTAGCAGAAACGGTTGACCACCGTGCGGCTCCGGCAGCCTTCCTCGCTGATGGTCTGGCGCAGGGGTTGGGTCTTGCACCAGTCCCTGCGCAGGTAGCGGCGCTCGGTCACCACCAAGGCCTCGCGGCTGGACGACAGCACCTCGGGCTTGGGCTGCAGGAGCTGCTGGTGACGCTCGGAGGACAGGTTGGCCATGGTCTTGTACGGCGACGGGATGTAGCCCTGCGGCCGGGACCTTTTGCTTTCTGCCGTGATGCAGAGCGCTCCAGCCAATATGACCGCGATGGTTATTCTCCACAGCATTCTAAAATCGGGACAGAGACGAACGAGTGTGCGTTAGGGACAAAATGCAAAACATCTGTTATCGCGTGATGAGAAAAGATTCATCCCACCCGCTCACGCTTAGCACCTTTTACGTTCTGGTCTTGCTGAAATGAATTTGTCAGCATCGGCTTGTTGTTACTTCTGCAGTCAATCGGCGCCTATTTGTGGTCCGCTAATCCCAAACTCGGCTGTTCATCTCACCATAAGCTAAAACGGATTGTCCGTGCAGAGATTGTTTAAGTATCTACGTTGACGAACTTCTCTCCAAAAAGTTTCGGACTGAAGTCATGAAAGATTTCAAAGCCAAGTGACGAGTTTCCCCTTCGGTGTGGGCCAGACCGCCAAGCAACAAGACCCAGCGGGGTTTGATTGGTTCACTGCGTGACAAGCGGAAAGTTGTGCGAGTGCGACTCGTGGCTGCTTCACCGCGACGATGGCCTGAGCATCTGACACTTCCTGGCTATCCCTCCTCACCCAGCTGGGCTTTATGTGATGCATTTTTCCCCCCTATTCCCCAACCTCAAGGGAGTCATCAGGGGGAACCGTTTGGAATATGTGGATGACTTCAACTTGGCCGATACGACAGAGCTCCAGTAGATGCTTGAAGAATCCTTCCAGAAGTAGACATCAGGAATATTATTTTGACGGGAAAAACTTGCTTTGTACTTTGGATTTGAAATATGTCTTTTGTGACACCAGTCCAGGAACTTTTCTCACACACCTTGTACGTGTGTATCGCCACTTGTATGCCCCATCAATAGTCGATACAGTCAGGTCCATAAATCTTTTCCGTCCATAAAATTTTCCCTTCCGTTCTGCTGCTGCCTCATGCGGCAACAAGGAGACCCAGCTAGCTCGCTAGTTTAGCATGCGGCATCTGGCGAGGCAAGACTATTTCCAGCACCAACAGGCGCAAATACCAACCAGGATTGTACCTTTGACCACAATGTAACATGGGGTTCTACTGAAGGTAAGTCATTTTAAACTAAAAAGAAAACCTTTTTCTTACTTAGACGCGGAAGTTCGAGTTGGAGCTTGCAGTACCAGCCAGACTATGAAAAAAAGCAAGGATGTCAGTGTTTTTTTTTTGGGGGGGGGCTTCATTATTCATTCTAAACTGTGTTTCTTGTGTTTTTGCTATTTGCAGCAGGACTTGATCCCAATCTCCCACAAATAGTTGGGGTTCCCTGTATCGAGTTTATCCTCTGTTATGCAAGCCTTCACAAAATAAACAAAGCCCTCCAATCAAATGATGCACTTACACACGCATAACGAGAAGGGGAAGTTGATTTTTGGTCGAGTCGCCGGGCAAAATAATTGGTAATAATTTGTTTGCTTTAGTCATGAACTATGCCGCAAATATGTAAACCGGCATTGGACAGGCCCATCTGCATGCCATTAGGGGAGGAAGACTGGACCCCTGTTGCACCCCACCCCAACCCACCCCAGGGAAGTACCCAGTTCTCATTTTATTCTCTTTGCTGATATACTCTTGTTTGAAATCTGCACTGAGAATGACCTGCCGCCTCTGCGATTGTCTTCTGTATCGTCCTCACGTCATAAAGGGAGAATTGATCCCTCGTCTGCCAGCGTGCATGCTGTCAGTGTTTTGCGCCAGCACATTTTTGACCATCACTCAAGCATCTTTTGAGCAGATGTTCCTGAAAAGGACCAACAAAGAACCAAAGCGCCTCAAGGCCATCGTGTGCTTCGATTGAGTCTTCTTTTGCTCAGCAAACGTCTCCGACTTCCTCTCTGCGACCTGCGACTCACCCTGACCTGGAACAAATGACTCCCCGGTAATCCGCTTTGGGTTTTGACTCTTTTTGGTGCCGATTTGTGATCCCGACGTCAAGGCGGCCGTGTTGTCGAGCGATCGCTTCTCAGCGACATTTGTTCTCGTGTTCAAATTCGGCAGCCATTTGTCCCTTCTGCTTTGATTCTTGCACTTTTGTTTTTTGCCTTTATCGTACACTGATCATAATGGAAATAAAAGTACTTGGTAGTTATTAATTTTAAGGGTAATGGAAGATGAAGTTGAAAGGAAAGTGTTTATGGGCTGTAGTTTGTGATATAGTATCAGCGGCCCGGTAGTCGAGTGGTTAGCACGTCGACTTCACAGTGCAGAGGTACCGGGTTCAATCCCAGCTCTGTCCTCCCTGTGTGGAGTTTGCATGTTCTCCCCGGGCCTGCGTGGATTTTCTCCGGGTATTCCGGTTTCCAAAAACATGCATGGCAGGCCGATTGAACACTCCAAACTGTCCCGAGGTGTGAGTGTGAGTGCAGATGGTCGTTCGTCTGTTTGTGCCCTGCGATTGGCTGGCAACCGGTTCAGGGTGTCCCCCGCCTCCTGCCCGAAGACAGCTGGGATAGGCTCCAGCACCCCCTGCGACCCTTGTGAGGATAAAGCGGATCGGAAAATGAATGAATGAACATTCAGGTCAGGCATTTCGAGTTTAAAATCTGATGCTTCTATGGTACCGTGTGAAACTGCAAAGATAGCTCAAACCAAAGCTTGCGATCCTTGCGACACCAAGCGCGTCAGGCTGTCTCCTTCCTCCAACACACACCTGATCATTCAAACGATCAGGATCGCTATCCGGCTTCTCAGAGCTTGCAGATGATCTGATCATTCAAATCAGGCATGCTGGAGGAGGAAGATATCGAAAACATGCTGGATCGGGGGCCCTCGAGTACCTTCTGACTTCTGATTTCTGACTCTCATCCGTGCAGCTTTTTAGCCATTATCCGGCCTGCACTCAACCTTTTTCGGTGAACTGTGTTTGATGGACTTAGTAAGAGGAAACCCCGTTAGCAGGAGTGAGCTGTCGGGATGGCATGCAAAACACCGCAGGTTCCAAACCAGAAGCTTCTCGCTGCTATTTAGCAATGCTAACCGCTCAACCATCATGTTCCCCTCCCTTTAAAATCAAACTCCCCAAAAGCCTCGGAGTTGCCAAAGCGATGATCGGGCCGACCGTGTACGCAGGAGTTGACAGACGGCCTCTGGAGTCTGCAGCCCAGCTTCCTGTCCAACTCAACCTCCCCCCAAAAAAACCCCAGGTCTGATAGTGCCAGTCCTGACAAGCGCTCCTCATCAATCCTGCGGTTGGACAGTCTGAGGCTTCGCTTGAGGGATTTGAGGCTTTGCAAAGGGAGGGGAGGGGGGGCGGCTGAGGTGTGGCGATTAGTGGTCAGAGTATGGCGACAGTAGGAAGGGGGACAGAGAGATCTTGAGGTTTGGGGTCTCTCCCCACAACTTTGTGTTTTTAATTTTTGCCCCCACACCCCCGACATTCCCCACTCTGTCACTCCGCCTGACGCTCGCACTAATCATTCCAGGGTCCCGCCGGCGGAAGGAGACTGTGGTCGAAAAACCCGAGCGTAGCTGAGCTCTCCGTCTGCTTCAGACTAATATCGCCCACGTAAACATCTCCGCGACTGCAGCGCGACCGCAAATTCTTTGGGGGACATGCTTCACTGAAGTGTGGCAGACCTTGCTTCCAAAATTCAGCCCTCTAATGAAATTACAAATACCAGAACCAAATACCAGAGAAAGAACAGCCATTAGGCTTTGCTGCGTTTTATTTTCCACCGCGGCACTCGAAATAGCATCGGCGTGCGCTAATGGCTCCCCTTTCAAAAGCCCGGGCGAGATCTTTTCAAAAGGCGCTGTCATAAACGGCGTTGTCGCGACCCGTCTGCAAAGGAAACCTAAAACAAACAGAACCTGATGTCTCAATTATCGCCGCGCCTCAAACACACGCTGCAAAGTGTGTTCAATTATCGGAGAGCTGCGTTGAACTGGCGCTCGCACGCGCGACCGCACTCGCGCGCGGACAAACCAATGTTCTTCTTTCGCTTCGACAAAGAGGAAGCGTGTCGTGATCTGCGTTTGGCGGATTTAGCCAAACTTCCCTCGGCTGTCGGCCCATAAACGTTTGGGGATGGATGCGTGAATGTTTTTGGGGTTTTTGTTCCGAGTACGAGAGAGGTGGGGTCCGCTCGGCTGTGTCAATGTGTCAAAACGCTCGCGTCGCCGGGAGGTTGCTCCAGGCGGTTTGGGCAGCCCGTTTGTCACCACAATCCATCTTGATAATGACTCGCAGATATTGAGCTCCCCCCCCCTGTAAAGTACCAACTCGAGCGAGCGAGAAAACGCCTCCGCCTCGGCGGCCAAATGGAACGCTTTACGAGTGAATGACGGCCAATTAGAGATACTTCTCAGTTTCGAGTGTTCAATCAAGACGGGGGCCACTTAAATGACGCTTTTGAAGCTCGCTTTATGTTGGCTTTGGTCCAAAAGCCACAAACGTAAACGTTCCCCGGATTTGATTGCGTTTAATGTCATTTCATTGATTAAGCTAATTACTCAATCAATGCCTGCTTGATTCATTTGGACAGTTTGGACGGCGGCGTCTGGCTCGGTCGGAACAGTTTGCAGCCCCCATGCCCGTGCATGAAAACGGATGCTTGGATGAGATCGATGTGGAAGAATCCGGTTTCGTATCCGGTTGACATTAAATTTGAATCTAATACTCTCTCTACGCACAAGGGCGAAAATAGCCAGTTTGGGGCATGAAATGAGCGCAACGCCAAAAACGAAAATATTTTGCAATTTATCTTTGCTCACCTATCTCGTGCTTCAAATGTTCAAAGTGATTTTTGTGGACACCTGCAAATTCTGCAAAAACAACCCTAAAATGTTTGCTTGAAACCAAACTGGCACGCTCCCTGTGTCTTTTCATGTATGCGTTTTTTTTGTGGGGCTACCGATGATGGATTTGCCTAACAGATTTTATGTGGCTAATTTCAGGGGTTGCCTTTTCCAAAAACAAATTCTACTAGGCGCTACCCACCCCATTTTTTGGCGGGTCTTCAAAGGTCTGCTTTTCAACCAAAATGGCAGACTTGCTGTTTCTTTTCAGTTACGCGTTCTTGATGGACCTGCTAACGGCTAATTTAAACTAGCAACAGGGACTGAGTTTTCCAAAAACCATCCCCACCGGGAAGCACCAAGCCCACTTTTTGGGTCTTAATATGTTTGCTTTTAAACCAAAATGGTAGACTTCTTCAAACTTTTTGGTGGCTCTAGCCATGATTGACACGCCTACCAAATTTCATGTTGCTCCGCGAAACAGACTTCAGGAGCTGAATTTTCCCAAAACGCAGCAATTTGAAGGTCTTTGAGGGCCTCCCTTCACCTCACGCGTGTCAAAGCTTCCATCAAACGGCAGTTTGAAAGTCTTTATCGTTTCGTAAAACTACTCGTGTGCCGCCTAAGAAAGCGTAATGTGTCAGCGCGGCGGCTAAATCCTCTTTTAACGCCGGCGCAGACCGTACAAGGCGGTGCAGTCGCCGCAGCGGTAAGACGGATCAGAAGGCGCGATTCTCCGAGCGTTCTCCGCACGCACAAATGGAGCAAGACGCGAGCGGAAAACACGGCGCGAACCGTTCCGCTCCTAATCTCACCGAGGCGTACTGTCATTGCAACCCGGCAACGCTAATTCCCAGCGATCTGCGGCCACTAATGAATGTTATTTTACAGGACGCTTTTATGCAAGGTACCTTCAAGTTGGGAGATTTGGACTCTGGGTGGGCCGCCGGTGGGAGTCAAACGGCCCATGTTGGCTTCCTCAATAAGCACAGATGCTCCGATTACACGCTGCTTTGGAGTTATGTCCTGCTTACTGGAAGCAGGTCTGACATTGAATTTCACATTGGATCCCCCACAGTTTAGGGCAAAAATTTCACTACTTCTGCAACGCTGTTCGCTTCTAAAAGTCATCTGTAAAAGGTTTTGCCTTACAGAAAATCAGGACGCATTCATTGCTGTAGAAAAATAGTTGAAGTGGCCAGTTGGTAAGAAGTGGACTAATCCATTTCTTGTTTTGTTTTTGTTTTTGTCTAATTGCAGTGGCGTCCAAATGGTGGGACAGGGGGGGGCAACGGGGCGGAAGGAGAGCCCGGAGGGCCCAGCCATCCACCCGGGAGGGGGGGGGGCATTCACAACACTCCCCCAGCACCCGACGCAAACAAACAGAAAAGTCCTTCAGATTCTGAAATCAGTTTACTCTCAAAGAAATACAGAAATCTGGACTCTGCAAATATCTTTTTCCATCAAAGTTTAAAAAAAGAATACTCTCAGTTTTGTTTGTTTGTTTTTCTAAATAAATGACTTTTCCTTATCATTCCATTTTAGAATCTCCACCCGATTTTTCCCATTAAAAACGTCTGCATCACATTTTTTTTCCCAAGATGGCCCCGAGTAGGCAGCCTTCAGCAAGTGCTCTTCAAGAGCCTTGCTTTTTTTGTTCTTTTTTGTTGTTTTTGTCTTTTTGGTTTGTCACGTTTGTTGTTTCGTCGTGTGGACCTGATGTGGACTGTTTACAGTGTTTTTTGGCCACGACATTTCGTCAAAGGAGAAGAATCTGTGCTTGGTGGTGGCGCCTTCTCGGCAGCACGCCTGTACCAGCACAGATTTGGATTGGGAGGAATGTCGGCGCCATCGACTGTCGGTGCTGGACAGCCCCGGGGCGCTTGTGTGTTTTGCGCCTGTAATGGGCAGCATTTTTCACAGCCCTGTTTTGTTCAGTGGAGATGTCGGCGCTGTTGGACAGTCTGCGTTGGTGCGGTTGGATGGATGGCTGCTGAAGTTGAGGATGAGGAGAGAGGAGCGTCGGCGCAGAACGCCAACGCGTATTTGGAACTGAGAGTCACCGCTTGGAATTGAAATGGATTTGCATGGGACAGGAGAAGTGAACCAATCTCTTTTTTCGTCAATGGATGCTACAGCTTCTTGTTGACTTTGAAACTTAGCTTGTAGCCGACGTGTGCACATTTTGAGCATGACGTCTCTGATCCACTGGTGAAAGGACACTTTGATTCTCTCCGCTTTCATCTCAAACTGCTTTAACAACAAAGCGTCTGAGGGGAAAAGTGGTTAGGACTGCACGACTGTCCGTGTTTTATGTTATGTGTTGTGTTTATTATTTTACTTTATGTTAACTGTTTTGTTAAGCGCTTTGTTACAGCTGCCGCTGTTGTGAAAGCGCTATATAAATCAGCATGTATTGTATTGTATTGTATAAATCTCAAGTTAACATCACAGACTCGAATTTGACGACCGCCGAATGGATCAGTTTGCGCATTATTTAATCTCTAATTTAATCGAAATCACGATTAGTGGCCGCCTGTGACGCGTTCAAGTGCTGAAGCGTGTGTAAAGTGAGCGGTACCTCTCAGCGTCGCAGGAAGGGGTCAAGGATGCGGTCTGCGCAGGTCATTCCACCTTCAGCGGTCCTCGTGTCCGCTTCCAGACTCCGGTTTCCATGGCGACAAAGTCCGTAAGGATCCCCAAGGCTTGGTCTCTCTCTCACACACACACACACACACACTCTCTTCTTGGAGGGTCAAATTCTTGAAAACGATGAGGAGCCAGTCATATTGTGGTCGGTGTGCTGATGTCTCCTGGATGAAGGTTCAAGAGAGCGGCTCCAGCTCTTGCAGTCAAACCATCTCACGGATCTCAGTGTGAGGGTGTGTGTGTGTGTCGTGAGACTGTGAGTGTTCCACTGACTGTAAATCCTTTCGACTTACTTTGAATCACCACCAGCCCCTTCCCTCCTCACGAATGGGAGGCTTTTTTCCTATTGGCCCTGCTCATTGTGTGATTCAAGCAGCCTTCACTCCTTCTTTTATTTGTGTGCGTGGGTGACTCTTGGTACTTGCCCCTGATAAAGGATGACAGCTTTTAATCACAATCTTTTTTTTCTCTTCTTCTTTCTTGGGCCATGCTTTAGTTGTGTATATGTCGTCTAGATGATGCGTCATAGTTTGACTCTTGTCGCCGGAAGATATTATACGGAGCTTAAATGTTAAATTGTGTGTGAAGTAGTCAACTGTATTTATAGAGCACTTTAGAATAACCACCGCTGTATACAAAGTGCTGTACACGGAGCAAAAATAATGAATACAACAACAAACAATAAATTATGAATGAAGACCGTGGAAATTTCAAAAACAGTAAAGCTAAAAAACAAGTCTCGTGCTGAGTCAAAAGCCGCCAATGAATCAAAATGAGCGTTAAGACGAAATGTACAGGGAACCAGTGAAGGGATGCCAGAGTAGGAGTGATGTGCTCCCTCTTACGAGTACCAGTCAAGAGGTGAGCAGCAGCAGTCTGGACCAACTGGAACACTTCATGGAGGATTGGCTGACTCCAAAGTAAAATATTAAATGATTGTATGACTGAGAAAATGTCGTTTTTCATGATGGAAAGCACCATTTTTGCATCATTGCAAATTTCCTGTGTGGGACAAATAAAGGTTATCTTATTTTACCACCACTGAAAGAAAGACAAAATAATTATGTGTGGATAAGACTTTTAAAAATCTCTTCAAAATGTGAAAATGAAGAAGTGGGGACGTAAAACAAAATGGGAAAATATTAAGTGACTGGAAAAAAAGAAGAAAAATAATAGGAAAAGGCAAACCAGGAAAACAAAAACCAAATAAAAAAGGAGTAAATCATGTCAACAAAATACAAACTATCGTTCAAATATAACTTGCTTTGAAAAAAACTCAAAACAAAAAAAAATTGAAAAGGGATTTTTGTATTTTAATGCTCAAAGAAATTGAGAAAAACAAAAATAAATAAATTATGGGCAAAATGTGAAAAAGAGAAAAAAAAACAAGCCACTCTGGAAATGGAAAAAGACCCCCCTACCATTTTCCTTAAAAAAATGGAGGAAAAAACATGAACCAGATCTGGATTTTTTTTTGTGTCAAATTAAGAAAGAAAAAAACAGATTAAAAATGATTCAAAAACAATACTGAGTAAAAATATTTGCATGACTAATCTTGCTCAGACATTCCACTGTCGTGCCTTGAGAAGCAAGCCCTCTTCTTCCTTTCATCTTTCCATTTTCTTTCTTCACTTCTGTGGGAAATAACCTAGCCCCCTCTAGTGGTCGAACGCCCATCCTGCACGAAGGCCGATTGAGGAGCACCCCCCCCCACACACACACACACACACGAGCCACAGGAACAGACAGAGGGCCAACTTTAATCATACAAGTAAGTCAAAGTGTCTTTAAATATGGTATAAAAATAAACGCAGAGAGGGGAAGAAAAATGTATGTTTACATTATGTTTTACACAAGACAGCAGACAAAGTATCCTCCTCTAGTTTTGGATGTAAACTTTTACAAGTGCAGTGGAAACCAATTATGTGCCGATTATGGGAGTGCAATAAAAGAATGCAAAGAAAAAATAAATAAATGCACAATAAACAATCATAGTAATATAGGTGTGTGTGTGTATAGATATATATTATATATTCATTCTGCACAACAATTTTCCCATAGTGTGACAAACGTCTCTCTGACGCCATCGTCACGTGAAGCAATGACATTGGCTAGATTTATCATTTGAAACGGATTTCTTTTCGATGTGTGTGTTAATTTGACTTTATTTTCCCTTTTTCCTGCTTTGACATCATTTGTTATTGTCGGAAGTGAAAAAGAAGGCCTCCGATCCATCAGGATGATTGAAAGCACCGGAACAAAACCGGATTTGGCCTCTTTTTTTTTAACTTTGTTTTATTTTTTATTTGTTTTGCATCTTACTAAGTTTGTCAGTGTTCTCCCCAGTCCCGCATTGCCTCATGTTTTGCTTTTTCCTTTCTAATGTCAGTGACTGTAAGAGGAGGAGAGAACGGGGGGAGCATTCCGCTGCTCTCGGCGGACGTGCAACGGCTGGAGGACGACAGACGAACAGATCGGGCCTGGCTCGCTCGTCGCCCGGGCTGGGCCGAGAGACGACGACAACGACGATGATGGAGAGATGACATGGCTGCTCTCCATGTCCCAGAGAGGGAGAGAGATGGCATTGATTTTTTTTCTTTTTTCTTTTTTTTAAGCATGATGGCACACGACTGGTCCGTCGCTTGGATCCTGGCGGTCCTCCCCTACGGTGGGAAGAGACACAAAGACGTGGGAGGGGGAATAAAAATCACATTTCATTCCTTGGCAGCAATGAGTCTCAAAATGTTGCTCATGAGCTCCCTCTAGTGGAATACAAAATAATGTCTGAATGAAATACAAATAAAATACGTTCAAACGTACTTGTTGGCTAAATGCTACATGCTAACGTAATGCTACAGGAATTGACTCACGTATGTGCAGGTCAATACCAAAGGCATTATGGGAAAATTACATTTAGCTAACGTATTAAATTTGCCAGTCAAAATTCTTTACTCCATATTGGCAGGTCCATGCTTCAATCCGTTAATATGTCGCCTTACCTGGAAAAAAACAGCTTTCAGAAGAGGTTCTTGCTCTTCTGTAAGGGGGAAAAAGATTTTGTGAAATGTTTTCATGAACACATTTAAATGCCAACAAACTCATCATGTGAGAAATTTTACTGTACAGTGTCACATGTGTGAAGTCTTGTCATAAACATTGGTTGGAGGTTTTACTTCCAGAAGGCTAAAGGTGTTTAGTTCGGGCTGAGAGACCTTTATTTAGACAGTGCGGTATGTTTGAGTAGAATACATTGAAAATGATCATGCTTGATTAAAATAATATAACTTTCAGTGAAGTCTGGCAAGTGAAATTAGAGTTAAAAATATCTTATGTTAAGCTCACTGTCAACATTCTCTTTGCCGGGATATCAGGTAGGAGCTTCTCAGACTAATTAGAAGCAGTCGCTGATTCACGTAATGACGACAGCTTCACAATTCAATTCAGTTCTATTCTTCGTTGTGGCCTACATGCCACACAGAAGGCCTGATGAAGTGGCCCGTCATCCCCACCTGAAAACAGCTATTAAAGAAGTGGCTTTGAAATTCCCTGTGCACATTATTGGTATGGCTGGCGCGTGGGCGTCTCTTTTGTTTGCGACGTCCTTCGTTTTGAGCAGCGCGTCGCACGTTTCAGCAACTCGGAATCGTTCGCCGTTCTCCTCCACGATTGTATGCAAGCAAGCACAGATATCATTTCTGCGCACGCAGAGATGTCTACTTCACGCTGCCTCGCACTGAACTCCCCATGAACCTGCATGAGGTTTATTCCTGATTGCAGTGGGGGCGGGGGGGTGCTTGAAAGGATTCCACGGAGAAACAACACCCTGGCTCTGCTTTTGATGCGTAAAGCAGTGGAAACCAAACTCGAACGAAAAACCACTTGGTCATCACTGACAACAGACTGACAAAGCATTTTCAAACGCCCCATGCTCCAGGTGGTAAATCACATTAGCCTGTTAGCACCTCTAAAGGTACTCCTGCTGTGTCCTTGCTGTGTAAACGTAAATTAACTGGTGTATCAACGTGTCTCTCAGATATCATGCCGCAGAGCTTTCATGTTGTGATCTTATTTGGTTGCGTGTATGATTATTGTTCATGTTTGGAGGTTTTTATTTCAATGAAATGCTGTTGTGTGTATGGATACTTCAACATTGTGGCTAAGGAGTGTTTTACCAAAAAAAACCGACCATGTATAGTAAGGCGTTTTTAACCGAAAAAAGCGACCATATATATAAAGGCGTTTTTAACCAAAAAAACGACCATGTATAGTAAGGTGTTTTTACCAAAAAACGACCATATATATAGTAAGGCTTTTTAGTAAAAAAAAAACGACCATGTATAGTAAGGCGTTTTTAACCGAAAAAAAACAACCACGTATAGTAAGGCGTTTTTAACCGAAAAAAATGACCATGTATAGTAAGGCGTTTTTAACCGAAAAAAACCAACCACGTATAGTAAGGCGTTTTTAACCGAAAAAAACGACCATATATATAGTAAGGCTTTTTAGTAAAAAAAAAAACGACCATGTATAGTAAGACGTTTTTAACCGAAAAAAACCAACCACGTATAGTAAGGCGTTTTTAACCGAAAAAAATGACCATGTATATAGTAAGGCGTTTTAGCCCAAAAAAAAACGACCATGTATAGTAAGGCGTTTTTAACCGACAAAAACCGACCATATATAGTAAGGCGTTTTTAACCGAAAAAAAACGACCATGTATAGTAAGGCGTTTTTAACCGAAAAAAAATGACCATGTATAGTAAGGCGTTTTTAACCGAAAAAAAACGACCATGTATAGTAAGGCGTTTTTAACCGAAAAAAACGACCATGTATAGTAAGGCGTTTTTAATCTAAAAAAACGACCATGTATAGTAAGGCGTTTTTAACCGAAAAAAACCAACCACGTATAGTAAGGCGTTTTTAACAAAAAAAAAACGACCATGTATTGTAAGGCGTTTTTAGTAAAAAAAAGAAAAGACCATGTATAGTAAGGCGTTTTAACGAAAAAAATGACCATGTATAGTAAGGCGTTTTTAACCTAAAAAAAACGACCATGTATAGTAAGGCGTTTTTAACCGAAAAAAACCAACCACGTATAGTAAGGCGTTTTTAACCGAAAAAAATGACCATGTATAGTAAAGCGTTTTTAACCGAAAAAATGACCATGTATAGTAAGGCGTTTTTTACCGAAAAAAATGACCATGTATATAGTAAGGCAATTTAGCCCGAAAAAAAACGACCATGTATAGTAAGGCGTTTTTAACCGACAAAAACCGACCATGTATAGTAAGGCGTTTTAACGAAAAAACGACCATGTATAGTAAGGCGTTTTAGTAAAAAAAAAAGGCCATGTATAGTAAGGCGTTTTTAACGGAAAAAAAACGACCATGTATAGTAAGGCGTTTTTAGTAAAAAAAAGAAAAGACCATGTATAGTAAGGCGTTTTTAACCGAAAAAAAACGACCATGTATAGTAAGGCGTTTTTAACCGAAAAAAACGACCATGTATAGTAAGGCGTTTTAAGACGAAAAAAACCGACCATGTATAGTAAGGCGTTTTAAGACGAAAAAACAACCATGTATAGTAAGGCGTTTTTAACAGAAAAAAATGACCATGTATAGTAAGGCGTTTTTAACCGAAAAAAAACGACCATGTATAGTAAGGCGTTTTTAACCGAAAAAAACGACCATGTATAGTAAGGCGTTTTTAACGAAAAAAACGACCATGTATAGTAAGGCGTTTTTAATCGAAAAAAACGACCATGTATAGTAAGGCGTTTTTAGTAAAAAAAAGAAAAGACCATGTATAGTAAGGCGTTTTTAACCGAAAAAAAATGACCATGTATATATAGTAAGGCGTTTTTAACCGAAAAAAAACGACCATGTATAGTAAGGCGTTTTTAACCGAAAAAAACGACCATGTATAGTAAGGCGTTTTTAGTAAAAAAAAAAGACCATGTATAGTAAGGCGTTTTTAACCGAAAAAACGACCATGTATAGTAAGGCGTTTTTAACCGAAAAAAACGACCATGTATAGTAAGGCGTTTTTAACGAAAAAACGACCATGTATAGTAAGGCGTTTTTAATAAAAAAAAAAGACCATGTATAGTAAGGCGTTTTTAACGAAAAAACCGACCATGTATAGTAAGGCGTTTTTAACGAAAAAATGACCATGTATAGTAAGGCGTTTTAACGAAAAAATGACCATGTATAGTAAGGCGTTTTTAACCGAAAAAAAATGACCATGTATAGTAAGGCGTTTTTAACCGAAAAAAACCGACCATGTATAGTAAGGCGTTTTTAGTAAAAAAAAAGAAAAGACCATGTATAGTAAGGCGTTTTTAACTGAAAAAAATGACCATGTATAGTAAGGCGTTTTAACGAAAAAACCGACCATGTATAGTAAGGCGTTTTCAACGAAAAAAACAACCATGTATAGTAAGGCGTTTTAGTAAAAAAAAAAGACCATGTATAGTAAGGCGTTTTAACGAAAAAAACGACCATGTATAGTAAGGCGTTTTAAACGAAAAAAGCGACCATATATAGTAAGGCGTTTTAACCCAAAAAAACCGACCATGTATAGTAAGGCGTTTTTACCAAAAAAACGACCATATATAGTAAGGCTTTTAGTAAAAAAAAAACGACCATGTATAGTAAGGCGTTTTTAACCGAAAAAAACAACCATGTATAGTAAGGCGTTTTTAACCGAAAAAATGACCATGTATAGTAAGGCGTTTTTAACCGAAAAAATGACCATGTATAGTAAGGCGTTTTTAACGAAAAAAATGACCATGTATATAGTAAGGTGTTTTAACCGAAAAAACGACCATGTATAGTAAGGCGTTTTTAACCGAAAAAACCGACCATGTATAGTAAGGCGTTTTTAACGAAAAAACGACCATGTATAGTAAGGCGTTTTTAACCGAAAAAACGACCATGTATAGTAAGGCGTTTTTAACCGAAAAAACCGACCATGTATAGTAAGGCGTTTTAACGAAAAAACGACCATGTATAGTAAGGCGTTTTTAACCGAAAAAAGCGACCATATATAGAAAGGCGTTTTTAACCAAAAAAAACGACCATGTATAGTAAGCCGTTTTTAACCGAAAAAAAACAACCACGTATAGTAAGGCGTTTTTAACCGAAAAAATGACCATGTATAGTAAGGCGTTTTTAACCGAAAAAAACAACCATGTATAGTAAGGCGTTTTTAACGAAAAAACGACCATATATATAGTAAGGCGTTTTAGTAAAAAAAAAACGACCATGTATAGTAAGACGTTTTTAACCGAAAAAACCAACCATGTATAGTAAGGCGTTTTTAACCGAAAAAAATGACCATGTATATAGTAAGGCGTTTTTAACCGAAAAAACGACCATGTATAGTAAGGCGTTTTTAACCGAAAAAACCGACCATGTATAGTAAGGCGTTTTTTACTGAAAAAACGACCATGTATAGTAAGGCGTTTTAACCGAAAAAATGACCATGTATAGTAAGGCGTTTTTAACGGAAAAAACGACCATGTATAGTAAGGCGTTTTTAACGAAAAAACGACCATGTATAGTAAGGCGTTTTTAACCGAAAAAACGACCATGTATAGTAAGGCGTTTTTAACGAAAAAACCAACCATGTATAGTAAGGCGTTTTTAACAAAAAAAACGACCATGTATAGTAAGGCGTTTAAGAAAAAAAAAATGACCATGTATAGTAAGGCGTTTTTAACCGAAAAAATGACCATGTATAGTAAGGCGTTTTTAACGAAAAAACGACCATGTATAGTAAGGCGTTTTTAACCGAAAAAAACAACCATGTATAGTAAGGCGTTTTTAACCGAAAAAATGACCATGTATAGTAAGGCGTTTTTAACCGAAAAAATGACCATGTATAGTAAGGCGTTTTTAACCGAAAAAAAGACCATGTATTATAGTAAGGCGTTTTAGCCGAAAAAAACGACCATGTATAGTAAGGCGTTTTTAACCGAAAAAACCGACCATGTATAGTAAGGCGTTTTTAACGAAAAAAACGACCATGTATAGTAAGGCGTTTTTAGCAAAAAAAAAAAGACCATGTATAGTAAGGCGTTTTTAACCGAAAAAACGACCATGTATAGTAAGGCGTTTTAGTAAAAAAAAAAGACCATGTATAGTAAGGCGTTTTTAACCGAAAAAACGACCATGTATAGTAAGGCGTTTTAACCGAAAAAAAACGACCATGTATAGTAAGGCGTTTTTAACCGAAAAAAACCGACCATGTATAGTAAGGCGTTTTTAACGAAAAAACGACCATGTATAGTAAGGCGTTTTTAACGAAAAAAATGACCATGTATAGTAAGGCGTTTTTAACCGAAAAAACGACCATGTATAGTAAGGCGTTTTTAACCGAAAAAACGACCATGTATAGTAAGGCGTTTTTAACCGAAAAAACGACCATGTATAGTAAGGCGTTTTAACGAAAAAAAACGACCATGTATAGTAAGGCGTTTTTAGTAAAAAAAAAAGACCATGTATAGTAAGGCGTTTTTAACCGAAAAAAACGACCATGTATATATAGTAAGGCGTTTTTAACCGAAAAAACGACCATGTATAGTAAGGCGTTTTTAGCTGAAAAAAACGACCATGTATAGTAAGGCAGTTTTAGTCCAAAAAAATGACCATGAATAGTAAGCCGTTTTTTGAGGAAAAAATGACTATGTATAGTAAGGCGTTTTTAGCCGGAAAAAATGACCATGTATAATAAGGCGTTTTTAACCGAAAAAAACGACCATGTATCGTAAGGCGTTTTAATAAAAAAAAAAAGACCATGTATATTAAGGCGTTTTTATACGAAAAAAACGACCATGTATAGTAAGGCGTTTTTTACCGAAAAAATGACCATGTATAGTAAGGCGTTTTTAACGAAAAAAATGACCATGTATAGTAAGGCGTTTTTAACGAAAAAATGACCATGTATAGTAAGGCGTTTTTAACGAAAAAACCGACCATGTATAGTAAGGCGTTTTAGTAAAAAAAAAAGACCATGTATAGTAAGGCGTTTTTAACCGAAAAAAATGACCATGTATAGTAAGGCGTTTTTAACGAAAAAAACGACCATGTATAGTAAGGCGTTTTTAACGAAAAAAACGACCATGTATAGTAAGGCGTTTTTAGTAAAAAAAAAAGACCATGTATAGTAAGGCGTTTTTAACCGAAAAAACGACCATGTATAGTAAGGCGTTTTTAACGAAAAAACGACCATATATAGTAAGGCGTTTTAACCCAAAAACCGACCATGTATATTAAGGCGTTTTTACCGAAAAAAACCGACCATGTATATAGTAAGGCGTTTTTAGTAAAAAAAAAAACACACCATGTATAGTAAGGCGTTTTTAGCGCAAAAAAACCGACCATGTATATAGTAAGGCGTTTTTAACCGAAAAAAATAGACCATGTATAGTAAGGCGTTTTTAACGAAAAAACGACCATGTATAGTAAGGCGTTTTAACGAAAAAAATGACCATGTATATAGTAAGGCGTTTTTACGAAAAAAACGACCATGTATAGTAAGGCGTTTTTAACCGAAAAAACCGACCATGTATAGTAAGGCGTTTTTAACGAAAAAACGACCATGTATAGTAAGGCGTTTTTACACGAAAAAAACGACCATGTATAGTAAGGCGTTTTTAACCAAAAAACGACCATGTATAGTAAGGCGTTTTTAACGAAAAAAAACGACCATGTATAGTAAGGCGTTTTAACGAAAAAAAGCGACCATGTATAGTAAAGCGTTTTTAACGAAAAAAGCGACCATGTATAGTAAGGCGTTTTAACGAAAAAAACGACCATGTATAGTAAGGCGTTTTAACCGAAAAAAACGACCATGTATAGTAAGGCGTTTTTAACGAAAAAACGACCATGTATAGTAAGGCGTTTTTAACCGAAAAAAACGACCATGTATAGTAAGGCGTTTTTAACGAAAAAAACGACCATGTATAGTAAGGCGTTTTTAGTAAAAAAAAAAAGACCATGTATAGTAAGGCGTTTTTAACCGAAAAAAATGACCATGTATATATAGTAAGGCGTTTTTAACGAAAAAACGACCATGTATAGTAAGGCGTTTTTAACGAAAAAAAAGCGACCATGTATAGTAAGGCGTTTTTAGTTAAAAAAAAAGACCATGTATAGTAAGGCGTTTTTAACCGAAAAAACGACCATGTATAGTAAGGCGTTTTTAACGAAAAAAACGACCATGTATAGTAAGCGTTTTTAACGAAAAAACGACCATGTATAGTAAGGCGTTTTAGTAAAAAAAAAAGACCATGTATAGTAAGGCGTTTTTAACGAAAAAACCGACCATGTATAGTAAGGCGTTTTAACGAAAAAATGACCATGTATAGTAAGGCGTTTTAACGAAAAAAATGACCATGTATAGTAAGGCGTTTTTAACGAAAAAAATGACCATGTATAGTAAGGCGTTTTTAACAAAAAAACCGACCATGTATAGTAAGGCGTTTTTAGTAAAAAAAAAAAGACCATGTATAGTAAGGCGTTTTTAACCGAAAAAAATGACCATGTATAGTAAGGCGTTTTTAACGAAAAAAACGACCATGTATAGTAAGGCGTTTTTAACCAAAAAAACAACCATGTATAGTAAGGCGTTTTTAGCAAAAAAAAAAGACCATGTATAGTAAGGCGTTTTTAACCGAAAAAACGACCATGTATAGTAAGGCGTTTTTAACGAAAAAACGACCATGTATAGTAAGGCGTTTTAACCAAAAAAACCGACCATGTATAGTAAGGCGTTTTTACCAAAAAACGACCATGTTTAGTAAGGCGTTTTTAAAAAAAAAAACGACCATGTATAGTAAGGCGTTTTAACCGAAAAAACCAACCATGTATAGTAAGGCGTTTTAACGAAAAAATGACCATGTATAGTAAGGCGTTTTTAACCGAAAAAAAGACCATGTATAGTAAGGCGTTTTTAACGGAAAAAAAATGACCATGTATATAGTAAGGCGTTTTAACCCGAAAAAACGACCATGTATAGTAAGGCGTTTTTAACCGAAAAAACGACCATGTATAGTAAGGCGTTTTTAACCGAAAAAACGACCATGTATAGTAAGGCGTTTTTAACGAAAAAACGACCATGTATAGTAAGGCGTTTTTAACCGAAAAAACCGACCATGTATAGTAAGGCGTTTTTAACGAAAAAAATGACCATGTATAGTAAGGCGTTTTTAACTGAAAAAAATGACCATGTATAGTAAGGCGTTTTTAACGAAAAAAATGACCATGTATAGTAAGGCGTTTTTAACTAAAAAAAACGACCATGTATAGTAAGGCTTTTTTAACGAAAAAAAAAAACGACCATGTATAGTAAGGCGTTTTTAACGAAAAAAACGACCATGTATAGTAAGGCGTTTTTAACAAAAAAACGACCATGTATAGTAAGGCGTTTTAGTAAAAAAAAAAGACCATGTATAGTAAGGCGTTTTTAACGAAAAAATGACCATGTATAGTAAGGCGTTTTAACGAAAAAAACGACCATGTATAGTAAGCGTTTTAACGAAAAAAACGACCATGTATAGTAAGGCGTTTTTAACGAAAAAATGACCATGTATAGTAAGGCGTTTTTAACGAAAAAATTGACCATGTATAGTAAGGCGTTTTAACGAAAAAAATGACCATGTATATATAGTAAGGCGTTTTAACGAAAAAAACGACCATGTATAGTAAGCGTTTTTAACGAAAAAACGACCATGTATAGTAAGGCGTTTTTAGTAAAAAAAAAAGACCATGTATAGTAAGGCGTTTTTAACGAAAAAACGACCATGTATAGTAAGGCGTTTTAACCGAAAAAATGACCATGTATAGTAAGGCGTTTTAACGAAAAAAAATGACCATGTATAGTAAGGCGTTTTAACCGAAAAAACGACCATGTATAGTAAGCGTTTTTAACGAAAAAATGACCATGTATAGTAAGGCGTTTTTAACGAAAAAACGACCATGTATAGTAAGGCGTTTTTAACGAAAAAACGACCATGTATAGTAAGGCGTTTTAACCGAAAAAACGACCATGTATAGTAAGGCGTTTTAACGAAAAAACGTCCATGTATAGTAAGGCGTTTTTAGTTTAAAAAAATGACCATGTATAGTAAGGCGTTTTTAGCCGAAAAAAAGACCATGTATATATAGTAAGGCGTTTTTAACTGAAAAAAACGACCATGTATAGTAAGGCGTTTTAACCGAAAAAAACGACCATGTATAGTAAGGCGTTTTTAGTAAAAAAAAAAGACCATGTATAGTAAGGCGTTTTTAACCGAAAAAAACGACCATGTATAGTAAGGCGTTTTAGTAAAAAAAAAAGACCATGTATAGTAAGGCGTTTTTAACCGAAAAAACGACCATGTATAGTAAGGCGTTTTTAGTAAAAAAAAAAGACCATGTATAGTAAGGCGTTTTAACCGAAAAAACGACCATGTATAGTAAGGCGTTTTTAACGAAAAAAAACGACCATGTATAGTAAGGCGTTTTAGCAAAAAAAAAAGACCATGTATAGTAAGGCGTTTTTAACCGAAAAAATGACCATGTATAGTAAGGCGTTTTTAACGAAAAAACCGACCATGTATAGTAAGGCGTTTTAACCGAAAAAACGACCATGTATAGTAAGGCGTTTTAGTAAAAAAAAAAGACCATGTATAGTAAGGCGTTTTTAACGAAAAAAACGACCATGTATAGTAAGGCGTTTTTAACGAAAAAATGACCATGTATAGTAAGGCGTTTTTAACGAAAAAACCGACCATGTATAGTAAGCCGTTTTTAACGAAAAAAACGACCATGTATAGTAAGGCGTTTTAGTAAAAAAAAAAAGACCATGTATAGTAAGGCGTTTTTAACCGAAAAAAACGACCATGTATAGTAAGGCGTTTTTAACGAAAAAAATGACCATGTATAGTAAGGCGTTTTTAACGAAAAAAATGACCATGTATAGTAAGGCGTTTTTAACCGAAAAAAACCGACCATGTATAGTAAGGCGTTTTTAGTAAAAAAAAAGAAAAGACCATGTATAGTAAGGCGTTTTTAACCGAAAAAAATGACCATGTATAGTAAGGCGTTTTTAACCGAAAAAACCGACCATGTATAGTAAGGCGTTTTTAACCGAAAAAAACGACCATGTATAGTAAGGCGTTTTTAGTAAAAAAAAGAAAAGACCATGTATAGTAAGGCGTTTTTAACCGAAAAAAAACGACCATGTATAGTAAGGCGTTTTTAACCGAAAAAAACCGACCATGTATAGTAAGGCGTTTTTAACCAAAAAAAACCGACCATGTATAGTAAGGTTTTTTTTACCAAAAAAACGACCATATATATAGTAAGGCTTTTTAATAAAAAAAAAACGACCATGTATAGTAAGGCGTTTTTAACCGAAAAAAACAACCATGTATAGTAAGGCGTTTTTAACCGAAAAAAACGACCATGTATAGTAAGGCGTTTTTAACAGAAAAAAATGACCATGTATAGTAAGGCGTTTTTAACCGAAAAAAATGACCATGTATATAGTAAAGCGTTTTAGCCCGAAAAAACGACCATGTATAGTAAGGCGTTTTTAACCGAAAAAACCGACCATGTATAGTAAGGCGTTTTTAACCAAAAACGACCATGTATAGTAAGGCGTTTTTAACCGAAAAAAACGACCATGTATAGTAAGGCGTTTTTAACCGAAAAAACCGACCATGTATAGTAAGGCGTTTTAACCGAAAAAACGACCATGTATAGTAAGGCGTTTTTAACCGAAAAAAACGACCATGTATAGTAAGGCGTTTTTAACAAAAAAAACCGACCATGTATAGTAAGGCGTTTTTAGTAAAAAAAAAAGACCATGTATAGTAAGGCGTTTTAACCCAAAAAACGACCATGTATAGTAAGGCGTTTTTAACCGAAAAAAACGACCATGTATAGTAAGGCGTTTTTAACCGAAAAAAACCGACCATGTATAGTAAGGCGTTTTTAACCGAAAAAATGACCATGTATAGTAAGGCGTTTTTAGTAAAAAAAAAAAAGACCATGTATAGTAAGGCGTTTTTAACCGAAAAAAATGACCATGTATAGTAAGGCGTTTTTAACCGAAAAAAAACCGACCATGTATAGTAAGCCGTTTTTAGTAAAAAAAAAAAGACCATGTATAGTAAGGCGTTTTTAACCGAAAAAAATGACCATGTATAGTAAGGCGTTTTTAACCGAAAAAAACCGACCATGTATAGTAAGGCGTTTTCAACCGAAAAAAAACAACCATGTAGAGTAAGGCGTTTTTAGTAAAAAAAAGAAAAGACCATGTATAGTAAGGCATTTTTAACCGAAAAAAAACGACCATGTATAGTAAGGCGTTTTTAACCGAAAAAAGCGACCATATATAGAAAGCCGTTTTTAACCCAAAAAAACCGACCATGTATAGTAAGGTGTTTTTTACCAAAAAAAACGACCATATATATAGTAAGGCTTTTTAGTAAAAAAAAAACGACCATGTATAGTAAGACGTTTTTAACCGAAAAAAACCAACCACGTATAGTAAGGCGTTTTTAACCGAAAAAAATGACCATGTATAGTAAGGCGTTTTTAACCGAAAAAAATGACCATGTATAGTAAGGCGTTTTTAACCGAAAAAAAATGACCATGTATATAGTAAGGTGTTTTAGCCCGAAAAAAAACGACCATGTATAGTAAGGCGTTTTTAACCGAAAAAAACCGACCATGTATAGTAAGGCGTTTTTAACCGAAAAAAAACGACCATGTATAGTAAGGCGTTTTTAACCGAAAAAAAACGACCATGTATAGTAAGGCGTTTTAACCGAAAAAACCGACCATGTATAGTAAGGCGTTTTAACGAAAAAAAATGACCATGTATAGTAAGGCGTTTTAACCTAAAAACGACCATGTATAGTAAGGCGTTTTAACGAAAAAAATGACCATGTATAGTAAGGCGTTTTAACCGAAAAAACGACCATGTATAGTAAGGCGTTTTAACCAAAAAACGACCATGTATAGTAAGGCGTTTTAATCGAAAAACGACCATGTATAGTAAGGCGTTTTTAACAACAAAAAAACGACCATGTATAGTAAGGCGTTTTTAGTAAAAAAAAGAAAAGACCATGTATAGTAAGGCGTTTTTAACCGAAAAAATGACCATGTATAGTAAGGCGTTTTTAACCGAAAAAAAACGACCATGTATAGTAAGGCGTTTTTAACCGAAAAAAATGACCATGTATAGTCAGGCGTTTTTAACCGAAAAAAATTACCATGTATACTAAGGCGTTTTAACCGAAAAAAAACGACCATGTATAGTAAGGCGTTTTTAGTAAAAATAAAAAATGACCATATATAGTAAGGCGTTTTTAACCGAAAAAAAATGACCATGTATAGTAAGGCGTTTTTAACCGAAAAAAATGACCATGTATAGTAAGGCGTTTTTAGCCCGAAAAAACGACCATGTATAGTAAGGCGTTTTTAACCGAAAAACGACTATTAATAGTAAGACATTTTTAGCCGAAAAAAACGACCATGTATTGTAAGGCGTTTTTTTACCCCAAAAACGACCATGTATATAGTAAGGCGTTTTTAGTAAAAACAAAAAAAAAGACCATGTATAGTAAAGCGTTTTTAACCGAAAAAAAACAACCATGTACAGTAAGGCGTTTTTAACCAAAAAAAACGACCATGTATCGTAAGGCGTTCTTAACCGAAAAAACGACCATGTATAGTAATGCGTTTTTTTACCCCAAAAACGACCATTTATATAGTAAGGCATTTTTAACCGAAAAAAACGACCATGTATATAGTAAGGCGTTTTTACAGAAAAAAACCGACCATGTATAGTAAGGCGTTTTTAACCGAAAAAAGCGACCATATATAGAAAGCCGTTTTTAACCCAAAAAAACCGACCATGTATAGTAAGGTGTTTTTTACCAAAAAAAACGACCATATATATAGTAAGGCTTTTTAGTAAAAAAAAAAAAACGACCATGTATAGTAAGACGTTTTTAACCGAAAAAAACCAACCACGTATAGTAAGGCGTTTTCAGTAAAAAAAAGAAAAGACCATGTATAGTAAGGCATTTTTAACCGAAAAAAAACGACCATGTATAGTAAGGCGTTTTTAACCGAAAAAAGCGACCATATATAGAAAGCGTTTTAACCCAAAAAACGACCATGTATAGTAAGGTGTTTTTTACCAAAAAAACGACCATATATATAGTAAGGCTTTTTAGTAAAAAAAAAAACGACCATGTATAGTAAGACGTTTTTAACCGAAAAAAACCAACCACGTATAGTAAGGCGTTTTTAACCGAAAAAAATGACCATGTATAGTAAGGCGTTTTTAACCGAAAAAAATGACCATGTATAGTAAGGCGTTTTTAACCGAAAAAAAATGACCATGTATATAGTAAGGTGTTTTAGCCCGAAAAAAAACGACCATGTATAGTAAGGCGTTTTTAACCGAAAAAACCGACCATGTATAGTAAGGCGTTTTTAACCAAAAAAAACGACCATGTATAGTAAGGCGTTTTTAACCGAAAAAACGACCATGTATAGTAAGGCGTTTTAACCGAAAAAAACGACCATGTATAGTAAGGCGTTTTAACCGAAAAAATGACCATGTATAGTAAGGCGTTTTTAACCGAAAAAACGACCATGTATAGTAAGGCGTTTTAACGAAAAAAATGACCATGTATAGTAAGGCGTTTTTAACCGAAAAAACGACCATGTATAGTAAGGCGTTTTTAACCGAAAAAACGACCATGTATAGTAAGGCGTTTTTAAACGAAAAAACGACCATGTATAGTAAGGCGTTTTAACAAAAAAACGACCATGTATAGTAAGGCGTTTTAGTAAAAAAGAAAAGACCATGTATAGTAAGGCGTTTTTAACCGAAAAAATGACCATGTATAGTAAGGCGTTTTTAACCGAAAAAAACGACCATGTATAGTAAGGCGTTTTTAACCGAAAAAACGACCATGTATAGTAAGGCGTTTTTAACCGAAAAAATGACCATGTATAGTAAGGCGTTTTAACCGAAAAAAACAACCATGTATACTAAGGCGTTTTAACCGAAAAAAAACGACCATGTATAGTAAGGCGTTTTTAGTAAAAATAAAAATAGACCATATATAGTAAGGCGTTTTTAACGCAAAAAAAATGACCATGTATAGTAAGGCGTTTTAACCGAAAAAAATGACCATGTATAGTAAGGCGTTTTTAGCCGAAAAAACGACCATGTATAGTAAGGCGTTTTTAACCGAAAAAAAACGACTATTAATAGTAAGACATTTTTAGCCGAAAAAAACGACCATGTATTGTAAGGCGTTTTTTTACCCCAAAAACGACCATGTATATAGTAAGGCGTTTTTAGTAAAAACAAAAAAAAAGACCATGTATAGTAAAGCGTTTTTAACCGAAAAAAAACAACCATGTACAGTAAGGCGTTTTTAACCAAAAAAAACGACCATGTATCGTAAGGCGTTCTTAACCGAAAAAACGACCATGTATAGTAATGCGTTTTTTTACCCCAAAAACGACCATTTATATAGTAAGGCATTTTTAACCGAAAAAAACGACCATGTATATAGTAAGGCGTTTTTACAGAAAAAAACCGACCATGTATAGTAAGGCGTTTTTAACCAAAGAAAAACGACCATGTATATAGTAAGGCGTTTTTAGTTAAAAAAAAGAAAAAACGACCATGTATATAGTAAGGCGTTTTTAGTAAAAAAAAACAAAACAAAAACGACCATGTATAGTAAGGCGTTTTTACAAAAAAAACCGACCATGTATAGTAAGGCGTTTTTAGTAAAAAAAACAAAATAAACGACCGTGTATAGTAAGGCGTTGTTAACCGAAAAAAACGACCATGTGTAGTAAATCGTTTTTTACCAAAAAAATCACCATGTATAGTAAGCCGTTTTTAACCGAAAAAACCACCATGTATAGTACGGCGCTTTTAACTGAAAAAAATTACCATGTATAGTAAGGCATTTTTAGCCGGAAAAAACGACCATGTATAGTAAGGCGTTTTTAGCCTTACTATCCATGGCCTTTTCGTTTAAAAACGCCTTACTATTCATGATCGGTTTTTTGGGGTGAAAACGCCTTTGAACCCAATAAGGCCCTTACATCAATGGTTGTTAAAAAAAAGCTTGACATGGAAATCCCCCCAGATGAAGGCTGAGACCTGGTTTCGAAACCGGCACCTATGCGCTGTTCAGTCCATGCACGAACCAGTCGACCTGGACCGAAAGCCGGCATATATACCACGACACTACCAGTGACTGTGATTTGCTCTGCACTATTGGCGTATTTGACATGCACTATGGATGGTTTGCAGGAAAAAGTAACAAATACTTTGGTGTGGTATTTTCACATGTCACTGAGCGGGGTTTGAACCAGGGTTGGCCAGACCGAACACCAGGTGTACCTCTACACCACCACTGACGACAACTTGATCTGCACTACAGGAGCATTTGACATGTACTAAGGAGGGTTTGAAGGAAAAATGTAATTGTTTGGTGTTGCATTTTCACATGTCACTAAACGGGGTTTGAACCCTCGTTGCCTGGACCGAAAGCTGGCGCGTCGACCTCTACACTACGTTATATGGTCATATTTTTTGGGCTAAAATCTCCTTACTATACATGGTCGTTTTTTTTCCGGTTAACGCCTTTCTAATACATGGTCGTTTTTTTCGGTAAAAAACGCCTTACTATACATGGTCGTTTTTTTCAGTGAAAAATGCCTTACTATATACATGGTCTTTTTTTGGGTAAAAAAAACGCCTTACTATACATGGTCGTTTTTTCGGTTAAGAACGCCTTACGATACATGGTCGTTTTTTTTTGGTAAAACACCTTACTATACATGGTCGTTTTTTTGGTTAAAAACGCCTTCCTATACATGGTCGTTTTTTCGGTTAAAAACGCCTTACTATACATGGTCGTTTTTTTGGTTAAAAACGCCTTACTATATACATGGACATTTTTTTTTGGGTGAAAAACGCCTTACATGGTCGTTTTTTACGTCTAAAAACGCCTTACTATACATGGTCGGGTTTTTTTCGGTTAAAAACGCCTTACTATACATGGTCGGTTTTTTTTCGGTTAAAGACGCCTTACTCTACATGGTAGTTTTTTTCGGTTAAAAACGCCTTCCTATATATGGTCGTTTTTTTGGTAAAAAACGCCTTACTATACATGGTCGTTTTTTTGGTTAAAAACGCCTTACTATATACATGGTCATTTTTTTTTCGGTTAAAAACGCCTTACTATACATGGTCGGTTTTTTTCGGTTAAAGACGCCTTACTCTACATGGTAGTTTTTTTCGGTTAAAAACGCCTTCCTATATATGGTCGTTTTTTTGGTAAAAACGCCTTACTTATATACATGGTCATTTTTTTTTTGGTGAAAAACGCCTTACTATACATGGTCGTTTTTTCGGTTAAAAACGCCTTACTATACATGGTCGTTTTTTTGGTTAAAAACGCCTTACTATATACATGGTCATTTTTTTTTTGGTGAAAAACGCCTTACTATACATGGTCATTTTTTTTTTTTACTAAAAACGCCTTACTATACATGGTCGTTTTTTCGGTTAAAAACGCCTTACTATATACAAGGACATTTTTTTTTTGGTGAAAAACGCCTTACATGGTCGTTTTTTACGTCTAAAAACGCCTTACTATACATGGTCGTTTTTTACGTCTAAAAACGCCTTACTATAAATGGTCGTTTTTTACGTCTAAAAACGCCTTACTATACATGGTCGTTTTTTACGTCTAAAAACGCCTTACTATACATGGTCGTTTTTTACGTCTAAAAACGCCTTACTATACATGGTCGTTTTTTTGTCTAAAAATGCCTTACTATAAATGGTCGTTTTTTTCGTGTTAAAACACCTTACTATACATGGTCGTTTTTTCGGTTAAAAACACCTTACTATACATGGTCGTTTTTTTCGGTTTAAAAACGCCTTCCTATATATGGTCGTTTTTTTGGGTAAAAAAATGCCTTACTATACATGGTCGTTTTTTCTAGCTAAAAACGCCTTACATGGTCCTTTTTTTCAGTTAAAAACGTCTTGGTCGTTCTTTTGGTAAAAAACGCCTTACAATACACGCCTTCCTTTAAACCATTTTTTAAGACAAAAATCAACATAATTGGCAGATTTTGAACAGATTTTTTGGTGTGCTCAGGGTGTCTTTAGATTATTGTAATGTGTTGTCGAAATAAAATTGCAAAAAACAGGCTTTTTTGTTTTATAAGAGCTAATATCAGCCAATTACTGTAAATCTGATGACCTATGACCTCCAATGGAGCCAGACCAAGACGACCATTAAGTTTTAGGCATTAAAAATAACATTTTACATTTTAGAAAATGTCGTACTGGCACCAAAGCAAGCATATTAAAAAGTAGACCTTAAGAAAACACAGCATTGACCAACACTAAATAAAAACCTGCAAAAATGAGCCCCTCCTACCCTCATATTGGCTGGTAAAATTGCCCGGCCGATTCATTGGTCAGGGGGGGGGGGGGTGGTGCTATTTGAAAGTTTTAAAATTCCCAATCCATTTGTGAATTGTGTTACCTTCTTCTTGGCCTGCAATAACTCCTGGTAGGCACTGGACCGAATGAAGCGGCTGTAGGAATCACTCTTCATCAACTTGTAGATGTGCTCCTGGAACGCATGACAGTCATGCATCGCAAAAAAACCCCCCAAAAAATCAGACATGGCTGTCAAATGGTATTTTCACCACAGAGTTGTGACTCGTTTGGAATGAAGACATGGGGGGCAGAGCTCTGGAGTAAGATATTCATCAGGGACCAGGCGAGTGCGGAGGGACCCACCTGTGCGTCTTCAAAGGCGTAGCGACCCGGGTCTTTGACATTCTGAGTGGTTTTGTCGTAGCTCTTGGAGTCCACGTTGATGGCGCTGGGTGCGCCCGGAGCCAAAAACTCCTGCCAGATCTCCTGAACCCGAGTTGGGACTTCTCGGATTGGACGTTTCTTGAGTTCTTGGACCGCTAGCCAGAACCTTTCACATGTAGAACATTTGTAAATTAAACTTGACAGCGTCTGAACGACAACATTAGCAAAATGTTTAAATACAGATTCAATATTGGTAGGGTTAAATTCTTACAACTGTTCAATGGGTCGATCAATTGAAAAATAAATCACTCAGATGTTTGATTGTCCTTTTGTAAATTTCCACACAGGATATACAACATACGCCTGTGAGTTTTCTTAACGTGTCTGTCTACATGTGCTGTTGCACTGCTGGTGTTCCAATAGCTGTAGCACAAACCCAACTGAAGCAAATTCACCAAATATCCCACCTGAGATTCTCCGAGCTGAACTCAGACTCGAGGAACTTGAGGAACTGTTCCCTCCCCACCGGGTCTTTGAGAACCTCGTTGATGCCGAAAGCCCATCTCTTCACCCTCTGCTGGCCGGGCTCCTTGCTGGACGGAGGCGGGACACACACGTTATACATTTTTCCCTCGAGGACTAAATATGAAGAGAGAGCGCCATCGGAGCGCATGTTCAGAGGTTAAAGCGCCACCTGTTGACTGACAATTGGTTGAAATGGGATGAAAGGGACTTGCAAATGGAATCGGTCCTTCGTTTGTATGCCCACCTGGCTTCCAGCTCCCACAGCGTGGTGTCATCTGAGATCCAGGGGTTGGAGGGGTCCGGGAGCGTGAGGAAGGGGTCGTATTCGACGTACTGCTCCGTGTAGCCCAACAAACTAGAGCAGACACAGACGACGGCGTGTGGAACGAGTGCATTGCGCGGCTTTCGTTTTTGTATTTTCTAAAGCTTAGGTCAGGGAAGATCGGTGGCGGTTCGGATCGCGTGGTACTCGGGATTTTGTCTGGCCACCAGTCCAAGGGTTGACCCGCCGCTTGCCCAAAGTTCACCTGGGATAGGCTCCAAACTGTGATAGAGCCGTTTGGGGTCGTCATCAACACGTTCTACTGTCGTATCTGTGACGTTGACTGTGTATGGCTTTAAAAGGCGGGGTCCGGCCTGGTGAATGACGTGGGTGTCGGAGGGTGTAGATGGGAGTAGCTATTGGGTAGCTAACTCTGTAGCGGGTATTGCTTGTTTGTTTTCTTTCCGTTTTTGTTCACGGAAGGACGCGCTAACCTTGCTGAACACTTGCGGGGGCATCACAAGCGACGGGAGGCGACCGAGAAATGAGCTCAAGATCGATACGCTGCATTCCGATGAATACTGCGTTTGTGGATGGTCAGCAGAAAAATCCCTTGTCCATCTCCGAGGGTCGGCCATTTTGGAACTTACTGTCGACTGAAGATGACATCACAGTGCCGAAGGGCTCCCGGAACGGCCGTCACGGCTCACCGTGTTTTCCGTGTTTGGTCATGTGACATTCGCAAGCGGGGCCCTTTGGCGCTGTGATGCCATTTTCAATTTTGCGGCGTCATTCCAATTCCTCAACGGGATAGGACTCAAAAGACCGTGTTTAGACTCGTGGGACCGCATAGATCGTGCGGTCAAGAAAACGATGTCGTCTGACAAACGGGATTGACCCCCGTGTAAACGGGTACAAAGTTAGACAAGACCTGACCGCTCGTCTCCGTTCGGCAAGACGACGACCGATCGACTTTTTATGCGCCCCTTTGGCCCGATCGCCCCCTACAGGTCTTCATCACGCGAGACGTCGGGTCGCTCGATGGCTCACGAAAGACTTTTGATGGCCCAACTGGGTGAAGTCGTGGCTCGGCCTCGCTCACCTCTCCGCCACTTTGGACATTTTCAGCCGATGCCGGTCTAATTGGAAGTGCCAAAATGTGATCTGAAAAGCAAAGCGGGCAAAAGTTAGCCGCCATCGCTCCAGCGGAGACCCGAGCGCGTGATGTGAGGTCCACCTGCTCCTGCAGCTCTTCTTCCGTCGGCTGCTTGGCCTCCGGGGCCGGAGTGTGGGTGGGGCTGTGCGCGCGGATGTCGTTCTGCAGCCCGTACACCGACTGGGACAAGATCAACACGAAATCAATCAGCGGCGCGGCATTCAACTCCGGAAGGCGTCTGTGCAAAATGTCATCTTGCCCTGACTCGAAAAAAAAAAAATCCAATGGCGCACCTTTCGGGTTTTGTGTGGATTTTTCATTCTAGAGGACTTCTTAATGTCGACCTCTGTTGTATTCACACATCCAGGCTGGAAGAAAGAATGGAGAAGAAAGGGAATTATTATTATTATTGTATTTTTTGTCCAGCATTTCTTCTGTTGCTGCTTAGCTCCCGAGAATGCCGATTGAAAAGGCGGCCGTCCTCGTTCTCCGACTGTTTGTCTAATTAGCCAGATGCGCGGGATTCCGAGACGTCTCCGGGCCAGGCGTCTGACGTCAGGTCACGCAACTTTTGAATGTGCCAATTCTCGCCGGAGCGAGACCACCGCCCCGGAGGGCGCGTCAAGTGTGCAAAGCCGCTCGGATGGAGTAAGTAGCTCAGATCTCTTCAGGAACAACAGCGTGGAGCCGCTCTGTGGGACGGCGGCGGCGTGAAATCGGAATTCATATTGATTAAATGGCCCCGAGGACGCATAAATTGAAAGCGTTATTTGCCAATTAAGCAAGTGGCTGACGCTATTTGAGGACGGCCGCGACGGCGGGTCGTTAACCTCGGGGGGGGGGGGTGTTGAAAGGCTAATGCTAAGCGAGCATGTAGTTAAAGAGCAGCGGTGATGCTGATGTGGAGTGACACTTATCGATTTGGTATTTTGTGTGTGTACGAAGAGGGGCAGCGCGGGGGGGTGGAGGGGGGGCGTCATCCCTTACACCATTCGTATGCCACATTTAGGCACCATGTATTGCTCGATATAGAAAACATTTTGAGAATCGGAACGAGTGGAGCTCTTAAGTTGGAGCACTCACCACCGGTCTGTGCACGTCCCAAAAGGCTCTTTCCTGACTGTCGAGAATTTTCCTCTCGATTTTGTCCCTTTTCTTATCCACTCTGAGGAGAACAACAAGAGACACTTGAGCTGATGGCGGCACATGTCCGAACGAGGAGCCGCAAGCCCGTTTCCCACCAAGCGCTCGCGACATAAAAAAAAAAAAAGACATAATACTAAAAAGTGACACTTGACGGACCACAAGGTTAGCGGAAAAAAGGTGACGGTGAGCAGAGGGAGGAGGGCAGGCTATTAACTTTAGAACACAATTTATCTTTTTGAAAAAAGGTCATTCAATGTTAGAGGCAAACAATTGTTTCTTCCACTTTGTGTGCATGATCTGAAAAATGGTCACCTGACTCTGGTGTGTTCTTGTTTCGGTTCTGAACGTGGAGATGGGATTCGGCTGCTGTTCAGCGCAGAGCCGGATCTACTCTGTGAGCTAGAGGGCCGTTGGCCACCCCAAAAACAAAAACTATTTTCCTTCTGAAACGAACGAGAGAATGCTAACACTATCGAACTGCTTTGTTGACTGATTTGAGTGTGTTTGAAAACGCCGACGAATTTAAAGTGGCCCCCTTTCATCCTTCCATTTCTCTCCATGTGGCACCCCTGCTCGAGAATGTAAAAAAAGTTACTTTTCTCATTAGCGGACGGCACGGAAAACAAACAACAACAAATCGTGTTTGGGATATTTTGTTGGGGTACATCTATTTATTTTGCCCCCTCCAGTTTGCATGCTCCAAATGTCAGATTTTCTGATCTTGGCTGAAGTTTGCTCTCCACAAAGTGCCGTTCGAGTTCTCCGACGTTTATAAATGCGGCCTTTGTTTTCTCTGCGTGTGGCATTGCCGCGATATTATTTGCATGCCAGAACGCAGCCACCGGAAGTCCCAAATGACGCTCAGGTGAACTGAACCGGACCGCTTGGTTGAAACCCGACGATGCGAAAAGCGTCTCGAAACCTACTTTGCTTGTGCTTCTGCTTGCATAAAAATGAACTCCCATTTCCTGGCGAAAGCTCGCTGTAGCCTTGCTAAGCTCTCCTGCAAGTAAAACAAACAAGAACAACAAAAAAACAAAGGTTTGGAGGTGATTGGACTGTTGTTTGCCGCGCATGCCCGTGTACTAATGATCCTTGCTCGCACAGACGCGAGGAAAAACAAATGTACATTGCTTTGCTGTTGGTGTGGGAGAGAAGAGCGGAAAGTGACGCCGAGGCGAAAGGCTTTTTTTTTGGCTTACCGCCTCGTAGTCTGCAAGCTCCAGACGTGCTTTGTTTTGCATTGTTCTTTTGCAGAGGTAAACAGCTGAAAGAGAGAAAGAGGAGGGGGGGGGGGGGGGCACGGAGGCGGGTTAGACAACCGGATCTCAGCTCGGCCTTAAGTGGCCCTGCGTTTGACTCGTTTTAATCCTCTCAACTGCACATTTAAAATGGCCCGTAAATCGCAAAGGTCATTGACTGTGTGCGTGTGTGTGTGTGTGTGTGTGTGTGTGTGTGTGTGTGTGTGTGTGTGTGTGTGTGTGCGCGCGCGCGCCTGACTTTTGATGTCTCTGCGCATTATCCTCCTCCCTTCATCCTATTGTAAACTGACCATTAGGTGGTCATTAAGCCCTTGGACCGTTTTTTTTTTTGTTTTTTTTAATTCAAAAGACTTAATTCATCAGTCTGGCTGCGAGTCGCTAACGTCGCCGTGACCTACTTCATCTCCACCTCGATGAAAAAAAATCAAATAAAAAAGCTGCCGTCGGAATGAAGACGCGTAGCCAAAGCGCAACCGCGCGTCACCATGAAAATGTTGCCGGGTGACGTGCTGAGCAGGTGCATGCACACGCGAGCCGCGGCTCAGCTTTCGGTCCCTGTAATCAGTCTGTCTGATGAAATTAGAGGAGGGCTGCGTTCCAATTTAGTTTCTGCTACAGTTAAGTCACTTGTGCTTCAGCGCTGCCACTCTATTACAAAGCCTCTGCAGAAAAATGCTCTGACTCTCAGATCACCTGCAGAGCGGAGGAACTATGAAAACCAGATTTATTATAATTTTTTTTTCAAATTTTATCGCTAGCACATCCATCCATCTATTCTCCGATCCGCTTGATCCTCACTAGGGTCGCGGGGGGTGCTGGAGCCTATCACAGCTGTCTTCGGGCAGTAGGTGGGGGACACCCTGAATCAGTTGCCAGCCCATCGCAGGGCACACAGAGACAAACAAGCATCCGCGCTCACAATCAGCCCGAGGGACAATTTCAAGTGTTCAATCAGCCTGCCATGCATGTTTTTGGAATGTGGGAGGAAACCAGAGTACCCGGAGAAAAACCACGCAGGCACGAGGAGAACATGCACACTCCCCACAGGAAGGCCGCAACCAGGATCGAACACACGACCTCTGCACTGTGAGGTCGACGCGCTAATCACTCGACCACCGAGCCGTCCCCTCGAGCACATCATAATAACAATGAATATATGTAGTCATAGAGGTGGCACGGTGGGTTTTCTCCGGGTACTCCAGTTTCCTCCCACATCCCAAAAACATGCATGGCAGGCTGATTGAACACTCGAAATTGTCTCTTGGAGTGATTGTGAGTGCGAATGGTCATTCATCTGTTTGTGTCCTGCGATTGGCTGGCGACCAGTTCAGGTTGTACCCCGCCGACTGCCCGAAGACAGCTGGGAGAGGCTCCAGCAGGTCCTCCTGAGGATAATCATTACCAAAAAAATGGATGGATGGATATAATAATATTTATGAATTAAGGGTTAAGTTTAAATTCTTTTTTCAAATCTATCAATGTGCAGGCGAATTGTAATTTTGAGAAGTTGCTCACCATAGTCTGTGTTTTCCGGTTCCCAGCAGTTTGATGGCCAAAAGTACGGCGTCTGGAAACACAAATATGACAAGAAATCCAATGCACGTGAAAAAAAAAAGCCAAGCATCTCTGATGGAGGACCATATGGTGCGTTGTCATGTGATGGGGGGCAAGGGGGGGGGGGGGGGGTGCTCGCATAACATCATCATGGCATCTGTCACAATAAAACATTTTGCCTTCTCGTCGGCTCCGCGCATCGTCGAAAGCGCATCGGCTCCTTTTCGGCGCGCTCATGCGTCTTGCGCGTCTTGGGGCAACACGCCACGCGGGTTGCGATGAGAAAGGCGAACAAATCACGCGAGGATGGAACACAAACAACCTCGAGTGTTCATTTCCATTGATTAGATGTGCTGTGTGCACGTGAGGCAGCGCGTTGGGCGCAAACCGCTAAAACCGTCAATCCTGCAAGTGTGCTGCTGGTGCCTTTTTTAAATTTTTTTAATTAATCTGTTTATATAAGACTCTCTGAATGATTGGCCATACATCCAGCACCGAGCTCGTGTCATTGGCCTCTGCGGTACTTTCAGTCCGTGAAGAGTGTGAATGCCGCGTGCCTTTTCTACACCAACCACAGATGTGCAATGATAGTCGAAAGATGTCTTTGTTTTTAATAAAAGATGTTCCTGTAGCGAGTAAATATTTGATTACGAGAAACATTTCGACCTGTTCCAGAAAGTGCACTAAGTCCCGAGTGAGGGATAAGGAACTAACCCTGCATTAAATAGCACATGGGTGTAAAACTCAAGGCCCCCAGGGCTTGAACCAGCTTAGGGCTGCAGCACACTTTTTTTTTTTTGGTCTTGGACTTAGACTTGATTCGGACTCGACACATTAGTTAAAAAAATATTTATTTTATTTTATTCATTATTATTATTTTTGGTTTTTTTGTTTTTGTTTGTTTGTTTGGTTGGGGGTTCTTTTTTTTTGTCTTGGACTTAACTCAGGTTCCTTGTCATTTGACTCTGGTACTCGCGAAATATTTTGACCGACTCGACAGCATCCAATTATGTTTACGTTCCTGAAAATGAATGAAAAAAAAAAAAGTTTTTCAGATGATCACACTAATCATCTGATTGGTTCGCCTAACCTGTCTTTTTATTGATTTATTTTTTTCATTCATGTCAGCCAGCAGCGGCTTTATGAAATTCGGTTCTAACAAACATGGAGAACTCTCCAGAGCCACGTCTTAAAAAAACAACAACAACAAAAAAACCCCAAACATGAAGCAACCTGCAGATTCTGTAAGAAGACCATTTCGGACGCATACGGCACAGCGTCGACTTGCAGTGACTTGGAGTGCCGCAAGCCTTAAAGATAAAGGATCGGCGAAAGTTGGGATGACACTGCGAGGGCTTCCGAATAGTTCCGCGCAAACTGCGTTTGGGAGCAAAGGCGCGCGAAAGAAAAAAATGATGACGCGAGGTCGGCTCTCACCTGAAACCTGTAGAAAGTGCCGTCATCTTTCAGGGTGAGGACGTGGTCCGAGATGGGGAAGAAGTAACCGTGCGCGGCCATCAGCGTTCCGAGGTGAAGAGCCTCAACTGCGAAAGAGAAAACCCGCCACCAAAAAAAAAGAAAGTAAGCTCTCCTGAACGTTTGTCTTTTCCTTTCTGTTGTTTTCCACTTGGAAGCATCTCACTGAGGCTACAGCACTCTGAACTAAAATTCCGCTAGCATATTCGTCAAAACCGTGCTCGTGGTATTAATTTCGTCATATGTCCGTGATTGCGGTTTGATTTCTACGCCGAGGACTGTCAGTTTGTCAATTGGAACCGAACACACCGGCGCTTGCTCACCGATGAGGCCACCTTGACTTTCAAGAGGAGGAACTCATCAGTGCAATCAGCCATGTTGTGCCCGCCTGGCTGGCTGCCGAGAAAATAAAATCTGCTTCCCTGCGGCGCTCGCTCAACCGGCCCTTGATTTTTAAACCATCACGTCATGAAAACACGACATCGACGTCGTCACGTTGAGAGGTTTTCATGGCGTGCGGTATTTGCTCATGTGCAGTGACAAAAGAAAAGGGGGAGCAGCTATTTAATAAATAAATAAATATTTGACTCTGTCCCGATTTTACATTTTCCGTCGAATTCTTTTGTCAACGCGCACGCAGATGTCGCTGCAGCCGGCGCGTGTGCGCGTCGGTGTGTGTAACGGGGCTCCGTTTATCAATAAGTGATGACTCATCATTTATTCAAAGCCGTTTACGTACAAACACTTGCCCTCTGTGGTGTAACCTGAAGGATTAGATTATATAATCGCCCCTCTGGCACGCGCGCACACACGTACATTTTTAGCTCTTTGGTGTTTGCATTGTTTTTTTTTTTTTCCTCCAACAGTCACGCGGTGCTGAGCATGTCTTGCGTCACAGTTCCGAGGTCAGCGTCACGGGGTCACGGGATCTTCAAGTGTGGGCAATGAAAACATGAAAGCAGACTCTAAATTGTCCGGCGGTGCGAATGTGAGGGTGTTGCTCGAGACGTGTCCTGCTTCTTACCAAAAGTTAGCTGGCATAGGCCAAAAAGGATGAATGAACACAATATGAGTATCGCTTCAAGTGTGCATTTTTTTAAAAATTAATAGACGTAAAATAACTTTTTACTTGTAGTTACGGCTGATGAAATGTTGGTCTTGCAGTTAAGTTGCCAAGTTGCCTTTTGGCGATCTAATTCAATATTACCTCGTTGTTTGCCAAAATCCAAACTGACTGGAGCTCCGCCAAATGGCATGCGGAGGAGTTGTAGCAACTTCATTCTGTCGAAGACAAGAGCTTTTTCTTTTTTTCTATCGATTATTACAAAACCAAGGAGGCAGGTGGCGATTACTCGAGCCATCCGTGGAATAATTGATTCTGAAACTAACTTTGTTTATAGCGTGGTGCGAACCGCCTCATACAGCGCTACTGTCGGTACGGGATTGCTTGACGGCGGAATAATAATCTCATACCTTGGTCTTCGATGTCTAGATTCTTGATCATCCACTGTACAATGTCGGAACCTGAAATGGGAGACGACAGCGCTCATTAATATGCGGGCGGACATCATCTCAACAGTTTTCATGGAAATGCTAGCGACGGCGCTCTTAACCCTTCCCGCTGTCCGTCATAATCACAGCGCATAGCAATGCCTCTCGCCTTTGGCGGCGTGGGCGGATGACATCGCAGCGATTATTTTTCTTCAAAGCCACATCCCGTTAATTGAAATGACCGCAGGTAGGGGCGGCATAATGGAGCGCTTCCCAAATAGAGTAACAACACGATTGAGGGTGATTCACAGCAAACAATTCTTACGGGAGCTTAGCTTTATTATTATGGAGTGGGCTTTGAACAAAATTAACTTTTTGTTGCTTTTTAATGAACTTTACCACCGACAGTCATATTACACACTTGAATTGCGGTCCCATTCCATTTACGGTAGGTTTAAGGGAGACGAGTTGTTCCTAGTTATTGCTCAAGTGTTTTGTTTCCGGTTTTGTAAGCCTGTTCTGTTCAGTTGCTTCGTCAAGCAGTATCGTGGATCTCTACGGCTTTTCATGCTGGATCTGTTTTACTGTGCGTAGGGAGAGTTTCATATCCATTGGCATTGTTGTTTGTATTAGCAGATAGGATGTTACAGGACAGGAGTCAGTCAGCAGGCAGTAAGACAACCAATGAGAAAGGGATGTGACAAATAGGTCAGAAGAGGACAGGCAATGGTAGTTAGCCGACCAGTGTTAGACCTTGTAAAAAAGGGACAAGACAAATAGAAACTAGGACAGGACGAAAAGGTTGTGCTGAGTAGCAAATAGGATAGTAAGCACGGGACAATGCAGGACACAGTCATGAGCCAAACAGTGCTGCACCATGAGATGAAGCGATTAACAACTAGGACAGGAAGTGACAGGACAAGACAGAATAGGAGAGAGAGCTAGACACTTATTGACCCTGTGAGGGAGTGACATAAGGAAGAGAAAATCGGACAGGACAGGACAGGACAGGACGGAGAAAGAGAGGCAGGTATTTCTTGAGCCTATGGTGATGTGACGAGCAGCAATAGGACAGGACAAGACAGGACAGAGATAGTGAGACAGGCAGCACTAAATTGTGTGAGGAAGGGATATACTGAATAATAAACAGGACAGGACATGGGTAGAATCATCAAAACAACGGTGAAATCTGTGAGGCAGGAATGTGACGAGGGACAAATAGGATAGGACAGGACAGAATCGTGGTAGTCAGCCAGGATGCAATGAATTACATACGCACAATAGGACAGAAGAACAGTGGTAAGCCAGGTAGTACTGCACACTATGAGGAAGGGAGAGGAGATAGCAAATAGGGCAGGGTGAAAGGGTTGTGCCGAATAACAAATAGAACAGGACATGACAGGACAGGGGCAGTGATTTGACAAGATAGAGAGGACTGGTATTGTTAGTTACACCCTGTCAGGAAGGGACATGGGCAGGACGCAGATTTGAGGCAGTAGTCGACCCTGAGGGAACAAGACAAGTAGCAAATGTGGAGGCACAGGACAGAGGTACTGAGCCAAGCAGTGCTACACCTTTTGAGGAAGTGGTGACATGAGTAGCAAATAGGATAGAACAGGACAGTGGGCGTAAGCAAGGCAATGATACGCGGTGTGAAGAAGGGAAACGAGTAGAAGGTAAGATAGGAGAGGACAGGGGGATTGACAAACGAAAGGGCGGCACACGATTTGTGCACAATGCCAGAATTCTCACACCTGATTTACAGTCATTTCACATCGGAGCAGCGCACAGCAGCACCTTCTGCTCTCTCCCACCCTCGCCATTTTTCACATCCCATCAAAACCCGCAACTTGTGTCGTTTTGGGCTAAATATATCTGATAATAAATAAATATATCCTCTGAGCGGTTATTGCTGTCTACCGAGCTGTCAGGTGAGAGGACAGGAGTGTGAAATGTCAGACGCTCCCCGCGGCGGTCTGTCTGTCCGTCCGTCCGCCTGCCCGCCATTACGCGTTTTAGGCCGTTTATGAACGTGCGTTTGGTAGCCATTTCCTCTCCGGCGTCCCGACACCCCCCATGAAACCAGAGGAGCTTTTCCGTGGATTACCATTATTAGCTCCAACCTCGTTTCCACAGCGCCACGCATGACCCAAGAGAGAGTGATGTGATGTGTAAGGTAATCTTCAAACGAGACCTGATTAATATATTGTATAATTTGGTTGGGAGTTGCGTGTGTGGTGTGTGTGTGTGTGTGTGTGTGTGTGTGCGCGTGTGTGTGCACGCGCAAGGGCGCAACCGACAATTTTAGAAGCAGGTGGATGGGAATTAACTTTGCCTCATTAATAAAAGCAAGGGCAATAGCTGCAGCGCGAATAAATGGCAACCAAAAAAAGAAGCGATTAGATACAAGATGTTTTGTGTGACTTGACTGTGCGCTGAGATGATGATACGTCTTATTTGTTTTCTTCCTTTTGAAGGAGTGACTGTCGGTTATGCTATTGTTGGATTGCAATAACAGCCACAAATATTATTCGTGTTTCGTTATTTCAACCTATCAATTTCACAATGGTTACGATGTGTTAACACACACACACACACACACACACACACACACACACACACACACACACACACACACACAAAGTCCAAATGTTGCCGCAAGCAATCGGACCACAAAGGTTGAGATCGGAGCCTCACCTGAAAAAACGCTGGGGATCTTGGTGAGGAAACTTTTGACTGTTCGGATCGGGATGCCGTTTTTCTCCTCTTGCATGCGCGCTATGACTTCCTCCATCTGCGGGGAAATGTGAGAGGATGCTGTGGATTTCGGTGTGGATGAGGAAATTAACTCATTCACTCCCAAAGACGTTTTTAAACGTCTTTTCAGACTCGGTCTAGAATTGGCTGGTACTGAATGAGTTTAAAAAAAAAAAAAAACGCTTTCATAAAACAATTCACTGAAACAATTCAACCGTATTTCTCGAGCACTTGAACCCTTTCATGCGCCCACTAAGATGATAAGCTATCCACTGTAGTAACCGCTGTCCCTCAAAGGGTCAAAACAACCATCTTGCGCTCATTTGAAAAGCAAATTCCTTGTCACTTTCAGAGAAGAGCACGATCAAGTCCAACGTTTCACAGCCGCGGGAAGCCCCGCCCTCATCAGGAGCAATTGCTGGCTGAGAGTCCCGCATCGAAGCCCACTTGAAATCAAATGCTTGGCACCGTCTTGGGTTCAAGTGCCGCCTTGTGTGATTGCGGCCACCCACTTTCCCACCTGAGACCCGCAACGCGGCTCAATCATGTCCGCAGGTCACAGGCTGGGGCGGACGATGTCTGTTCCCAACAAATGTTGCTGTCATATTCTTAGTTGTGCTCTGCAACCACCCCTCCCCCCAAAAAAAGTGCACTTTGGTGCTTTCCAGTGGACATTCCTGTTATTTTCCCATCACCGTATATTCTGTGTCTCGTAAGAGGCCCCGGCGCAGCATTTACAGCAGATTGGAGTGCTTCGGTGTGCCTGACTGAGTGACAAATTCAAACCGCAGAGTGAAGGGGCGGGGGAGACACAAATGACATGAAAGAATTTGCACGCGTCAAGGTGACTCAAAAGTTACGTGAGTTTTGCGAAGGGTGCGTGGCCCTGAATTGAGTGCCAAGAAAGTGAAATGATGAATACAGACCACGGCGCTCTTGTTAGTGGCTCATGTACATGCACGTCGGCTTCACAGTGCAGAGGTACCAAGTTCGATTCCAGCTCCCTGTGTGGAGTTTGCATGTTTTCCCTTGGGCTTGCGTGGGTTTTCTCCGGGTGCTCCGGTTTCCTCGCACATTCCAAAAACATGCATGGCAGGCTGATTGAGCACTCTAAATTGTCCCTGGATGTGAGTGTGGGCGTGGATGGTTGTTCGTTTCTGTGTGCCCTGCGATTGGCTGGCAACTGATTCAGGGTGTCCCCCGCCTACTGCCCGGAGACAGCTGGTATAGGCTCCAGCACCCCCCGCGACCCTAGTGAGGATCAAGCGGTTCGGAAGATGAATGAATGAATATTTCTTTGGTTGTATGATTTCATGACAGGTGGGTGGCCAGGCACTCCGGAGAGCGGCTTGTTCTAATATTAGCAATTTAAAAACTCGACGTGTCCCCTTTCAAATAAAATCACATACATAATCCCTGCGATGAATTTGAAATTGTAAATGGAATCGGTTTGGATCTGGACTCAAGAGAATGTGGCTTGTTGAAGGATTACTCTGACGATGAACAAGCGAAAAGGTTTGCCAATACTTGAGATTGAACCTTTTGTGTCAAGAAAATGGCCCTTTTCGCCGGATGTTCATAGCCTGCCTCAGCGGCTATCTGTAGAGTTCGTTGCCCCGAGGGCGACATGAAAAGAATATGGGACTCAATACGTGTCCCTGGAGCACACCGCAAGAGTCATCATCGAGTAAAAGAGAGATCTAGCCCCAGGTGTACCCTTTTGAAATGATCCGAGCCCATTTAAACGAGACGAATGAGTCCCGAATGGGCACTTTGTCTCACGGTGCTGAGCTGAAGCAACCTTGTCAGCCAAGCAGAGACCAAAATAAACACCACTCAGATTTGATTTGAAATGTGTCAACAAACAACATCCAGCAGCAGAATGTTAATTCATTTTGCCATCCATGTTATCGTCTCGCGATGTGCGAAGCGGCTTCCTGGAAGTGCCGCCCGCGTACCGCACCCTGAACCTTTTTGTCGTGGGCGACGGGGCGATGCGGCTGTTACTCGGAGATGTCCGATTGTAACTCGCAAACGTATTGCGCTACCGCTCCGTCCTCAAAAGAGGCAAACAACTCGTCGGCGGCGAAAAGCGTATTCGGCGAAGGGAAAGCAATTGGATCGCCTAAATGAATGTTTTGTGCCCCGAAAATGAATTTCTGTGGACACGTCGTTGCGAGCGGAATTCCTATTATGTTCCAAAATTTAATTGGACTCTTTTTGGATTGAGCGACTCGTGTCGTGGGAGCGCCGCACTTGATTTGGAAACTCGCTCGGACGTTTAAGTCGTAGATAAAGCCGATGGTCAGTGTGAGTCTGTGTGTGTGTGTGTGTGTGTGTGTGTGTGTGTGTGTGTGTGTGTGTGTGTGTGTGTGTGTGTGTGTGTGTGTGTGCGTCTGTTCTGTTGCTTGTTCACGGCGACGGCGGCCCTTAATGGAGCGTCAAGGCGGCGCAGTCGCGAGACGCTGTTCATTTTTAACGAGGTGACACGCTCCTCACTTGGTTATTTATTGCGGTGAGGAAGGTCTCCGGCTAATAGGAACTTGCAGACAGGCGCCGCCATAATGAAAGGCCCCCAGAAAATTGTGACAGCACCTCATCACCAAATCATGCGAGGGGATTTTTTTTTACCCCTTTAACGCCGACCGAGGGAATTCAAGATGGTTGCTTCGTTTCGGTGAGATGTGCAATAGAGGCTTCGTTTATGTCTGGCAGAACATCAGCGCCTTCATATCTCCGCTAATTAATCCAAATTGGTTTCATCTCATCGCTTTTTTTTTGGAAGACTTGAAGCCGCATGACGCCTAGCGTCCCTCTGACTCCTCGTCTTTGCTCTCTGCTGGCTCGAGAGCCTCAGACCAAACGGGGACGTTGATCAATACCCTCATTTCTCTCGCCGTCGCTCTCTCTCTCTCGCTCTCTCTCTCGCCCGCTCTCTAAACGTTCATCCGCCCACACACGCTAAAATGTCACCGGCGTGGTGAATATTCACCACGCCGAGCTCTCGATGGCCCCCGTCGATCGCTTTGAAAGTGCCGAAAGGATATTGGAGGTCTTGAGGTATGCAGGAGGGGCCGTCTCGAGGAGGTTCGCGGAATCACTTATGACCTTGGTCGGTGACTTTTTGTTTTTTATCCCGCCGTGGTGATGATACATCGGATGATACGTCGGATACAAGATGACAACTGCGACTTGATTTGTTCGAAGAAATTCATGATCACTGGGAAAACTGGCTCCGATCAACAGCACCAAATGAGCATGTGTTATTAAAAATATATATATAAATAAATCAATTAAAAAAGGCTCCAGTCTTGCCTGCCGAAGGCCATCCGGAAGACCTCAGGCAGTTAAATACATCGACGGACAACCACATCTTGCAATTGATTGACGTAATTCCCCCTTAAGCTGTCCAATAAATAAGTCGGCACCTATAGCGGAGAGGAAAGATCATTCATATTTTATGCCCGCTCCAAAACCAGCAGCGGTTTGCAGGAAAGAAAAAAATAACAAACTGTCTATCGTCAAGACCTGACGCCAGCCCGATTGCTCTCATCAACACAGACGAACGCAACTTTGTGGCAGCCGCTCACCCGATTTTTATTTTTATTTTTTGCTTTACCCAAGCGAAATCATTTGAAGGCGCATTACGGCGAGCTGCGATGAATGTCACCAGATACTCTTATGAATCACGCCGTCTCCTCTCGAACGGCCATTTGGGCAATGCTGGCGGCACGATGGCATCCTTTGGGTATCGGGTTGCATCTCAGAGTGCCTGCATGGCATTCTCTCAAGTGGCGGCCTCGATTGCGGCGTCGGAGAGCGGCCCACTTTCTCATGATCAATGTCGCTTTCTGCGCATCCACTGGCCAATATAAAGACGCCGCATGTGCTGACTTAAGCTGTTGTCCGTTGACGCCGACCGAGCGATTCTTCTGCTCACCACTCATCCGAATTGTCAAAGTGAAATTGATCAACATGCAAAGAAAAAAAAAATCTTCATTTTTTTTTTTGCAACTCGTGGCAATAGTAGTCGACTTCTCAATCTCCATCGTCGAGAGCCACGCCGACGCTATCATGACAAAACCTCGTCATGCGCCGTATGGGTGTGATGCCCATGTTCATCATATCAAAGCCAGAAGGTAAGCAGAGCTGCAATGCACAGATACGCCCTAAGCTAACAGGGTTTTACTTCTTCTAAACGTCACGCACTTACCAATTGCGAGCGGAGGTCATATTTGTGTTGCATACACACTGTATAGTCGATGAAGTTCTGCTTCCATGAGTGAAGATGTTTTTTTATTGCCTTTGTAGGCACTTGGTCCGCACTCTGGCTCTCGCCGTTGGCCGGCAGTATGTAAGGAGGGTGTCCACTCAAGTGTCCTATGATTCTTGATCATCGGGGAATTGAATCAAAACACGTCAGAGACCAAAAAAAAAAAAAGGCAGAACTGAAATCTACGCACTCAGCTTTGGCGTTCTGAATGAAACTCATCGCTCGCATAATGTAGGACAACAAGTTCCCGTTATATAAAGTTTCAATGACAGTGCAACCTCACAATGAGTCGACCATGCCACTCAGAAGAGGGGGGTGGGGGGGCAGGCGGAGGGCCGGCCGGCGTGGGGGCGTTTTAGTGAGCTCATGCTGACGAACCTGTCGAGCCGATGACGTGCATCTCAAGTCCCTCCGAGGTTTTGCCTTCCACTTGTGAGTTACCACAGCAACGCCGTGTCCGACCGCAATCACAAGGACATCTCTGCCAACTTCCCGGTGGCTCATTCACCAGAGAGGAAGAAAGAAGGCGGCTCTCCGATAGTGGGGGGAGGGGGGGGGGCGAGAAGAATGGCCTAACTACAGACTGTGGAGAGCCGCAGTTCTTTCAGTCCTTACTTTAGGAGGAGCCAAAGGGAAAAACTCGACTTTCATCTTATTGGAGTCCTAAGATTTTGGACTTGGTCTGGTCTGTAGAATCCCAGCAGGATTTTCTCTCCTGGTCAGACTTCCTGACACACTTTTCACACAAGGGATTCAACGACGATAGCCAGGGAAGCTCTCAAGATGGAACATTTATGGGGCTTCCGAAGACTTTGTTCTCACCTGAATTTGGACGTTCAGGTTGAACATGTCATATTCATGTCAGAGTCGAGCCACTTCTCCTCGAGAGGAGCCAGATGAAGTGGCTCGGGCATCTGATTCAGATGCCTCCTAGACGCCTCCCTGGCGAGGTGTTTCGGGCAAGTCCCACCGAGGACAACCCGGGACACGCCGGAGAGATTATGTCTCCCAGCTGGCCTGGGAACGCCTCGGGATTCCCCGGGAAGAGCTGGAAGAAGTGGCTGGGGAGAAGGAAGTTTGGGCTTTCCTGCTAAAGCTGCTGCCCCCGCGAGCCGACCCCCGATGGATGGATGTCATAGTGTATCACTAGCACCAGGGGCGTGGTGGCCATCGGGAATTCGGGGAGTCTCCCGAATGGCAGGACCATATCCGGGCCAGTCCGACACGCAATATACAATTCGCATTCTCCGTTGCAAGTTCCTCATAACGGGAACATCGAAGTCATATCAAGCGACACCTGGGTGCAAAGCCAGCATGACGCCTTGGCCGTATGACAAGACCACAGACTTGAGGAACAGATGCCGGGGTGACGGCAATGCCCGCAGGCGTCAGGCGGCAATTGCGCCACCCGACGTGAAAGTTGATTTGGACGGGCACACGCTCCGCCGCCGGGCCGTCGGCCATTTAACGGCATCTGCGGTTTGGTGCTCGATAAGCCCCGCCGTCACTCGTCTTCATCAGCGTAGTTTCCCCTCTGTGTACACAATTAGTCACACGGAGCATCTGCTGCTCGGAATGTGTTCCCCTCGCTGTCTTTATTCATCACCGCATATTATTCGAACAGCCTGGAGACAAGGGAGGGGGGGTTCACCACTTCATCCTTCCTGCACCCACGGAAGAATTTGTTTCAGATATCTAACCGCTTGCATCCCACCAAGCCAGATGATTGTTTGAAAATTGTCGGTGTGCCACATGTTCGGTCGGTAATGGCGGCGAGTGATAAGACAAGGCTAATGCCACTCGTTAAACACTCTTGATAGCGGTAGCATTATCGTAAACACGTCTGCCGGACAGCGAGAGGCTTTCTTCAGACGCCTGCAAATGGATGCTGTCAGCCGCGATGCCCCCGACAGCTCGCCAAAAAAAAAAAAACTCCTCCGAGGTGTGACTGAAAGCCTTTTAATGGCTTGATCTTATTCGTTAATGGATGAAAGGTGGAGTGATTTCATTTATTTTTTTCCGCGGCGGCGGCTTGTCAGGGGTTCCCGAGGTGCGTGTTGTCCCGTCACGTGTGCACTTAAATACACTGCAGTCGTCCACTTGTGCTGTGAGCCCCCGCCGGACAACGATGACAATCGCGCGCAGATGAATGCTGCGGTAATTGAATTTGGACTCGATCAAATCCAAAAATGGACTCGAGATTATAATATCATTGTGGCTCACCGTCCAGGTCCACTTTTATGTGCGCAGTCTAACCTCGACTCTCCAATGCCGTCAAAAAATCTCTCGCATGTAAGTGTGACCGCAATGTATTCGAATTGTTGATTCATCTCAGCACGATGTCTCTCAAAATGTCCACTACTCACCGCAAGGCAACGACTTTGTGAACGGAACTTGAAATATGACCTCTGACCCGAGACCCGAATGACTTGAGATGCGCTGACGACCACCAAGCCGCTATTTCCGACGTCTTTGCGCAGGATTTGAAAACACCGCACGAGTTTGCCGTGTTGGATTCGTACCAATGCGCTGAATTTCTTTGTCGTCGACCGTGCGGACTTCTCGGGGCCCCCTTCTTTCCTTCCTGCTCTCACTATTCCCCAGAGCCCCCCCCCCCCCATCTCTGGCATAGTGCAGCAGCAGGAGGACGTGCAATATGTCCCCGACTGCCAAAGTCTGACTGTCCCTTCCCAAGGAGCGATCCCCACGCTGGAGAGACGGAGGCATGCGTTGAATCATAAGCGGGAGATGGTTTTGCCGCTAGCTGCTTAACCATGACAATGTATCCTCGTTTGACACGGATCTGCTGAATGTAGACTTGATCTGAATTGGCAGGCCAAAAGACAAAGGCCACTTGGTAGCTTTTCCCAAGCGTCGCTTCCAAAAAGGGTCCGTTTTTGTTCTGATGAAGCGTACGTTAAATGGCCGTGCTGTACCAACGGCAGGATTCTTCATTGGAGTCTGACAGAGTCGACACACCTGAATGAACAAAGCCAAATTTTTGCTGTGACTTTTTAAGCAGGGTCTTCACCTATCCATTGTTAACCCGACTTTTAAAAAAACCTCACAAATCACAACGAAAAAAAAAAAACACCAAAAAACCCCAAAGGTGTGCCTTCTGCTCTTATCGTGGGTGGTGTACTTGAGATGACCGAGATGGCGCACCACACACGTTACAGTCTCCGTCCCCAAACCAGAAGTCTGGTTTACAACCACTGCGATAATAAACAGATCAACATTTTTTTTTGGACTCAGCATATCAGGAAGTGGAAAAAAAAAATTCAAACACACCCCACACCACAGGATAATCAGTCAGGATTATCGTTCAATGACATCTGATAATCAAACCTTTTTACTGATTTAGGAATCAGGCCTGATGATCAGTCTCGTGTGTACCAAAGCGCTGCTTTTAGCCCAACTGAAATGCCCGTTTTACCGTTCGATTCTACGCGACGTACTACGTGATGAGTGTCTTTTTCACTCTGAGGCTGCTGTCCTTTGTAATCACAGCCTGTCCTCACGCAGACAACAGCTGGCGAAAAGTGACCGCCCCCCCTCACACCCCACACCCCCCATCGTCCTATAGCAATGTGTGACTAACACCCACGTCATCACAGCATGCTCCCAGCATGTCACTTCATTAGGAAGGCCGGCACATGCCGACGCCATCCAGCGCACAAGATGGACCGGCGATTCTGCCCTTGCCAAGCTCATAAAGCTCCGTTTTGGTGAGCGCTGTCAGAGTGGCCGCTCATTGACTGGACTTGCATTATTGCGGTTGAAGTTGATGAAAAGTAATAAACTGGTGTCGTATCTGCGTGTTGAATGTCACATCATGATCGCCTTTCTCAATTTTTCTTTTTTTTTTTTCAAACAAACGCTGCGATGGTGCTGGGCAGGTGGCGCAATAGCGTTCATGGGGCAAGACCTTTGTGTAATTCACATGCACACAACACACACACTCATCTTCTTGGTGGGCGGGCAGTGGGCGCGATGACTAAGCCAAGGTTGGCCATGTGCGGGAACATAATCCACTGAAAGCCAATATCCCGCCTGCTCGCCCACCATGATTTCATCGCTCAAACAGCATGCGATCAGAAATTAGCAGAGAAAAGAAGCGCTGATGCTTCTTCAGACTTGCCGCTAAAGTGCGAAAAGTTCTCCTACCAAAACAGAAGAAACTGTTGCTTGCGTTGTGGAGGCACCAAAAATATCAAACTGCACGGCATATTCCCCCCCACCTCGATATTTTGCATTTATTGCAGACATTTGGAAGAACTTGGCACAGTGTAATTACTGTCAAGCCCTCACATGTGGGAAAGGAGAGCCACGGTTGCCGATGAACGCAAAACGGGCATAATTGTGAGTGTGAAGTGTTCGTTCGCTACATCGTGATTCGTCCGTTGCAGCTTTACTCCATCGCGGCTATTTTGCGGGTTTTCTTGCTATTATTCCAACTTTTAAGTCAGTCCTAAAGTGTCGGCTTACTTCTGGGTTGTGAAATTAATTTTTTTACATTTCACCTGTAAAAAAAAAAAATGTTATTTTTATCTTAAAATGGTTTGCCTTAACCAGGCACACTAATCCTCCGGGATTGTACCTTTGGCTACAATATGAGGCGGGATTCTGGTCAAGGTAAGCCACTTTGAACTAAAAAGAAAAAATTCAACGCAGTTAGTGAGTGGACATTTTGGTGCGCTGTCGGACGCACAGCGTGCCGCCCTCACATTCATTTCTGAATACAGTCTATAATCAGCAGCTTGGTATTTATTCTTCATTTGGCATTTTAAAAGTTTCAATTTATCAAGTGTAACAACTGTTTCGAAGGGTGGAGAAAATGTCATGGCTTAATCGAGTCGTGAACAAAAAAAAACAGGGGAAAAAAAACAAACTTTGGGGCGATGAACGACAAACCGATGAACTTCTTTTTACACTTGTATTGAGTTGTGAATCTACCACTGACTCTCGTCGCTCACTCAATTGCCAATCTACGCAGAATTTTTTTTTTTTTTGCACATGGGAGCCTTTAAGGTCGCTATTTTTATTGGTGAAAGTGCGCCGACGGAGATGATGGAAGCGGATTCGCTTGTGAACCGAGTGAATCCGTCATGAAGGCCAGCTTGTTACCAGTGTCCAACGTTTCTGGCTGCACATTTGAAGAGCCTCCTCATCGGGCACCAGGGAGTAAATTTACCCCACAGAGTTGAGCATGACAAGGAAGCGAGTGAGTGCAAAGCAGAGAAGGGAGGGGGGACGGGGCGAGGTTGGAAACGGTCCACGGAGGTGCGTTGGGAATAGTAAAGAAGCAACGATGCGCTTTATTTTTAGACACGAGAGGTGGGGAGAGGGAGGGTGGTGGGGGAGGGGGGGGTGTACTCCTCAGCTCCTCCCTCATTTCCCACATTCCTCCTTGGCACGTGCGGCAGACGCTCAGGTCGGCCCGCAAGTGTCCTGAATAGCAATCAGAAAGAAGCCGCTGGATGCGGGCAGGCTGACATTTTGCCGTTTCTCGTCTGGAGCGACCCGACAAGGACGGGACGAGAGAGGCGTCCGCTCGGGCGCAACACAAACGCATAAGAAGGACATGATGCCACGTTGACATTTGGACAATGATGGACACCTGGCAATGTCAGTCACTCCTGGAGTAGTTCCGCCTTGCTAGCGTGCCGGCGCTTCAAAAAGTTCACAAAAATGATGGATGCACGGGAATGTCTCTTCTTTTTTTTTTTTTTTTTTACAACTAATGTTGAGAGTCTGGGGCAAAATATAATTAATCTAAGGCTGTGTTTATACTGCTGCTCAATTCAGGTTTTTTTTTGCCAATATGCAACATTTATTTGATTTTTTCCCCTTCACGCAGTGTTAAAAGAACAATGCTATTTTTTTTTTCAAATCGCTCTGGGCCTCTGTCCAATGTGGATATAAATCAGATTTGTTCGGTCTTACAATAAAACCGCCTCAAATAATAAAAAAAAAAGTTTGATCTTGCCACAACGACGATTCTACAGGCACTAATAAGAGAAGAATCTGTTGGTACCACAAAGGGGGAAGCAAAGCACTACTTTTCTATTAGACAGGGCTATGGTCTGAGTAAATGGTCCTTCACCCCTCACATAACATTGTTTCTTGATGCCAGGATGGCGCCAAAGCTATGCTTTTATAATTTACAGAGATTTCACCAGAAAGCAGTGAATCGATGATTTGTTTGTTTTTTTGTGTATCTGTGCATTACTGCCAATTTTTTGCAAAAGCAACTCTCAAGACTGTCACCAGCAACCAGTGATTGCTGCCAACAAGCAGTTGGTCACCAAGAACATCGCTCAGTGCAACAAGAGCAACGCGATGCAATCCTGCCAACATTGTACAAAAGAAACAAGCCTGACGGCATTGCACAAGATGGCTGTCAATGCACGATTGTGCGCTCTATTTGCCAAAAAGTGCACCAACAACAACCACGTGTGAGCGCTAACAGCAGCCATTAACGATGACCGCAGTTATGTGTTAAAGCATGTCATCCGCAGAACCGCATGCACTGGCACAGAAATAGACCAAACTGTTATTTGTCTGTCATACCATCAAATTTCAAGCGACTGAGCCCAGAATTTAATCAGCTCGATTTTCTTTTTTCTTCCCCCATCGTCGGCCTTGCCTAGCTGGAATCAGCCGGTAAATATCCGGCCAGTCGGCGTTATCTACACGCGCATATAAGGCTGCGATGCAGACAAGGGAAATTAATACCTTGTGAAATTATTCCAACAGCAAATATCGTAACTTTGACCTTGCCTTTTGTTTGTGCAACCTCCGATAAGAATGATTTCAGCACGCTGGGAATAAAAGATGTGATCAGTCCATCCGGCGTTCATATCCAGGAGAACTGGTTCATTAGGAGATGCCAGTCACCGTTCATAATGTCCGCGCAGATCAAAGAGATTGCAGATCACAGAGGCACGTTTCACTTATGGCATACGAGTCTAAATAAATGATTAAACAAATGCTAGAATTATATACCGCATGCATTAGCAGAAAAGCCTCATATCATTTATTTGGGGGGGGGAGACCCGGTCACAATTTTTCAGTCAGTGCTACTCTCAGGCGCCACATAAGAATGTGTACTTCCTAAGCAGATGTATGGCAAAAATGCAGTATCCTTGATTTTGGACAACACACATTTCGTGACTCATCATGCACTTCAAACGAAGTGTCAGGGGGAAAACTATGGCTCATGATGATTGTGTACTTTTGAGATCAGTGATGTAGTGGCGGCTCAAACTGTGTTCAAACAAGAAAAAACAAAACCGTTTGCCACCCGCAACAATCGTTGACAAGAGTGCAATATTTGCTCCCTTGCTAACGTTTGCCCCCGAGTAGTGTACAAGCGTTTGAATTTGGCTCGAATATCATCTGCTTTCAATTTTACCAGGAAAGATGTCATTTTCTTCTCTGATGCACAAATACAAAATCGGGGGTTGAAGGCGCCGGTGAGCAATGTCTGCCATCTAGTGTAGAACACTGTTACTACCACTTAAGAGTGCTCAGCTCTAGCAAGCGTTTAAAAAAATCAATCAAGTAGAGGTGTCAAATTATCTTGTTAATTGCGATTATATAATTAGATCACCTTTAGTGCATTCTTTTTTTTAATCGCGTTAATCTCAATTTTAATCTATGCCTTAATTGTTTCTGTAGGTCGGTTGCCTTTTTCTCATAGCCCTTTTTATGTGTTGGCTTCCTGTGTTCGAGTTGTTGAGGGTGGGGAAACAACTGTCAGTCACAGCCTGAAGTGGACATTGATTGGCTGCCATTATATTGGGGCTTGTTTAGCCGAAGCTGAGAGGCTCCCGTTGGAGTTGGGCGGGCTTAGTAAGCAGCGGTGAGGAGTACGTGAGAGTTTTCAGCACAATGAATGGAAAATTGACATTCCAAAAACGCCCTGACGACACAATTGATAAAGGTAGAGTGTTGGGCCTAATTTGTAAGAAGGACTTTGTTTACCACCGAAGCAGCTCAAATTTAGCCTCCCACATCAATACAAAGCCCCCAGTCGCGAGAGCAGCCACAGCTAAGATTGTAACAAATTTAAAATGAAAATATGGGTGTTCTCAATAATTTTTAGATGAGATAAAAAATAGATTCATTAATTACAGACCGAAAATTAATTAATCGCAAATGCTTTTAATCGCTTGCCAGCACGACAATCGAGGGCCTTTTGGTGTGTGGGCTTGCTCATCTCCCCCAGCAACATCATCAGGTCAATGTAAATACTGCCAAACAAGTATGCTTTACCACTTCGTTATAGACTGTATACTCCCCAACAACACACGTTAGATGCAATTGAATCCAAACGGAACTATTCATCCCGATCACTGTGCCACATTTGAAGAAGAGAAAGCAGCAACAGCATGCGAACGCCGGGCGAGGTTCGGTGTGCTCGCTAAGCTGAGCCTCGGTCGGCTGCGGGGTGGAAGCTGCTCAGCTACTTTTAACCCGCAAGCTGTGAGTGTTTCTGCGCCTCCGATGACTTGAAACGGGCACAGCTTTATGCAAATCCAGTCCCGGGGTGCTTGCCAAAAGGAATGTCTCCACAGTCATGGCCGCTCACTAACGGCGTGAAAGTTTTCTTTTCAGTTCAAAGTGGCTTTCCGTGAGCAGAATCCCACGTCATATTGTAGCCAAAGGTACATTCCCGGTGGATTAGTGTGCCTGGTTAAAGTAAGCCGTTTTAAGACCAAAAGAAAATATTTAACATGTAACAAATTAAATTTCAAGTCCACAAGTACCCCGCTTCATTCATTAGTTTGCACAGGTTTCCGGAGTGGAATGCTCCTTCTTTGGGGGTATCGACTTGTTATTGAGTCGTGCAAAGCGCTGCAGGGGAGTCAATCGGTTGGACACTCTGGGTAACAGTTGCAGAATGTAAAAAAAAAAAAACACATCCAGAGTTGTTGTTGTTGTTGTTTAGCTCAAGTCCCCAATAAAGCTATGAGTCACGAGTGAATCATTTCACACAGGAGGAGGGATGACTGTACTGCAGCAGGGTCTGAATATGTTGCTCCCCTCAACCCCCACCCCACCGCGTCCGCCATCTCTTTGTGAGGATAAAAGCGGAGTGGAGTGGCACGCTCCTCCGAATCGGGCTCTGACGACTTCAAAGCGAGACGAGAGGGATGTGAGAGGACGGAACCGGCGGGCGTTCGGGGTTTTAGAGTGAAGTGGGGGGGGGGTTGTTATGAGAAGGGATGTCACCAAAGCAAGAGGTGCATATCTTCGGCGCACAGGTGAAAAGAGCAGACAAAGTTCTCCATCAAAGGCATCAAAGAGTTGAAGATGAACCAAAAGGGGACACGGTCGGGGGGGTCGCATAAAAGCAGCGGAAGAGGTGTCGAGGCCAAAACAGAAGCGAGGCGGGCCGACGTGTGAGAATCGCGAGAAGGATGCTCGGTGGGAAGAAAACGACATGCCGGATTCCGGCTGACAAAATAAATGGCGGCGAAGCGGAGGCGAGGCGATGAAGCGCGGCGAGACGATGACAAGATTTCTTATTGCTGTTGACTTTTGAAGGCTGCAAATACGATTTGGGATTTGGCAATGGAGTGAGGCGCAGGAGTGGAGAAGCGGCGCTTTCCTCTGGTTCATGCTCGCTGTTCCTTGGCTGAACATTTTGATCGGGGCAATGCGGGAGAAGCTCGTTTTGCCGACTTCGGCCCGGATTGCAGTCTCCATCCGTTCCACGACTGCTCCAAACAAAAGATATCTTTCAATCGCAAACTCCAAACTACAGTCGAACCTCGTTACCACGTACCTCGAGGGACACGACGAATCTGCACGTTCCAACGGTCGTACTCTTTCCGATAAAATGGCCGCCAACTACGACGTGTGACCCAGTATGAACATTTGTCGACGTAAAAAACATGTCAGACAGTGTAAACATCCCATTTACTCCAAAATGATTCCAGAAGACATGAAACAAACAACTGTAGCGTTGCTCCTTCATCTCCGAAAACGTTGAGTCAGCAAATGTTAGCCGCCGACGTCAAAAGTGAGAGACGATGTCATCCTTCGCTTCCGTTGACCAGACATGTTTTCAGAGCACGTGCCCCCCGGAAGTACAACAACGTACCGAGAGTCGATCGGGAGCGTTGCTAGGCAACAGAGGGGATTCTTGCGCCGTACGTTGTATTCATACGCAAGGTCGCGGTTAGCTTCCCGCGGTTCGTCGCAACGAAGGCCGTTTTACTATTTAGTGAGGAAAAATCCAGTCGTTATAATAAAGTTGACATGACAAAGGTGTTTCGTTGTCAGCAAAATCAGCCGAATGGAAAATGAACGTGAAATTGGGACTAATGCCAACATTATAGACGAGCAAACGTAAACGGGGTACGTTGAAAAGAGGTTCGACTCTACATATTACTGATGTCATGACAATTGTTACAAGTTAGCCGTGTTTTACGTACAAAGATAATCGAACGCTACTCCTGCGCTAATGTAGGTTAGTGACGTACGTACAAATTTGGCTCACATCATGTACAAACGTGTACAACGTGTAAATGTAAACAAAGGACCGGTACCACCACCGCCCACAACGCTGAGCAGCGACACCGACGGTAATGGACGCCTCCTCACCGCAAAAAGGTTTTGAATTGCCTCTGGATGACACAAGATGGCGGCAAAGGACTCATCGACTAAGACTAAGAAAGTTTCCACTGTGAATCTGAGGTGCTTTTTGTTTATCCGCGAAAAATACTGTGGAAGGCTTTCCAAAAACAATCAAGCGATTTGGGTTTTTAAGTATGACTGAGCGAAGCTGGTTGAAAGGACGAGGGAGCGGTTATGAGGAACTGGGTGAGAAATGACGATGCGATTGTGGCGATGGAGTGAGTAAAGGACTCGCCATTTTCAAGCCATACAAGGTCACAAAGACAAAGCAAGGCAGCAAAAATGGTTTCCTTTTCCCTCATCCTGCCCACTTGTAGCGTTTTTTGGGGGGGGGGGAGAATCCTTGTTCATATCATCAGACAAGAAGCTGAGTGTAGGTTCCCAGCTGCCGACAAGTTGTTTTTTCTTTCGTGTAATCATTGCCTAAATGTTGAGCCGGAATGAGATGTCCAGACAAAGGCGAGGCCCAAGTCGGCCGCTATCTTAATGCCCAGGCTGACTTCGACCCTTACATAATCCAAAGTGACGGGACTAAAAGGCTCCAGCCATGGCAGCCGTACACCGATTGGCAGGTGCGGGGGCGAGGGTGTGTGTGTGTGTGTGGGGGGGGACTTAGAAGCAGACAGAGCGCCGGTGTCTTTGCTGCCTTCACACCTGGCAGCTCAAACTAAGACATCGCCATTAGACAAATTCCCGTATTTTCACAAAGACAATCCGCTTAATCCGTCCTACGCGATCATCGATCGCCAAGGGTGGTGCGCTGATGGGATTTCTTGCTTGGCGGCGATACCCTGTCGAGAGGCCAAACTTTACATTTGGTCACGTCGAATCGTAAACATGACAGCAGCTCGAGCCGTCAAGGAATAATTTCGACAAGGTGGGAAAGTTGCCATTGTTTTCTGTATTTTAATTTGTTATTTTTTTTTGCAGATGGGAAGATGGGCCAATCAATAACACTCTCTTCCAGGGATGGTTCAATAGCTCCTTTCATCACGCCCAGTGCCGTTAACCCTGGTACACTTTTTGAGTGCCTTGTGACGCAGGTACCGATCCAACAAATCGCCTTTTTTTTTCTTTTCTTTTTTTCTCTCTCGGTTGATGACGACAGCAGTTGCAAAAATGGCAAGGCATTTTAGAATCATGGAATGAAGGTGAATGCGACTCACAGTGAGGTTCATGTACAAACTGTGGACACCTTTCAAGACTATTTTTTTTTGTATTACACACACACACACACACACACACACACACACACACACACAGTTGATACACTATACTGTGTGTATGTGGCAGATGGAATTCACTCAACTCAAGAAGCAGCCCTCCAAGTATCGACAACCTCACTGAGCAGGTATGTGCCGCAGAACGGAAACTAACACCGCTAGCGAAGGCTAATCCGTGCTTTGAACACCGCACTGCAGCTCTGCTTACCTTTTGGCTTTGATGTAAGGCTGTCATTCAGACTGGTAGTGGGACTCTGTTATTTTATTGTCAATATATTTTTCAAATATGTTGGGGCAGTGGAATGGGGGGGTCAACACCCATTTTTCATGAATAATGCTTATTTTTCCATTTATCTGTTTTGGGGTTTTTGGTTTGTTTTTTCCAAAATTATGGGCATCAGTTGCATGTGCATGTTAGCTATTCACACCGATAGTCGAAGTACTCCTCTACAAGCATTTAAATTAGATCGTACACACTTCAGGATTTTTTGTTTTTTTCCATCTTAATACTCATCGTGGTTAGCTTGAGTCGACACTAACGTGACTGCCGAATGTTCCAACTGTTAATTAACGCACTTTGATCGCAGCTTCACACGGCGCAAAGTGTGAATCTTTTGTCTCGCCGCTTGTTCATTATTTTCATCGCTTCATCTTCAGAGACTTCACAGTTGAACGCCTCGAAAACAACATATAGCCGCCAACGCGGGCCGACCGGTGGATGATCTCATACTGTGGCCACTATTGACTGTGGCGGGCGCGTGTGACGCCCGCCCCTCTAATTGGCATTTAGGTATTGACCGCCGCAAATATGGACACGATGGATTACAAAGTCGAGAGCCAATCGTCCATGCGGCGGCCATGGCGACGCGCGCTTGGATAATTTGCACTCGCAGCCGCGGCAACATGCGTGTTTGCCCACACGGGGAGCAGATGTACAAAAGATTTCTCTCTAATCTCGTAATTATAGATCAGCCCATCTCACCCACCCTCCATCTTTCTTTCTCTGTTTCCTAATCTTCTGGTTATAGATTGATGGAGACGGGCAAAAACGTCAATCTCGCCAATCTCCACTTTCATGCCTTGCGCACAAGTGAGGGTGGTTAGAAAACGACGTTATAGGGAAATGCAGCGTAGCTACGACAGATGCAGATGACGGCGAGGCGTCCTATCGAGAAGCCAACGCGCTGAATTTATGCATCGACGAAGGCGACGATCCATCGATACCGGATCTCTCGGCTGTGTTGCAGCAACGCAGGGATGAGGCAAAGTCTCGACGGAACAAACTTACACCGGTTGACCGCCAAGTCAATGGGCGGATCAATAGCACGAACGAATACCTTTTCGCCTCGCTTGCTAATTCCGTTTATTTCTTGCTTCATTAGTGAGTCTCACCAGTGGGGGGGCAAGGCGGCATCGAATAAATAATGTAATAATCCAGACACCGGCAGGAAGAGGCGCTCCCATCAGACAATCACTTAAGGCGGGCGGCGGCGGTGATGACATCGTATGTGATTTCACTGCGAGGCTTTCTGCATTTTATTACTATTTGCACTCTTGTCTGGTTCCTCCAATATTCCCTGCAGCTCAAGTCTTTTATTTAATTTTTTTTTAACGAGTTTATCCCCGAGATTTTGGATAGGTCGATCGTCACCAGCGGGTCAAATTTATCACGGTTATTAATATCGAATCTGATAGTTTGCCCATCCGGACGAAAAATACTAAAAAGGGAGCCCTACGAAAATATCCAAACAGTCGCCTCCAGTATTTTGGACTTGATGGATGGTGAACTTTTTCTTCTCCGGAGACACTCCCGATTGAGGAAAAAAAAACCGTAACGTTTGAAAACTTGCGGAATTTTCTACCGATACCCACTTTGACCTCTGGAAATATTCGAACCGTCAACCACACGATGTTTTGGATTTGGAGGTGTTTTCCTTTTTATAGAAATACATCAACGTCGCTTCATGTCAGAAAACTACGATCGCTGTTCTGCAAAATGATGGTGGACATCCCTGACGTCCGGGACTACAAAGCTTAACGTACGTGACATCCCAAATATACAGGCAGGGATGTCAAACTCATTTTTGTCGTGGGCCAGATTTTAGTTCCCGTTTCGTTGTTGGCCCGTTATCACTGAAACCGTATGTCAATAATAACGGTTTCTTCAACGATTGTTTCGATTACCGTCAAGAGGTTTTTGGTAAGAAGAAAATGCTTATAATATGGCTCTTATTTATTACATTACATATGAGACTTTTTCAATTTTGATTGAGATTTTAGCGAGCATCGTGGAAGTTGACACATTTGATTTGCTTTCGCGGGCCACTTAAAATGATGCGGTGGGCCAGATCTGGCCTATTGAGCCTTGAGTTTGACACCTATGTATAAAGGCGATCATTCTCATCTTTTCAGAGGTTGAAGTGGGCATCAGTCAAAATGTCCACGTGAATCTTGGTGATCAAAGTTTTCTGGTGTGATGTGACCTGCAGCTTTTTTTTTAAACGCTTACGTGAAGCATTTTAGACCGTCCGCCATTGTCTTTGAATATGCGCTAGAGAAAACGTAAGATCAACGTTCAGTCATGTGATACATGACGGCGCCAGCTTTTACGACGTCTGGATGGAAGCTGTGTGTGAATCAGGCCTTTGCCACCCGTTAAAAAAAAAAATAATAATAATGACAGTAATTCTATTCAATGCAAGGTTACATGCTGTCGACGCGACCGCGTCTTCTCAAGCGCTCCGAGGGAGAAGAGAAACAAGAGAAATCACAGAGCCGCGCGCTCCCTTTTACCTCATTTGCTGCAAAGCCGGCATGTCACCAGGGGAGCGCTTACGTCAAAAGCGATCCATATTGACACGCACGTAAGCCCCGGAATGCAAAACAGGACACTTTGCTCCACCAGATCGGAGAGAATAATAGCGACGTGAAATACCGGCGCTTGGAACGAAAAGCAGCATCGGTACGGTTGCGGATTAATGGATCCGCAACCGAGACAATAGCCAAAGTGGCTGCCGGGAGAACACTTTAGCGGGTGCCCATCGGCAGCCGAGATGTAAATACGAGTGGACCGGTGGCTTGGCAGCCAGACACTTGACGGGATAATGGTGCGTTTCAGCGCGACGCGGGATTGCCATTCCCTGGGGAAAATGGCCATCTTCGGAGACGCTGTTGACAAAAATTGAAAGATTAAAAACAATAGAAAGGAATTGGAGGACGACTCGAAAACGTCAACTCGCTGGTCGATTTCGGCGGAAGGCGGCGGCCAATGACGGGCAAAAGTCGAGAATCGCAACAACAAAAATGAATCGGGAGAAATGGTCTTTTGAAGTACAGGTTCAAAATAACAGCAGAAGCAGAATAAAAATAACAATACAACAAAGGAGGAATCTTTTTTTGTAGCACAACAAATGCAATCCATTTTGATTCACAACTGATCCTCACTTGTCATGATTCGACGTGAAAAGAGTCAAGTACGAACGGCCACAGTCTGACCACAAAGGGCGCCGCCTTTCCGCTTCTTCAGCCTTTGTGCTGCTGCGTCGTCGCGAGACACTGGCGAGTAACGCCATATTAAAAAAGATCTATATTTGACGCTGCGTGTCGCGCGGCACACAAAAGGCCCCGGCTGGCGAGCGCCGATGTACCCCCCTCCGCCCCACCCCCCTCGCATAGTGGCGGTGAACTTGTGTTTTTAGGCTTGCATGAAAAATTCAGCTCAGTCTCTTGGCAGCGTTCACCCGACATCACGCTACGCGCCGCCATGTTCATGCATGCGTCGCCATATTATTCATGCCACGCACACGGGAGTGAAACACACACATGCGCTCAGGGCCCGTGGGAGTTTGACATCTCTCTAGATTTTTGGGGTGGCAGGAAGGGGGGGGGTATCCTGGAGAGTTTGGCTGTCCTGCCGCCAAGCCATACTTTCCAGTTTGAACGCTATCTATGAAGCGTGTTTCACAATCATGCCTGTATGGCTAAAAAGTGAAGTGTGGAGAGTCTTTGTGAATGATCGAATGGGGCAATCATTGCACATAGCCTCTCAAATATACACACACACACATACACACACACACACACACACACACACACACACACACACACACACACACACACACACACACACACACACACACACACACACTCTCTATTGCACTCTCACCCATTTCCTCTCTTTGTATTATGATGATATACTGTCGCTACAGCAGTCGGGGCAGTCTGCTTCTTGCTTAATCGTCTCGCAATGTTCGTGGTTTGTTAAAAATAATACACTACAGTACATGTGGTTCCTCAGTGTTTAGCTATTAGAAGACCGAAGCGGGGGGGGGGCGGGTCACAGATTTTTCCATCGCGGCAACTTGACATTTGCAAAGGTCAATTGCCAGGGTGAGGGTTATGAGTCACCGACTGTAATTTTGTTTACGGTTGCCCATTTTGGCCGCGTTGGGCCGCGTTGCTCGGTGTGCGGCGGGTCTTGAAGAGAAAGAAATGGAGGCGATTGGGATTGCGAGCGTGGGGACGTTGACGGCAAGGCAGAAGAAAAACAAAACGGGGACACAGCAGGGGGCACGTCTGAAACGACGCGTTTACTGCAGGTCAAGTGGAGTCATCAGTTCTCATTAGCTAATTTTTTTGTTGCAAAGCTGTGACTTTATTTTTTCCTCTCAGTATGAGAACCATGCACACTATTGTGTTGAGGTGTTTTATTTTATTTTGTTCTCTTATTGTGCAAAACAGGTACTGTACTGTGTACAGTGTCGGGACTCTTTGTGGCTGAGGCATCCTTGAGGGCAACAGAAATGGCTGCGGTACTCGTCTCCGAGGTAAGCAGGTCAACATGGCCACTTGTCCGTCCATCCCGTGGATGCAGCTTACGGGGCTCTGTTTGAAGCACTTCTTTTAACTAGCATGCACTGTCCTTAACCAGAGAAGTCCCTGTGCTCTTGTTACGCAACTCCCGACGGTAACTATTGAGGAGACGAGAGCGAGCTAATATCAACATTGACCGCCGTGTTTACACAGCGAGTTTATGACAAGAAGGCAGAAGAGATGTCGCCGATGAAAGGATCTCGCGCTCTCTCTCTCTCCACTTAAAAATGCTTTTTTTTTTTCGCAGACGGCACGGCCCAGTCATAGCGGGTCGCCACCTCGACTTGCATCTGAAAAGCGTCTGTCATCCGCCTGACCCGAGACCCCCCTGCCTTCTCATTGAAGTTTGACCCAAAGTCATTCCAGAAGCGGCGTTTTCATCCTGGCTGCTGTCACGGGCCTTTTCCCTTTCGCGGCGCCGCGTATGTAGGTCAGGAAAGTGCGCGCCAGAACAAAGGTCCGCTCGAAGCAAAGAGGCAGGTTGTGTGTGAAAGCGTGAAGCTTTTTTGAGGACCCCCCCCCCCCAAAAAAAGCGGACCAGAGGATGCTTTTGTTTCGGCTGAGCTTTCGGCGCCGTCCGTCTGTGGAGTGATTGTTTATAATTTAACAGCCAAGCAATTCTTTTGTTATCTGTCATTCTTTCTGAACGTGTGCCAGTGAACGAGCCGTTCTGAATCCTCAGCAATCGACCGCCCACTTGGCAGCCAGGCCTGCGAAAATCTGACAATTTCCAGCCGTGGCCCGGACCACACGGTCTGGAAAAACCTGAGCCAAAAGGTAAGCAGAGCTGCAATGACTTTGCTCAAAATGATATTTGCACACATATGGCACGCTGATTATTTGAAGGATGTGCTTTCCGTGAGTGAAAATGTCGGTATTGTCAATTTAGATGGGCACGTTAATCCGTTGGTCATCATATTTATCATTGTCGTCTTCGGCGACAGCCAGTCGGCATCGAGGACGTGCTTACTGTGACGTACCACTAGGGGGAGCCCCACACTCGTGAAGATCATGGATGGACGATAGGTACCTCTCGTAGTATGCTGGTAATTCTCATTAGCCTACAGAACGTCCGGGTCATGTAAATACAAACAATTCAGTCAAGTGGCCCGTTTTTCCGTTTCGTATTTTCGATCTGAGCCTAAAATCGAAATATGAAAAAAACAGGCATATATTCGTTTTTCTTGTTGGCTTAAGAAAACGAAAAACAAAATTATCAGTCTCCTTTTTAATTTTTTGTTTTCGATTGGCAGTTGAAAAACGAAAGAACGAATGATACACGGATTTACAGTAAACATCTTCTCGAGTCAAATAAATCCCGTTTTGTGTCAAATTTACTGTTGGGTCAGGATGTGAACGAACCTGAGCCTGTCACTTTTCTTTGGTTACTTCCTAAAGATGATGACTCAAGGCAGAAAATGTTTTTTTTTGTGTGCCACTAGCCCACCAAATCCTGTCCCACCCTGGCAATGATATTCCACTAGCCACCAAGCACTATTAGGAGGGAAAAAAAGCGGCAAACTACGGTATCATGCTAAGCGCATCCGCTTCCTGCCGCGCGGGAGCAGATGGAACGGTGGCGCTCACCGAACGGTGAAGCGGGCAAAATGGTGAAAATTGACTCCACGCCTGACTGATGCGCAAGTAAAATGAGAAAATGTTCACTTTACGGCTGCACCTGAACGTGAAACGGCCCATTGGGCAGCGATACAAGTTCTCGCGCATAGCGAAGGCTGTAATACTGCGGCTCGCACTTGATTATGGGAGCCTAGCATCAAGGCTAAGTGAATTTGGCTTCATGCTTTTATACGCCAGCGAGTAGGAGACTAAAATGGATCAGCCCCCCCCCCCTTTTTTTCTTTTTTTTGTTATCTTTTTGTGGCTAATAAAGTCTGGGCCACTGGGGAACAGAAGCCTCTCCTGTTGGCAGGGAAGCAATTTCCACAAATGGTTTCATCGTCAACGCATCAAAAGATTGCGATCAAATGAGCAGCGTGCGCACGCTCGTCCATCTTTATGTCACATTACAGGTGTTAAAATTAGAAACCCGCCTCGAGTTTTAAACATTTTATCTTCCGATTAAGGCTCCACCCAAAATCCCCTTTCTCTGCCAAGCAAACGTGTACGCATACAGAATTTAAAACGGGATTTCACGGCGTGTCATTTGCCTTTGTGTTCAGGAAAATAAATAAAATAAAAATAAAAATCAATAAATGCAATCAAGCGCACTGTGTGAATGTTGCATCAGACCTTAATGGGTTCATGAATGTGTTTGACGTGTGAAGCAGGAATGCATTACGTTGTCTTGTTACCCCCCACCCTCCTCTTTTTTGGGCCATTCTCCAAATATACTCCACTAAGGTGCTCGCATCCTGGCGGTGTCACTTCTCCTCCATGAATGCAAACAAAAGCGCCTTAAACCGATATTGTTAACTAGGCCAGCTCCTGTCCAAACAGTCCCTGCACACCTCATCAGCTGATGTCGCCATACGGTGTACCCCCCCAAAATTAGGAGCACTCTTTTGGAAAAAGCCGAGTACTGTTGCAAACGCACAAAATGACGAGGGAGGGTGGGGGGTTAAAAAAATAAATACATCTGCAGCAGACGGACGAATAGGAAACCAAGGCACCAATATTGGATGCTGCTGTATCAATAATATATCACAAGAGATAAGGTAAGGATATATATCCAGGGTGCTCCATCCCCCCCCCCCCATTTATTTGATTTTTTTACATTATTTTCTCATCAGCCAAAGCACACATTTTACATTAAGAAGCTCTCGACACACCGACAAACAAGAAAAAGTACTCGCAAAAAATATCTATTTCCTGAAATGATGTTGATCCCATCTCAACTCCGACACACTAACATCAATACTAAGAAGAGTAGAAGAAGAAATTTGTACTCGAGCTTGATGAGCAAAAATCTATTTTCACAGCTTATGATGAAAATACACCTTTTGAGTATTGTCGAGTATATATATCACTCCCGGAATGCCATGCTAACTTTTTTTTAGCCTGTCAGTGGGATTTTACATTGACTTTAGCATTAGCGCTAGCAATCTTTCTAGAACAAAGTTTGTCTTTGCATTTAAATACACAATGTCTGTCATTCTTTTTGCTGTGTGATTAGTTTTGCAGTTGGTTGGCTTCAAGCACTCTCGGGGGAGGGCAAACGGCACGCGCTCGGCGCACAAGCGGCACACGGTCCGCGTCGGGCAGAAGCTAAAAGCACGGATAGGATCGCTGAACGTACCTTTCTGTAAACGATCATGTTGGGGGACTCGTCCGCTACCCCGTTGGTCCCCTGCCCGCCGCTGTTGGTCTGCGCCATGGTCCAGTATAAGCCGCTCTTCCGCAGGAAATGTCAGGTGCTCCTGCGGCGGACAGAACGGATATTGGAGTCTGTCGGCGGGACAATGGTGCCAAAAGGCCCGTCTTGCTCTTACCGGATCCTGTTTAAACATATTTGACATTTACTCGCAGAATAAATGTGCTGCTCTCTCGGCTGCTTGTGCACCTGTTCACATCCCGCATGGTCTTGACAAGGATGGGGATTTTTATTTTAGTTTATTTATTTATTTATTTTAAACCCCAAAATTGTCAGGTCAGGACAATGTCCATTTTTGGAGGAGGAGGCAAAATTTCAGGGAGGAAATGTAATTCAGCGCAATAAGTCTTCCCACGGGGTCTTTCTGTGCTCAGATGCTTTCAGCATTCCCTCATTGTGCAAAGCGTTCTTCCTGCTTTGTTTACATTCCAGCGTGCAGGTCAGCACCCGAGGTTCTAAATTCTAAACTAGGACATGTATGGTTGTACACGTCATATGCCAAAAAGGACCCTTCCATTGAAGCGCCCGACCAGTTCAAGGTGTCCTCCGTCATCTGGGAGAGGCTCCAGCATCCCCACTGTGACCCTGTTCCGGATGCGAGTGTCGAAAATGACTGTCTTGTGACTCAAGATGAAATAAGCTACTTTCCAGGATGCCGCCACATCAAAGCCAAGAGGTAAGCAGAGCTGCGTTGAGTTTTGCTGGATGTGCAGATTAGCATCAGCTCCAACTTCAGCTTCTTATACTTGATGTCAAGAGGAGTGTATAAAGTGCTGGCTCTGCAAGCGAAAATGCTTTTGTCTTTCAGGTCGTTTGTTTTTTTTTTAGCTCTGAGTGGAATCAGCTTTCTTCATTCAACCCGGCAACAGGGGTTCTGCCAGGAATTTGCCCATGCCACAAATACTTGAGAAACTATCATTCCCCCCCACTTAAGGTGAGCAATTTAGTCAAGTGTGTGCCAACGTTTATTTGCCAAGGCACATGACTTTTTGAGAAAAACGTAAATAGTACATGCACAGAAATAATCATGCATAAAAATTACCATTCAGGGACCGTACAAGAATGCTCAACAAAACATTTGAAGCAACTAATTTTGTGCATTTTCCCACAAAAATCAACTCAAAATGTTCATATTAGTCAAGGTCTACGTTCTATGTCATTCCAAATCGGTCAAATAGGTTGGAGTGTAAAGTGCAAAAAAGCCATGTATGCCATCTAGTGGTAGATGGTGATATTACAACTTCAAACTAACTTCAAATTCATCCAAAAAATAAAAGGCTTGCCGATGATTTGATTTCAAAAAGTTTGTGCATGTGTACAGACGCTCCCCAGGTTACGAACGAGTTATGTTCCGGATGATTTTTCATTAGGTGAATTCGTTCGTAAGTTGGTTCAGTGCTATATTTTGTCTGGAATGTATGTTTAAGGCTTATATTGACATCCATATAACGGGGAGAGAGCTTTTCGTCACGTTCTTCAGGGCTCGAGGGTTAGCTGCCCGGTAAACTAGCAGCGGCTTCAGCGGGAGAGAGTAGACGACCGGTCGTCGACCGGCGTGCCGTACGCCTCCCCGCCCGTTCCACCGTCACACGCCCGCCCCCCACGCCTCTCCCCGCGGCCGCCTTCGAACGTCGCCGCCGCCGTCGCCTCCGCCGTCCTCCTCTGCCCCGTTCGGCACTAGGAAAAAGGCGCGCAATACAAAATCTAATTTTTTCTTTTTTTTCCGACATACCCGTGAAAATGTTCGTATGTACCGTAAGCCGGGGAGCATCTGTACAAGCCGCCTCGAACAACCCAGACTAAACTTGGCTTTGACGCGACATGCGCAAAGCTTGTCTCTCTGGAGAGATGCATCACGTCATCTTACTTCCTTGACACCAATTCCAATTTCGACAAGGTTTTGCTGGAACATAGCGACCCAGAAATGATGAATAATAAAGCAGAAATTCAAAAATAATCCGCAACTGGGCCATATTCCGCACCGCTTGTCATGTTCGGGGGTCACGGGGGAGCTGTAGCCGACATCGGGTGAAAAGCCTACGACACCCTGGATTGGTCGCTCGCCAGTCATACGGCACATAAAGAGACAAACATTCCCACCGAAATTCACACCATCGCTGAGTGTGATGTGAACCCAGGCGGCCTGCACGGAAGTCGGACAAATGCGCCACATTGTGACACACGGCCGAACAGTCATTTGGGATTTTTGCCGGATGTTGGGGACGCACCTTCAAAATGTCTCGGGCCGAAGATGAGAGCAACTGACTACAGGCAGATGCAGTCGGAACAGCACACCGTCCCTGGAGGAGGTCCTCCACAATGCAGCTAAGACACAGCAGCCACTCGGGGGCTCACGCAGCCAAATGGAGCGCTCCGTCGTCATTGCCGTTATTTATCCCCCGCACACAACATGAAATAGCCCCCTCCTCCTTTCTCCTCCACTTACGTCGCTTGCATGCATACATGCATGCATGGAGAAAAAAACGAAAAGAAAGAATGCAAGAAAGCACGAAGTGGCGCATGCATGCGAGCTGCTCGTGCACGAGGCCGCCTTGTGTGTCTCGGGCAGCACCTTGGACAGCGATCAACAACGCCCCTCGTCCGCGCGTAAACACACACAAGACAAGACAACAACAAATAAAAGCGGACGAGGAGAAAGACGAGGACAGTCGGCGGTGTGTATGGTGAGTGCGAGCGGGGAGGCGGGGAGGGGGGGTTGTTCACCTGAAAAAAAGCGCAGCCCCCCACCCCCAAGGCTGGTGGGACCCGTGGATCGGGACGTGCGCGGACGCCGTGGACCAAGCTGGCCTCGAGCGTTGTCAAGCGGCGCGCCGAGGAAGGCGAGGCGGGCTCATCGGTGGCTCCGGGAGGCGGACATTCGGCGGGCGACTCGCTCCCCGTCTCGCTCTTGCTCGCCGACACTCGCCGCGCTCCTTCCTCCCCGCTATGCTGCCAAGCAAGCAAGTAGGCGCGCACCCTCGCCGCGCCGTGGACGCGCATCGATCCGGGACCAATCGCGTGTGCGGAATAAGTTGCAACCCGTTTTGAGGAACGCTGAGTTCCCGAATAGAATCGACCTACAGCGCGTTTATAGAAAGTCGCCGACGTGTTCATTTGAACTACAAATTGCACGTCACGCAACCAAGAATAGGTTGGACCTTAAAAATGAAAATACAAAAAATCCCAATCAGTGTGCTTGGAAAGATTAGGTCATCAAAGATCAGGTGGGCTATATGAAATGATCACATTTCTCACATTCCAAAATTATTTACTAAGTCTACAAATAACGTTTTTTTGTTTTTGTTTTATTTATCTCTCTCTCTCTCTCTCTCTGTGTAAAATAAAATGTCCACCCTCCATGTGCCCTGTGATTGGCTGGCAACCGGTTCAGGGTGTCCCCCGCCTACTGCCCGAAGACAGCTGGGATGGGCTCCAGCATGCCCCCGCGACCCTTGTGAAGATAAAACGGATGTGTTCCGGGGATGTGCCATACCACTTTTTTTTTCCGACTAATACTCAAATCAGTGACAGACTCTGGTTACGCTTGTCACGTTTGCGAGGTGGTGGTGGACCCCAAAAAGCAGGCAAGAGGGAGGAGCAGAGTGTTATTGTAAAGTGGCCTTGGGTGTCTCTAAAGGCGCTTATAAATAAAATGTATTATTATTATTATTATTATATTTGACAAATTGTATTAAAACATCGAGAAAACTAAATCCAAAACAAAGTCCAAAGTATCAAACAAAAATCATGACTGAAGCTAAAACATAACAGTGACCGAAACATGAATGAAACAAACCTGACAGCAGCAAACAATGACCCAACAGGCGGGAGTCCTTTTATACTACTAATTACATAACGACCAACAGGTGTGCAGCTGCAGGGGGAGCCCTACAGTGCCACCTGTTGGTCACAAACAGAATCATGACAACGCTGAGAAGATGTGAGGAATTTGCCAATGCGCCGTTTTGATTCCGTGTGAATCAATGCGGTGTTAACAAACGGTAAGGATGTCATTCTGGTCGAGCTCGGCAGCGCAGTTGAAGCATGAAACGATTGCAGATGTGACCACCTCTTCGTAGCTAGCACTCTGGTTTGTTTCCTGTCCTCTCGTCCCCTTTGCTCTTTTGGATTTGCGGTTTGGGGCAGGTGGACCTGAATATTCAGCTCACCTGGTTTTCCCTGTGATTTATTTATTTTATCACGGACGGGCACACAGAAGAGGAGTTGACAGTACATTGTTGGTCAAAACGGGCCATAGGTGGTACCAGGACATTCAGTGGGGAATTCATTGACTTGACCCTGCTGTTATGTTGTGGGTCAAAATGACCCACTTTCAAGTTGAAGAACAACAAGCCTTTCCACTTATGAAACTTGGCACCAACAGACATTAAGAAATGGTTCATTTGACACGTTTACAATGAAAATGGTGAGTAATGATCTCCAACAATGTTTCTCGGGATGCTTTGGACACATTGTCAAATCGACCCATTGTCCTCATTGTTATCTTTGTAAATTTAGAATTGTCCATAAAACATTTGATTTGGTGAGATTGTGTGTGTCGTTTTAGTCTTGAAAACTGAATGCAATCCTGTGAAAGCTGGTTTGTTTTTAATGCGTCATCAGAGATCTGTATTCGAAGATGCCAAAGCATCAAATTTTAAAGAGCACCTCGGGAAAGCCAGAAAGCGACAGAGCACCTTGCCACTACAGCTTGCACATCATAAAAATGTCTACCGCCGCCCACCCCACCGGCCCTTTACACATGAGTCAGGGTCACTTTTCTCATGGTTTGAATATTTTGACCACTTTGATGTTAGTAAACAATCCGGTGCCAGGGCAGAAGTAGCTTTTGCTTACCTAAGCTGGGTCGTAAGAAACTCCATTTATTCCGTTGCATTTAATTACGTAACTTTGGGGATACATTGTAAGAGTAGTTTAATTGCAACATCCTTCTTACTTTTGCCTTGTCACCCGAAAGTACGTGTGACGTCATGGCGAAGAAGTCTTTCGAGTGCGGTCCCTTTAAGAGGGGCTTGCGCAACAACTACAATTCCCACAATGCACCGAGCTCAACCCCCAAAAAAAGTAAACGCGGAAACAATAGAGAACCAGTTTGCTCTTTAAATACTAAACATCTGGTGCCAAGTGATCTTGTTTGCTCGTTGTCCGTTTGCCACCACAATCTCCACTTAAGCTACACTTAAGACTTGTCATGGCTTTGAAAAGAATAAAGAAGGTGAGTTTGGCCGTATCACTTCTGATGTATCTAAAACAGCCATCGCGCCGGCCGGTCTTAACGCCTTGTTTGCGAACTAGTTTAATATAAACATTCAAGTGGATGGATTCAGCTTTTATTAAAAAAATGAGAAGCAAAGTCAACGTGAATGGTGCTGACGTTACAATCGGAACAATTTATTTGAAGTGGTTGTTTCGTTTCAACGCGAGTAAGCTAACTTCGCGGCTAGCTCAAAGTTGGCCTAGCAAAAAAGGTTCAAGGCGTGTTCACTCGAACGTGTTTGCTTTTCATCGTTCCTTACCCGCATACGCAACAAGCACAAACTCAATCCCGGAACTGATACCAAAAATGCTTCTTTATTTGTGTTTTGGTGTAGGAATTGTGTGACTTGAAGCGGGACCCTCCTGCATCGTGTTCGGCGGGACCGGTCGGAGATGACAGTGAGTGGACGACGTCGTCATCTCATTGTCATTGTTGCTGCTTGGAAGATGTCAAAAGTGTGGAGGAATTAGGAACCCTAAAAGAAGGCGATGAGTGTCCAACCCTTAAAGATAAACATCCCTTGTTGTTTTTATTAAATGATTTGTCATTGGCACGACCGAAAAGATCCTGGATGTCATTGATCGTCCAAATCCGTTGGAATTCTTCCCATGATCCTATTGACATAGAATCCTGGAAACATGCAACAGTGAGGTCTCACCCTTCGCAGGCGTTAGTGACAAAGACGAGATCGCTGTCTCGGGCAGAAACTCGACGAGAAACCTCAACTTCTCTCTCGTTTGGACCTCAACTAGAATCTTGCATGCTGCTGTTGTATGCTGTCAAGCCACTTGGCGATGAGCAAGTGGCCAACCCAGTGTGGTGGTTCACAATGCAGCAAAAATATCACTTACCGGTAGTTTTCTGGCAAATACTTTGATGGTTAGGTCCTACAGAACCAAAAGTGCAAGTAGGCAGGGTTGACTGTAATTGCTACAAGGCTGCAGCTCCTCTCAAGCGTATTTGCATATTGAAATTGTGTCTTGATGTCTTAGGTTAATTATGGAACTTTTTCAATTGTAGCAGAACCTTTGGGCATTCACACACACACACACACACACACACACACACACACACACACACAATCTCAGAAAGAACTTGCAATGTTAAAATAAGCTTTTGTCTTTTTTGTAGTGTTCCATTGGCAAGCCAGCATCACAGGACCGGTGAGCTTTTTCTATATGTTTATTTTTTTTTTTTACTTTGTGTTTCCTGCATTTCTTCTCGCCGTGCTGCTTCTGGATGTGTCGACAATAGAGCATTATGTTGACTAGTTTGCAGCACACCCTTATTTCCTGTTTTAAAAAGTTTAGCCTGTCACACTCTGGGGCAGGCGAACATATGCAGGCCTGTGACATTGTTGAGATAATAGTTTTTAAAAATATATATCTCCATGCCATCTTTGTTAAGTCTACAATGGTTGTTTTCTTTCTCCATCTTAGAATGACAGCCCGTACAATGGAGGGGTTTTCTTCCTTTCTGTGCATTTCCCCACCGATTATCCCTTCAAACCCCCCAAGGTAGGTTTTCCCATCTCGCAGATTTCGCAGCGAGCTTCCAACTAGTCTTTATGATGTTGGAAATCGAGTGCAGGCACCGTGAAACCTCAAATGTCTTAACACGATCACGTACTGGATTTCAAAGCTATTTTTCTCCCGAGGAAATTAGATTAATCTGCGCGAAGGTCAAAATGTCACCTCGATAAATCCCGTCTTAAATTCACTGGCACCGTTTTAAGTTAGTTTGACCTCATCAGATTTTGTGCTTGTTTGATGGATACATTTCTGAAAATGTTGGTCCGTTTGACAGTTGGAACATTACACTCCCACTGCATTTTATTCACAATTTAAAACACTTCCCAGGTACAATATTTTTTAATGTGCCCTTTTATTCATGATTATTTTCTAAGAGTGGGCCTTGTAAAGAGCGAGCGAGCCCGCCCTTTCCCCCCCCATATGTTGCCGGGCCAATGGCGAAGTCTGGCTTTCGTTTCCGTGACAACTGGCGGCGGCTGCATTCAGAGCCCACGTTTCTGAAAAGGCGACTGCGAAAGCATACGCGCGAGCCCCAATGGCATGGTTTGTGTTTTCCCTCGTCGAAGCAGCGCTTCATCGTTATCCCAAACCGAGCTGCCGAACTAAGCTTGTGTCGGCAAAGTCAAATCCTCCAAGTGTGCACCGTATCAACCATTTGATGGGAGGATCAAGTGTTACTCCCGCCGGTGATTGACAGTCGCATGCCAAAAGTGAAGCCATTTAACTGTTGCGTTGGTTTTTTTTCTCTTCATTTGTGCCTCCCCCACAGGTGGCTTTTACCACAAAAATCTATCATCCAAATATAAACAGCAACGGTAGCATCTGCCTGGACATACTGAGGTCGCAGTGGTCGCCTGCCCTTACCGTATCAAAAGGTATGTTGACGTTAGCTCTTCAGGCATGCAGTCCAGGGTTCTCGAAATGTTCTGTATGCTGGGGGTGGAGGGCGTGGCCCCAAAAGATTGAAGAGTAGCGTAAATATTTCACTGCGCTTCCGGGAAATCTGGTTGATTTAGTCTGAATATACTTTGCCTAATGATTTGAAGGTCCCTATTAAGAGCCAACCTTCAGTTTGACATTTCAGCTTCCATCTTGGAACACTTTGGGACCCTTCTTGGACACATGCCATCCCGCCTCGCTTTCCGGAGGCCAAATATAACAACAGATTTTTTTTTCTCTACATTTTTGTGCAACTATATTTTCGTTGAATTGATGCCTGAAATGTGAATCAGCTCGCTCAGTGACTGACGTAAACGCATGTGCCTGGTGTTTCCTGTTGCAGTCTTGTTATCCATCTGCTCTTTGCTGTGCGATCCCAACCCCGACGACCCTTTAGTCCCCGACATAGCGCACACGTACAAATCGGACCGACAAAAGTAAGCCTGAAAGCCAAGTCGGTCAAATCTTTTTCTTTTTTCTTTTTTTTCTTTCTCAACTATTTGTTTTTTTCTTTTTACTGTTACGTCCAGGTATAACGACATGGCCAAAGAATGGACGAGGAAGTTTGCGATGTGAAGGCAAGGCAAGTTTCAGCATCAACATTCCAAATGACAGATTAAGTTTAAAGAAGAAAAAAAAGCCAGTGTACACCCCCACGCCGCCACACTGTTTTCAGTTTACGCTGGGAGCACTTTGACTTCTCAAACTGGACACCATGACCCCATCGCCTCCACCGTTCCGTTTCTTCTGCTTGAATTCGATTGGAATTATTATTGTTTTATGATGATGATGATATGAGCAATGGTGACGATACCTCACATTATTTTACTTTGGAGAGATTTATATGGAATAAAACTATGCTCATTTTACTTGACACGCCACACGATTTGAGTCGCATTTGATTTTTCCCACCCACGTGACTTCACGCATGCCGGTGATAACTTTGATGACCACTAGAGGGCGGCCTTGACTTTTTCTGCACAGGCCCGTAGACCCTCGCAAACTCGGTGTCGCACAGCAAAATAGCCTTTATGGAATACAGTATTTATGTCCGAAATGATGTTTTCAGGTGACTATTGAATAATTTTGCTCTCGCTGTATAGAATGTTTTGTATATTAAACGTGGAGCTGTTTTGGCTTTCTTTCCCTGCTAGTCGAGATGGGACAAATTCATTTGATGGTGAAAAGTCACCATTTTGGAAGTGGTGGCACATTTTTATGCACAGAAAAAAATGCACGATTATGAATCCTAACTGATCACTGTTTAGTGACTTTTTCACCGCCCCAAAACGACTCGGGTAATTAATGCCGGCAATGAAACAGACAAAATGTGTGATTCCCCCAACCCCATCCCATTGGAACCTGTTAAATTTTAGAATCTGTGATTTTATCGATTTTATGCGCTTCCAAGGCCCAAAATTTTGCATTCCCAGTGCAACTCTGAATGAGAAAAAGAGCGTGAGCGAGCTGGGAATCATTTAAAATTTATTAAAAATGTATTTATGGAATGACTCATAACATCAAACAATCGTGATAGCGGAACCAACAAAACTGCGTAGCTTTTTCTGTTGTTTTTTTGCGTTGTATGATTTATTAAGAGCAGATGTATGTTTTTTAGGGACTCGAGCAGCTTTGGACAACATGAACATTAGGAGTGTTGGAAAGTTGCTCTTAAATTAAACTTGGCTGAAGCTATCGGAACTCTTTAGTTGGAAATAAAACATAAGGCAAAATGTGTTCTTTCAGCATACAAAAAAAAGGAGGGGGGGCAACGGGAGATTTTAATTTTTTTAAATAAAACTTTCAAGCCATAGTGCTAGACCAGGCATGTCAAAATATCCCAAATGGATTCAAACATGCTTATAAAGCAGATGAATATGAAATGAAAACACTCAAGGTGCGCGCGTGTTTCCCTCCCTCTCGGCCCGTTTTTTTGTTTTGTTTTGCTTGAACTTTGCAGTATTGCTTCCGCTTTCCCTCACTTGACAGGATGCGGATTGTTTCCTCTGCAGGCCAATAAAACCGTTGCCTGGTGGCTTTGCGGGAAGAATGCGCCTTTCCAGATGATAACGTGGCCACAACACAACACTTCGCCGTTTGAGAACATTTGCAGCTTTCCACTTCTTTTTTTGTACTTCGTTGCAGTACTTTGGAAAAAATCTCACTTGCAAGACAATTCAATTGTACTCGTGGAATGACTGCATCTGCTCATGTTTCTTTCCACTAGTGTACACTTGTAGGGCAACTTTGACATACGAGTCGGACAACAAAATAAGACAAGTGAGGTCAAACTGCACTAGTTGACATGCGTGTACTGCGAGTGAAGTGCTAATGTTAATTTGTGCTCTTGGTTATCACTAGTAAAACAATTCAGTGCGCCAGTGTCTTACTAAATTGGGGAGGGGAAAAATATAATGTTGGGGGGGAAATGGGAAAATTCCATCGATGTGCAACTGATGTACATGATGTAAATAAGTAAATCCAAAGTTGTCCCCCCCCCCCCCAGTCATGTTTTGTTCACTCCCGTATGACGTTGTCTTGCTAGCTAGAGGGTCGTGTACTAGTACATGTTATGGTGAGGTGAAATTACTGTACACGCTTTGACACATCACATCACATCGCTAATAGTACTAATAGCGTGCAGATGTCCACTGGTGCCGATTTTTTTCCATACTAGTAACATGTAGTTGTGCAGAAATGTCACATTTGTAGAAAATCGTTGAACTAGTGAGGGCAAGTTGTCTAGTAGTAATAAGGATATGTAATCGATGTTCGAACAGCTCCATGCTTTGGTCGTTAAAAAGGGGGGGGGGGGGGTTGTTCCTGGGAGGAGTCTTGAGATCTGGATGTCACGCGAAACTTTACTTGGAAGACTTTCTCGCCACACTTGAGCGCACAGCCTGCCCGCGGAGAGAGCGGAGCCTGCCTATTTTTAGTCCCCCGAAATCGGCGCTCAAATGGGGGGAAATGACGCTGCGTGAAGGTTTCGCGAGGCCCAGCTCCCGAGTGACGCACCACGCGGTCCATCAGCAGTACTCGGCAACTTTCTTTGAGTCCTCCTCCACCGACGCCGACGAGTAGCACCGCCATGGCCGCCCAGTGCGACCCTTTGAGCGGATACTTGCAGCAGCAGCAGTCGGACCAGGGCTCCAACAGCGAGCGCAGCACAGACTCGCCTTTGCCGGGCTCCGAGGAGGACCTGAGCGGACCCCACCAGCTGCCCGATCCGGAGTGGACGGAGGAGCGCTTCCGAGTGGACCGAAAGAAGCTGGAATTCATGTTGCTAGGTATTCCATTTTTAAAACGCGCACATATATAGTTGTGTTGTTGTGGAATGTTTTCGAGACTCCCTAATGGGCCTTAGTTTAATTTACATCGAAAAGTTTCGCTCAGTTCGCGTTGTAGCCAAGTTCCACGTGAACACGCGGCATTTGTTTTGATTGGCACGCGATCATCTGCTAATCACGTGGGTGATTTGCTACGAGGCAATTAGAGCGGTTGACTTCAAATAAGTTAGCACGTGGTAAAAATGCTCTGTTCTTGTGCGCCGGACGTAAAAATAATCAGATTTTGGCCACTAGGAACTGTCATGTTGATTTCATCCAACCGTGGCCGTCAAAACTTATTGTTGCTTGCCAATCGGCAAAGTGACCGATTCGGAAAAGCACCGTTTCAAATCGGCTTCGTCGGGCCGGCTAGTTGTCCGCAAACGTCACAATTTTGCTGTCCTCTGATTGGTTGATCAGAGCAAGGCTTGTGTCAGCAAAACTTCGACGAGCTAAACTCTTCTGTAGCCGTTTGCTAACGGTGAGTATGAATCAACTGCAAACCTGGTGACTACGATGTACTTTAGTTGAAATGTTCATGTTTTTTGTTGTTAGATACATTTTGAGTGTTAACTCCTTAAATTGACGTAACACTGTAGGGTGTTGTTAAACCTTTTTGGTTGTTGGTGGAATCTATGCTTGGATTGTGAACTGTATTTTTTTTCTCGTGATGCAAGTGTTTTAGACTCAATTTGAAGACGAGTTATATCGGTTTTAGAATATAGAATAGCAAGAATAAGCCGATACGGACCGAGGGGTGACATTTCTCCTAATTAATGTGACGATTGAACAGGTCATGTTTTTTGAATGATTTTAGGGTCACATTTTTCTAGCGGATGTCTCTGAAAAATGATCCAGAGGAGATTAGCTTCTGGTGTAGTGCGTTATTTTTAGTTGATTTGGTCCCTTACGTCTGTAAAAGTAAAATCTTAGCTTAATCTTATTTTATCGATGGCATGAATTGGCATGAACTCATTTTTTTGGGGGGGCCAGTTGACTTCCTGGAATGCCCTCGCATGTGGGAAAGGCCACACTTTTCAGATATATTTTTTGAGTGCTCGGAAAACGGTAAAAACAGAAACTGAGCAGACTGCTGTCGGCCACCGCTCATGCCCAGACACACGCAGACTTGATGTCGCATGCATCTCCACCAGGCCCCACCTCTTAAAGGCATAATCTGTCATAGTAAGTTTAGTTCTGTTCAAAAGTGAGTTGGAGGAGTAAAACTAGTCATTCCCCCCCCCTCTTTAAATAGACTCGAGCAATATTGCAGCCGTTAACCTGTTGCCGGTGTGTTTGGACTCGATCCCCCGCTATAAACTCGACTTCACTGTCCCCTGCCTAAGCTGATGTTTAGATCTCGGCGCACATGTCGTCCTCCATGTCTGGCGCTGCTGCGCTTGCTCAAGTGCATTCCTCAAAGCTCCATGTCATCTCAAACTCTTCCAGGAAAACAACTTAGGCTGAGAGCAGCCCAAGATCCAAAGTGTCCCGGACATACCGCGCGCCACGTCATGCTGTGTGTGTGCGTGTGTGTGTGTGTGTGTGTGTGTGTGTGTGTGTGTGTGTGTGTGTGTGTGTGTGTGTGTGTGTGTGTGTGTGTGAAACGAAGCGAGTTGATTGGATGTTCCCGGTTTGTTGGTGTGGCTCTGTCCGGGACGGAGCACAGAATGTGCGTTCCTCCGTCCGCCGCTCGCCTCTGCTTTATTTATTAGTTTAGCTAGCTCCGGAGGCCACGTTATCCGAACTATAAAACCTCTTTAACCCCTGACCTCATCCTGCCTCGAGGAATAATGCGGGGCGTCCGCTCATGTTGTCGTGCTTGTTTCCCAGTCGGCAGTCCTCGGCGTCCTCTCTGCACTGATGATCATACGACTCTACTCGTAGAGATTCACTTCGCTGAATTCCGTTTGTGTGCAGCATAACCGCTAAATGCTGATGCACCATGTTTGCGCCGAGCTCTGGCTTCCACTAATTGAGCCGGAGCCAGTATGAAGTCTTTTTCGCGACTTTCACTCCAAACACTGCATGCAGGCAAAATGGGACCTGGGACACACGGAAGTGCCCAAAAAGAGTGTTTGCACCGCGTGGTGTCCAACAAAGCTGCATCCAAATTGTGGCCTGCTACACAACACATCCTGCAGAGGATCAAGGACAAAAGTGTATTTTTAGTAGATAGCGTAGCCTTTAATTGCATTTTACCACCCTCCCAGAATGCAGCGTCGGTTACTGAAAACGGATTGACATACTTTTTTTTTTTTTTATAATATGGAAAAGAACTAAATGCAAGTCTGCAATTATATGAGCCATTAGTCAAGAATTTCAAGAAGCGCTCCGAGCACGAAGCTAAAATGTGAAGAGGAGTTTCAAATTGACGACGCACGGGCATGTCGTCACGGGTTGTGTGACTTTTGGGAAATCCAAACAAGCATTGAGAGATGATTAGCTGGCGTGACTTCATAGTGACTCGGAAGCCCTGCAGTCATCTCTCTCTTTTTTTTTTGGCCCACTTTCACCAGGAGAAAATGGAAACTGTGATGCCAGCAATTCCAGCCGTGTCTATGGACCAGGATGGTTGAATTAGTAAATAGATTTTTTTTTCAAGGGGGGCAGGGGGGTTACGGGAAATCTCACCCTGGTAGCCATTGAAGTTTACTGTCGTCTTTTTGGCAGCACGTCCGAGAACTCGCAAGTTGTAACACCTTGGAGAGCTTCACAGTGGCATGAAAGCCTGAAAGATGGCTATTTGTGGACAAGAAAAAAAAACCTGTGTGGTCACTTATTTTTTTTCTTTTTAAAGACAAGACACTGTGGTGGGAAAGCATTAACATTTACTCCTGGTCCAGTGATCCACTTTGTCTGGCATTTGGTTCCAGGTCTTGCCTCTTTAATGTCCAAAATGCATTTTCATTATATTAAAGCAGGAGTCGGATGTTCACGACGGTGGTTACGTACGTACCCGGAATATGAACTGAAGTCGTTGCTGTCGTGAAGTTATGATTGCAGGAGATATTTGTATGAAATGCTGTATTTATCAAACAAGCCTAGGCTCACAATATTTTCTTTTTTTTAACTATGGGCAGCAGTTGCCAATCATTGGCTTCATTTGAGGAGCAGCTTTTCAAATTTTTGAGGGGCGTTTTTTTTTTTTTAATTTGTAGATTGAGTACTGTATTGGCTTTCCCATCTTTCATTTTGTTTTCACGAACTCTAATAACCTTGCCGACGCAATAGAAAGTAGGGTCCACAGGAAAAAAACGTGGCAGTGAACCTCCACAGTCGTCACCCTCTTTTATTGAGCTTTGTAATGCCATGAAAAGAAAAAACAACAACAACAACAAAAGAACATCCTTCTTTTGAGGCATCATCCTCGTCTTCCTCCCGGGTGCTGAGTAAGGCCGTTGGACAGGAAGTGTGCATCTTGAGGGAGAATGCGGCGCGGTCTTTGACCTCATCTTGCTTCCTCCGGAGTGCTCTCTTGTCCTCACTTTTTATTTGCGCGCAAGAACAAACCTCTCACTGGCTGTCTTTCGAACTAAATGGATGCCGATTCACAAATGGGCCCCGGCCGTAGTTTAGATACCCCTGATCTACACAAACAACCTTTTTCTAGGTTTGGGTATTGTGATAGCAAGTTAAAAATGACCTGGGCAATTATGCTACTCTGCTAACGATTTATAAATCTTGCAAAATTTGATCTCATGACTGGCGTGCGCATGGATCGACAGTATGTATCCATTTTTTTGCGCCAACTTTTAATGTCAGTAATATGCAGCCGAACCACAGCGTGTCCATCCATTTTCTATAGTGCTTGTCCGCATTGGGGTTGCGGTCGAGCTGGAGCCTATCCCAGCTGATTTTGTCCCACAGGCAGAGCACACCCCGGACCGGTCGCCAGTCAATTGTAAGTAACTGGAGTCGATTTCACAGCAGGGTTCCCTGCCGCTCTGTCACCACTTTTTTTTTCCTTCCCTTCCTTTCTCGCACCTTCTTCTTCCCCCGTCCCCACAACAACATGCCGCGACAATTAAACGATTCTATTCAAAGTTTGCCCGCGCGCCGCATTCCTCCTTCGCGGGGCGATGATGAAGCTCTTAGCAGATGTAATATAATTGGGCTCCACTCGGTGGAAAAACCTGTAATTCATTACTTTAAAAAAAGAAAAAAAGAGGGGGGGGTGGGAGCAGCCTGGGGGGAGTCTTATTTCAGCTCTCTGACCCATTTCTGCGCTGCCGGAGCTGTAAATGAATCTCTGTTATTCCACGGCCCTCCAACATCTTTTTCTTCTGCCCTTGTCAGAGTGCAGATTTACATTCTGTCTGGTTTGCGGCTGCTATTTTAGAAATGTTTCTTTGAGGGTTGGTTGGGGGGGCAGAGGTGGGCAGCGGGCACCCCGGACTTACGTACACATGCATGCCACTCGGCACTTGAACCGCTCCCCTTCAAGGGCTTTCAGTGTTTACCTTTTTGGAGAAGCTCTGCTTTTGCTTTGTTGTTCTCGCTCGGATCACTCGGCACCGACTGCTAGCTGCGTTTTATTTCCTTGCATGATTGTATCAATTTTTTGTTTTTGTTTTTGTTTTATTCTGTTGCATCTCTTTCTGTCCATCCAGGAAAAGGAAACATGATTTGCTCGAACTTTGATTGTAATGTCTTGTTCCGTTATGCACAAGGAGCATCCGATTTGGACATATTTTGCAGTATCAGTCGACATACTTGAGTGAGCCAAGTAGACTTGAGAAGAAGAAAAAAATACTGCGGCGATGCTTTTAATATGATTAACAGCGATTTCCCAACAAGTCATGTTTACATAGCAACAGTCTCCAAGCGAGGCTCCCTCCCTTTGCTCGGCAGGGGACCCGATACTAGGCTGGAGATACCAGGTACCAGGAATGCGCTGCTTTGTGTAATCGCTTGGCATCATTTATCGAAGGGATGACGCGGAGAGGAAATCGGCTTGATATCTGGACGTCTCTTGCAGATTCTTGCGCACGTGGTTCAGTTGTTCAACCGGGTCAGAGCGGTATGTCAGCCCATCCGTCATATTGTATGTGGCTTTCATATTAGACATAAATTCGGCAAACAATATCGTAAAATTGAGCGAGGATCACATCGTACGATCAAAAGCAATCAGGAGCAAGCGTGTTCACAATTTGCTTCACTTTGCCACATCCAACATGACGTCTTTGTATATGTCATTTAATGCGGTTTCTTGCCGTTGGGGCAGACCGGGATGGAAGCGCTTTAACAGGTATGATTATTATATGAATAAGCACGGAGGCGAAGCTTAGAGCGTCTATGTGTCGTGATGAGCCAACCAGCGAGTCGCCAGGAACTTACTACTAGAGGTAATCTGTTTTTTTAAGTAAAGTAGCACAGAGCAACCTGAAGCCTTGTCTCCTTACGCCCCCTCACTACTTTACGGAGAACTCCGCATCTTCAATTCAATTTTCGTAACGGCTTCAACTTATCTCAGTGCGTATGAAAGCTTCTCCGGCTAACTTAGCTTAGCATAGCGTGCTTTATCAACACATCGCTAAGCAGTGATCGAGTGCGAGTGTGAAGTGACATGATTATTGTTGGAAATGTGAAAAGAAAATCAATATAGGGGCGATCGCGCAAGTAACTGATGAAATAATGGCGGGGGATAATCGATTCCTTCGTGACAGCTTTAGAAAAACGCCCTCAGCTCGCTAACGCGCACACATGCAGGCACGCCAAGGCAGCTACATGTCTAGCATGATCTGTTCATGTTCCTGAACCAACAATTATTTACATCCCAACTGTGACGAATGATCTTTTCGGAATGCGGATATTTTTGGCTCCGTTTGGCCTTTTCTCAACCTGCGTTTCACCCTTCCATTAAAGCTGAACTTGTACGCGAGTGCAAGAATCCACCAGTGAAAAAAAAAAAGCCAAAAATATCCGAGGCTTCTGGTCGGAGTTAGAAGGTATTGTTTGCTTGATTGTTGCGCGTGGATCGGAGCCACAACTGTAGAAATCAACACTGTTTGCATTCCGTCAGTGTCACAACGGTGGAATCTCCCGGATTTCGTGTCTGCCCGTAAAATAATGGAGAACAGATTCGGGTATCATCTGTCAGTGTTTAGGCATTCGTGCTTTCCTCCGCAGCTCATCGCTTTCTTTTACGCGTCGTGACAGATGGGACGAGTGAATACATTCGGTCATTGGCGTCGCTGCCGCGAAAAACGACAGGGCGACTTTAGGACGTATAAGAGGCCAAAGTTAGAAGGTATTGTTTGCTTGATTGTTGCGCGTGGATCGGAGCCACAACTGTAGAAATCAACACTGTTTGCATTCCGTCAGTGTCACAATGGTGGAATCTCCCGGATTTCATGTCTGCCCGTAAAATAAGGCGTAGAAAAATAAGTAGTGTGTTTCCGGTAACATGAAATTTCAGCATAGGGTCGGTAGGTCGGACAAAGTTTTTTTTTTGAAATCTTTTTTTCTCCCTCCCTCCCCCATCAAAAACGTAAACAAAATAACCATAAAACATAAAACAAGGAGACATTGAAACCAGTGCCGGATGCTCGTCCATCCGTCAAAGAGGGGAAGTTCAATTTTGGTCGACATCATAAAATGTGTCCGTTTATTTATACGCGAATTCTACTCTAGCTGCGTTCCTTTTCAAGAAAATGATCTGTGACCCTGTCATACCAACAAGGCGTCTTTTCCCGGTACTTAATTAGTGTCCTACAACTATAGGAACTACAATAAAACCCACCAGAAATAAAAGATTAATTTGTCACTAGTTGTTTGTTTACAACAAAGAGTGTCGCTAAAATGATTAGGAGAAGTCTCCAGCTCAACTCGGAACAGAATGCGAGTTGAAAAAAATGCTCGCACGGATGCCTACACTAAAAGCTCGGTGATTGGCTCATTTCAATGTCAATCATTAAAGGCTCGGTGATTGGCTCATTTCAATGTCAATCGAACTGGCACACAGGCTCAGACAGATCATCCAATCGGATGCAGAAAAGCCTGGCGTCCGGTACCCTCCCACTGCCATCCAGTCCCGGAGACGCCGAACTCCGTGGGCGGGACAAAAAACAGTTTTTATCCAATGACTCGTCTCCGTTCAACGCATTGGGACAACCTACCCTGAACTCACTACCGTTTAAAGCACAGCGAAGCTGCTGGATGAATGAGAAGGGAGTCGCGTCGTAACCAGTAAGAAGAAGCTGATTCGGAGCAAAAGTTGAGCACGTTGTAGCGCATATTTAGTCAATGACATGTACACACAATGAAATTTACATTCATATATTTGATCACTTATTCTTTGATATTTTAGGGGAAGCCGAGCTTCCCTTGCAGTCCGAGAGCAATTGCCACTGATTGAAACCCCCGCTCGCCGCCAAAGGTGGCGAGAGAGTTGGGTACCCAGCGGCTGGGTGTTACAGCCAACTCGTTACCTCTGCGTCCCGTGTCCTAGACGGCCCGTGGTGTTCGTCAAATAGTTTGTTGAATCTTTTCGATACAGCAGTGGATGCTATTTTCTTAATATTATGGTGCGAGCATGCGACTGCAACACACAAAACGCGGGTTAAACTGTTGTCGTGGCCGCCGCCATGATTCAATGTTGTTGACAGACGACAGGGCAAACGACGCAACGTGAATATCGCGGGAGTTTGCACCAATGTAAACGCTCTAAATTAATCTTCCCTTTTATTATTTATAATTTTGTCTGTGGTTTTATTGTTCTTGTTTTGATTGTAAAGCGTCCTTGAGTGTTTTGAAAGGCGCTTATAAATGAAATGTACTATTATTATTATTATTACACAAAAATGTAGACGGTTTGAAAAAAAATGCCGACCGTTAAGTTTTTCTTCGAGGTAGAAATTCTCGGTCGGTTGGGTTACCGGAAACACACTACTTTTTTTTCTACGCCTAATGGAGAACAGATTCGGGTATCATCTGTCAGTGTTTAGGCCTTCGTGCTTCCCTCCGCAGCTCATCGCTTTCTTTTACGCGTCGTGACAGATGGGACGAGTGGATACATTCGGTCATTGGCGTCACTAACGCGAAAACGACAGGGCGACTTTAGGACGTATAAGATGCTGGCATTTAGAAAAAAAACTTAATTATTTTTTTTTATACAGGCCAGAGAATCGCCGTTTATGGGGGTGGGGGTTCGTTCCAGACTTTGACTACAATTGGTGAAAATCAACTCCAAAGCGACACACCTGTTGCTGGACCGAGACAATTGTCGTCCTCAGCCCAGTTTAACCTGAGCTACGATGCTCTATTTTAAAGTCCTTGCAGAAGTAACAATCTCTCCAACAGAATGCCCAAAATAAACTAAAACAAAGGAGTTGCTCTGCAGCCCTTTTTTTTTTTTTAATTTTTTTAAGAAGTCCGTTGGCATGTCTCAGCAGAGGCCTGTGATTTTGGTTGGCGGGCTGAAAGGGGAGCAACGTCGCCTGGCAAGTGCGGTGACAAAAACAAACTCGTTGTGACGCCCTCGATGACATCAAACCGATCGGCGTTGATACCGCGTCGGCCGCAACACAAATTCGTTGCCTCCGTTTTTCCTCTCGGATACTGTTCGTGAGTCTTTGCAGACTATTGTTGGAATCTGAGAACAGACGTTGTCGAAACTCCATTTTGGAATGCGGTGGGCCTAGATTCTGATTTCAGAAATATGAATATAGAGTATGGTCGAGGGTTTTTTTTTGTGTGTGTGATTTTAACAGTAGATTGTTGGAGGCCTGGACAAGAGATTGCCAAAAGTCTGCACAAGAAATGGTTTCAGACAAATATATATGAGGAGATTTTGGAAGTCATTTTAAGACATTGTTGTCGGCCTATCCTGGAAATCATTGTAGAACTTTCCTTGATATCTTGAAATTGATTTGGTTGAAGGCCTAGCCCTTAATAGTGTGTGGGTCTTTATCCGGATAAAAGTTCAGGGGTACCTGTACGTAGAAGATTATTGGAGGACTGTACAGGAGGATCTGGCCGGTTAGCTAAAGGATAGCCGATCCAGGAGTGTATTGTAGGCCTGAAGAAGATTTTGCTCAACACAACAGAAGATTGTTGTTGGCCTTTCAAGTCAGCCAATCCTCCATGAAGCGTCTCCAGTTGGTCCAAAATGCCGCTGCTCGCCTCTTGACTGGTACTCGTACGAGGGAGTACATCACTCCTACTCTGGCATCCCTTCACTGGTAGCGGTACGGAGAACTAAGCGGAGAGGAGATCCGATTAAGCCTTTTCCGTTGCTGCTCCGTCTCTTTGGAAAGGACGTTCGGCAAACCCCATCGCTGCCCTTCTTTAAAACCCGTCCTCAAACTCGTTTTTATTCTTGTGGCTTTTGACTCAGCATGTACAAATCCTTGAGGTGAACTGAAGGGCTGCTCAATGGAGGGGTTGGGAGGTATGTTTCTCTTTATTAATCGCATTATAAGCCTCTTAGCATTTTTTTCCGACGTGACCCCACAAAATTGTGCCGAACTGCAATATTCCCGTTTTGAAGCAAAAGCATGTGAGCAGGGCCAGGTTTGGAGTCGGTGTTGTAAACGCTGCGTCGATAGGGTTGCTGTCATGATAAGCGCCCCCCCGCGGGTCTCGTAATCTTCCCGTCTCAGGTCTGGTTTCTCCCACGGCTGGTTTGCGTGCCACACATCTGTCGACGGGATGTTTCCCTTTCGATGAGTTGGAGGGTTTTGCTCATGTTTTCTCCAAAGTTGCGGTCAATCTGCAGCCCCAATGTCTCTGTGATCTGTCCGTCTACGACATTTGCTGCGCGATACTTGATGCCCACTTATTAGTCAATCTGCCGCTGAGCCAGAGCCGTTCAACCGACCCGGTTGCCTCATCCTCAATATACCTATTTATTTATTTCAGAGAAGCAGATGAAGTCTACGATGGCAGCTTCTGAAAACTTCTGTTTAAGGGTCTGACCTCACAACAGTCAATAGTTTTTTCCACTTTGTATTGTTTTTCGCTAATGATCCAGCAAAATATCCAGACACCATCTGTTCTAAACGCAATAGGGGACTGAGAATGAGCTTGGCCACAATCGGGCTCTGAAATGTAACTACAGCAAAATGGTCTCGGCGTGATCATAAAGTGCTTGGATTGTTGTTGACACGCCTCCTTGATGATGTCGGTGTGCATCGCCAAAGGCCACAATGTCTGCTCCGAATGGCAATAAAGCTCACTTTTTTTTGTTTTGTTTTTTTAAGTAGGCCTCTCACATTCTGCAGATGCATTGAAAATGTCAGTGTTAAGAAGGGAATATCTGTATTTTTTATTTTTTTTTTTGGGTGGGGGAGGTACATCTACCCAAATCACGATCCGCGGATGCTCCTGACCCAGATTCCGACGGACGGTAACTGATCCATCTCAGGCAAAGTTGGTGAAGAGACATCATTAAGACTTCCTGCTCGGATGATAGCGAAACATGAGAATTCTCCTCGGAGGACAGATATGTATTTTACATTAGCAGAGCTGCCATAATCTGGAAGACTTGCAGATGTCCTGGAGTGACGACAAGCTTTTGGTGTTTGGCCCCTCCGTCTTCCACCCAGCTCGGGTCGCTCTTCCAATTCGAGTCGACTTATCAAAGCTGCACATTATCCAACTCAAACTGCATGTGTCGACGGAATAATTGCGCCGCGTTGCTCCTTGTTGCATCAGCTGTGGCTCGCGTTGAAATGGTAGGAAGGAGAAATTTGATGCCGGATCGATGTCAGTTGTTTGGAAGGTGCGCTAGCATCCGTTTTGAAGCACAGTCTGTTGTTTTCGCTCGGTTAGCGGTTCATCTCAATCGTTGCTAACTGGGCGAGAGAAAATATGTCACCACGATTCTCAAGTTCTCTGTGCTAGCTTTCAAGCTAACTCACTGCTAGCTTAAGTATCCCAAATGGAAACGTGATATTTTTTGTCCGGTGGACAATTCATGTAAGCTTTGTTGGTGAAGCTAGAAAAAACATCATCAACTTCTTTCCCATAGATTTTGGCATTTTGTGTACATTTCTTGATCTTATTTGCCATTGTAACTTTTCTACTACAGAAAATGAATAATCATGTACTTGCATTTAATTCCTCAAGTCACTGTTCTGATATCATTAAATGAATTCTTTTAGCTAGCTTGCAAGCTAACTGTTTGCGCGGGCTTGCCTGGACATGGAAGTTAAGCTCAACATTTTTTGTCCATTTCATGTAAATGACAAATGAAAATCCATTCCAATTCAGCTTGTTATTATTAAAGCGTTTTATCTTACTTCCGCGAATGTAAATTCCTCCCGCTAGCGAGATAGAAAATAGCTGTAGCTAGGTAACTAACCTCAAGACAGGATTGCTTATGTTGTCATTAGGCGTGGAAAAAAAAGTAGTGTTTCCGGTAACCCGACCGACCGAGAATTTCTATCTCGAAAAAAAAACTTTACGGTCGGCATTTTTTTTCAAACCTTCTACATTTTTGTGTAATAATAATAATTTCATTTATACACGCCTTTCAAAACACTCAAGGACGCTTTACAATCAAAACAAGAACAATAAAACCACAGACAAAATAAATAATAAGAGGAAAGATGAATTTAGAGCGTTTACATTGGTGCAAACGCTCGCGATATTCACGTTGCGTCGTTTGCCCTGTCGTCTGTCAACAACATTGAATCATGGCGGCGGCCGCGATCTCCGACAACAGTTTAAAGCGCGTTTTGTGTGTTGCGGTCGTATGCTCGCACCATAATATTAAGAAAATAGCATTCACTGCTGTATCGAAAAGATTCAACAAACTATTTGACGACCACCACGGGCCGTCTAGGACGCGGGACGCAGAGGTAACGAGATGGCTGTAACACCCAGCTGCTGGGAACCCAACTCTCTCGCCACCCTTGGCGGCGAGCGGGGGTTTCAATCAGTGGCGATTGCTCTCGGACTGCAAGGGAAGCTCGGCTTCCCCTAAAATATCAAAGAATAAGTGATCAAATATATGAATGTAAATTTCATTGTCTGTCCATGTCATTGACTAAATATGCGCTACAACGTGCTCAACTTTTGTTCCGAATCAGCTTCTTCTTACTGGTTACGACGCAACTCCCTTCTCATTCATCCCGCAGCTTCGCTGTGCTTTAAACGGTAGTGAGTTCAGGGTAGGTTGTCCCAATGCGTTGAACGGAGACGAGTCATTGGATACAAGCTGGTTTTTGTCCCGCCCACGGACGCTCGTCGTGGGACTAGATGGCAGTGGGAGGGTACCGGGCGCCAGGCTTTTCTGCATCAGATTGGATGATCTGTCTGAGCCTGTGTGCCAGTTCGATTGACATTGAAATGAGCTAGTCACCGAGCTTTTAGTGTAGACGTCCGTCGCGAGCAATTTTTCAACTCGCATTCTGTTCCGAGTTGAGCTGGTGGCTTCTCCTAATCATTTTAGCGACACTCTTTGTTGTAAACAAACAACTAGCGACAAATTAATCTTTTATTTCTGGTGGGTTTTATTGTGGTTCCTGTAGTTGTAGGACACTAATTAAGTACCGGGAAAAGACGCCTTGTTGGTATGACAGGGTCACAGATCATTTTCTTGAAAAGGAACGGAGCTAGAGTAGAATTAATGTATAAATAAACGGACACATTTTATGATGTCGACCAAAATTGAGCTTCCCCTCTTTGACGGACGAGCATCCGGCACTGGTTTCAATGTCTCCTTGTTTTATGTTTTATGGTTATTTTGTTTACGTTTTTGATGGGGGAGGGAGGGAGAAAAAAAGATTAAAAAAAAACTGTCCGACCTACCAACCCTATGCTGAAATTTAATGTTACCGGAAACACACTACTTATTTTTCTACGCCTTACGTTTACTGAATGTATTCGACACGGCTTCTGGACATATTGAAAGGAATCCTCCTTTACAATGCTTTGATTGGACAGCGTGATTACGTGTAACGCCTGAAGCCAGCGGTCTCATAATATACTGACCTCGGTTTTATTTCTTCAGTCTTATTTTACAATCAGGTTGCGCGGTTCACATTTATTAGCAACCAGCTGCAGTTCAACTTACAGCAACTTATGGCCGAGGGAGTTCCTCCCTATTCTATTCCGTGCTCGGAAAAAAGACTTTCAAGCGCCCCGGCTCTTGTAAATGTTGATTTTCGTTTGCACTGGGACCCTTCTGATGTGGTTCATGTTCTTTCCGAAACTGCACTTTCCAAAGTATTCCCAGAATTGTGCCGCGGAATCTGGCATGCAGTGAAATTTGGCGACACTTGACCCAAACATTGTATTCATGACACCGTTCCGGGTTCCTGTACACTGCAATACCAGCAATTGCCTGATATCCATCAATTAGTCACACGGGATTGGTTTTCAGTCGTTTGGATTACATAGCATGACTTGAATCCCATTCCTGGAAATGAGCGCTACCAATCCGCTCGCCAAGCAAAACATGAGCGCGAAAGTCAGATCCATTCTATAAACGCTGCCATGTGAAGAGACAATCTTTGAGAGAGAGAGAGCTCCAGCCATGCCTGACAGGATCACAAAGCGTCTCCAGTTGGTCCAAAATGCCGCCGCTCGCCTCTTGACTGGTACTCGTAAGAGGGAGCACATCACTGCTACTCTGGCCCCGATACATTTCTTTTTTTAAGATTCGATTCTTTGTTTTCAAATCTTAGAATGGTCTCGCCCCACCTTACCTCGCGGGTCTGCGGAGCAGACACTATTCAAAGTTACCGAGAACTAAGTGGAGGCTCAGAGGTGATCAAGCCGTTGCCGGTCGCTCTCTTTGGAATGAACGTTCGGCAAGCCCCCTTGCTGCCCATGTTTCAAACTCATTTTTATTCTTTGGCTTGATTTTGAGACTTGATGTTTAGTTTGACGGATTTTGTCCTTTCTATTATCTTTATTGCTTTAAAAAAATTGATGAATAATTTTTGCTCCACGTGCAGCACTTTGTATACAGCGTTGGCAGTTTTAAAGAGCTCTAGAAATCCAGTTGAGTTATTTGTTCCCCTTCTCTGTCTCACTCTAGCTGCCTCAGAGGGGAGAGTCAACGGCGGGGAGGATTTCTTCCAGAAGGTGAGTGTTGTCCACACGTGGTTGTTTTGCTTGATCATCTTTGGGTTTTGTTGTTGCCTGCTGAGTGTCTTTTCTGTCGAGCAAGGGGGTTGTGGGGGGCACTGGGGGCTGACGTACAAATGTCAGGTGCCATGTCCTGTTGTTCCTGATTACAAATCCAAACAAAACACAAAGCGACGGCACCGACACTGACCGCCGCGGGCCGCCGCGCTCGGATTTATTTATTTTTCTCCCCGTCACGCAGCTGACCCAACAGGCGGGACTTTTTTTTACTTATGTAACGGAACACTTAAGTACACACGTACACGTTGTGAACGTTGCCGACACGTGCATCGATTTTGACGATCGAGGCTGGACGAGCGCGCCCGCTCTGCCTCATTGACTTCATCTGTGATTTGGGTAATGTTCTCAAACTTTTGAGGGCATGAATATTTTGAAGCCGGCAACTCCCTTATCGTTATATGACTCCCTCCAATCTTTTATCGGTTCAACAGTGTGCATTGATTTATTGAACGAAGACCACCACAAAAAAACAACACTTGGAAAGAAAATCACCAGCATCCAAAGTGTTCATCAATCACAAGACTTGAATTTTATTTCTCATTTTATTGAAGGCCACGGAAACATGAGCCCCAACGGTCACGGTCGCTCCTCCGGACAATTTCGATTCTTCAAAACTGTGCTCGTCCGACGGTACTTTTTCAGCTGCTGCAAAACGGGGCACTGTTGCGAAAGCTTCCCAGTAGTTGGAGGTCATTTCAAAAGATTAGTGGTCACGGCCACTGGTTGGAAATTGCAACCAGTGTTGCTTGGCATTATTACTTCAAATGTCTCGGATTGTATCCCGTTTGTAATTCACAAGGTTCTTGTTCTGACTGCCAATGACTGAGAGAGCACTTAAAGGTTCAGATGAGGTGGGTCTGAAAAAAATGAGACACGGTAGCGCAAGGGAAAAGAGATTTGGGCAAGCTTCCGAGTTGGTACACGTGGCGCCGCTCGGCGCAAGTTTGGTTGAAAATGTTCGCTCCGGGTACGTGCTCAAATGCGGCACAAAAACTTTGGGGGTTCAAATCGCCGCGACGCCTCAGCACATTTTTCCCGGACCTCAATGGATTAACTTTGCATTTTTGCTGGATCGTTGGCTTTTTCGGGGTTGATTTTTATGACTACAGTACTTGAATCGGGACCTTGACTTGACACGGAGAAATAATCTCTGAAAATTGGATAAACATTGGGCGGTAGAATTACCGGTACGGGCAAGAGAACTGCTTTGGACATGGGGGAGTTGACGGCCAAATCTCACATTTCCAGGCAGGACGAATGGACGGCTTAATCCTGTCGTGTTGAAACAATTTTGTTGAAAACGGAGGAATTTGGTCAGCCCAATGTTATGTCATAGGTGTCAAAAACCTCTCAGGTCAATGTACTTTTTGGACAATCGTTTTCAGTGTCTTAACGGTCTACTCCGTTTTAAGTAATAGCTACAGATTGATGTAGAATGGAAAAGTTTCCCGATGCACATTTCTGAAGGCAAGTGGTGCCTCTGAATGGCATTTTTGACTCGCACTCGACACTCTTGGCATCTCCTCACCTTTGATATCCAAGTTGAAATATCGTACGTGAGCCGCAGAGCTGTTCGGAGATAATCTGCTTGGAGTTGGGTCAACTTTGCCCCCCCTCCACACCTCTCAAGTTCTTGAGACCTCAACATGGTAGCCGGGGCTCAAGGTTAAAGCGTCAGTTTGAAATTAGCGACGGGCTGTTTGACTTGGAAGACCGCAGAAGAGCGAGCAGGTTTTCATTCAAGTGCACCATTTCCATTTGCGTGCAATTGCCCCTCGGATCGCGTGATCCGTGGCCGTGGCCCATTCAAGGCTGCAAAATAAACACGGCTTTGGACCGCGCAACGCTTTTGTTGAGCCGAAAGGAACGAGGTGCATGTGTGCGCGATACCCTGAAGTTGATGGAAAAAAATGGAAAGTGTTAGTTTGACCGCTTCCTGCCGCCCTTGCTTGGGCTCGGCTAATGAATGGCATGCGACTTACTCCGCACGCTGGACTTTTTGTCAAGGTACCGCAGTTGCCGGAAGAGTTAGAGGTCGAAACCAATGAGAGCCCCCCCCCCCCCCAAAAAAAAATCCACCCCCGCACTTTGTCCCCAGGCCCAGTTGCTCGCTCTTACTCACCGTCTACTAGACTTCCTTTGAGTCCAAAGCGGCAGAAAACCTCATGCTCCCAATGCAAAACCAGCTTGGCCCCGAAACCCTTTCCCACTTCTCCGTCCCGACACTTTGGTTCTGTCAAGAAGGCCGGGCCTGATTTTGAAGTGCCAAATCACGAGTAAGTTATTCTCGTTGGGGCCGAAATGCGTGCGCACGCCAGCCACATCCCTCGGTAGCCCTTTGCAGTCGAATGATTGGCAGACGTAGCCTTGTCGCGCCGGTTGGTTAGCCATCATGTTAGCATCAAGCTAGCGGATTTTCCTGTGTCAGTTTTGTGATTTGGTTAAATACTGAATGGGTAATTCTCTTTGGTTTATATTACGCTCATTTTAAATGATATTGTGACAAAGGCGAGGCACAAACTTTTTGTGAGAGAGTATTTTAATTTGGTGGCAGGCTGTGAGGTTTTCCTGTTGCACCTTGGTTCAGTAAAGGTTGGCTAGCTAACGCCCTCTTCATACAGCTCAAATGTCAGCACTATGGAACTGAAATGCTAGTGTGCTCCTTGATCACTCTCAAGGTGCCCTTGAGCAGCAATTTTAATGGAACGGGAGAATCTGTCGCCAAATTGCTTGCGGTGCCATTGTGGTATTGAAACACGCAACCTGCCTGGGCGTCGACGTGGATTTATACGGATGAACCACAACTCTCTCAAAGCTGACTTCAAGTTGTCTTCTGTAGACTCGTTCAGAGGGAATCGAGAACACTTTGGCAAGTGACATGCTGGCAGTTTTAGCATCCACCCAGTGTTTTTTTGGGGGGGGTTACTGGAACGGATTACTGGAGTGCCATTTCAATTCATTCCAGTGGGGGAAAATCGATTGGATCCACGGGCAAATTGGGTTACAAGCTTGGTCACAGAAGGAATTAAACTGGTAAGTCATATTAGGGCCACACTGATATTTCGTTTTATTATATATATATAAGGGATGTAATGATTCACTCAAGCCCTGATTTGCTTCAATTTTCGATGTTCAATTCCCGATTGCATTACATTTTCAAGAATCATTAAGCAAAAATGTTATAACGCAACGGATATTTTTCTTTTAACATCCGCATTTTTGTCCTTGTTGCAAACCGTGACATGAAAAACAAAAACTGTCAAATGAACTAATCTTTTTGACTGTTAATCTCCATGATGTAGATTTGACTGTTATCTTTACAACTCTTTTTGTGATCAAAATGTCAATATTTATTCAATTTTTATTTTATTTTATTTTTTTTTTACATCGATGCATATTTTAGTAGGTTTAAATCGATTATTTATATATATATGTCCTGTACTTAGTGACATGGCCTAATAACGTCCATGTGAGAGGATGGAGTATGATGTCATTTATACGGAATTACGTTCTATCAGCACTGCATCTCTGTTACGCGCCACCCACCCACTCCTGCTGCATTTACTGTTTCATGTGTGAATAAGATTTTATCGGTATTGACTTGGTCGTGGGACCACGACGTTATCCGAAGGAGCGAAGACAATGTCAGAAACGCTTGTCTCGAATCCAAACCGTCAACTGCATCGTTTCTGGTGATGCCGCCTCGAGGTCTGCTCACCACATCTTAACAACCCCAGACAGTCCTCCGCGTCCCGCTGCCTCACACACACACACACACACACACACACACACACACACACACACACACACACACACATTCCAGCTGAAACAACAGCTGCACCATCGCCGCGCGGGCCAGGAGGAAACATGCCTCTGCCATGTTGATTGTTACAGCGATATATTACGTGCAAGCCGATGGTCGTGCACGACCACGTGTGTTCGACACATGTGCTGCCTTCCAGTCTGGAACTTTTTTTTTGCTTTTGTGTGTGTGTGTGTGTGTGTGTGTGTGTGTGTGTGTGTGTGTGTGTGTGTGTGTGTGTGTGTGTGTGTGTGTGTGTGTGTGTGTGTGTGTGTGTGTGTGTGAGGCGGGGGTACGGGTGGACGTTTGATTTTGCTCGCACAGCAGCTGGAAACGTCTGGGAGCCAATCATCACGTCAAGGCCGCGCGATGGAACCGATCAGCGGCGACGTTTTCTATTTATGCATTCCACAAAGGGGCGTCGGCAAAGTAAGGCGTTCGAGGCATAGGTAAAGGAATTTGCGCATCGGGCGAGTTGTCCGTGAGTCCTTTCATCGAAAATAAACGGAGTCCGCCCATTCAAGCAGTGTGTGGTCTTGTCCGAAATCAGTCCCATCTGCACGCCGCTGCCAAGAACAGCAGCGCTGAGCAGGAAATGTCTCTCCCGCTTTCTGAACAAGGACCTTTTTGAAAGACGTCCCTTGGCGGAGCAAAGCGCGGGGAGACTTTGGGGAAAGTCATCGGCGGCGCCGCGGCCTTTTGAAATGCACTTTTCATCATGGGACGCTTTGTCCTCCATTCATCCATTTTTCTATTGTCCTCAATAAAGTCACCAGTGAGCTGGCGTTATTTATCCCGACCGATGTTGGACAAGAGGCGGGGTACCCCAGACTGGTCGCCAGTCACCATTCACACCCACATTCTCCATCAGCAGGCAATTTCCAGTGTCCAGTGAACCAGACAGGCATGTTTTTGAACCGCGTCGGGAGATGGGACACATAAACACTGAAAGGGTCAGAGGTGACATTTGAACCCTGGAACTCTGAATTGTGAAGGAGGCATCCCGGACGTCCCGCCAGCCAATCGCAGGGCGCATCCGGATGTTGACCAACAGGCACTCACATTCTCAGTTCAGGGCAATTGGGAGTCTTCAGTGAACCTAACTTGCATGCATTTTGGAATGTTGGAGGAGGTCCCCAGAGAAAACCCACACAAGCAAAGTGGGGGGGAAAAGTGCAAAGTTCACACAGGAAGTCGAGATTCGAAAACAGAACTCAATCAACACACTGACAGATCATTGTTAGCAAAGACCTTTTTTTATTTCCTGATTCACCGATGCCTCAAACAACCTCCTCTGTCATATTATATCTGTTGTTGGTATCGACAGCCACCGCGAACACTCGATGCATTGGAATTGTCAATCAAAAAGTGCGATCTATGAACATGCAGCCTCAAAACAACAGCAAGCACCTGCGACGAACGCCTTCCAAAATGTGCTTTGGCTTGGACTGTGTTGCTCTTCTTTAGGTTGTCTTCCAAATTGCCAAGGGAGTCTCTTTTTCTTTTTGGTTTCAAATTCCACACTTTAGGACACACGCCATCTGTCATGGTTACAGAGGGCTGGCGAAAAACAGCGATGTGCAAGAGCGCAGCAAAAATGCGAGTGCATTCCACCTCGTGGCCGCTGGCTTCGTTTTTAATGATGAAAAGCTTTATTTAGCCACAGAGGCATTTATCTCTTATCCTGCTTGACATGCGGCGCACAACAGCGATGTTGGAGATTAGCGGCCCGGGCCTCGGGCCATGATGGAAATGATCAGCGTTTTGTTTTCAGACCCAAACGCTCGGAAAGGCCGACTTCGGTGCCGCCACTGACGCTCGTTGCCGCCAGGAGACTTTGTTGCCGGGGAATTAACCGGGAAACGTTTGTTTCGACGCGACGCCCTCGTCTGTTCTACTTTGGAATCGGCAGCACGGCCAAATGGAATACACGCGGCAGGAATTCTGCTCTCTCATCATTCCATAATATTGTTCAGGAAAAGTGTGTGGCCGACCGTCACGCAAGGTGGCGCTCGGGCGCCGCCCTCGGGAAGGACACGCCGTCAGTATGTCGAAAACTTGACGCCTACCAGGCCGGGCTGCTCAATCAAGAGCAAGTGGTGTCATTGATGCACTTCCCGTTTTCGTTTTTCATTTGAATTCTGATTCATTTGGCATTTGTGCAATAAAAACTAAGCAGATTGAGCCGCCGGTTTTTGCTGGCTGGTGTATTTTTATTTTTTTTCCCCCTCTGAAATTGACGTCAAAGTGCCTTCGGGCTCGCATTGCTAACATCACAGCTTGTTGTTGATGGATGAAAACCGACTGGATGAATCTGCTTAATTCTTATCCCACAAACAGAATAGTAATCAGAATTTAGGCCTGTTGTCGAACATTTTTGACTCGAGTTCCTCATCCAGGGGCGGGGGGGGGGAGATGTGAATTATTATCATTATTGTAGCACTGTTGCTAATCTCTCCCGCTAATCTTGACAGGGCGCACTTTTAAACGACAACACCGTGCTCATTTCTTTTTGCTGCGACCGCTGAGGAATATGAAGTTGTTTTACACTGTGCTCGGGTGTCAGACATGGGAGCACTTTAGAGAAATTCTTGCCTTTTTCACCCCAAAGTTGCCAGAAAGTATGAAAACAAAGAGAGAGAATATAGCAGCCTTTTCTTTTTTTCCTCCCCGACTTAAAGTTGTGATTTTATTTATTTTTTTCTTCTCTCCTTCCTCCCCCCACTCCGCTAACTTCTGGTGAGCAAACTCTCGAGAGATTTGTCTGTGGATTTGTAGCCAGAGAACCCGGCAAGGCGAGCTTTCCTGTGGTTGGAAGGCAGAAGCGGGCGGTTGGAGGTTTGCTTTCTCAACGTCGGCGCATGTGCTCGCGCTTACGATGACTGCACATGTCAAAAGGCAGATTGGCCTTGGCGTTTTTTTCACATGTAGACAAGCCCAAGTTTGGGGGCTCTTTTTATTTATTTATTGTTCTCCACTGCCTCGCATCAGCCTACCTGTTGGAACTGGATTTGGTCGCAGTTGACTTTTGCGTCTTCAATAGCCATTTCTGTTTCTGTTGCGACTCGGTGTGTGTTTAGGTAGCAGTTTGAAGATTTATAACTCCTTGGACATCGATGTGGTTTTATATGCTAGCGATACGGTAGTGGACGTCCTTTGATAAAATTATAGGATTTGGTTTAGTATTTTTTTTCAAGTATAAGGTCTGATCAATTTATTGGCAGGCTGATTTAATTGACCCAAAAAATCGCTCTTTTAAAATCAGTCAAAATTGGCAGATTTTATGCTGAGCGCTTTTGTTTTTACACTTCAACACATCACAACATAAGACATTGAAACATTCCCTTGGCACCCAAGAAATCGGCAAAAAATGATTTTTCTCTCTTTTAAAAGACAAAGTATTGTAAAAGAGTCGAATGTTCTGCCTTCATGTCTTTGTTATGATGCCACCCAAAAAGTTATTTTATTCAATATTTTTTTTATTAAATCATCCATTTAATTGATTATCAGACTGTTTTTGTTTGTTCTCTTCTGTTCATAAAATATTATCTGCATTTAATCTGCAAAGCTCCAGATGATTATTTTTATTTTGAAAAGACCTAATACTGGCCAATCATCACCACTGAGCTGCATTATGCGCTTTTCAAAAAGAATAACAAACCTTTCAAAATGTTTTTTTTTTTCGTTAAAATCCACAGCAGCATTTTACAGAGAACTATTGCCCGTAAACCAAACGGCACCCATTTAACTACCCCTTTGTTTGGCCCTGACGCACCATATAACCTTTGTTAATGTTAATTGTGTTGCAGATTATGGATGAAACACAAACGCAGATAGCCTGGCCTTCCAAGCTGAAGATCGGAGCCAAGTCGAAAAAAGGTGAGAGTGGCCCCTCCTTTACCTCTCGCATTGTGTGCCACTTGAATGGACATCTGATTTTTTTTTTTTGGGGGGGGGGGGGTAACTGCTGAAACAATACACAGGTTGATGTAGAATTTGCTTTAAACTGAATTTGGATGGGCGCTGTCAGAGAGATTTTAAGTGAATGATAATATTCATTATTCTGGCTGTGGCACTGTGTTATACCCTACTGAGACTTGATTCTTCAATTGCACCCCTCCCATGTGTCAAATTAAGGCATCCACAATATAATAACGCCTAGATTATGGAGTTCTGCACCATTGCGAATGACACTCACAACAATAAACACCTCGCTGAATGATTTACGATCGTCGATGCAAGTTTTTTTTCACGCAGTTTATATTAGTATGACACATGTTGCGAAGTGTATGCAACAGTAACACATGGCTCCGAGTCTTGTTTTTGCATAACCGCAACATCTTGTGGTAGCAGCAATAACCACTTACTAAAATCCACATGTTGTCCTCACGTTTCCTCGCCCGAAATACCTTAATTAGCCAGTGTGGTTCTAAGCACTGCGTTTTCTCGGGAAAACAGAGGCATCAAACGATGAGAAGAGAGGTATTTCATTCATGACTATGCAAGCTGAATCCAATTCAATGCTGTTTAGGACCACGTCAGAGGAACTATAATTCATTTTTGACGTAAAAACAAAGTGTTCGGGGAAAAAGGTCAAAGCGACGGCATTCCAGTAGGGGCTTACCGCTTCTTAAAATCTTACCCAATTTTTTGTGAGAGACCCCTCCCATGGTGAAGGGGAAAAAAATAGCAAGTGTGTACTAACTGCTTTGATGGTGCATGGTTTACGTCACCAACACAGCACAACACACACACATACACACACACACAATGATTTCTACAGGGCATTCAGACAAGCGTGGTGGAAGAAGAAGCTAGGCTAGCTGTAGCTAGCCGGTTTCCAGCTGTAGCTCGCCCAGTCACACTAATGGATAGGAAAAGATAGCATAGCTCGCTGCTAGCTCGCTTCTACTCTGAAGATGTAACTGTTTTAGCAATGGAACACCTTCTTTCACTAATCTGATTCCAAATTCATGCTGTAGCTAGCCGGTTGTTAGCTGTAGCTAGCCTGTCATACTAATGGATAGGAAAAGATAGCTGTTGCTAGCCGGTAGCTTCCACTCTGCTAATGTAACTATTTTAGCAATGGAATTATTTCTTTAAATAATGAGATTTCAAATTCATCCTCAATGACATCTTTATTTGCCCGTCAGATGATTTGATTCGTAATGCGTTTTTTGCGAAGTACTGTATTGTTTTTTGTTGTTGTTTTGTTTTTAATAATTGCCACGTGATACCAGTGTTACTCAAAATTGGATTAAGTCAGGCAAGTCCCAACTGAAGGCCCAGGTACCAAATGCGCCACCCGCTACTGTCCTTTTTAATTGATTTTGAGAATTAATATGAAGAACGGTTGTTTGTCCTGATGTGCCTTGTGAGTGGCTTGCGATGGATTCAGGGTGTCTTAGACTCCAGAAAACCTGCAACTCTCGTAAGCACAGGAGTTATTAAAAAAAAAAAAAGAATGGATGGATGGAATCCGGGCGGGTGGGCGTCACTTCCAACAAGAGCCCCGGTGTTCATTAGTCAGTTGTTCCACTGCTCTGTTCCTCATAAAACATGATGGCTCTCATTTGGAGCTCGTCCAGTGGGCGTGCCGATCGGCGAGCTTCCATACGGAGTTGTGGCCACGCCCACTTGGTTGTCCACAGGAGAACTGCCAATGTGAGCCCTCAGGCCAGATGTGCAATCCAACGGCATTATGTAACTTCCTGACTCACTCGCCATAGATGTTTGACAAAATGACATAAGAAGTCGTCTCACACAAAGGAGTTCGCCGTCACCACCTGGCACGCGTGTTCTGTGTGTGAAATTGAGGTTTTAACCTTCGCATGAAGCGTCGAGTGTTTTCCGGAGTGGCGTCATCATCCCTCCTCCCTTAGACATGTTGGACGGTGCCTTCCGGTTATGAGCACGTGTTCTTGGAAGAAGACGTGAGAAACAGAGTGACCGCACGTGAACAATCTGGTCTAAGGGCAAAGTAAAAGGGGCATGATGCATCATCTGGTGGTTAAAAAAGCCCAGCGGTAAAAGAAGAAAAATAAAAAATATGAGCGCTGTCCATTGAAAACAAATATTTTTAAAAATATATATAAAATAAAAACAGCTGTCATGTGATTTTACACCAGAAATATAATTGTAGCTTTTTCTATCCATTAGTGTATTGGTTCATGTGTTGAACAGGGCTCTGGAAACATTTATGGCAGAAAGGATTTCTTAAATAATGAATTACATTTAAAAAAAAAAAAAAATCTTGCTAACATCGCAAAGCACTTGACCACGGGCTTCATTTTTGTGACCAAATCGTGCGCAGCACGTGGCCGGAAAACCGATGCGGGTCATTTCACAGATGTGCACAGGCGGACCTGCGAGAGGTAGGGCTGCGCCACTGTGGGAGTAGGATTTAATTTAATTAGACCATGAGTCTCGGTGAAACAGGATCACGTGTAGTTTAATTAAATGCCAGAATGTGAATTTTGCTTTTGTTTTCACTGTTGTAAATCTTGATTCTTGGAGCATTAAAAAAAAATGTTTATCTTTGTCAAAAAGCACATTTTACAAAAGGCTGTTACCCAAAGTTCCCACCAGTCAGTGACTGACTCAGCTACGACTCACTGATGACGTGATGCGTCGGACTGCGTGTTATTTTTGCAAGACATTTTTTCCGTAACTTTGCGCCGGGGTCGTCTTTCACGGCGAGTCTGGAAACGGTTTCAAAGTCGGCAGGCGAGCGGCAGATGTTTGTCACCTTTCCCCAAGCGAGGATTGCGCCCGATCAAAATGTGAGCTTGCCTGTTCCAATTAGGCGTAGAAAAATAAGTAGTGTGTTTCCGGTAACATGAAATTTCAGCATAGGGTCGGTAGGTCGGACAAAGTTTTTTTAAAATATTTTTTCCTAACTCTTTCTTCCTCTTTTGGTCGACATCATCAAATGTGTTTATTTATACGTTTATTTATACGTGAATTCTACTCTAGCTCCGTTCCTTTTCAAGAAAATGATCTGTGACCCTGTCATACCAACAAGGCGTCTTTTCCCGGTACTTAATTAGTGTCCTACAACTATAGGAACTACAATAAAACCCACCAGAAATAAAAGATTAATTTGTCACTAGTTGTTTGTTTACAACAAAGAGTGTCGCTAAAATGATTAGGAGAAGTCTCCAGCTCAACTCGGAACAGAATGCGAGTTGAAAAATTGCTTGCGATGGATGTCTACACTAAAAGCTCGGTGACTGGCTCATTTCAATGTCAATCGAACTGGCACACAGGCTCAGACAGATCATCCAATCGGATGCAGAAAAGCCTGGCGTCCGGTACCCTCCCACTGCCATCCAGTCCCAGAGACGACAAGCCTCCGTGGGCGGGACAAAAACCAGCTTGTATCTAATGACTCGTCTCCGTTCAACGCATTGGGACAACCTACCCTGAACTCACTACCATTTAAAGTGTGGGATGAATAAGAAGGGAGTTGCGTCGTAACCAGTAAGAAGAAGCTGATTCGGAACAAAAGTTGAGCACGTTGTAGCGCATATTTAGTCAATGACATGGACACACAATGACATTTACATTCATATATTTCATCACTTATTCTTTGACATTTTAGGGGAAGCCGAGCTTCCCTTGCAGTCCAAGAGCAATCGCCACTGATTGAAACCCCCGCTCGCCGCCAAAGGTGGCGAGAGAGTTGGGTTCCCAGCGGCTGGGTGTTACAGCCATCTCGTTACCTCTGTGTCCCGCGTCCTAGACGACCCGTGGTGGTCGTCAAATAGTTCGTTGAATCTTTTCGATACAGCAGTGAATGCTATTTTCTTAATATTATGGTGTGAGCATGCGACTGCAACACACAAAATGCGCTTTAAACTGTTGTCGGAGATCGTGGCCGCCGCCATGATTCAATGTTGTTGACAGACGACAGGGCAAACGACGCAACGTGAATATCGCGAGAGTTTGCACCAATGTAAACGCTCTAAATTCATCTTTCATTTTATTATTTATTTTGTCTGTGGTTTTATTGTTCTTGTTTTGATTGTAAAGCGCCCTTGAGTGTTTTGAAAGGCGCTTATAAATGAAATGTACTATTATTATTATTATTACACAAAATGTAGAAGGTTTGAAAAAAATTGCCGACCGTAAAGTTTTTTTTCGAGGTAGAAATTCTCGGTCGGTCGGGTTACCGGAAACACACTACTTTTTTTTCTACGCCTTATTGCCTACTCTTCCACCTGCACGGCCGCGATAAGGCCAGACGTTCACCTCATCGTGTGCGTGCGTGTGAGCTCCCAGTGATTTTAATGCTCCAATGAAGCAAATAACACACATGAAGTCTGCTCTCTGCAGGTGTTGCAAAAGTCAATTTTTGAATTAAAAATCTTTTAAATCTAATTGTGATCTTTTTTTTTTAATGAAGCAATATGTAAACATTCTTCACCAAAATTAAGTTGACTTTAATTACTTGTTCAGTCCTACTACCTGGCCGTCACTTTATCTTGTGTGTTCCAAAAGTGTTTATATCATTTAAAATATAAATGCAGTCTGACCTTGACTTATGAGATCAAAATTTTTTTAAATAGAATCAGGAAGGTACTGTAAAGGGACAAACTCAAAAACGAGGACACTTGCAAAGAGCTGCTGTAGACCACAGCTCATGCCCAGACACTCCGCTTCTTTCCACCTCTTAATTATTTTGTGCCATGTCTAAAACTGCTTTCCACTTGGCGTATTTGAATTAAATTTCCTCAAAAGTGCACACGGCACACTCTTGTTTGACTTTGTTATTCCAGGCATATTCAACCTCCCCACCCCCCAAAAATGCCTTTTCATCAAACCGCCATGAAACTTCAACTTACCGGTAAGCTTAACATCGAATCTAATTCGTTTTGACAAGTTTTGTCAATATGTCAGATCATTTGAGTGAGAACTGGCTGACCACCAAATCCTTTAAAAATAAATAAATACAGTATATCGAAATCACGTAACATCCTCTACTTGTTCCTTATTAAATGTCTGAAAAACATGAGGACATGTTCAAGTACGAAAAGACAACGATTTTTGAGGGCGCTTTGCATACTAGCTGCTTCCAGGAGTGAGCTGCGGGTCAAAAGCTTCCCTCTTTGTGTGACTGAAAGCTCTCACCTTCTGCAGCCTGAACTCTGCTCTTATTTTTGTTTGTTTTTCTAGCTGTTGCATGTGCCAAATTAAGCTGTTAGGTGCACATTTTTTACTCCCCCCCCCCCCCAAAAAAAGCCTACGCCACACTTTGCTTCAAAAATGCGGGGGTGTTGTACATCACAACTGCAGGGCAGGCTGGGTAATGTTTGCCAGATGTGCTCTTGCAGGTTAGAGTGGGGACACTGGAGGAGCGCCCTCTAACGCCCAAATGCGGTATTACCGGCGGGTATTCAAAGCTTTGTCATGCAGGAATGTGAAAGGCTTTTCTTTCTTCCTTTTTTTTTTTTTTTTTTGGTCATGTTTTCTGTCTCTCTGTTTCCATCCACTTTGGAATTCCGTCGTCATCACAAATTGTTCGGCCCCGCCCAGACCCCCAAAGTGTAAACATGCGCTTCGAAAGATCCACAGAATGCAGAAGCGACGTCGAAACAATAAATGGGATTCAGTGCGGCTTCTCTGAAGGCCAGACTGTAAATCTGAGATACTGCGAGTGCTGTGTGTGTATGTATAAGGGAGGGAACGGGGATTCATGGAAAGGGGTCTTAGAGGACTTCCTCGAGTGTATTTAGTGCGCAATTGTGTGTCACTGTGTGTGTGTTTGATTCCACAGGGGCCCCTCAAGATGCTTACAGCATTAGCTGCCGTTGCTTTATGTGGATATCTGAGAAGAAAGCGGTCATAAGTCCAAGGGGTCCTCGCTTTACAATGAGGCGTAGAAAAAAAAGTAGTGTGTTTCTGGTAACATGAAATTTCAGCATAGGGTCGGTAGGTCGGACAAAGTTTTTTTTTTTTAAATCTTTTTTTCTCCCTCCCTCCCCCATCAAAAACGTAAACAAAATAACCATAAAACATAAAACAAGGAGACATTGAAACCAGTGCCGGATGCTCGTCTGTCAAAGAGGAGAAGCTCAATTTTGATCGACATCATAAAATGTGTCCGTTTATTTATACGCGAATTCTACTCTAGCTCCGTTGCTTTTCAAGAAAATGATCTGTGACCCTGTCATACCAACAAGGCGTCTTTTCCCCGTACTTAATTAGTGTCCTACAACTATAGGAACTACAATAAAACCCACCAGAAATAAAATATTAATTTGTCGCTAGTTGTTTACAACAAAGAGTGTCGCTAAAATGATTAGGAGAAGTCTCCAGCTCAACTCGGAACAGAATGCGAGTTTGAAAAAAGGCTCGCACGCGTGCCTACACTAAAAGCTCGGTGATTGGCTCATTTCAATGTCAATCACTTAAAGCTTGGTGATTGGCTCATTTCAATGTCAATCGAACTGGCACACAGGCATCCAATCTGATGCAGAAAAGCCTGGCGTCCGGTACCCTCCCACTGCCGTCCAGTCCCAGAAACGCCGAACTCCGTGGGCGGGACAAAAACCAGTTTGTATCCAATGACTCGTCTCCGTTCAACGTAATGGGACAACCTACCCTGAACTCACTACCGTTTAAAGCACAGCGAAGCTGCGGCTTGAAGGAGAAGGGACTCGCGTCGTACGTTGTAACCAGTAATAAGAAGAAGCTGATTCGGAACAAAAGTTGAGCACGTTGTAGCGCATATTTAGTCAATGACATGTACACACAATGACATTTACATTCATATATTTCATCACTTATTCTTTGACATTTTAGGGAAGCCAAGCTTCCCTTGCAGTCCGAGAGCAATCGCCACTGATTGAAACCCCGCTCGGCGGCGAGTTAGGTACCCAGCGGCTGGGTGTTAGAGCCTCTGCGTCCCGCGACCTAGACGGCCCGTGGTGGTCGTGGCCCGGCCTGGACTAGGGTGCCGTAAGACTAAGGCGGACGGGGGGTCGACGTCAACGAGCGCGCTGACGCGCGGGTCGGCGGGGGCGGGCGGGCGGGTGGGTGAACGCCGACGGGCGCCTGACCGGGGTTAGTGACGGGGGACGGGCGGGACGTGGAGGTGGCGCGAAGCGCACCGACCGACCCCGCGCCCGACACCGTCCCCCTCCCCCCGCGACGCCTCCCGCCGCCGTTGTCCCTGCTCAGTGCGGTAAATCAGCGAGCGGACCCGAAGAGCCGCGCAGCCGCCTATTTGGGTTTCGCTCTCGCTCCGGGCTCGGGAGGCAGGGGTGCGCCGCCGCCGCCGGCCTCGCGGGGTCGGGCCGCGGGGGCGGGCGCTGGGTGTTCGTGGCGGGGGGTAGAGTAGACGACCGACCAACGACCGGCGCGCCGTACCACAACCCCGCCCGTCCCACCGTCACGCCCGCCCCGCCTCTCCCGCGCCGACTTCGAACGTCGCGCCGCCCTCGCTCGTTGAATCTTTTCGATACAGCAGTGGATGCTATTTTCTTAATATTATGGTGCGAGCCTGCGACTGCAACACACAAAACGCGGTTTAAACTGTTATCGGAGATCGTGGCGCCGCCACGATTCAATGTTGTTGACAGACGACAGGGCAAACGACATAACGTGAATATCGCGAGTTTGCACCAATGTAAATGCTCTAAATTCATCTTTCCTTTGTTATTTATAATTTTGTCTGTGGTTTTATTGTTCTTGTTTTGATTTTAAAGCGTCCTTAAGTGTTTTGAAAGGCTATTATTACACAAAAATGTAGAAGGTTTGAAAAAAAATGCCGACTGTAAAGTTTTTCTTTGAGGTAGAAATTCTCGGTCGGTCGGGTTACCGGAAACACACTACTTTTTTTTCTACGCCTGACTTTGGAGGCTTTGAGGTTATGCTATAAACTAGTTTGCGTCGAGGTGTCACGCCACCATCATACATACCCTCTCTCGAGTTTAACTCGTGTAGAGTTGAGCAAGTGACCCCAGGTGACCTCAGGAAACTACATATGTCAGGTCAAAAGTTTTCAGCAATTCATTGCAATGCAACGTGCAAATCTTATGGCAGCGTTGAGAGCGATTGACTTTCTTTCTTTAAATTTTTTTTTTTTTTTTTTTTTGTGAAAATACTCCCTAGGATGGCCAGAAAAATTTCTAAATATAGTAACCAAATTGCAAACTCGGTGAAACTGGCTCTGCTTTCGTAAATTAGCTCATCTGCTTGTAGCCATGTTGTTCAACGAAGCAGCGGACGTCAGCAGAATCGTTGAACAACAACGCCGTGTCGGAATAGAAGCACAGACAAACAAACAAGGAAGAACCTCACCCAATGCTTGGAAGAGATAATCAGCAGTAACAGTACTCGTAGCTCGCAGAGGAGAAACATGAAATATATGCTCGTTAAAGCATTGGGACACTGCCGCGTGACGCTCACTGCTAGCCTGTCTATGGTGTTTTACATTATGTGTTAGCATTAAGCTAGCATAATCATTCTTTTCAATACACATCTAATTCTCTTTTGTTTGAAGTTTAGTTTGACGGTGAACTTCAACTGGAAGTGGCAGTTAACCTCCTGAATCCTATTTTATGAAGATTTGTTGAATTTCTACCAAATTGCTGCTTGTTGTGAAGTCAGCTGAGTTGAGTCTGAACGACAGCCGGCCAGACTACCGTAATTTCCGTACTATAGAGCGCACCTGATTATAAGCCGCACCCACTACATTTTTAGAGGAAAACAAATTTTGTACATACACAAGCCGCACCTGTATATAAGCCGCATGTGCCCACATTAAAACATGTAAACATATTTACAAAGAAAGACGGTACACAGAGAGAGTTTTCAAAGTTTTAATAATATAACTTAACAATAATAATAATATAACTTTCTTCCCAAACGGTGCCTGTGACGCGGCAGTAAAACGGTAGCAACATGGTAACAACACGCTAGCAACAGAATAGCAACACAGTATAACAGGTCTGGTAAAAGAACATACCGGTACTTGTAAAAATCACGGTGAGCCGTCTTCATCTTCCTCCTGTGAACTGAAGCCATCGAAGTCACCGTCCTCAGTGTCGGAATTAAACGGTGTCATAAAGACCGGTCTTAATCTTACCTTTTCTACTCGAGCACCCCTGGCGGTCGTTAGAAAAATTACATAAATTGGCCGCATCACTGTAAAAGCCGCAGGGTTGAAAGTTTGGGGAAAAAGTAGGGGCTTATAGTCCGGAATTTACGGTACTTGTTGATGCCGCTTCCTCTTTTGACTAAGTTTTGCATCAAAGCCAAAGAAAAAGCAAACCACATGTGCAGAAAATAAGCTTTCCTTCCTATGTGTCTTGCAGTGGCAATACGAGGTTGAGCAGCGCGATATGCGCCACGTGATGTTTTGTGTTGTCTATTTAAGGTAAAATGCGACGCGCGGAGCAATAATTTCAGCTCAGACGTCACCGAATGACAGACCGATCGGCCGAGTATAAATCCACAGAGTGGTGGCGGACACCCTGCCGCACCCTCCCGCCGTCTCCCCCACTTTCTCACATGCCGCCGCGGTTGCAAGCAGACTCAGAATGCCAGCATGCTCTTATCAAAAGCTGCAATTATCATGGCTGGGCTTTTCGGCCCCGCTGCAATTTCTCGATGGTGGCAGACTGCGAGGACATCTCAGGCCCGAGCGGCCATGTTGTGTTTATGTTGTCACCCATTGTCCTGACCCGCCCTTTCTCTCTCTGCCTTTGTCTGTCTCGCTCTCTCTGTTTATTTCTGTCTCTTTCTGTTTCTGTCTTTCTCTCTCTCTCGGTCTCTCTGTGCTGTGCAGATCCTCACATCAAGGTGTGCGGCAAAAGGGAACACGTCAGGGATGCCAAAGAGAGAATTATGTCAGTGCTCGATACAAAGGTAAATATCGAGCTGCATAAATATATATATATATATATATATATATATATATATATATATATATATATATATATTTTTTTTTTTTTTTACTTTTATTTTTTTTTATTTTTTTATTTTTGTCCTATCACATTTCAGCCTCTGTTTGTTGCCATGCCAATCTAATCTGCCCAGGGCTTTCAGAATCGTTCGTATTGGTTGGTAACTAAAAAAAAAAAATTTCCCCTCAATCAGAGTTCAAATTGGCCCACATGGGGTCTTTGATGACATCTTCATTTTTTCTGTTCTCTGATTAGTTGGACAGAGCAAAATGTGTTCCAGTCAACATCAGTTAGCTAAACAAATCTATTAAACATTTAATCATCAGCACAGCTGGTGAGTTGAATGCATATCTATTTTTTTTTTAAGTGACGTTTTTGCTGCTTCAGTTTTATGTCGCAAGTGTGTAAATCCCCGCTGAAGAAGGCCCAGGTACTGAAAAAGAGCGCCCGCCACTGCCTCTGGGTACAATTTCCCCACATAGGGACAATCAGATGTGCAGGTCTTCAGTGATATGTGGGGGAAGGCTTAATTGCCATGGCAACAGCACAGCACTATTGCATCACCTGGGCGACCGTGCGGTGGCACCCCCTGGGGGCAGCCACTCATCCGTGCACTTTGAACGGCCAAATAGGACGCATTCGTTTGCGCTCAGTGGTCACTTGATTAGGTACGCCAATCCCGTCTGATGCCTTGCAATATGAGCAACGGCAATCAGCCTCTCGCGAGATTTTGCTTAACTACGATGGAGTGCTAAGGCCACGCTCACATTAAATAATGAGGAACACTAGAAGCCAAGTTTGGAAAACAAAAACATTTATATAATCCCTAAATAAACATTTCACGTCAATTCTGGAAGCTGCTAATGTTGTCATGTTTGTTGTCATATTTCCATTTCATTTGAACAAAATCACTTCCTGTTTTTCCTGTAATATCTGAAATTACATAATTATTTTGTATTTGTTGTTTTTTTTTTTTTCTTCAGGAAGACTCCAGCCATATTCTTGGAAATATTCTATACAAATAAACAATATAATTTCGTGCGAATGAAATTCTGATAGCTTAATGCTAACATATCATGTGAAGTAACATCGATGTTAACTCTCATGAGAAACCTTCAAACAGCAGCAGTTTCATGCGCTTTGCTAATTGACGGCCTCTGTCCCGGATGTCCGCAGAGCAACAGGGTAACGCTGAAAATGGACGTGTCGCACACGGAGCACTCGCACGTGATCGGCAAGGGCGGCAACAACATCAAGCGGGTGATGGAGGAGACGGGCTGCCACATCCATTTCCCCGACTCCAACAGGAACAACCAGGCGGAGAAGAGCAACCAGGTGCGTACGTCCGCGCCAACGCCTGTGACGTGTTTTCTTTTTATTTATTTAGTTGTGGTTTTTTTTGATCGACTGAACTCCAGCATTGCGGCGTGTTTATTACCTGGACTTGAAAGTCATCATAAAGCTGCGAGCAGAACCGATAATTATGCAAACTACGGCGACCGCACCGCACCGCACCGTGAGCGTAGCGGCGCCGCAGACGCGATGGCGAGCCAATCGGCTGCTGAAGGTCGAGAGCTTTTGTGCACGTTAGCCGGCGGCTGATTGTAACAAGCTGCTTTTTAATAAACTTCGACTGTAGCCTGTTGCGATTATAATCCCGTTTGTTTTGGGCAAACGTTGTGACCGCGAAATGTTGATGAGGTTTCTCCCTGCCTCAGACATCGAGGAAATCACTGCATGGCAGATGGTTTGTTTCAACCAATCGGTGTGGGAATGAGGTTGTTTGGAGAAAGACAAAAAAAAAAAAGGAATTCTGATGAGTGGCCTATGTGCCAGGATATCCGGTTGCATCCGTCTGGGTTTTTTTTTTAACCGAAATTTTTCACTCTAGCAGACCAGCATGAGCTGAAATGTAAACGGCTGGACGAACATAAAATGAAGTTTCCAGTAGAGAGACCAGACGATATTCCCTCCCACATTCTTGAACACATTTAAACAGATTTACAGTGTCCCCTCACTTTTCGCCGGTGATACCACCGAAGCCCCCAAAATGAATTCATTTCCACAAAGTAGAGGTGGACCTCTTTTTATTTATGTATTTATTTTTATGTTATTTTGGGTGGGATTTACGCCTCTGTTAAGCCATTACAACTCCTCCCACACGTTTCCTACCCTTCTAAACACTTATTACACTTAATAGATGCAACTTGCAAAATGGAGAACAAATACCGAGCTAATTTTTAGGATCTCGTTTTTTGGGAGAGGAAAAAAAATATTTTTTTTGGCTTGTCCAACTTATATAGCATCATCACAAGAAAAAGATGCAAAAATAACTGTAATATATGAAGTTATGGTCACAAGTGAAAATTTGCAAACGAGTGAACCCACAATAACTGAACCGCGAAGTAGCGAGGGAACACTGTATACACATTCTAAGCGTCATTGGGCAAATAAAATATATAAGAAAATTCACTTTTTTTTTCCCTTTTCTTAGCTGGTGTCATTTTGAAGATTCAAATTGCGCACTGCTGCCTTTGAGGGATTTTAATTGATCAGATAAGAGTTGAAGGGACACATTGCCAGGCATGAAAATAAGAGTTAAAAAAAAAACAATACACGGTGCGACTGCTTTTTTATTTTTTACCCCCCTCCCAATTCGCATGATTGCATTCAACCCTCTTCCGCTCTCACTGGCTCCGATGACGCCCCACGAGGCAGACAATCGGCAAGGGGCTCCCTCCTAACACCCGAGACCCCGTTAAGCTGCCTCCTTCGCTTCTTTTCAAAGCCCGCCGGCGCGTAATAGGAGCACACAACGCATCGCACCGCATATGCCCGACGTGCGCGCAGCTGCGCGGCTCTTCGGGTCCGCTCGCTGATTTACCGCACTGAGCAGGAAGTGCTTCAAATGCGAGCTGCGAGTTTATTCGCTGCTAAGGGATTTGGCGGTTGCGTGAGCGCGATGTACACACTGATGCCTTTTCACATGCAGTCGCAGCTGTTAAAAGTTGAATGACTCACAAAGGGGGCAGCACTCGCATATGCGGCATTTGACAAATACAAAGTGGAAATAAAGGCCAGGGTTTTTTTTGTTTGTTTTTTTTATCCCAAGAGCACTCAACATCGAAATCAAGTCTGACTACATGCGATGATCTGAGCTCGTATCAGTCTTGGCCTCGTTTCCTAACATGTTGCTTTTTGTCATGGTCAACAGGTGTCCATCGCGGGGCAGCCAGGAGGGGTGGAGGCGGCTCGAGTTAAAATCCGGGTAAGTTGGGATACTCGCACCACAACACTTCCGATACTCGCTGCACTTATTCGCTGTGGAAACGCTTGTAGACATTTGATTGGAGGACGTCCCTATAGATTTTTCTTTCAACTCACTTAGGTCATAGAGTTCTGAGATCATTTTTGGACGTTAAGTGCTCATTTTTGGTTTCACGCCTTCCAGTTTCCTACTCGCACAGCTCAGCACTCAGTCTTCACTCAAATTGCACGCTATTCTGACTCAGCTCCTTTTTGTTTTGAAAGGAGACATATGGGGTTTTTTTTTCTTTTTTTCCCCCATAATTTAAAACAGTTCCCAGGTGTCTTAATAACGTTTTTGTGACATGCTTTGTGTCAAAATACCCAGAGGAAGCAATCATTTCAGTGCCATTCATGTCATCCTGCCACGAGTTCGGCTTTCGTTACCATGATCACTGAGACCCAAGAGTGTGTGAGTGTGTGTGTGTGTGTGTGTGGGGGGGGGGGTGTTAGAACAATGCCCCCCTCACTCCCCCATACTTAGATTAACATCTTTCAAATCAAAATGTAGCTTTTTAACTGCAAATTTCTTCAATGCCTTTCAGTGTATTTTTTAACTGTGTGAAGCACATTGAGCTATCTCGTGTATATTCATGCGCGACAAAAATAAAGCTGTCTTGCCTTGCCTTAATTACACATATTTAAAAAAAATTATTGTCATGGTGAAGTTGGGTGCTCTCCCAATCGGCGATATCGCACTGGAAGCTAATGATGTTAGCTAAAGCTAACCAGCTTGTCCAACAAAACTTTTATCTGTCATGACAGCCGGCCACAAATTGATTCTGCCTTTCACTCGTTGTGTGTACAGCCAATTATTTTCCAGGAAATAGTCATTCGGCCTCAGTTGAAGCTTTGAGAAAACATTTTTCAAGACACTTGAAAGCTCACTTACACCCAAACTTGGCGTCTGAAGCCAAACGCTGGGTCCTGGTCAGTTTTTATTGGGTGGAGAACAATTCTAAAGGCTTTTTCATGTATGATGTTTCAAGTCATACGTTCTGCTTTTTGTAAGTAATTTGAGTGTATGTACAGATGTTTCCGCCTGAAAAATACATTTTCCCCTCAGGCCACTTTAGAGCTCCTCATTGAACATGAGAGAGGTGGAAGAGTGAGGAAGGCTGATTTATTTTATTTTATTTATTGACAGTCAGCGTGTGGCATTGCCTCGTTGTTGCCGCAAATTTATTCCAGCCCCCGCAGGCTTGTCAAAGTTATTGTCCTGTAATTATCATGTAGTTATTTGCTCGACAACGTCACATCCATTTTTGCAAGGTCGTAGACTTGGTGTTTGATTGACAGTTACCTGTTGATTGGTGCATTCAACCTCCCCCCATTTTCCACACAGCATTTGAGAGTGGAGAGAAAGGTTTGATTTTTCACTATTTATTATTATTATATATTTTTTTTAGTACTTGGCCAAATATTTTTATGCATTCAGACCGACACACATAGGACTGTATGGACTTGTGTGTTCCATCTTTTTTTTTTTTTTTTTTTTAATGAGTTGTTGAGATGGTGAATTGTCGAGGGGGTTCCCAGAAGCTTTGCATGCTCAACCTGAACAGACAGGTGATGAAAGCTGGCTTTACCTCTGAGATCTTTACGTTTTCCACCCTCTTTTAGACCTAACCGAGGTTTTCCAGCCATGCTTTCAACTTGTAACAGTACTCCAGGTACTGGTTTTGGAGTAACGCTGAGGTCAGCTCCAAATATAAAAGTCGGCTTTTTCTTCGGTGATTGCATCGGTCCGGCTGTCGTTTCTTCTGTTCCGACCTAAACGTCTCGATTCCCTCAGAGCGCAAGTGTGGAAGCCTGATCCAAAACTAAGGCCGAGCGCATATGGGACTGATCAGCGGAGGCATTTGTTTGGTCGCGGCGATTCATGCCGCTTGCCCTTCACTGGAAGCCAAACCCATCGAGGCGCTCTGCCCGACAGCCATGCAATGTTTGGAGAACATGTCTGCGCACGAGTGTGTGTGTGTGTGTGTGTGTGTGCGCGTCCATTGCCTGCACTGTCTGTGCGTTTAACTGCATGCATCAGTTACCATGGAGTGAGGTTGTACCGTCCGTTTGTGTTATTTGTTGGACTGCTTGATAATCTGCCTCCACCACTGAGGTTACAATCGGTGATGAGAAAGTCTTGTAAGAGAAACAAACCGGTCAAATTCGTTTGAGGACAACTTTGGCCGCATGCGAGCGCATTGAATCGGCTTCCCGAGTAGAGCTAGGGCGTTGCGACTAGGCGAGCAGCAGCAGTAGTTGGAGAGAAAAGTGAGATGAAGTAAAAACATGAGCTGTACATTTTCATTCGACCCAATTTTTTGCGTCTGCCCGTACTCATTGCAGGAGCTGCTACCTCTCGTGCTGTCTTTCGAACTCCCTGCCATCATGCAGTCGGACCCGAGCTCGCCGGGCGTGCAGGCCATATCGCAGACGTACAACCTGGCCGTGTCCTTCAAACCGCCGACGCGGCTGTACAGGGCCACCGGCGTGGTGCGCGGCTCCCAAAACAACGCCAACGCCGTCAAGGTGAGGAGTGACTGGGCGCCATGGGCTCGCTTTCTCATTTGAGTCGTTTTCATCAATCGGGGCTTTTCAAACTTTTTGGGTCAAGGGAAAACAATCTTGATGAAAAAGAACAATCAAATAGCTGTTGCAAACTATTTTGCTCACCCCCAAGCGATCTTCTCATTTCCTGTCCGCAGCCATATCGGCTCCTCCGCGCCCGTTTCCATGGTGAGGCCGCAATGCGAAGGAAGCTAGCTCCGTCCCTGAGCCCACCAACGCTGTCAGCATTGCTGCCTTTTCTTTTTTTTTTTTTTTTTTCCTCCCCGCACAAACCGCCTCATGACTTGGCGGCGCCCCGCAGCCAAGAGAGTGCTGAGAGATGTTTGGGTGGCGTGAACTCCGCAGCGGGGGCGGCGCAACTCTTAAACTTTTTAGCTTAGCCCACTCGTACTTGAGCGAGAAAAGCGTCTCTGGCTCTCGTGTGCGTTCTTCCGAAACAGGCGCACTTCTTTAACTGGCAGGGAGTTTTCCCATCTCTCTTGCCAATAAATCGTGCCCACCGACTACGCGGGGCCTCACCAGCGAGTGCGTTTCCGAGCCTCCGTGTATATGTATATTTATTCATCTGCGCTCGCACTCTTGCGTGCGCTAAATCAAGTGTGCGTGTTGAGTAAATGCGTTCCAAAAGCGTCTCGGCGAGTTTGCGGGTAGGTCAGAGCGGGTGAGGAGGCCAGACGAAGGCCGACATGATTAGTGGAATGCGCGAGCGCTATTTATGCGGTGCTGCGAGACCCTGGGAAGATCTTGGCGGGTTGCCAAACCCGCCACGGCGTGCGGGGATGGGTTCCCCCTTTGCACGATGGCAAAGAGGTGCTTTACAAGGCCAAGTGAGAGCAGGGAGACAACCCCGAGTCAGTCTTCTCAACTTGTTGACGGATGCGTCTCAAGTTTCTCAAGGATATGCACTGTTTTGTAGTGTGGTGTGAGGACGCAGATCGAAATGAATTTATTTATTATAAATGTGCGTTTATTGTTAATTTTCTCGCCAGAAATAATCATTTTAGAGACAATATTTATGTATGTGGGAAAACAGTCAAGAAAAGAAAAGCTTTTTTGGTGAGCTGCTGCGCTCACTTCTGAGCAGCAACGTTAGCACGCTAGCTCTCCTGTGGACCCAATTAGGTTGAACACAAGTAGGCATCCCTGGCCACTCGTTGGCACTCTGGATTTCGGAATTTAATCGAAACATAACCAGCCACACATTTTAACATTCATTCATTAAAAAAATAAATTGGAACACGTCTAGCAGAATTGGTGCGATTCAATTCTAAATCCTATAAGCCCATCGTACTCAAACGTTTTACACCAAGAACCACATAAAAAGAAAGATTGAGTTCTTGGAGCCCCTGTATGTTGTTTTGTTTCAGCATCTAATTCCTAATGTATTTATTTATTTATTTATTTATTTATTTTTTCTTTACTTTTGTTGCTACCTCGCAGTAGATATTCTGTGAGTTTCAGCAAAGCTCCCAAAGGAAACAAGAAGGCCTGAAGAGGATTTGACTTCCAATAATCTCGAGCAAAAACTAGGCGGATCTGAAATACATTGCTTTCATTCTTCTTTCAAATAAACAAACAAAAAGTATGCTGCCATCTACAGTGGGATTACATCCAAAATAAATAGATGCAAACTGGGTAAAAATCTGCAAAACAGTTGGAACCATGAATGTGGGTTCACTGTAACGTTTTGACAATCCTGTATTATATATTTTTTTACTTTTGCCCAGCGTGGCACAGCTCTCCTGCTGGAGCACTTGGCAGGCAGCCTGGTGAGCACCATCTCGGTCAGCACCCACCTGGACATCGCCCCTCAGCACCACCTCTTCATGAAAGGCCGCAACGGAAGCAACATCAAGCACATCACCCAGAGGACGGGCGCCCAAATCCACTTCCCCGACCCCAACGGCCCCCAGAAGAAGTCCACCGTCTACATCCAAGGCACCATCGAGTCGGTGTGCCTCGCCCGCCAGTACCTCATGGTGCGTATTTTGCGCCGCTTAACGGGGAATGACTTCAAACTGCCAGCGTTTGTTTTTGTGGTCACGCGCTGGCACGCGGGAATCGATTCCAACCATGTGCCCATTCCCCAGTCTGTGTGGTAGCTATAATGGATGTCACAGCCGGACGAGCATCAGCTTGGTATGCGAGGGATGCGCGGGCTGCGGGACGTCAACCACCGTGACCTTTTGGGGTTTGGGAAGAACCTTGGCCGGCTCTGCTGTAGCTGCGGCTAAAACGTGCTTGTGCAGTTCGACAGCAACTATTAAGCTGCCACATAGCCGCTACTTAGATGCATTATCTTGACTGCCGCTAATGATGATGGTTTGCTCGGATTTCGTACTGCAATCTCAAGACAATTTGGTTTGGGTTTTCGGAAGTGCGTTATAGTTGATATTTTTTTAGGGGTGCCCTTGAACCTGAGACAAACTCCGTTTTGGCCCATCATCACGAGTCCATCCATCCATTTTCCAAACCGCTTATCCAAGTCATTTTTGCTGATGACTCGAGGGGTGTGCCGAAAAGCCGCATTTGTGTTCAATCAGTTGTAGATGTGTACAGTATCTAAAATATGTTTTACATTTTAGTCGTGAAATATTTGTCATTTTTATCAGAGAATCTACTTAGAATGAATGAACAAATTAGTAACTATGTTTATTTTTATTTTTTTTAATGTATTGGATTGGATTGGATAAACTTTATTGTCAAATGTACTGCCATTCAAACATTTGGGATCATTTACAAATCTTTGATAGATATACAGTACTGTATGTATTTTTTATTAGTTAAATTGCATACAATAATGCATATAAATTTTTAAATCATGCAAAAGTACAGTTTTACTTGGTTGTCTGCCGCTAGTTCGGCATCGCTAATGAGACTCTGTACTCTGATGCCTTACCAGGATTAGTAGAGGTTCAATAAAAACAATTAGAAAATAGGAAATAATGCTGCACTGTCACTAAAGGCCCGTCAGCATCGCATAGGACAGAAATTCCTTCCTGTCTTTGTTCCTGTAGCCTCCAGTCCTGCGTGGACAACGGTTAACAAATACCAGAGCAGTTGTGGTGACTGAACATGCCTTTCTCATGCTTTGGAAACTGGAGAAGCAGCAAGAAAAACAGCTACGCGAGTGCGGCAAAGGAGGGCAGGGGAGGCCAAAGGAACCAAAAACAAAAAGCCTCGAAGAAAGACAGAAAGGCCTAAAATAAAGCGTCAAGTGGACGTACGGGATGGGGAGTCCTGCCTGTCAGAGCGTACTTTGTGATTTGGCCCCCTCGCATGCACACTGCTGATTACAGCTCCGATCTGGAGCCCGTCAGCAGCAGCGCTACTCTGCTGCTAATTACACCCACTGACAAGAGGAGCGCTGGCCGTGCAGCGCTCGGCCCCAAAAATATAGATGTCTGTGGTCCTGTGGTGGTGATAATGTGAAGCATATTGCACTTGGCGGAATTTCCCCAAACGTCTGGGTATTTATTGGGTTGCTTTTACCTACTACCGGTACTCTACAAGTGATAATAAAATCTAAGATTTATGCCGTTGCTCCCGGGAGCGGATTTTATTATTATGATATACCGGTCGATATAATGTGGGCAACAAACTTCCCACTTTGGTCTTATAACATTGACCGATCTATCGAGCTGGCTGGCTGTCCAGCTGGATGGATGGATGGCTGGCTAGCTAGCTAGCTGTCTGCCTGTATGGCTAGCTACATAGCTAGCTAGCTATGTGTCGGCTGATACTGCCCCACTTCAGTCCTGTAGGTGACAGTAATGCACATTACAAAGTGGTCATCAACCCCCCCCCCCCCCAATTCCATTGATTTGCTTTAATTTTATTCTTCCTCTTTTTTTTTCTTTCTTTCCCCAACTGGCTTTCATTCGTCTCTTCCCTCCTTCTTCTCTCCTGTCCTTTCTTGCGTCCTTTCCTCCTCCCTCAATTTACTTTCCTTCCTCTTTTCCCTCGTTCCTTCCGTTTGCCTTCCTTCCTTCCTTTCTCAATTTGGTTTCCTTCTTGTTGCTTTCCTTCCTTATGTCCTTCATTTTCTTATTCCTCTCGTCTTTACTTCCTTTCTTCCTTTTCTGATTCCTCTCGTTCCTTCCTTCATTTCTTCCTCCCTTCCTAACTTTCTTTTTACATCAGTTTTCTTTTCGTCTCTTCCTACCTTCCCTCCTTTTTGTCTTTTGTAACATTTCCGAATCACATTCAGAAAACGATTGCTTGCCTCGTCCTTTTTTTTCCAGTGTTCGTCTCTCTTTCCTGCCGTTCCATTCCTTCCTAATTTTCTGCCTTTCCTCAATTCACTCTTGTGGCGCTTGATCTAAATTCATTAAATCGCATTTTTAATTAAATAATTGATAAATTTTTTTCCAATAAACAATGAGGTAAAATAAACAATTTTACAGATATAGTGAAATATTATGTTATTGGTAGAAATAAAAAAACTATTAAGTGCACATCTGAACATTGTGTTGCCTCCAGTTCTGAACCTTGATTTATTTATTTTTTTGTCTTCTTCTTCTTTGCTCTCAGGGCTGCCTGCCGCTGGTGCTCATGTTCGACATTAAAGAGGACGTGGAGGTGGAGCCTCAGTGTATCACGGCCCTCATGGAGCAACTGGATGTCTTCATCAGTATTAAGCCCAAGCCCAAGCAGCCCAGCAAGGTATGATCGTCGCCTTCGGCCCCTCCGTGCGTGGTTCAAAGGGCATTCCATCTTGAGAAAAGCACTTTGCGTCCTCAAAGGCGTGCGAGGGCGCTGTCCGTATTCAACTAACATATTGGCTGGTCACATTTCAGTATGTGAGCAAGTTAAAATGGAAAAAAAAAACTGGAAGGGAAATCAAAGGGACTGGTGCCATGTTCGCTCAGCGTCTGCCGCCGTTGGAGAGCCACAGTCTGTCCTCAAGTTGCACGCAAAGGAAAGACGACTGGCTGACTCCGTTTTTTTTTTGTCTGTTGCTTGCATTCTTAGTTGATAGGCGTGTAAAATTCAAAGTGGTTTGTTTACATATGAACAGCAGGCAAGCATGTTTCTTCCGGATGGTGACATTTGTACTTGGCTATCCGCATGGATGCCAACATTCAGGGGAGGAAAAAAAAATTGTTTAAATCGAGGCATCGCGATGTAAAATAAAGAAGTCTCAAAGTGCCGATGTGTGGGGAAGTCCAATGGTAAAATGTAAGTTGTGCATATGTTCACCAAACATGATTGGCTCCCAATGTGTTCATAAGTGCGATGTGCGTAGGGAGATGTCAAGTCAAGTCTTTCGGATCTGATCCCGATTGCGCTTTTGGCAACCATCGCCCCATTGAACAGATTCCACATACGCTTACAGTTCGTCTCTGTCATTTCTCTTCAAATCAGCTTGTAATTTGTCCTGTTGCAGAAATTCTGGCTAGTTGTTGACATCCCGCGCGCCGAATGCTTTTTGTGATATTCCCCCATCCTATTACGTTTTCCAATCCTATCAGCATCATCTCGAGCAGCTTTTGCGCGCGCGCGCTAGCTGCCGTCGCTGTCAAGTGACGGCCAACCATTGGCTGTGTCGCTGAATAGTTTGGAAAAGCCAAGCACCATTGTTCGCAAAGCCGACAGTTGAAGCTGTCATTATTACATACTTTTCAACCGGGTCCGATAATTGTCGCCACATGTTTCTCTCAGGAATTCCTCCTCATGACTTTTTATTGGTGAGTCTCATGCCTTGGAATGTGACGTCAAAGGCAGGAGCAATATCTCCCTCATATTTCCATCATGTGTCTGAGCGAGCGTGATGTGTTGAAAAAAAAAGTTATCTGTCAAATGTTACTCCCACACCGACGCTGTTTGTCATTCTAATCTCTCCTTAATTCTCCTCTTCCTTCCTTTCCATCATGTTTGTCTCATCCTCCCTTTCACTCCCCACATCCGAGTCCAACATTCCCAAATCCGATCCCCTCCCATGCTCCTCACGTGTTAGACACACACACAAACACATTTGAGCATTTTCTTGGCTCTCACTTGTGTTGCACAACCGTTTTCTCTCTCTCTCTCTCTCTCTCTCTCTCTCTCTCTCTCTCTCTCTCTCTCTCTCTCTCTCTCTCTCTCTCTCTCTCTCTCTCTCCCTTTTCCAGTCCGTAATCGTCAAGAGCGTGGAGAGGAACGCCGTGAACATGTACGAAGCCCGGAAGTTCCTGCTGGGCCTGGAAAACAACGGCGTATCTTGCTACTCGCCATCAGCGGCCGTCAACCCGGCCCCCAACGGGCCCTCGCCGTCCCTCATCTGTCCCGTTGGCCTGGACATCTTGGCCTCAGCTGGTCTGGGGCTCAGCAACCTGGGTAGGAAGAATAAAACGTCACTGAGAATGGAATACAAATAGCAAATGGTGAACAATCGTTGGGGGAGAATAAAAACAAAAGCTTCAAGCTGTTTAATGCCGCTCCGGTTGAAACTTCAAACAAAGTCAATTAGTCCTTGTGCGTTTAAAACAACCACAGAGCGTAGCCGTTCCGTCCACGAGCGCAGCCCTCACACAAAATTGTATCCATGGTGTATCCATGTTGTGTGGCTCTACCCCGTTAAGCAACACAAACTGTACTCACAGTAGATGTATCTTCTTGATCCTCTGCCAAGAAATACTAATCTTAGTGCCGTACTGTTGAGCTGAGAGGAACTGGAACGTTTCACTGAAGAGCATCTCTTCTGCCCAATTGCTGCTCATTGTGGAGCGGGTCGAGTCCAGCGCTCCCATCTCGAGTGACCGACTGCTCGTGTCCGGAAAAAACGAAGTTGTGAGCCACTTGAATGTTGAGGCGAATTGAATGAATTTTAAAAATGCACAAAACGTCCTATGACATGATTTGTATGGCAAAGCAACAACATTTCTAATATCTCCGCATCATTATTATTTTTTTTAATCCCCCAAAAAAGTTGCACTGTACTGTCCACCTCATTATTCTCGAGTCCTTTTATTTTTCTCTCCTTAATTCTCAGTCCTTTGCAGTCCTATGTAGGTTCCTTATGGGCGGCGCCTTCCCTGTTTAAACTCAATGAATTTTATGAGCTCGCTTTTCCTGCCAAATGAAAGTGGACGGGAAAGTAGATTTCAAATGTAAATAATCAGCCGCCAAAAAAATAATAATACCGTTCCCTGCAGGCCCGGTGCTGCAGAATCGGTTCAAAGTTTGGTGGACGGGCCCACATCCTGGCCGTTAGTAATTGCTACATGCTTTTCTTGCTCAGATTACAGAGCAGCCTGCCAGGAGAGTCCCGTGCCTTCCTCCCGGAGCCAAAGTAGCCCCTTGTGAAAGCCACAGAGCCGCTTCTTTGTGTTTTCATACACCGCGTTTGGGTCAAAGCACTCTGCGGCGCATTGTCTCAATAACAAGCTTGCCTTGGCTAACCGAGACTCGTCGGATAGGTGCCGGGGGCCTTGCGCCGATGCGAGAAATTCCTTAAGATGCCTTGATGGAATTCTCGTTCGATCGTAGGAGCGGCAAGACGGTATACCCAAAACGGTGATTTGTCGGTTTTGTCCGCAGGCTTCCTGGGTGCGGCGGCGTCCCACTCGCTGGCCAACTCGGCCGCCCCCAATGCCGTCCTGAACACCCTCAACTCCTCCATGAGCCCCCTGCAGGCCCCCAGCCCCGGCGCGCCCGCGCCCTCGCTCTGGACCAGCTCGCTCACCAGTACCCAAGGTGACGAGATGTCCGATATTTTGATGTTTTTTTATCTCTTGCATATCACATTAGAGGAAGTTTGTAGGGTGCAACTGCACTGGTCACCAACCAAAACAAATTTGCTGACTTGAAAATGGTCCAAATGCTCAAACTAATATAGTTTAATTATACCGAATAAATGAATGAACCCAGAAAGCTCATGTATGATATTCGACTAAAACAAAGGACATTTTTGCAACATGAACCAAGATTTTGTTTCAGTTCGTTTTGATTGTATTAAAAGCATTTTTATATTTTATTGACAGATTTTTTGGGGGGTTGTTTAACAGCAATAACTTTGGGCTAGGCTCACTCCCAACTCTTATGAGGACAAGCGCAATTGAAGCCGGATGGATGAAGGGGGGGAAAAAAACACCAAACAGACTCCCGACATGTTGCATTGTGTTTCCCCAGCCTTCTCGTCCCAGCTGATGCTGCATCCGGCCACCCACGCCACGCTGAGCAGCATCTTGCTGTCTGGCGTGCAGGGTTACACGCAGAGCACGCCCTCCCCTCCACCGGGCCTGGCGCCCATCGACAAGCAGTCCAACGGCGTCCCTGACTGCGCCAAGGCAAGCTGCGCTCTCAACGGCCACATTAAGGTCAGCCCATATTCTCAACCCTGTCTTATCTCCCCCCCACCCCTTCGAACTGTTTTATTGAATATATTGACTTGGCATCATCTGGGCAGCATCCGGCTTCCGTCTATGGGAGGATATCCACCGCCTCACTTGCTGAAACGGTTCTGAGTCCGGCGCCGTGCGACTCGGTCCAAGAGGCCAGCGGACACAATCCATCAGAACCCCTGTCCAGCAAGTCAAGCACCGATGAAGGTACTCCTGGCATTCGAACACATCAAATTTTTGGTTTCTTTGTTTTGGATGCATGCCCACAAACTGCAACAATCTAAACATTCGTACACGACTGCCGCGAGTTCCCAGTGGCCAACCCGACTTTCATTGTCTGACACCCACGTCACTCACCAGGTCACGCCCGCCTTTTAAAGCCATACACACTCAAAATCAGTGTAATAAGTGAAGATGGCAACCCAGAGGGGACAATAATAATAATACCTGCACTTTGTAGGCACATTTTGTTGTTTAATGAGGCAAAATCTATTTTCATTCAATGGGACAATCAGTAATTTCATGTGAGTCATAAGACACCCTGGGAGGGAAAAAAAATCGTGTTGGAAAAAACGAGTTGGAAAAAACGACACCAAAAGGATCATCCCGAAACACAAAATTTAGCGCAGGAGCCTTCGTCTCCTGAGCCGGCGTCCTTTTCACTCCAAGTTCAGATTACTTTTTTTAAGCCCCGTGAAGAATACTTCAAATGAAGCGCTTTTCCTCCCGTGCGGTTCTTAACCTCCCAGTCTCTGTTTATTACACACGAGAGGAGACCGTTTAACTTCTGCCCTCCTGGCGGTGCGCGCGGCGGTTTTCCCCCTCAAATCTTTCTCTCTCACGCGTCTCCTTTTTCACGCGTGTTTACCGACGCCCTCCCCTCTGATGCGGTGAGTCACAGGCAGGTTTCCCCTCCATAACCTCCTCCTGTGTCTCACAGTGTACTTGCCCACCAACCGGCTCCGCTCACTTTTTAGGGGTCGGGGGGTGGCGGACCACTCCAACGTAAATCCTCCGAGATCTCCATTAGATGGCGTGATATCATCTGTACTTTTCTTGGCCGCTCAGAACTTCCACGCATATTAATGTGGCGTTCAGTATACGCATGTGAACACTTTTTAAGCCACGGTCTTTGTTGATGCGTGGCAGGCTCGGACACGTTTGTGGAGGTGGGCATGCCGAGGAGCCCCTCGCACTCGGCCAGCGGCAGCGAGCTGAAGCAGATGCTGGCCTCGTGCAAGAAGTCGTCGGGAAAACGGCAAGCCGTGGAGCTGCTGCAGGGCACCAAGAATTCCCACTTACAGTATGTCCGAGTGTCTTCGCGCACCCATCACAGAAGAGGTCCTCTCGGGGCCTTTGGAAATTTTCCATTGAGCTTCGCGATTTGAAAAACTTCCACTTTTGGTGGAAAACGTTCCAGACTGTTCCCCTGCTAGATTTCCATTTGGTACATGTCAAAAAAGACCAGATGAAATCGAATAAATCATGAAAATAAAAGGAAAAATTGCACATTGCGATTGTTCATTACAACTAAAAGTGTGATGGGGGGGGGAGAAATATATTCAAATAATTTGGTGCCAAGAAAGCTTCAACATTATTCAGTGTTTTGACGTCGCTGGAATTTTAGGGGGGGGGGGGGGGGTTCCCCGAATTGGCTGTCATTTTGAGGTATTTCATGGGGGGGAACGTACCGACGTCATCGATTTCAACTTTGGGCTCTTTTCTGCGCAGTTCCGATTGCCTCCTGTCGGACGCCGAGTCCAGTTCGTCAGACAGTCCCGTGGCCGACAAGCGGGCGCCGGGCAGCGAGCGGGCGGCCGAGAGGGCGGCGCAGCAGAACGAGAGGGAGCGCATCAGATTGGCCCCGCAGACCCCCTTTGCCAACATGCAGGTGCCTGCCAACCCCTCCCCAATACATATATAAAACACACATAATTCTTTTGGATCATGACAGCAAATGCTTTTTGGGGTTTTTTTTCTGTTTACAGGCATTTGACTATGAACAGAAAAAGCTGCTGGCAACCAAAGGTGAGTTCACATCTTGTCAACCTAATTATGTAATCCTTGAATACTGTCACTCTCCCTCTCGGTCAAAACTCTCATCCAAATGAAATGCGAAATGTGCGTTCGATTGAAGTCCATTTTTCCTCATCCAAATGATGAAGACATTACAAAAACGGCAAATGGACCAAGCAGTAGTGGACGTGCGCGCGGCCAAAAAAGTTGCTACTTTTCAGCAGATACGGTCGCTTTACAGCAGACTCGTCGTAGGACAAACTAAACTGAAATTTACCTTTTCGTAAAATAATAATACATTAAAATGCCAAATGTAGGCCAAACAGTCGATTGTCAACTAAAATTATTCTAGTGGAGCACAAATAAACAGTTTGTGCAAGTAGGACTTCATTTCCCATGATTCTTAGGCGCCAAAGCAGGAAGTCGGCCTGTGAAAGAGAAAGGAAAAAGGAAGGAATTTGGATTAAAGACGACAAACTGAAAAGCCAACATCCCGTCTTGGCCCTTTGCTTGTGGATTTCCCACATACTAAAACATATTTGACACATTTTTGAGCGCCTTGTACCACATAAAAATCGGCCCGAGGTCACTCGGCACACCAGATGGAATATTTTGACCAAATGAAAGGCGTTTATGTGCGCTTCATCGTCTGAAAAAGACGCTGTGCGCAATGAATGGTAGCGATTGTGTTTCACTACATATTTACATTAAATAAATAAATACTGTGCTTGCAAAGAATGATGGAGTTCTTTCTTGAGTAACAAATATGTGCACGCACAGCTATGTTGAAGAAACCTGTGGTGACGGAGGTGCGGACCCCAACGAACACCTGGAGCGGTCTGGGTTTCTCCAAGTCTATGCCGGCCGAGACCATCAAGGAACTGAGGAGAGCCAATCACGTGCCTTACAAGCCCAGCATGAGCACCACCTATGAGGTTTGACCCCTGACCCCGTTTGGGACCTTCTCGAGCTGACATTGGCTTTGGATGGCTTTGCCCTAATATTTCGCCCAACTTCTTCCCCTCAGGGTTCCGCGCTGTCCCTGTCCCGCGCTGGCAGTCGCGAGGGCGTGGCCAACGGCAGCGACTCGGACAATTGGCGGGAGAGGAACGGCGCCTCCAACGGCCTGCAGGCCCACGCCGACTTCCCCACCGCTGTGAGCAGCCCCAAGAGGAAGCAGAACAAATCGGGTCAGCCGCGTGTTGACGTTGCGTGCCGTGGCGCACAGCTTAACTGCTGGCTGACTTCAGATTCTTTGGTTATTATTATTATGACGATTACTGATGCCACCCCTTTTTTATTTCTTTTGACGGACAGCGGCCGAACATTACCTGAGCAGCAGCAACTACATGGACTGCATCTCGTCAGTGACGGGCAGCAACGGCTGCAGCCTCAATTCCTCCCTCAAAGGTTCGGACCTGCCCGAGCTATTTAGCAAGCTTGGCCTGGGGAAGTACACCGACGTCTTTCAACAGCAGGAGGTAAGCGGCGAACGACAAGATGCATTTTGCCCATCATGTGGATGATTGCATCAAGACATGGAAGAATTTGTCTTCCTTTGCGCCTATAACCGCTTCCGCTCTTTGGGAAGAATATTTTTTTTCGACTCATTTAATGCTAAAACGTCAAATTAAGTTTGCGAAATCCCTAACACTTAGTGCCAAAACATAAAATTATGGGCGGGGTTCTAATTTAATTAAGGGCTTCGCAGCTCCTCAGTGTATGAAAGCTTTGGGAATGATTACAGTATGATAAATCACCACTAGATGGCAGTAGTGGCTTTGATCAGATCTTGGCCCACGCATTGTGCGAGTCTGTCGATCCAGTAGGGCGATCTGAGTGTGTGTGTGTGTGTGTGTGTGTGTGTGTGTGTGTGTGTGTGTGTGTGTGTGTGTGTGTGTGTGTGTGTGTGTGTGTGTGTGTGAGAAAGCAGGGGATGGTGAGAGCATGGATATGTTAATGCAAAGTTCATGCATCGGTCCAGTGTTTTTCAAACTATATCGCAAAGGAAAAAAAAAACCCTCCAAAGTGAAAGCTCTTATTCTCTGAATATTTCTTGGAAATGACTATTTTCAGTCCTACGTCTGCTGTGTCGTGTTTGTTTCGTGTGCACCATGCTTCTTCATGCGTGGTCGTGAACGTTTTCTGTTGCAATTTCCAGATCGATCTCCAGACATTCCTGACTCTGACCGACCAGGACCTGAAGGAATTGGGCATCACCACCTTTGGCGCTCGCAGGAAAATGCTACTGGCCATCTCAGGTACTTCAAGAGCGAGCGGCGAATTCTGTCGGAACGCTGTGTTCGAGCGCGGTCATCATATTTTGTCTTGTAATGGAAGCCAAATAGCACTGTTTTGGCTCAAAACAAAATACAAGAGAATGTTCAGATGTGTGCCTTTAAGGGGCGTGGCCTCGTGAGTGACGTGAGGAAGTGCAGCCGGGTAGGCCTACGTGTGAGCGTGGGTTGTGTCCCGCAGCAGCTTTCTGATTTTGTTCTTGGGTGACTATGGCTCTTCTATTGGGGCATGAGGGTAGCTTGCTTGCCCGACTTCAATTTTGCTACGTACCTTAAATTTTAACTTGCTACGCAAACCAAAATAATCGACCAATTAATGACTCGTATCTTGAATGTGTCAAATGGGGCACTTGTAGGCCAAGGTAGTAAGATGGCCAAACTCTCTCAGTAAGTGGAAAATAAAGTACGTCAGATCAAGAGGGATTTATTTACATTCTTGACAGATGATCGTGTCCGTGTTTTCGTATGTTTCCACTTTGATTCTGTTGACACGCGGGCTCCAACGCTTATGTTTGGGTGCCGTTCTTTGCCAGTAATGTCATGTTTTTGGACCATGCGTTTCTGTGGCTGAAGTGGTTTTTGGCAGAAGCGTCTTGCGTTAGCTTAGCAATTAGCGTGGCTTCTTGGTCTTTCCTCAACATCACTCGGTGAGAAGTGGTAGCTCGATTGCCGCCACGGAGGTGATGGTTGCTGATTTGGGAACGACTCCGCAACGTGTGTCGCCACACGAGGAGGCAGCCGAAGATCATTGCTAGCTAGCTAGCGCGGCGTAAGTAAAACAACCAGTTTGCCTCAACCTGCGATGACCCGCGTGACGTTGCACGCGCATGCAGCCCAAGCGAAGCGGTTTGGGAGCGTCTGGGGCAGTAGATAATCATTTTTGCTCTCTCTGTGCCGATGCTGTTTCAGAACTGAACAAGAACCGGCGCAAGCTATTCGAGCCTCCCATCCGCTCGTCCTTCCTGGAAGGCGGCGCGAGCGGTCGCCTCTCCCGTCAGTTCCACGCCGACATGGCCAGCGTCAGTGGACGGTGGTAAACCCCCCCCCCCCCCCCTCCCGGCGGCGTCCCCCTTTAATTTTATATTTTTTCCATGGAGCAGCACCACCATTTTTTTTTTTTTTTTTTTTTGTGGGAGGCGGCTCTCCCTCTTTCGGGCTCAGACTGTTGACAGCGCCATCTTGTATAAAAATCCAGTTGGAAGCCATAGTTTGCCCACCACCCTGGGCTAAAAGGGATTCCTGAGATTCAGCGTTCACTCCCGTCCGAGCCATTGAGTCGATCCGAAGCGTTTGTGCACTTCCGACAAAAGCGACTCCGGTATTTCAAGGGACCAGGCAGAATGATTAGTACAATCATTTTACCCACCGACGCCGCTGCGGCTGTTGTTGGTGACATGCACTTTACTGTTACTAGACTTTTGCCTGTGAACGCATCCATTGCTTAGATTGGAAGAATAAGAACAATAACTATGCATTGGACTTAAAAAGCGCAGATGCATTATTTTATTTTATTATTATTGTTTTGTTTTGGGTTTTTTTTTACCAAGGCAAATGTTTGTTAGCACTTAGCCGGCCTAGTTGGGCCAAACAAAGTGCAAAGTAGGTCAGCGCACCAAAGTGTACCAAAAGAAGGGAAGTGTTTTGATTGGGAGTCTACCTCCCAAGTGCGTGTTTATGTTCAGCAGCTGTTCCGACATCTCGCCATCGTTTGCGTCCGTGTATTTCCAAGACCAAATTTTGTACTCTTTTATGATTTTTTTTTTTAACTGCCATGTTAGGGGAAAGGGGCAGGATATATAATGGTAATCCGTTTACATGTGTATTTTTTTTATATATATATGTTACGAATGACTTAACATGATTATTTGGTATCGTTATTGTCATTTTATGTTCATGTTTCTCAGTCTGTGGAGCGCTTAGATGGCCGCAGCGGATTTTCATCCGGTTGTTTGTAGCCACAGGCTCCCCCGTCCGTTATTGGTCAGTGGCGGCCTTTCGGTGGCCTCGAAATCCCACAATGCACTCCTCTGCTTTCTCCGCAGGGTAAGGACCTCGTTCGGGAACTTTTTGTAGCCTCAAGTGCCAGTTAACTTGATTTTTTGTTTTTTTTTTACCATTTTGTTTCAAGAAGGGACATTTTGCTCTGACCGCATCCCGCGAGGAACACGAAAAATCATTTGAAGGAATGCAAAGAACGGCTCGAATGTTCCAAGGTGATAGTTTGGGGGGTCGTCTTCAATACAGTCGCAAACCTGTGCAACCTGAGACGCATTTCATGAAGCGAGGGGATTTGACGTCAGAATTGTCGAGTTTTCCACATGGAACCTTGAGGATCTCGAGGCTAGATTTGAAACAAAAGTACAATTATGATTGTCGGGTTAATATTTGACAGTATTACAAATGAAGAATCAAGTTTTTTTTGAGGGGGCGTGAGAGTGAATTAAAAGTGCCTTAAAAAAAGTGAGTGCCTGTTGAGTCCAGATGCATTAAAAGCATCAAAACAAATGAGGTGCCTTGCATGGGGTTACTTTCCTTCAATTCAAATTTCTCAACATTTTGGCCTGTTTTTCTTGTTCAGAACATCACGGTGATTCATTTTCTGACAAGGTTGCCGATGCTAACCCCCCGCCCCTATTGAAGTCTTGAAAAATACAAACTAGAAGATGCAACTTTTATTTTGAGACGCTACCTGCAAAGTGTTTTGACTTTGTTTCTCGTCTCGAATGTTGTTGAAAAAGAAGCGCTTGATCTGACGTTTGCTGTTTTGCCGAATCGTGTGAAATGAATAAAAAATATATATATAGTATTAATAATAATAAGTTGCCGCTCCTCTGAAGAAGTCGCACAGCCTTAATTATTTGATGCCAAAAGGGTTTTATTAAAACGTCTTTGTACTGCAGTTCCATGGTACATTTGGAAGGAATTGTAAAACCACTAAGAGAATTCTGCAACATTTTTGCAACATTTCGAAAGTGATTTTTTTTATACGTGTGTGTGTTAGGAGCAATTCTGCACCAAAGGATTTGTGCAACGTGGCCAAAAAAACAACTCTTGTTCACACTTTACTCCACTTGTTGTATCTTAAAGATTGATATTTTTTTGATAAGTCAGGCAAAAAAAAATATATGTTCAAACATTGATATTTTGAAGGTAATAAAGAAATGTATGCCAAAATTGCTCTTTTCTATTTTTGTGGTTTGTCTGGGTGTGCGTTTCTCCTTCAAAGGTTCCAGGCAGGCAGGCAGGCCCCAAGTGGATTATCCCGGCCAGCTCTCTGACGCTATCGAAGAGTTGTTGTTTTATTTATCCATTGCTGCCTTTCTGCTTCCAGAACATTCTGGCGTGGATGATTTGCAAAATGATTCTGTACTGTCTCTGCTGTCATTTTAGGTGGAATGAAGCCAGCAAAAACACTTCATGCTGTCCTATGATCGCATGTGCACATTTTCTTCCCATCTGATGAAGGAAAGCGTGACAGAAAAATGGGTGGAATTTACGGAGCCTTCGGGTTCTTCGTGCGAATGATAAATTGTGTGAATGAAAACTAGAAAACGGTCCAACCGAGTCTTGTGGGCCAAAGGACAATGGCGTTTCTATCCAGCCACTAGGGGGCAGTGTTATTCCTTCAAAACACCGTCTGAAGATGCAACGCAAACCAATACGTCTGTTTGTTGAGATCGCACTTTGACTGCAGCTGAAATAAAGCGCTTCCCAGAATATTTAACATAAAAAAAGAATACAACAGAGCACAAAACATTTTGGTCTGTTGCAGTTTCAATGCATGCGTGTCGCTGAGCAAATCAAAATCTCGGATGGAAATTTCCACCTGACTAATCTTTTTTTCTTCTGATCACATGAATTAAATTTCCATTGAGCTCCTTTGAATTGCTGATTTTGTTCTTTTATTCATTTTATAGTTATTGTTTTGGTGTTCATGATCAGGATGGGGTTTTTTTTAATCCTGATTTGACGTATGATGTCACGCAAACGTCCAACGCGCAGAGTGGCCTTGTCATGTGGGGGCACCCTCCTCCAAGCAGGTGGCCCCGATGAAGCATCTGTTCTTCATCATCATCGTGTGACTCATTTGTTTTTTTCCCCCTTCCATCGCTGTTTGTTTGTTTTTGTTATTTTCTGTCCACCACGCGAGCTTTCCCGCCTTTGTTTGTTGTGTAACACCGCCGCACTGACGAGCGTGTAAATACGGCCTTCTCTGGGTTAGTATGTAGGAGGCTGCAGTGGGAAAACATTCATTACGCTGCCGGCTGAACACATGCAGGGATTGGAGTGATTTTAAAGCTCCCCCCTCCCCACCCCAAAAAAAGCGCTATAACAAATCCTCATTAAGTCCAACATCAGATTTGTTGAGAAAAGCTGCCAATCAAGTCGAGGGCAAATACGAGATAATTCTCCCCACTTTGACGTCCAATTCTATCGCAGAGATGTGAGGGCAGGCAGCTCCTGTGAATCGCAGAGTGAAAATAACGTTGACGACCGAGCATGCGTTAACACGTACGCAAGCGTCCCACTTGACGATCCGGCAATATTGTTCACGCACGTCGACAGATTGCCGCGGCAGGAAAAGCGTCCGCGAGATGCGGTGTGATTTGCTCCCACAACATGTTTACGGAATGCACGTCTTCCTTCTTTCTTATAGATGCGAACGGACCCAAATCAAGATTGCAGAATAAAAATATCTTCAAGATTAAATGTAAAGTTGCACTCATTATTTTGCAAACGTCTGAGGTGAGCCCACGTACCGCTAACAGTACCCGCACCGCACTTGGGACGATCGTTACTCTATACTGTGTGTATGTGGCGGATGGCCATGCCACAAAACAAAATCCTGTGACTCTGGCCATCGTTTGAAAATGGATTTGGATCTTTGCCCAGCTTACCTTCATATCATGACTTAGTGTCCCTGTCGAAGAAATTCGGTATGGGAAGGGGTGGATATTTTGTAAATTGACGTCTGTGTTTTTGTTATTTCAATTATTTTGTTATTGCATGATCCTTCCATAATTATTTTTTTGGTTTTGTTTTAATCCTGAAACATCCTTCCAGTATTTCTTTGTTTTGTTTTGTATTCTTTTAATCCTATGAAATGTGCCCTATAACTAAAGTGGACTTGAATGCATGGCCGGCTCATATTCACATGTGCAGGCGTACCTCAGGAAGTGTTTCTCACCTCTCATTTAAAATGTTGCTCCTGCACGTACAAGCTCTTCTCTCTGGACGGGATCCCTCCTGCATCCTTCCCTGCACTTCCCCCATCTGTCGCCGTGTGGCCTGTCTACTCGCACTCGAGGTGAGCCAATGTCACACGCACACGCACGCACACACACACACACACACACACACACACACACACACACACACACACACACACACACACACACACACACACACACACACGCACACGCACACTCACACACGTGCGCGCGCACAGGTCATAATTGCAGCTTGAATAGAAAGCATGGGAGATGATTGCCAGCATGGAAGGGATTTAGGAAAGTGATGATGCGGAAGAGAAGAGCAGGTTGGTGGAGGAGAATGATGCGTGTTGTGTTTGGGCACAAATAGGAATCCAATTCAAATCAATGTTGTAGAATCTTATTTTCAGATTGCGGGAGGGGGGCGGCTTGCGCGATAAGATACTGTGTCAGGGGCTGCCTTCCCTCCCCCGCACTGATCTTAACACATAATGACTGAGGCTGATGGGTGGAGGAAGGAAACCTCCGGAATCTGCCAGCCCTCTATAACCAGCAAGAGGAGAGCGACAAAGAGAACGAGGCGATGCATTGCGTACATAATGAGCTTTTTTTTTAATCGCTCGCTGTTTGAGCTCTTTGAGGCCTTCTGATTATGTAACGCTTGTTTCTTATGAAGTTAAAAATGCTTTGCAACCATTGCTTCTGTGTTAATCTGCGACCACCAGGGGACTGAGCTCTTTTCCGCGATAAAGGCGTTTTCACGCGACAGGGGGCTGCCGCTAAATCAGGCTCACCAGCCGCGTCCAATTACGTATGCGGAAGAGCATCACGTCCGAAGCCAGCAAGCGTCTCTACGTGTTCATCGCGGCGCCAGCAGGAAAGGAATTTGCCACATTTGCGCCGCTGGAATGTGAAAACGGGTGAACGGAGGCCGCGGAGGTCTCATCGGAAACGCTTCTTAGTGAAGGCGGCGCGATTATGAGCTTAGCATGAAGTTAGCTCCCGCTGGCATCCGTAAGCCTTGTGGACTGATCCCGCAACGGCCGTGGAAATGCAGCTTGTTTTCGCCGCAATTACGGCCAATCCACATGTAGGTCAAGCGGAGCGCATTGGTCACCGCTTGTGAGACACTCGCCACTGCCACCTTTGGCTGGCTTTTTACGTTGCATTGAGGGATGCGGCCGCCATTTTAGGCTACCGGAAGGATCCCGGAAGCACAATGGCCGTGATGTTTCGACGGCACGAGAAGTCGAGCAATGTTCTGAGCCTTCCACAACCATGCCAAGACTATTCGTAAGATGACAACAATGTGTGTAATTTTGCTTTGGGAGGATAAACCGAATCATTCCACTGCCCTTTAAAAATCTTAAATATAATAAAGTATCATGCCACTGCCTTAAGCAGGAACTCAACAGCACGCTGGTTTTAACAGCAAATGTGGCTTACAATCAATCTCCCCTTAAGTGTATTAAAAGCAGCTATTTGTTGGACAATCACAGCAGTGTGCAAAGCTTATTTGGATCCCAGTAGTTAAACAATGAAAAATTTGGAGAAGTATACAAATAGAAAACGATCTTAATTAACTACTGTCTTGATATGAGACTTAATTCCCCGCCCCCCAATCCATGTTTTAATAACCTCTCAAAGTCAAAATACTCCAAGGATGCAAATTTATAGTTAACTTTCCACAGCCTGTTTCTTGTCTAGCTGAAATGAGTTCCGTTTTAGATGGCTCATGCAAGTGAGTGAGTGTATACCTCACCGCATAAAATACTGGGAAAATGACTTGTCCGACCCTAGAAGATGGGGGGAGAATAGCAATAAAATTCTTTAAAGGCATGGAGACAGACACTACAAGAACCAAAACAATGCAAATACCTCCCAAGTCAGTTGTTTTCAATAGCTTGACTCATGGGGCGCTTTTACACACTCGGCCATCCATTGAATAGAGAAGCCTCGCGTCGCCTCTCCTCGAGGTGTTTTGTGTAAACGGGAGGAAGACAAAATGAAATCCAAAGTGACAGTGGATGCTTTGGGAGCCTCCATCTTGGAAATGACTCCTGACTCCAACTCGCGCAAATGGTGTTAGGAGGCGCCCGAGGCCTGCGAATCATCACTTTGCCTTCCATTTATCATAAGCTTGACCTTTGGGAGACCTCCTTCACGCGTGTAATCACCATCTCACACACACACACACACACACACACACACACACACACACACACACACACACACACACACACACGCATGCGGTAGGCTATGCAGCTTTTGTCACCAAACCTAACACTCCATTAGGTACAACGTACTTCTCAATCGAATGAGATTCAGATGTAATTGAAACATTCTTGAGGTGATATAATATTAGAAACCCTTCTTCGTATAATGCGGTGCAATTCGACATGGTGGGGTTGTTAAATGAAAAATAACTGCATTGTACGCTGGTACCATTGTTTTTGTGGATTGTATGTAGAATTCACTAAATCGTGTGTCGCTCGCTCCGAGTTCCTCATATTAATGAAAGCGGTGCTTGGCACCGTCCACCACACTAGACGGGTAGACTGGGCCGCTCCCTCAAAACAGGCTGAGTGAGTTTGGCAAGATGCTCCGTGTGCTTTGACAAAAGCAGACGCGATTAAGCCGCCTTCATTTTTTTCCAGCACAATATGTCTCCTTTTCAAACGCAGCTGCAATTGTGACCATTCATTGTCGGAAATGCTGATTTCGAGCCTCCTAGATGATTTGCTCATTTGTCCTTTTAATGAAGCGTCATTCAAGCTTAAAGGGTGCAGATGTGCACTCATTATGCCGTGCAATATGTCAAGGGGGTCGCCGTTTTCCTCGCCACCATCTCAATCGTCCGAGGGGGCGGGGGAGGGGGGGTGGCATTGGCTGACGTTGAGTGCGCCTCGGTGTGTTTTGGACGCAACCCGGAGGAAGAGAAGAACCCGCGGGCTAATCTTCTTATGTAAACGCCCATTCAGTTGACGGGAAGCTCGCTCGCGCGTACGCGCGCAAATCCGCCGAACGCTCGCGCTTGACACGCGCGTACCCGCGGACGCGCTCACACTTGTGGCTCTGCGCGGAGGCACCGCGAGAAACCGCCGAACAAATACGAGCAGCCAATGAAGCGATTTCAAATCATATTTGCGTCCGTGGAGTAGTGTGCAACGGGGCGTTTTCCCACCCGGCACGTGACGCGTCAGAGAGAGTGAGAGAGAGAGAGTGCAAACTCCATTTGGTTGTCCTCACCCCGCCTCTTCCTTCTCCTCCTTCGCCGCCAGTGGAGCAGCAAGTGAAGCTGACGGCCGGCCATTCGGACCGCAAGGCAGCGCAGCATCGTCGTCCGTGACATCCACCCGGGCCGAGATGGAGGTACCAGGCATAGCGCGCAACATCAGCAGCCCGCTGAGCCCCTGCGAGGGGATGATCAAGGACCTGAGCCTGGACGCCATACAGCTGTGTGAGCGAGACGGTGAGCTCGAGATCAACTTAGTCGCATATTATCGGAGTGCATTTGTGCATTACGGGTGACCCCTCCCTCCTCCCCCATTCCCGCAACGTGCAGAGTCTGCCTTTGATTGCCTTTTGTAATAGACTCACAGGGGTTCCTTTGAATGGCTGCTGCGTGTGTGGAATTGCAAGAGAGGTAGCAAAGCCTTTTTGTGTTACTACGCATGTTAACCAAAAAAAAAAAAAAAAAGCTCTTATCTCAGCAGTGCAGGCATCACCACACCTAACTGCTTTCTCTTAATGCATCATTCGTAACTGGAAACAAATCTCGTGGAATAGTTGTCATTATCAGAGTGGATTTGCGAAATAAGGTGGCCTCGGGGGGTTGCCTGACACCATCCCATAATGAGTCAACACCTCTGTTGAACCCTGAAGTGGTGGTGCAAAAACCCCAAAAATGCAAGTCATCATCAGGTGAGACTCCCAACATGGCCGCAGCCACATGTGAGTGAGCGCAGAGGCTCTGCAACAGCCCGAAAGCCCCCCAAAACGATCACTTTTCATTTGTTCCGGCACACGTGTTCATTGCGCATCAGGCGCCGCTCCTCAGCATGCTAGACGCAGCACGGCGGCGCACTTTCTGTCCTTCTTAGTGCTTTGGTGGCTGGATTCGAAAGCTTTCATTTTGCTAATGGTCAGGAGTGGACTTGCTGCCAGATTTTTTTGGCGGGGGGGGCATCTCGTAGGCCGCAGGTGGAAGCGGGGATCCTTTTCAAAACATTTGCCGACACTTTTGGCTGAGTCGTCTGAATAAATATCACCCGCGTGTCCTTGCGACACCCACATGGCGTTTTGTTTATGGTGCAACAAACGCACCCTCGGGCCGCCGCGATGCCCAACGACAACGCTTGCCGAAGAAGCGGCGGAGAGACCAGTTTAGCTGCGGGGCCGTGTGAAAAATCGGCCGGGTATTGGGTCACATGGGGGCTTACCCGACTTAATCCACCTCTTCATAGCATCGCTATTAAGTCGCAATTACAGAAACCGTCAATATGGTCCCAAATACAAAAAAACGCAAAGTAACAACACGCAACTGTGCCACGGACGTCATCTGGAGCAGTTCGGGATCAATATTTAGCTAACGCCCGCTTCAAACAACAAATAGTATGCAGAAAAGTGGTGAAGATTGAATGACTGTCTTATGTGTTGTGTTGTATTATTTTGCTTTGATGTTATTATGACTTCAAGATGGCACCACGCTTTCTACCTTTCATAACTTTGCTGCTGTCAGTTGGGAATTTCGATTAAAGGTTTCCTTATTCTTATTCCAAACCTACCGGTACATTCAAATAAAATGCAACCAACTCTTGCGAGCTGCTGATTACAAAATGTTTGAGTCATCAACCAATCGTGAGCAAAAATTGCTGAGGTGATTGTGTCAGCTGGGATGAGTCTCCATTAGGAATCGGTGAAATTGATTCAAGGAGCAGTTGTGTAAATTACAACCAAACTACAGATTTGTTTGGCTTGTCTCACGATTTTGCCGATCGAACCGTTTTGCTCCGACTCGCCAATCGCTGGACGGCGAACCTTGTTGTTGACTAGCTAGCCCGTCTGGTATCAAGTCAAAAGCAAAAGCGGAGCCGGCGCTCGCCATTTTGGTGCCCGAAGCACAAACGCTTTGCGGTTGACCTTGACCCTGAACATGACAAAGTGGTCTGAAAAAAAAAATGATGGAAGACCCAGCACCCGCATGTAAAGTAGCCGCATTGAATTTCCTGAAAATAGCCAGTGTCACCTTGTGTCTTTTTCTTTCTCAGGACCGTATTCGCTTGCGCCACTTTGTTGCTTTCTAAATTTACCTCTCACGGCCATCAATATTTAATTGGCAGCATGAGAGGCTGCATGTGGCCATGCTGAGTCAGCAAATGGGAACGCATGCGGCATCGCCGGGCCTCTTCCTGTTTGCGGGAATGGAACACGCACACACACACACACACACACACACACACACACACACACACACACACACACACAGACAAACAGAGCACTGTCGGGGCATTTCAATGCACCAAACACGTGGCAGGACACTTGTGTCAGTGTGCAGTGGTGAATGACAAAAGTTCTCCAGTCAAAATGCAGGACTCGTAACTCAAAATGGAGGACGTGCTACTTCTCCACTCTCAAACTAAAAACAATTGTTTTTGTTATGCAAAAGGTATTAAAAGGTACTTTGGACTCCAATAATGATCCCCTAGGGGTGCTTTTTTTTTTTCAAAACACATTTCAGTGACGCCTTTTCACTCTGCGCTGGCCGTGTTACCCGAGCGTCATTCTCAGCACTCCAAGTAGATTGTCTTGATCCATCATGAAAGTTGAACCAGTAAATTAATTAGCCCCGCGCGGTTCTCTGAAGAGTTGAGTTTTAATCAAATGCAAATTAATGATGTCGGGCCTCAGACGTGCGCTTAGCACTAACGACGCAGATGAGCAAATTAGCGTCGGCGTTGTGTCGACGTGCGGCGCAAGCGCTCGACGCGGCAGAATTGGAATTGTGTCAATTGCAATTGTTGGCGTGTCTCAGACAACATGACGCCGCAAGCCGGATTGACATGCGTCTGTGATGCACCCGCGGTTGAAAGCTTTCTGAGGCAGTCTTGAAGCTGCTAGCAAGATCTGAATGTAGCCTCACTTAAGCCCCACCCCCTTGATCCTCTCACATCTCCAACCCAAAAAGCTCCCCCAGTTCACTCATGCACATTTACCGCACCGCGTTAAGGTACCGGTAGTGCATGACATATTGACGATGAAGTATTACCAAAAACGAAATGTTACCGGTTTGATGTTATTATTTGGGGATGTACAATCAGTTAAAAACATGAGGCACGCGATGAGAGTTCCAAATGAAATTATAGCGGCATAAGATGTGGCCAGAGTGTGAAAAAAAAAACGTTTTTTGATTGACAGGTCATACACACAAAAATGGTTTGTTTAATTTTCTGGCAGATTCCAACAAGAAACACTTGCTGCCGCTGTGTTGTTTCGTCTCGTGGTTCTTTTCCAATCACTGCCCGCCTCTTTGGAGCAACAAACTCGCTGACTTGTCGGCAGATGACAGCTGCTACCGTCGACCTGACTCGAGTCAATCTGTTCCAGGGGACTGCCCAAACTTTTATTTGAGATTAATTTTCCGCTCGTAGAAATAATGGCAACTGACGGTGAGCACTAACGAAGCGAATATGCCAGTTACTCAGAACGTTTGCCGGTCTCAAAATGGGCGTCGTGATTGTCGGGCAACGAGTACGCCGTTTGGTCTCGCTTTAAATGCGGCGGAGGTTGGAAACGCGCTCGGACAGCGAGCGAAAGCTCATTTGGTCTTCCCGTCGCCTGGAGTCGCTTCAAATAGACTGCAGCGCTCCCAAAACGAGATGCGGGGGAGAAAAATAGATGAAAGGAATAATGGGGCGAGAGAAGCAGTCAATTCTGGAGGGAGGTCTTTGAAAACTTGGAAAGATTGCCACGTATGCTTTGTGCAAAAACGAAGTTCTCCAAGGCGACCATGTATTTGATTGCGGTATCAAGGCTTTTGATTCAAAACGTTGTGGGTACGCTGAAAAACGAGCAGCCACGCGCTGTCGTCAGAAGGTATCTGCGTAAAAATGTCGGCATTGCAGTCTACAAGAAGTCCACTTTGAAAATGCGTCCAACAACTCACTGAATTTTTTTTATTTTGTGTGTGTGTGTGTGTGTGTGTGTGTGTGTGTGTGTGTGTGTGTGTGTGTGTGTGTGTGTGTGTGTGTGTGTGAGTGTGTGAGTGTGTGTGAGAGATGGCGTTCATGATCTGCTTTGACCGTGTCTGCATTTGTGGCCGAGAAGCTTGCCGGTTGTGTAAACACGGCGATGAAGGGCCACATTGTCTGCGTGGCTCGCTTTTGAGAGAGATGCCCTTGTTTTCCGGGCGCTCTCAGCATGACGCCCGTGTCAGTCTAGTAGCCCGTGTAGCGAAACCCAACAAAGACCCAAGCTTTTCAAAAGAGTCCGTCCACATCCGTCCGTCCCCGCTGTGCCACTGCTAACCCCCCACACACTGCCCCCTCCCAACAAAAAAGCTTGGGAGGCTGCTCCCAAGACAAATTATGTGTTATTTTGTTGTATTACACGGCCACCTAATTCAATTTTTAAATGAAGTGAATTACAACCCGGGCGACCCGGTGACTCCACCTGTGCGTGGCTTCAAAAGGCGGTGAGTGACGTGGGAGTCAACGAATGCGAGGATAGCGGCCGGCTGCGATCTGGCTAACATTTAGCTCGCCTGCAAGTTGATCGGCTTCGGCTACCAGCTGCGGCCGTGAGCTCATGCCTGAATGTGCTTGTTAAGTCTTGATTTTGTTAGCGTTTGGTCTATAAAGCGATTGATAGCGCAGCGATTGTTGATGAGACAGACCTTCGCCATGATGTGACGAGGTCCCAAACACAAGATGTACACTAATAAAACACCGCCAAGTAAGTCAGTACTTCAGTCCAGGTAAATCTGGAGCAGAGCTGAACACGCGGATCCATTAGGAGGCTGATGTGTTTGCATGTTAACACGATTTTTATTGATCCCTCCGCAGCTGGGCAGTGTGGTGCTCTTTAATGGCACTCAATGAAAAAGGAAATGCTGACAAACGCCGATGTTTGCCTCTCTCCAAATGCTCGACGCGAAGTAGCAAATGTGCTCGGATGGCAAGTCGTCGTCATTCGGTGGCTCTGAGGGTGAAAATGGTGACGCAGCATCATTTGTATCGTGCTCTCGCCGCCGACAAACGTGACTCACGGCGACGGCGGAGTCGTCCCCGGCGAGCAGTACCGGGGTTCATTTCGACCTCCTGCGTCTGACCTTCGTCCTCCATCTTTCATTCTCGCCGTCTCCCGGAGGATTGCTCACAGACGAGCGGCGCGGGCCGTCGAAAGGTCGAACGCGCGCGGCGTACCCGCAAAACGGTGAAGAGGGACTGGCCGCAATATTAGCGATGCAGTCGAGTTGAGGTTTAAGAGAAAAGTCCTGTCGGGAGGAAGATATGCCAAATATCTCTTCATGCACTTTACATACGGGGCAGTTCATCATTCGTCGTCGCGCTGTATATCCCTGTCAGTAGTATACAATACACACTCTTGGCTCGAATAACATTTAGCTAGCTAGCTACATCTCTCTTGCTAGCTAGCTAGCTCGCTTCATCTCTCTTGCTTGCCCTACATCTCTCTTGCTAGCTAGCTAGCCTGCCACATCTCTCGCTCCTCTCTTTGTTTGTTCTCTCCATGCCTTGATCCATCGAGCAATTTTTTACAAAGACGCAATGCCACGAATCTTCTCCACCCACCTTGTTGTCGATGAACAGAGCGAATCCTCTGGTGCTATGCCGCGAGTGTCAGGCTGTGTTGTCATTTGCATTTACGGAGGAGAATTTGCAATGCTTTGTCGTTAGGCTGATGGACGGTGTTAATAACAACGCAGATGATCTAGCTCGCCCTAATGTAACGACCCCTTGTGGATTGTGATAAATGACTGTGTGGGGTGGGGGTGGGGGGGGGGGGAACGATATGCCGCAAAAGAAATAATGGCCTCATTTGAAAGAACTATCTGCTGTCGGAGTCAAGATCAAAACTTGAGCGGCCGTGCTGGCTCGCCGTCGGATGTCACTAAATTCAAATATGAAAGGCCAGTCTGGACACGCGCTGTGCGCCAAGATTACTTTGGTGATGGAGCGAGTCTCTCAAGTGTTCCATTTGCATTCGTTCTGGGTGACGGCGGGCCTTCGCCTGAATCAAAGGTCGGCAACAAACGGCGGAACGGCGCGGTCCAAAATGTACTTTTCAGGTGGACTGCGTGCCCCGTAACGAATGTGCTCTGCCTCCGATGTCGATGAACTTTCAGCACAACCTAAATTTGGAGCTTTGTCCTGTTAAGTTGTATTCACAAACAGTCTATTCTCTTCGTTTTGTTGCGCTTCTCTTAGCTGCACTGTCTCCACTTCATGTGTATGTGAGATTGTTTTTGTCCAATCAGATTTCAGGCCCTCTGTGTTGCCACGTCAAGCTAATCTGCCCGAGGCGGGGGTCGGCAATCTGCGGCTCGACAAGCATTTGAGGCACCTTGCTGGTGTAAATGAAGATTCAGTTCCCGTTGATGTGCACCTACAATTGATTTAGCTCGTGACAAGTCCACGGAGCACCCCAAAGCTCACCTGCTACCCTGAAGCGAACGTAATTATGACGAGCTGCCTTCTGATTGGCCATTTCTAAATGGGAATCTACACTGCATTCTTGTTTCAAAATGAGTGTGCGCGTGAGTAAAGGTGTGTTTGTGTGTGTGTGGGGGGCAGTCCAATTATGGAATTGCACTTTTAATCTCGGCCCTTCTCGGCGCATGAATGGAGATGGCTTGACCACGCTCTGCTGCTCCCGCCATTGTTAAGATGTGCATTCTTTGCAGCGGACACCCCCCCCACACACACACACTCCAACACACACGTCGCATTGTCGAGTGTGACGCGCAAAGTCTATATTCATCCGCGATTGCACAAAGGAGCCGCTGAGCCGTGTTTTGACATTTCCTTTGACCCTGCGTTGCATGGGGGGGGGGCACGTGACGAAAAAGAAATACGTGACGTATTGGAGCATATCGACCATCAAATGTCAATTTTGCCGATTAGTGATGGAGCCTCCTCTGTGGAGAGCGCATGTTCAATCAGCACCGTTTTGAAATATTTAATGTGCCTTCTGCTCGGGGAAGCACATAGGTATGCATTGGAAGATGGGGGAGATGGGGGGGGATGATGTGTTTCCATGGCAACATGCACTGGTTCGACTGTAAGTGGCCAACGGGGAGGCAGAATAATCACTCGCAGCGATAAAAGAATGAGAGCTGTGAGTGTAATGAATGCACAGGGAGGAATCAAAGGCCAAAGATCAACATCATGGACTAAGCGTGACTTTCGTTCTGCGCAGGAAGTAAATCCCAGGATGGCGCCATCTCCGACATGGAGGAGCTGCCCGTCCCGCAGGGCATCAAGATCAGCAACATCACCTGTGACTCTTTCAAGATCTGCTGGGACATGGAGCAGCGCGGCAAGGAGCGCATCACGCATTACTTCATTGACCTGAACAAGAAGGAGAACAAAAACTCCAACAAGTTCAAGCACAAGGTAACGCCAACGCGCCCCAGGAAGCGTTTTTGTTGCGCACGCGTGCCCGGAGCTTGGGAGTCCTGCGCAGGATCTTAGTTGTTTGTAATATTGGATGTTATCATCAAAATGTCCATTTGCCATAATGTGGTTTTTTTTTTGGGGGGTATGTGAAGATCAAAAGCTCATTTTGACGTCATGGCGGCTGAAGTATGCAGCAGCAGGAGTGTCGGGAGAGGAACTGCACCACGTCGTTGCTGGGCGGAGCATGAAATATTGGTGCAGTTGTCCCTCGAGGCTCATGAGTTGGAGGGGGGGAGTGGCGGGGTCCGTCCGCGATGAAAGGGGGTCACTGTGATGTGGTGGTTGTGAATTACTTTGGCAACTTGTGACGGAAAAAATAAATGGAGCGTAGTGCACTAAACGGCCAACGAGATCCTACTGGAGTCATTAGGCCACGCCCCTTAAAGGCACACAGCCCACACACAAGTACTCCAGTACCAACAGGCATGACATTTCAAGTGTTTCAGGTACCACCGCAAATGCGACTGAAGTCCGGTTGATGCGGTCTCCCTCCAGGACGTGCCGACCAAGCTGGTGGCCAAGGCGGTGCCCCTCCCCATGACGGTGCGCGGCCACTGGTTCCTCAGCCCGCGCACCGAGTACACGGTGGCGGTCCAGACGGCGTCCAAACAGACGGACGGGGACTACGCCGTCTCGGAGTGGAGCGAAATCATCGAGTTCTGCACCGCTGGTGAATCACGGTCAAGTTTTAGTTTCCTTCAGAGCAGTGTTTACATTTTTCAAATGACGACATGATGAGAAAATGACAATGTCACATCGGCGGCGAGCGATTTTTGAAGAACAGGACCGCGGTCACCACATAGGTCATAGGTGTCAAACTCAGGTCCCGGAGGGCCAATGCCCTGCATGTTTTCCAACTCTCCCTGTTGCAACACACCTGATTCAAATGAACAGGTTCAATGTCAGGCTTCCGCAGAGCTTGCTGATGATCTGATCATTTGAATCAGGTGTGTTGCAACAGGGAGACTTGGGAAACATGAAGGGCGTTGGCCCTCCAGGACCTGAGTTTGACACCTATGACATAGGTCATCCCTGGGATGAAGAATCGATGGAATATCTGAGTATTGTTCGATATTCTGTCTCCAGGCTAAACATTAGCTTGTCAATGGCATTTTCCCTTCTATGTTAGCATTCAGCTAGCAGGCTTTTCCTGAAGGCAGCTGTGTGTTTAAAGGCTTTTAAAACCACCACTGTTAATGTTCAGCCTTAGCATGTCAATGGCATGAGCCATGACATGCTAGCATTAAGCTGGCAGGGTGTGCTGAAGACAGCGCTGTTCTGTATTTGTTTGATGTTTTCTTTGACACAAAACGTCTCGGAGACTCTTCATTGTCGTGACTTTACGTTGGAGGTATCCTTGAAGAAGTCACCGCACCCTGAAAGATACCTCCATCATCGCAGCGGATGTGACCAAGCACTTTTCTCCCACATTAAGTATGCGAGCGAACGGTAACGAGATTCATCCAGATGGGGAGGGCGTTACGATGAGGGAAGGACGGTTGGGATTAAATAAAGCAGCGAAGCGAGCGCATGCGGTTTATCTGGCAACGTGGAGGTCAGGGCATTTAATGGCAGCAGAAGTTGACGTCGGGGGAGGGGAGGCAGCAGGTCATGTGATGCGGGGCGGAGTGGCGACACGTACTGTTCAGCAGCGCAAAAAGAAACACTGACAAGATTGTGAAGCGTTAGCTAAAAAAAAAAAGTTTGCCACTTCCTTTTAGCGTGACAGCGGGCTCATTTGCATTCATCCCCCAACTCGGATGCCCTTTCAAGTATGCGTGCCCCTTCTTTGCAGATTATTCCACAGTGCATCTCAACCAGCTCCTGGCGAAGGCCGAGGCCATCTCCGGACGGATGCTGCGCTTCTCCGTCTTCTACCGCAACCAGAATAAGGAATACTTTGACCACGCCAGGTAGCCCGTTGATGATGACGACAGAAACTGTATGACGCTATTTTTTGGACTGAAATTTGTGCCATTCGCTGGCTGACAAAAGACACATTTCATTATTATTTTACATCCATGCATTTTACAGCTGAGATTTCAAACCCAGAACCTCAGGACAGTGAGGCAGGTGTGCTAACCGTCCGTCCGACATGCTGCTATCCCAACAATGGCAGATTTCAAAAGCCCACGTCAAAGATGCATCGTTAGTTCTTCAAATGTGCTGTTCAATGTTGACGCGCACTCTACTCACTTTGTTTCCAGCACTTTGTCATCATGAAATCTGTCTTTCGACAAGCGCAATTCCCCTCGCTGCGCTAACGTAATTACGGCGGCGCAGACAAAATGCAGCAAGGCTTGCACGGGAGCCGCGTTGCATTGATTTCATTTTCGTTCTGCAAATGTAATCAACTTTGCCGTGATTTCGCAAACGCCGGTGTGGGATTCGGAAAAGACGAGAACCTTGTTTTCGGAAGACACACATTTAGCACTTCAAGCAAATTGTCGGTGCTGCCGTCTGTTGACTTTCTGTGATGGTAAGATGCACAAATGAGAAATACTGATCAAATCTAATATTTGGTTGAATAATTAATGAAGGTGGTCGGATAAAAAGGTCATTTGATTGTCAAGCAACGAGAGTGCTGTTGTCTTGGCGACCTCGGTTGAAATTGTTGACGGCAAAGAGCAAAACAAGGAATCGCTTTGTGACCGAAATTTAATTTTAGCGCTGTAGCGTAAGAGATGTCTGCCATCTATTGGTGAACACAGTTATTACAACTCAAAGCGACTCTGCGACTGTCAAGTGTTTTCATTTTCTGAAATTATTCAAGAGCTAATATCTGCACAAGGCGTCACCACACCTTGCTTTTGGCTTTTACGGGTTCATCATCAGTCACGTGTCTTGATTTTGTATTTTTTATTTTTGGGTGTCTCTGCTGTTCCAGGGAGGAGCAGGGCAACCGGATGCTCCCGTCGGTGAAGGACAACAGCGGCAGCCACGGTTCTCCCATCAGCGGCAAGCTGGAGGGCCTTTTCTTCAGCTGCAACACGGAGTTCAACACGGGCAAGACCCCGCAGGACTCCCCGTACGGCCGCCATCGCTTCGAGGTGCGGGCCGACGCCCTGTTCAACCCCGACACCAACCTCTACTTTGGGGACTTCTACTGCATGTACACGGCCTACCACTACGTCATCCTGGTGCTGGCGCCCAAAGGCTCGCGCGGGGACGACTTCTGCAAGCAGAGGCTGCCCGCCCTCGACATCACCGACAACCGCTTCCTCACGTGCCAGCGGGAGGAAGGCGGGGGCGATGGCGACGGCCTGGTCTTCCGTCACGCCCAGGACGTGATCCTGGAGGTGATCTACACGGAGCCCGTGGACCTGGCGCTGGGCACGGTGGCCGAGATCAGCGGCCACCAGCTCATGAGTCTGTCCACCGTCAACGCCAAGAAGGACCCCAGCTGCAAGACCTGTAACATCAGCGTGGGACGCTAGCGGCAGGGGCGAGACTTTTTTTCGGAGGGGGCGGGACTTTTTGGGCGTGCACTGCAGCGGGGCAACACTTGCATGAAGCGGTGTGTTTCAGTACAGCCACACTAACGGCCAGCTACACTGACAAGCTAAGTCCAAGTTAGGTTGTTTTTTTTGGTACTGTTACTTTTTCCTCGCCGAAAGTTCACATTGTGTTCTCGTACTCGAACTAATTCCGAATACTTGAGAGGAAGTTGAAAACATGTTTTGTAAAAAAGGGAAAAAAATAATTCTCGTAATACAGTTGAGGATGCCCCCCACATAACATGACGTAAACCGCAAAAAGTGAAATACGTGATAGAGAAAGTCTTTAAAAAACAAAAACAAATCAATAACAAATATAAACATTAGTATATACATAAAATAATATCTAATAAATGTAGATTAAAATGACTATTTTTCATTTGGTCCGGTGTCTGAGACTGGAGTGACGCGATGCCCCGTCAACCCAATTTTCATCCAGGAAAAGGCTCCCGTTTCAACCCAAGCTCACAAACACGACTGCTTCTCGGCTTGATTTACTTTTTTTCTGTTTTGTTCTTGTTCTGCTCACGCGGCGTTCGTCTTTCTCGATTGATTTTGATCCCTTTTGTTTGCCGTTCCAGCGGGGGACACCTTCTCGCTACCTCCCAACTATGGCGTGGACTGATATTTCCGACTTTGCGAGGCCCCAGCTTCCTGTCATTTCTTAAAACCAAAGGTACTAAAAACAACTAAGACTTTAAAACAAAAAAACAAGCTGCGCTATCGGACTAACTCGTGCAACAGGCCTCGAAAGCGTGTACTGTGATGGACAAGCGTGATCACCTTTAAAAACAAACAAAAAAAATAAAGCATGATGCAGTCTTTTTGCAGCACGGGTGTACTGTGAGTGTCGTCGCCATGACAACCAACCCTTTCTGCAACACTCTTGTCATCGTCGTCCAAAGTTTGGTGGAAAGGCAAAAAAAAATAAAGCCAAAAATGTCCCGCCGGGGTAAATGTGAAAAAATATTTATTTTCTATTGACACATTCATTATGTACATTTCGGGAAGAGTGTGTAGAATGTGACATCAAGCAGAAGTGCACAGAGCTCTTGATTCGCATCACTGAATTGAAGTGGAATGTTCAGCAAGCCGACATACGAAGATGATGAGACAAAGTGGAACTGTGATGCACTGCAAACGGCAACTAGGTTGCGCTATATAGATCTAAAGATCTAGATATCTCTCTCTATAGAGATCTATACATAGCGCTAGAGATATCTCTCTCGAGAGAGAGAGAGATATCTATAGCGACATATAGATCTCTTGCTCTCTATATATATATTTCTATGGATCTATATCTCGCTATAGAAAGATATAGATATATAGATAGATCTAAATATCTATCTACACATGATAGCACAATGAAGGATTAATCCCTGACACTGTTTCACTGCTTGCATTTGATACAAATGAGTGGGTCACACTGACAAGGGGAGGGGGGAAAAACAAACCCAGACGAGAAAGTCAAAATAGGGGGGTTCGTAACATTACACCACCCCAACATGAACACGTTTTTTTTCCCCTGAAAATCAGTTTGGTGGATGTAGTTTTTTTCTTGAATATGGCCAACTGTGCTCATCACTTTGAGACTTTTTCTCATCTCCCTTCAGTGGCCCGATTACTCCCTCATGCAATTGATGCTTTTTTTTTTTTTTTTTTGGAAAATGCATATTCCACAATAAGACAAAAATAAAGTCAGTGCCAGAACACGCCAACATGAATATTTACAAAAGCCCCAATGTACAAAAAACATAATCGTTGCATTCAGGGCCCGAAAGCTCGTCGACAACATCCACTTGCTTCATCTTGTGCTTTTTGGACGAAAAATAAATAACTTCCAACGCCATTGTCCTCCTGTAAAGTGCATCATCATTACCTTTGTCATCGGCGTGACCAATTCCTGTTGGCTTTGGACCAAACGTTTTTGCTCCACTGCGAAGCTCAGTTGCTTTTGGCTGTGTCCTGTTTTTTGCTGAGCAAGGCCTCCAGCAGGCGCAGTTTGGCTTTGAGGTTCTTGTACTGGCAGTACTCCTCCGCCATGGGCCCGCGGTCTTCCTTCTGACAGACCCTGTGGCAGGACAGACCACACTTTGCTCATCAGCAATTAGGGGGGCGGGGGGGGGGGGGTATCGCAGCAACCGCTCGACGCTCCCTATGTTGCCTTTTTGTACAGTGTCTATTGGAAAAAAAAGACTATTTCCACAGGATGTGTACAGAGCAGAAAAAGTGTGTGTAGGGTTTTTTTTCCATGCCGTGTTTAAGTGGAATTTCATTTATGGAAGTCCCGCTGAATTCAATGGGAAATTTTGTGTATTACACGGCCTTCTTTGTTTAAAGAAGAATAAAGACCAAAAGCAAAGAAAGGGCCATTTCTTTGTGGGGGTGTGCGTACCTGCCACTCAGGGTATAGAAAAGCTCCTCAAACTCCCGCAGTGCACGGTGGAGCCTCCGTTTTTCCAAGCGGGTGACCCGGAGATGATCCAGTAATTCCGATCTGCGTGATGAGTAAAAGTCACGATGAACGGGCGCTGGCGAGCCATTTTTCTTCGCCAAGAATTGAGGATTGAGTGCACACAATCCATACCTGGAGGCCTCATGGAGTGTTGCCATGGTGACTATCTGCGGCTGGAGACACTCGACTTCCTCCAAAGGCGACACCAGCGGCGTGTCGGACGCTTCCAAGGTGGGAGGGGGCAGCGGCCCCTCAGTTGGCACGTGCTGCTGCCTCAGGTTTTGCTCTTTGGGGTGGTCGTCGTCGGAGCCCTCCTCTTCCTCCTACGATGCCGCGCGGACACCCACGCGCGCACACGCCACTTATTGCTTGTACAATAACAAAACGCAGTTAAAAAAAAAAAAAAGCTTCAATAATGCACATGGGGAAGGTTTCGTGTAGTGTGCCGGCATTGCCACTAGAGGACAGCAAAGTACACTAAATAGGTTTAAAGAGAGAACTTGGTGCCAAAACGTCTGTTTGAAAAATCAGCTTACTCCAAAATTTTGTGTCATTTCTTATGCATAACAACAACAAAAAATAACATGATTTTGTATTGGTTTGCATAAAAAAAGACAATTTCCAAATGTGCTGTTATTATATTTTCATATCAGCAAAGGAAACAGGATTTAAAAAAAAATTGGGGTAAAAACAGACAGCAATCGAAAACGTGTATCTTGAAATGTTGCAAGTTTTGTGCGTATTTCTTTTGTTGAACAACCAAGGAAACACAATTGTTGTCAACTTTCTTTTGCGATGAGTGACCAGGTGGGGAGATCTCTCTACTCACAATGGTGGTGATGAGCGTGGGGGTGGCGGAGGAAAGCAGCAGCTCTTTGAGGAGGCGGTAGCGCTCGTACAAAGGTCTGACCAGCGACCGCTCGCTCACGCTACTCTAAAGACATCAATGGAGAGCCGACTCTTACCGACAATTGGCACACATTTGAGTACCCCCCCCAAAAAAAAAATAATTGCAAAATTAGGATGATCGCTGGAAATTGTTCCTGGAAAAGGTGTGATGACAAAACGCGTCAAGAAATAAAGACGGCCAAATCAAAAATGAGTTCCTACCGGGCGTCCGTGCAGACTCTCAAAGTAGAGCAACGACTTTTGCAGGCTGGACTTCTCCAAGCTCATCTGGGACCGGTTCATCTCCTGCACATCGAGAAGCGTCACGGTCAGCATTGGACTTTGCCTTCCGCCGAGAAGGTAAAGAGAACCTGGATGGCGTCGGGCAGGCGGAGTTCCCGCCGCCTCTCGGTCAGCATGGTGTCGATGACGTGCAGCGTTTCCTCCACGCTGGGTTTGGCGTTGCTGTTGTTGTTGACTTGCCGGAGCTGCGTCGCCTCGCCGGGCGGACGGCCCCTCTCGAGCGCCGCCGGGTCGAAAGCGGCCTTGGAGACGCCTTCCGCCGCTTGACACAGCTTCAGCTCTGCGCGACCACACAGACCACCGCAAAGGACACGGGATCACATTGACTTTCTGTCCAAAAGATGAGGAACGTGTGTCATTTCGTGGTGGGTTTCACATAAAAAAAAAAACACAAATTAAAAAATAAAAATGAAGTTGACATACAATTTGAATTATTTCTTTGGACTAACAAAGAATTTCTTGTTTCTTTTGTTTTGCATTCAAACTAAACAAAATGGCATCTTTAAATTTCACCATTCATTTGATCAAATTCGCCAAAGCACAAATAAAGTGTGTTGTTTTGGGGTTTTTTTTGCATTTCACATTAAAAAACAAAACGTACTGTGCCTCCAAATATAAGTTCTCCTTTTCACATTACGTTTCACATACAAACAAAAAAGCTATTAGTTTTCATCCAAATCATTAAAAAGTTTGTTTCACATGAAAACAAATAGCAACACAAAAAAATACAACAAAAAAAATACCAACAGCTGTTTTAGTTTTAATGTAAAACAAGAATAAAATATTCAAATTCTTCTTCTTCAAAAAAATGTGTCTCTTGACGAGCAACGAAGAAAATTGTTTTTGTTGTGCTTTACATAAAAACTACCAAAAGAAGGTTAGAAAATGTGGTTTCTCCTTCACCAAACCATGTTTTGATTCGCTCAACAAAAAACTTTGACTTTGATGAACTGCGAAAAGAGTTTTTGTTGATTTTTGCCTGAAAGCAAAGTGTAGGCCAAGTGACCTTTGAGCTGCTTGCGGCTCTTCAGAAGCTCCTTGATCAGTCGGGCAACTTCAGGATGTGCGGTCTTGTCATAACAGGAAGACTGAAAGAAACCAAACAAACAAAAACAAAACCATCATCCCAAGTCGTGACGCGCCGATCGTGATGCGCTGGTGAGACGAGAGCCCTCGGCAGGCAAAGCGTGAGTCAGCCGCTCGCTTCGACTTTGGCGCTCACCTTGAGCCGCTCCTGCTCAAAATGCTCCTCCAGCTGTCTGATCCTCCTCCTCAACGTCTGAACGTGTCTTTTTAACACGGACACGGAGAGGGAGCAGTCGGCTGCCTCGGCGCGGACACCACAGCGCGCCCTGCGCATCCAAACAAACAAATTAATAAGAATCAAACCGAAAAGAGGACATGTAGAACTAAAAAAACCAAAAAAACCCCAAAACAAAACAAGACCGACTTTGACATAAAAAAAAAAGTGGTCACCAAAGAAAGGGAAAATGTTTGTTGTTGTCGTTTCACTTTTTAGCCGATGACGATTAACGTTCATATTCGGAATCTCCAAATGACGCCTCTGATCAATGAGCAAAGCCCCCGCGAGACATATGACAAAATACGAGGCGTCCGTCTCTCACATGCGGAGATGCTGCGAGCACGGCGGCGACGGGGCAGCGTCGGGATCCAGGTTGTAGCGAAGGCTGCCGCTCAGGTTGGGGCAGCGAGGCGACGGGACGGGGCACTCGCCGGTGGTGAAAGCGGAGAGGGAGAGCAGGGGAGGGCCGCCCGGCGAGCTGGCTGGGGGGTCGCCGCTTCCCGGGGCTCCCTCGGGGGGGGAAGCGCCGGACGCAACGGGAGTGCGCCAAGAATCCTGAGACGGGGCTGCCGGACAGACGACGACAACATTTGAATGCAGATGGACTCTATTTTGGAAAGTTAACATGTTTTGTTTTGTATGCACAAAATGTAAAAAAAAAATGGGGTGGGGGAATACAGGAAAAAATCTGACCACCCCCCCCCCTCTTTTGTAAAGAGAAACAAATACTAAGGGACAAATTGTCTTATTTATTGTCATATGCATTAAGAGACCAAAAAAAGAACTTCTTTGATTCATTATGTAACATAGTCAGAATTACTTTCCAATCACCATGTACACGCATAAACGTGCTATTGTGTGTGTGTGTGTGTGTGTGTGTGTGTGTGTGTATGTGTGCGCACTCACTGCGCCGCGATGAGTCGATGGTGTCCTGAGCCGGCGTTGTCGGAGGCGAGTGGAGGAGCGGCTCGTGCTGGAAAGGCGGGCTCGGCTGCTGCCCGCTCAAGAGAGGCTGCTGGTGGGCTGGCAGGGTCTTCTGCTCTGGGGGGTCTTCTTGCTCCAAGCCAGGGGGGCTAAAATCAGCCTCCAGGGCTTGGAGCTTGAGGGAGGGGCTCTGGAAGCAGAAGCAGAACATGGCGACTTCCCTGAGCTCGAAAAGTCCTCCGTAGGAATGAGGCGAGAGTCCCTCGCGGGAAAAGGTGTCGCGCCGTGTCGAGTCGTCACGAAAGGCGTCCTTCCTCACGTCTCCGACATGGCCTCGTTTCGTGGTCACGCTCAATCCAAAAAGTCAGAAGGACCGCCGGCCAAACCTGTCGACGTCCAAGTGGAGGATTCGCGACCGGAGCCCATCATGCGGGAATCCGCGGCGAACGGAAAAAGGACGAGGGGCGCACATGGCGTCGCCCCCCCTGGCCGGCATTCCCCCGCTCAACTGCCTCCACATGGATTATTCATCCGGCGCCGCACGAAGGGGCGCGGCGGGAATACCGCTCGTGTCGTTGCGTGCGGCGTGGGTGTGTGCGTGCGCGCTCGGGGAGGGAGGTGGGAAGAGAAAAGGAGGATGATGATGTTGGGCGGAGGTCGCCACGGCAACGTTGTCAGAGCCAGCCAGGGCGGCTACGTGATGACGGCGCGGCGGGAGTCACGTCGCTCTCGTGAACCAACGTTGGAGGCTGCAATGAAAAGCAGTTTTGCTTTCAGGCATTTTGGGTGAGGAGGCGAAGGGGTGTGGGGGGGTGCATATAAGTAGCTCTGACATCATCATCATCATCATCATCATCATCATGGCTTCCAACGCTGCTTTCTCACGCTCCTGCACTGTTCATTCATAAAAAAACACAGCATAGTGCGTCACAAGGGCAGGAAAGGGAGGAAGGCGGGGGAGGAACAGGAGGAGGCGGCCACAACCAAACGCGCTTCAAGACGGACGCAAGTCCAAAAATAAAATAAATACTTACACGAGCATCGAAGGTGCCCCGTTGTCCAAGATTAGGAGTCGAAAAATGGCAGCGAGGATGGAGGCATCCGTTGGACGTCATAGCCAGTGGAATTGTGTGTGTGTGTGTGTGTGTGTGTGTGTGTGTGTGTGTGTGTGTGTGTGTGTGTGTGTGTGCGTCATCACCTCCTCCTCCTCCTTTTGCCTGATGGGGGACAAACACAGTGATGGTGTGTCATTGTGCTGCGGCCCATCGAGCGCGGCACGTACACACGTGGAATGGCGACAGAGGCAACATGAAAAAACAAATCTTATCTTGCGACAAGTTTGTGCGCTTTGAATGCCGACGTGCAGGATTACGAGCATCTCGATAGTGGTGACGGAAGTTTCATGGCGCCAGTGATTTTTTTTTTTATTCCACCTGGAGCTTATGGGGTCTTGACACTAATATTGTGTTTTTTTACTTTTTTTAAGTGGTTCTCATTTTTACAGTAAAAGCACAAAACACAACACGGGCATATTAGATGAATAGCAATTTACTAACGGGCCAGTTCAAATGAAGTGTTTTGCCGTCAATGGCAGTGATTGAGTGAATAAAATGATGAGACAAATGGTGTCTATATTTGGAATCAATATCATCCCAAAGTTTGTGTATTCATGTGTGTGTGTGTTGTGGCTCCGTGTGGCTCCGAGGCCATCTGGCCAAGTCCATTAAGGTTCTGCGTTAGTCATGCGTGACATCAGCGAGGCACAAATGAGACAACCTGTCCTGCAGCTCTGCTCTCTGGAAGCAGTGTGCCACCCTCCCTACTAGGTCAGCGCAAAGTAGCTGGTTAGCGGTCATGTGGTGACACCCCCAGCCCCCTGGGCGGCTCTGTGTTATTTGGACTGGAATCATATCAAAAGCGTGTCTGTGGGCATCGCACTGCTCCAATAACCCACTTGTCACAACGAGCGCAGAACGAAACAAGCCAAAGCGAGTCAAGCTGGCTCAAAGGAGGACAAGAACGGCCACAGCGTCCCAAGAAATCACATCACCATCACGTCAGGGGAGATGAAAACAGCAATGTCAGCCAGGCCTTTTTTTTTGGAGGGGGGGGCTTGAACAGACAACTTCCGAGCCAACTTTACCAAAGTGACATGACTTATTTTGTCACGCAAATCAGATGCTGGCTACTTTGAGCCACATGATTAAAAATCACGAGCAATCAAATTTTCAAGGGAATGTGCGTACGGGATCGCCGTCGGTGTTGATCTGTTGATCTGAACAAGTATGAGAAACATCCAAAACATCTGACACTGAACAAAGGTAGTTTTGTCAAACGCTGTTAAGCCAGCAAGGTTAAGTTAATGCAGCACTTCCTGTTTGTGCTTTTATTTTGAAACCTATTCACACCATTTCCGGTATATTGCTTAGCGGACAGGGTTGAATCTAGTTCAGGTGTTGTTTCTCGTCGTTTAGTAAATTCTCGTGACAATGGTAGGCCTTCAGTGCCAGAGATCACGTCATGAGCTACCTCAGGCGTCGTCGATAGATTTGTGCGACGAGCTGAGGGTTGGTTTCGAGTATTGTGGACACATTAAATTTCAAACGGATCGGCGGGTCGTCCAGATGAGTCATTCCGGGCCGACTGCAACATCACCAAGTTGAGCGCAGGCCACCACCAAGGCCAAACTATGAACAGGAGTGAAAATCAATTTTGGAGCTGGAGCTCATCCCAGCGGACATTTGGCAAGCGGCGCGGGGTACATCCTGGACCGGTAGCATTTACTTGCAGGACACTTAACAGCAAAGTAACCATTCACACTCGACAGTCACAAAATTTGGTCCGTGGCTGCTGGCGGAGGATTACAAAATCCATCATGACTCAGAAGGTGTAAATTAATTCCTGTGTCAGAACATGCTAAGCACTAGCTCATCACGCCGAAAAGATTCAGAATAATAAAAAGTGGGATTGTTTTGGCCTTGGAGGATGACAGAAAGATCGCATTGTGACTAAAAAAATAAAATAAAATCACTATCAGGACCTTTCTCGAGATTCACACTGAAAACGAATCCATTGATGGTTTTAACATGTTAAATAAATTAAAGTTGAAGAATATCAACATGACCCTTGCATCCTTCAATTTTTTTGCGCCTGCGCGGGAGGAAAACCTTTGGCTGCGGCACCCGCAGCGTAGCAACAAATGAAGCACACAAGACTGCAAACAACAACAACAACTAAGGCGCTTTTCTATCGATGTGGCCGGCAGTCAAGCGGACGGCTGACGTGAGGGCGGCTTCCATTAGCAAAAGGAGAGTCGCAGGCGCAAAGAACACTCCAGAGTCAATAAGCCACTTCCTTGGATGCTCATTCGCTGCCTTCCATTACAGCGTGAGCCCAAATACGACACACAGCACAATCTGGCCAGTTGCCGGCCATTCGGTGCGCTACACGCGACGGCAGCACACGTATTCAAACAACATGGTCATGCTGTTGTCCACACAAGGAGCTTAGCACCTGTCTTCAATATGAGGTTTTTTTAAATATATATAATAACTCAGCTTTTTTTGACATTGGTAAGAACTTCAAAAAGTCACCTCAGAAGTGTTGAGGGTTGGAGGACGCCGGGGAAGGTGGGCGGGAGATGCCGGGGGGCAAAGGGAGGATCTTGTGCTTCCGGAGAAGATGGACCATCACGGTGTTGCACAGGTTCTGCTCCTCCAGCATCTTGGAGCCGGCGGGAACGCTGCAAAGTGAGACAAAAAAATAGTGAAACACTGTCATCTAGTGGACGGGGTCGTGCACAGCAGAAACATCATTTGATCGGACCCGGATGTGACCGTTGCCTTTAAGAAAATATTAGTTTTGCAAAGTTACTTTTTGGGGGATGTTATCGGCTTTTTTTCTGCAGGCTAAAATCTAACAGAATAGTTCGAAATGACGAACATCAAAGCGGTAGCACTTCGTTTTTGGCGAAACGCCATCATGAATAAGTCATGCTAGCAATGTAGCCGCCTCGGCGAGATCGAGAAACGACTCGCAACTGACCTGCCGGGTAAACGAAACATTAAATGAATCCAAAATTCAAATCTCGGGAGCAGTTTCAAGGCTGCGCGCGACACGGCTTCATCAGATAACTGCGCTGCTATTAAATTCAAAGTATGGACACATTGGGATTTAATTCCATTGCTACTGGGCTCCATTTATCGCGGATGCCAGTATTCGAGACCGTTCAATGGTGCGAGAGGTGGTCGCCATAGCAACATGGCAGCCCCCGACGTCCAAGTAGCTGCTATTTTGTAATTGCTTTCACATCATCAGTATGTGAATTCAAATGAGTCGAGGCGACGCGTTCCGCTCAAAGTCATCAAAATCTCCAATGTGGCGTGTATAAATAGAGCGGCTTCACGTGTTCACCTTCGCAATTGGTACGCGAGGTGCAGACAAGACCAGCAAGGGGGGGGGGGGGGGTTAATGTGAACCACGGCCGATCGGCAAGACGGGTCAGGATGGCTTACGTAACAGTTTAAATTGAAGTTTTTGTGACACAAATTACGCCTGCCGCCATTTTAAGTGCATTTGATTAACCCAAATGAAAGTTTAAATGTTGTAGCGGGCCCTCACGACATGGCGGTCCATGAACCCGGCAGGACCAGGCGGTTGAGGGACCCTCAGGACACCTCAGGTGAGGGAGCCGCATGGCATGCGTAACGCTCAAGCGTGCAAGCGTTACATGTCCCCTCCAACAACTTACTGAAAGATGCAAGGTCCAAAAACGGTGGCGAGGGTGTCCACCGTCATGTGATTCAATTGGCTGCAAGCCGCCAACTTGGAAAGGAAGTCGGCAAAGTACAACAGGACGGCGAGGTTGTCGTCCGGGATGCGGCAGAGGTGTTTTTTCAAGGCCAAGTTCAACTGGGCCTCGTCTGGATTGGCTACAGAGTAAACATGAAAAGGGACAAGAATGCGTCTTCAAGTCTTCACAATCATGTGCTTTACTCTCGGGAATGTGAATTAATAATCGACTATTCGGCCGATTCCTCATGAAAACACCACCGGTGGTCCCCGATTGAGACATTTTGTAAAAGTCTCTGGAGGAATTGGCTAAAGCAGGATACGCACACCCACATACCAACAAGGGAATGGGAGTCAATAACGAAGCGACCTGAAGATGGCGCTGTTGCCAGACACAAATAGTGGAGCAGGTGGAATGATGTCAATGTGTTGGAATGCTTTTCAGCGTTCTCAGGATGTTTTAGGGAAGGCAAAAGCTGAGGTGAGAAAATGAGTACGGAATCCAACACAGTGCAGCTCAGCTTCTGGCAAGCGGACATCATGGTGCTTCTCTTCTTCTATGTACAAAAGAAAAGCGGGGTTTATTTAGCATCACGTTCCTGAACTGCACCAAAAGTCAATCGAAGCAAACCAAGGTGCAAATGAATGGGATTTTTTGGGGGGGTGGATGCCCCTGTGGCACCACAGCGCCTCCTACAGGTCGGTCTTGGCATTAGGACAAATATCTACTTTGGGGAGGAGACTCACAATGGTTGGTATAGTTGAACTGGCTGTAAAATCAACAACTGGCTGTATGTTAGAGGAATTTATGAACAAAATTGTATCATGTTTAAAGTTTCATTTTAAGTCGGTCACATCCAAATCGTTTGGGTGCGTATACAGCACCCCCAAATGCCTGTGAACAAAGGCGCCGGCCACCTGGCCGGAGGGCCGTTGGAGTCCACAATTAGCACATCAAAGCAGGTGGGCGATCAAAAGGGAGAGGGCGACACTCGGCCACAAATGGGGAATGGATAATTTGGGAACAGCGGTTGAACGATAAAAGACAATTTGAGAACACCCGTCGCGCCCAGGCGACATTTGGCCATCCGCGAAGTCTGCGACATGTTGATTTATCGTAGATCAGACAGAAAGGCGCCAACGTACTGGTGGTTCAAAGCTTAAACGCAGGTAACCAATCACTACCGAGGGGCCGAACCGGGGCTGCGGCATGCAAATATCGGGGCAGTGTATTTCTTGTATTTTGCATATGTCACAAATAAAAGGTCGAACTCGCGGAGGGCGGGGCTGGAAGTGTGATCACGGAGCAACTAAACCGTCGTTCGCTCTCAGAGGTCCGCTTCCGTCGACATTGAAGACAATTTCCCTGTGTGCCGAGTCGTTTCTTTAACTTTGTCCGAGAAAAATCTCTGACACTGTAACTGGCAATTTTTTTGCCAAAGCCGTGCTGGTTCGAGATTACCTCTGAAGCTCTCCACGAGATTTCTGCGTTGGTACTCGGGGATGATGGGGTCAGGCAGCTGTTGAAAGAAGAGCTTGAGGAGCGAAGCCACAGTGGGCACTTGCTCCAGCTCCAGATTGACTTTCTCGCCATGATCCAGCCGCCGTCTCAATTGGTGTATCTTCGCCACTGAGCCGCCCACGCGAAAAAGATCTTTGTAGTCCATCGCTGACGACGAAAGAAAATGGAGTCACAAATTGGCGGGCCAATTACTCACACAGAGTAAGACGTGTCATAGGTTGTGCCCAGCGGTTACCGTTTTTCTCCAAGAACTCGACCATATCTCGTAAGACAAGCGGTACGCCGTTGATCATCTTCCCGTTTTGTCTCAACGTCTGTAGGGAAATGCCAAACACACACGTGGGCGCTACTCCAGACTTTGGGACCCGGACAGGAGCGGTTAGATCCGGGTTGAAATGAAGACTGAACCACAGCCTTATTGCCGAAGACCTTTCACGCTGTCAAGGGGAGAAGATGCAACAATGTGAATGGCTTGGGGTCGGGGCTGCCCAAACTTGACACAATGCCCGCTGGCACACCGAGCTGTGCAATCTAAGGTGACTGAACTGGACCTTCACAAAACAACTGCAAGCATTTGTCTTTCAATCAAAATTACAGCTGATAATTTTGAAATGACCGACCGTTTAGATACCTCCAAATGCAGACGAATGTGGACATAAGCGACTGGAGTTTTACTTACGTAGAATAATGAAAGTTTTCCTCCCATGTTGGGGCCACATTCACTGGCACGACAAGCACTCGACTCTGTGGCTATTTGTGTTCTTTTCCATCCTTTGCTGCCATTTGCTCTCAGGAAGGGTTGCCTAATGTAGGACAAAGCCCGAATTTTCCATTATATTTGGAATGTGTTCTTCAATTAATTACATCGTGAGACCGCCATTTGGTTTCGATTAGGGACTAATCGCCTCCCCTGCGCCCAGCCAAAAAAAGAACTATCGAAAGAAGACGAAGCAACATCCTGACTTGACGTAACTATCGCTAAAGAACTAAGGAATACATTTGAAGGTTTTAAAGGAAAGCAAATACTAAATTGAGTTTGAACAGAGCGTGCTTGTGTTATGCTTTCTTTGTATCACGGGTCCGCGAGACGTCGGACGGAAATACTGGCGCGACGTTATGAACGCTTACAACTTCCGGGTTTAAGATGAAACGTAATTAATGACCTATCGACGGGTTTTTTGTGTTCTCGGTTCATCTACACGTAATGAATAGCGTTGCGTGATCAAATTTCAAAATTGGCGTCATGTCGACGCTTTCTTTGATCAACACTCGTGTTATCGTGGTCAATCTTCTTCCGTGGCTGTCGACGTCGGAAGCCACGCCCACAATGCCTGTCACAGCAGCCTGATTAGCATAAATGGCATGTAAATAAACCATGTTACTTGGGGGGATATAAACTATTGTATCTAAAAAAAACAACTATTTTTAAACCACAATCACGTACATTCAATCTGCACCGATAATTTATCCCCCTGTGCCGAAATAAGGTAACCAACATATTAACAAGAATGTTTGGGAGATGTGGAAGGAAGCAGGTGTACCAGGAGAAAAGCCATTAAATTCAAATCCCGCAACCTGTCAACTGTGAGGTAAACATACTGACAATTTAGAAATAATCCATCATAAACGTTCATACAATAATCAAATAGCTATACTCATTGAGTAGTATCCACCCGTACACTGCATAAGAAGCGCGCAGTTGTAAAGACCTCAAAACATCTTTAATTGGCACAATGCATAGAAAATAACAGAACTGAAATAAATTACATACATATAAGTGTAAGAAAACAGGCTGCAACTGTCTATGCAAAGTCACTGTCTGTTGCGTCGCATCTGCACCCTATGCAGTACTGTGTTCACAGACGACCCAAAGAAAAAAAAAACAATAAACTTTACCTGCTACTTGAACTATTTTCAGTGGTCTCCTGAACAACATTCAAGTGATTCTCAAAGCCTACGTGTGATTGCATGTACACAGTTCTAACTTAAGACATGGTTTACAGATCTACAGGCAGGTGCATATATAAGTCACTAGTACATCGGACTTAAACTGGTGCTAATACAAAAAGTATATAAAACAAAACATAAATCTGCGCATATACTAACATACACAACATATACCAAAAAAAAAATGCATGATGAAGGACCAGCCTGGTCGAAATGATCGCAAAAAGAGATGGAAAAAAAAGAAGACATTTTACTTGGTGATCCTGAAAAAAGGATACATTAGGTACACTTGCATACTCCGGGCTAGTGTTTAAAAAAAAAAAAAAAAGGTCAACAACACGGAAAAATGAACATTGTTAAATGAATGCCTCCGACGGTGTCAATCAATACTGAGCGTTATCTTTTTGGCAGAGCTCTTGTATTGGGCCTCAATGGATTGTGCAAGTGTAGCTCATGTTGTGGTATTCATAACCGACAAAGCAAGGTGTGTGCATTGTTCGCACAGGCAGTACGCGTTGACAGGCATTAACGATCAGCGATGGAATTCAATACATACAAACACAAAACCTTTTGCTGTTTAAGAGTAGGAAAGAAGCTCAGTCGTCTCAATTCTTGAAGGTCTGTTTGTGCGTTTTCAGTGGTTTCGGTTTTTTTTTTTTTTTTTTGCACGGAGCCGTTTGACGAGATCATCGATTTGTACCGCCTCGTAAAATGAGGCTATAAAATAAGAGACCGCCACCTACGGCTCTGTTGTTCCTTCAGCTGATGTGCAATGTGTGTTTGGCGTGAACCTGAGAAATGCAGGCGTGGTTTTTGGGAGGAAAGGCCAGTGTTCCCCCTGGCGAAAGTTTTTGGCTGGTGGAAACCTGGCAGCGGTTGCCAGGGGCAAACCGTGCTCGTCACACGGAACGGTTGCTGAGCGCTGCGGGAGGGTGGGGTGGCCCCCATCCCCACCCCAATGTGCTCGTCTTCACGCTACAGAGGCCACCTTGTCGCAGTTGCCGGTGTACGGGACGTCCGGCCGGTCGTCGTCGGGCGAGGGTTTCCTGCTGCGGCAAGGCAGCGTGAGCAGGGAGAGAACCAGCGCTCCCAGCAACACGCAGCCGCCGCTGAAGTAGAACGCCAGGTCGTAAGACTGCGTCCAGTCAAAGAACCAGCCTAAAGAGTGATCACAGGGGCAAACAGCCGGTGAGGATTTCTGGAACAACTGAGTTATCTATGCTGTATCATTTAAAAAATAAAATAAAAAAGCAGGCACACTTCCCATGTCGATTTGTCACTCTGAGCAAGCCGGGTGCAGTTCTTAGGTCAGGGAAAAATGGAAGGATAAAAGCAGCACTTTTCAATTCTTCAACTTCTGACAACCTCCATTCTCACTCTGCTTTGCGGCCGATGCGAAAAGTTATTTTCAGTTGCGTTTTTTTTTTAAGTTTTGTTTTTTTGGTGATGTCGCGGGCCGCTACAAAATGGACGACGGGCCACAAATGACCCACATGCCGTAGTTTGGGCATTTTCTGTCTTACAGTTTTTTGTTACAGCTCAAAATGGACCTAGAATTTGGTCGCAAGCAAAGCGGGTTTAGGTCAGGGGTTGTTCCGTCACTTTGCAGGAAGCGGGTCCAGTTGTGTGGCAATTCTGTCCGGTTTCATGAAACAAACCCACTTCTGTTTCATGCACAGTAGACGAGTTCTTTGGGATTTCTGTCACTTGGCCCAAAGTGGGCATCATTTTTTTGATCATTCTGTTACTTTTTTGGGCCAAGTTTCTTAGCGAGTTCTGCCACATGCAAAGTGGACCCGTTGTGACTCCATTTTGCTCAACGCGAAAAGGACCAGGACTTTGCACAAAGTGGCCCGGTTCTCCGGTGGTTGGAAGATTTTGCAGGAAGCACCTCCTTTTTCAGGTAGGGCCCGTCACTGCAAAAGCGGGTCTTAATTCTTTGGGAGCTCTGAGACCTGATCCCAAGGGAACCCAGTTTTTACTTTGGCTTCATGTTGATTTAAAATATATACGACTTACCGACAACGGGCGGTCCCAGCATGATGCCAAATCCGCCAAAGAACATGACGATCCCGTGGGCTTGCGTGAGCCTGTCCAAGCCGACGGTCTTGGTGATCACGTAGGACGTGATGGACCAGTTTCCCGAGAAGAAGCCCAGGACGGCGGAGAGGATCTGCAGTCCCAAGTAGCTTTGAACGACGGGGATGAGCAAGAGCGCGACGCCCCCGGCGAACATGGTGAAGGCGTACAAGTAGATGCCGTTGATCCAGCTGATGTCCACCAGGATCCCGAGCGCCAGCTTGCCCACGCAGGTGGCGATGGCGCCGATGGAGACCAGCGGGATGACGGCGACTTCTTCGACGAGGCCTTGGCTCTGTGCCACGTCCTCGATTAAGAGCACCGGAGGGAACGCTCCCAGGCTGAAGAGGAAGACGCCGATGCAGAAGGCCACCATGGCTTGGTTTTGCAGCAGCTCGTACATGGAGCTCATGTACGAGGAGTAGGCCTGCCTCTTTTTCTTGATGACTTTCGTGACGCCCAGCCGAGCCAGGAAGCCGCTCCGCTTCTTCTCGCCGGCGTCCATGCCGTCGATGGCGATGAGGAGCTCCTTCCCCATCAGGCTTTTCTCCTGGGGGGATGTTGCGGAACCCGGCGCCATCTTCAGCTCGTCCGGCCGGGGCTTTTCCAGGAGCTGCCGCTCCGTGTTGCGTTCCAGGGCCGCCCGCCGTCTGAGGTAGTAGCCCGGCATGTCGAGGGGCCTCATGAAGCCGGCGCAGGCCATGAGGTTGAGCGCCAGCGCGCCGATGATCAGGAGGCAGCCGTCCAGGCCGTACAGCACGATCAGCTCGTTCTGAGCCGTGGCGTAGATGAAGGCTCCGACGCTGGTGCCTGGAAAGAGGGGCATCCACAATCTTAAGTTGAAGACGAGAGACGCCGATTCGATCGCGTTTGTTCTCATCAGCGGCGTTTGGGCAAGCACACCCGCCTGTTCGTTCGGCAATCTCGGGGCACGTGACAACAAACAAGCGTTCATACCGGTGGGCAACTCGAGAGTCTACCATTAACTGAGCGAGATCCTTTTTTGGGAACGTGGGAGGAAGCCGCAGCGGCTGGAGGAAACCCTCGCAAACTCCACGCAAGCACGCCAAGGTTATTGTAGTTCATGAAAACTAACAAAATAACTCAAGTTGAAACAAACATTTTGTTAACAGAAAAATAAATAAATAAATAAAAACCGTAATATAAAACGGACTAAAATTGCAGCGAAAATGTCCTTGTCAGTTAATATCAGAAATGATCTTTCAGAGTTCATTTTAAATGTACTTCCATACAGAAAAAGACAAGACAAACTTAATTTAAATTATTACGCAATGTTTAGTGATTTTTTTTAGCACCAGACAAATACCCAAAATATATTTTTTTAATAAATAAATGAAACTAATACTAAAACTAAGCATTTTCCAAAAATAAAAACTACTAAAAATGACCACATTTGCTCTAAAAATAAATAAATAAATAAAAGTCAAAATGAAACAAAAATGAACTCTAATGAAAAATCCTCAACTATTGTAACCCTGAAGCCAACTGACCCGAGGTCGGCTCATGACATGACCTGATTTAATTTGGCTGAAGCTCAAACCGTTGTGACCATCCCCCTCATTCCTATAGCTCGAGTACCTCGAAAAATAATGAAGAACGAATATGAAAAAGAAAACTGTGAAAGGCACAGCAGCTTCCATAACGTCCTGCGTTCGCTGGGTGTGGACGTGGACTTTACGCGGGAAGTGGCTGGAGCTCGGGTGGCGTCACCCATCTCGCGATTCTCGGCTATTTGGCAGCCGTCCACATTTGGCTTGTTTGTGGCCGGATTTAGAGATAAGTGACAAATGCTTATCGCCCTCATCCAAGTGCAGCAATCATTTTCTTCCAGACGCTGGATTGAAATAGCCAAATTAGCAGTTTTGCAAATCTTTCAACAAATACGCACTGCAAATTGGCTAGGCCAGCCAAAGCTGCAAACTTGTTTCTTGTGCATTTACCATCACCGCAGATGTTTACCTGAGGAGTTTTCCCATAATCGGCAAGCAGCGGCGCAGACATGAAAGCAGTAAGCATACAGAACTCAAGAGCAGCAGGGGGAGGCGCGAGCAGTACCTGTGGTGACGATGCCGAGGGCGAGTCCGCGTCTCTTGTCAAAATACTGACAGGTGATTGTCAAGGTGGCTGCGTAGACCAGACCGCAACCCAGACCTATGTGAGGTGGAGACAGAAAAGGCAGGCAGAGGCGTGAGAGGAATTTCGCTTAGTCAAGAAAAACACAAGACATGTTTGTTACAAGCTAGACATGCGGCATTTCTGGAGAAATGGCGTCTGAATGGAGGAAAAAAAATATGGAAGCATGTGGGAAGATTGGAATGAAATTGATGTTTTTTGTTCTTTAATGAGTCATTGGGAAGGAATTAGTCCTTTTTTTTTGTTTATGTGGCATGTTCACAATCATTCCCAGGCTGAACTGAATGAGCCGAACATTTTGGGAATAGGAATGATGTCAATCGGTTTTGTTGAGTGTGTCATCGTGAATGAAGAGAGATTTGGGATTTTAGCGGTCACATTTTTGGGGACTTTTTGGTGCGTGGGAATTTTTGGGGTGTTCAAAATTATTCATTCATTCATCTTCCGAAGTGCTTGATCCTCACTAGGGTCGCGGGGGGTGCTGGAGCCTATCCCAGCTGTCTCCGGGCAGTAGGCGGGGGACACCCTGAATCAGTTGCCAGCCAATCGCAGGGCACACAGAGACGAACAACCACCCACGCTCACACTCACACCTAGGGACACCAAATGAATGTGCAATTTTTGGTTGAAAATGTACAATTTGGGCCAAACTCAAGAATTTTTGAAATGAGTAAATTAATACCCCGCATGACAAGATTTTTGGGGCAATACGTTGTGATTGGAATGATGTGAATGATGTGGAAAGATTATGCACACCCAAAAGGAAGGTACAGCACATTATAGGTCAACAAAATATACGTAACTGGTATCCTTTCCGATCGTGCTTATGATATACGGCATTGCTGAGCGAAATCCATATGCACGAGGCGCTTATTCGGCACACAACGGCGAGCTGTAAAAACGCCGCAATGCGCGCACGAGGAGGCATTTCTATAAATAAACGAGCGTCCTGAAATATGCATGGCGTCGTCCACCCAGCCGAAAAATCAAGCCGCAACTGTTCTTTTTTCAGTCCCCGACGTGACGTCAAACAAGTGCTTCCAGAGTGCCCGTCATGAGCTGTGATCAGCTCCTGCGTTACATCATCGAAACGCTGTTTCCAGCGATTATCCGATAATCGTTAATATTCCCGAGTGTTTGAAAAGGAGAAGAAGAAGAAGCTTTGGCCACGCACGTAACCGTCTTGACATCTAAAGCCATTCGCGGCCTCTCCGCCTTACCGACGACAATGCCGTAGGAGAAGATGAGGAACTGGACGTTGGGAGCGAAGGCACTGAGCATCAGGCCGCCGGCCACCATGACGCCGCTGAAGATGGTGACGGGGCGAGCGCCGAAGTTGTCCACGCAGGCGCTGCACACGGGACCTAAGCAGAGAGACGTGAGGGGGGTATGCAGTTTAATTTTAGAGGCAAAAGGAACCTTACACAAGTGCTGACAAATCTTTCTGAAGAAGCCAAAGAAAAAGCCCCCGAGGACCAAAAGATCTTGGCACTCCCCAAAGTTTTTTGTGTGCTGCACATCATTTACGTGCAGCAGTGCTGCAGCTGGGTCACGTTGGCCTCACCGAACCTGACCAGGCCCGTTGCCAGGTCTGCCTGCTCTGAATCACCTCCGTCAGTATTTTTAATATAAAATACAATCACACACGGAGACGTTCTGTCCCTGATTCATACATACATACATTTTTAATATATACACACACACGTACATACATACATACATGGTCATATTCTTTATCCTCTGCATCGAGAGACTGCTCTAAAAGTGCTTGCAAGTGTATGCAAGTACAGCAGACATTTATCAAGAAACTATCAAACTATCAAAATCCAGCACACTTGGCCTTCTACAAATGTTAATCCTGGAAGGAAGGTGACAGTTTTTTTTTTTCATCGTGCAGTCGTTTTGCATTTATTTCATTTTTAATCCCTCCAAGCGTCCATTGTCTGCTTTATCAACAGCATCGCAAGCTGACGGAAACAAGGTCGGGTGTAAAGGTTTAGTGCGCTACTTTTTAGGAGCGCGATTGGCATCATCGCGCCATGTCAGCGGATGATGGTGCCAAATCATAAAAGGCCAGGCCAAAACATCGAGTGGTTACTGTGAGGGAGCAGATGCTCTTTTGTAATCAACCGTCGGCCATAACTGGCATTCACGCACAAATTGAGATCCTCCTGCACAAGCTAAAAGAAGATCTACTGTCAGAGACAAAGCTCCAGTGCTTAAATTTTGCCTTTTTTTTCTTCACCCAAATTCAGGTTGTTTTAATGAGCGTTGAGACATTTGTTTATTCTTCAAAAGTGCTCTGTTTTAGTTTAGGCTTAATTGCTATAATTAGATTTTGTAAAAAAACAGGTTTTATTTGTTGAGTTAAGGATAGAAAAAAGGTCACGAGCGGTAGCGTGCAACAGAGTTAAGTCAACAATTTCCAAACAACGATTTGACCTTAATTCAACTTCATTTAAAATCAACCCTGGAAGCTCATGTTTGCTGAATGTTTTTTACAAAGTCAAACGCAAATAACATTTTCACTTTCATTACATTTAGTCCGTTTTATACATGTATGATGCGGTTTTAGGTCGTCAATTATTCAGTGACAGGAAGTTGCTCTCCGTTTGGAAAAGGTTGCTGATTCTTGCCTTAGAGTAACGAGTGAATGAAGTGCTGCTGCCACGAGTGAAAATTCTTTGATTGTCCTTTATGACTGTTTTTTTCCTCATTTCCTGAGCTTTATTATAGTCGTGTACTGACCGCTAGATCATTATAGATTTTTTTTTTTGGTCCAGTTGTGTAGCAAAATAATGCAAACAATGCATAAGAAACAGCAATCGCAAGCACAAAATTGTTAAGGGAATCTATTTCTGACAAAGGTGAGTGAACTTCGCATTGCATCGTGCATTAAGGCGAGCGACTGTGTGGTACTCACTAGCAATGAGGCCCACTCCGGCCACCAGGGAGCCCACCCAGGCCGTCAGGCCCTTGCCCTCCTGGAAGGCGTGCAGCCACTCCGGGTAGAGGACGCCCACCGACTGCGGGGAGCCGTAAGCCAGCAGCTGGGCCAGGAAGGAGGCCACCACGATCGCCCATCCCCAGCCGCCGTCCAGCTCTCTGGAAGCCATGTCGGCAATGTCGCTGCTGCCCGCCAGGTGAGGCCACACGCAAATTGCAACCTGTAGCAATTTCATTGCAAGGTTTCAAGATGAACTCTTTGAGTTGCAGTTGTTTCAAGGAAGGTAAGCTTTCAAGGCAAATATCAGGTGCTCCTGGAATGTTTAAGAGCATGGCTTCAAGGCAGGATTAGGGTTTCAAGTAGGGATGGGCGAGCACCAAAATTAGGTGTCACTATCGGGCCAAGACCGGCATTATTGTGTTGTATTGTTTTTGTTATTGTAAAGTGTCCTTGGGTGTCTTGAAAGGCGCTTATAAATAAAATGTATTTTTATTATTATTTTAAGATATTGTGTACTTATGGAGGCTCCCAATACTAGCTACTGATACTTAAGGCAAAAAAAAAAAAAAATCTGACTCCTCTTCAGTAGTTGGCACTATACTGCAACAGTTGAAAAATTACCATCTGCGTCAGAAAGGAAAGTTTTTAATAATCCAACAAATTTTCAACATTGTGTTCGATTTAATTTTAGCTATCAAAAGTACAACATGTGTCGAAACTCACACCGGTATAGGTTCTGGTTTTATAGTTCGGGTTTTAAATTATGGTTTCAAGCCAGGGATAGGATAATAGGCCGGGTCAGGGTTTCAAATGAGGGTTGTCAGAACCGGTGTGGGGATTTCGGATAAGGGTTAAAAGGTTTGAAGACAGATTCAGAGTTTCAAAATAGGCTCGGTGGTTTTATTCAAGAGGGAAGGTTTCAAAAGCAGTGTAAGGAACTTGGAAGTCACAGCGTGCTTTGCTTCCATCCTTCCTCCAAATCAGTTGCTTTGAAAAAGCGTCGGCCTGCTTTGTCGTCCCAGCCCGTTTTGTGAACGCGCCACTGCAGCAACATCAGCGGTCAGCCTTCAAGGCGCGCTTTGTTGACAACGCAAAGACAAAACAGAGCAGGCTCTCTTGTCATTTGTCACGGATCGTCAGATTACAGCTAAAGACAACGCGCGAGAGCCTTCCGTCCGGGGCACAAGAATAGAAACAGATGTTTTTTTGCCCCCCCCCCCCCCCTTGTGTCTTTGTTTTGTTTTGAAGATTCCACGTCGGCACTCACCTCAACAGCAGCCGCTGCTCGCGGTGGCGACACGCGCTCGTTTGCGGCAACTTTCCATGTAGGATGGAGCCTCCTTGCCTGCGCTTTTGTAGTGGGGGGGGGTACAAAAACAAACCACCTCGCCGTTATTTTGGTGACGTCTCGTAGAGGAGGTGTCAACTAGACGCCGAGCATCAGCGCACTGCGCCTCCTCCTCCTCCTTTTCTCGTTTCCTGGCCGCTTTGTGGCCGCCGAGCAAACCGGTTCGAAGCTGTTCTCGCCGGCCGGCAGGAGCGCGGCTACCCGAAAGCACGCGGGGGCTGTTTTTTTTTTTTATGAGTCAGGCACAACACACCTGCTTTTACAAATAATGAATGATTAATATCGACCTGATAGGCAACCGAAATTGTTAAAGGGGTGGGCAAAAAAAAAAAAAAAAGACAGCAATGATATGAGGACATGAGGTTCACTTGTACACGTGCAATGTAGAAATAGAAGCACGAGTTTGTTTTTGTGGAAGGAGAGAACTCTCCACACAGCTAAACGTCTGTACTTACAGATCTTCTACAGGTAATTTATGCAGTCTCGTGTAGGGGTGTACTCATTTTTCTTGCCTGCGTGGTGAAAAGAGATCATTAGTGTTACACAAGTCAGTACACTGACGGGTGAGCACATGGTAGCAAAACATTTTACTTTCTCACTCAGGGGTGTACTCACTTTTGCAGCTTTACTGATATAGTGCATTTCATAAGTAATGTGCCTCACATAAACTTCACATAAGAGTATTTAAAAGCATTTACATACAAAAGAGTTAAAGACATTTAAAAGCAGGCTAACGGAATAGAAAAAGTAGCTTATTAAAATGAACGTACAGTGTAAGAACATGATTTTGGATTTTTTAAAAGGTGTGTGGGGGCCTTTCTTGAAAACATTTACAGTTGGCGGTGACTTCACTTGTGTTGGCAGCTTATTATTCCATTTGCTTGCGGCGTAACAGTAAAGTGCTGCTTCACCATATTTACTCTGAACTCTGGACCCGAGCTGAATTAATGGCTGTGTGTTGAGTTTTTGGAGCGGACGGTACACTTTATATTGTCGTTAAAAAAAAAGAAAATAAAACATTCTCGCTTAGAGTTGTAATCTCCTTTGGCAGTTTAGACAATAATGGCTGTGTGTCGAGCTATAATCAATGATGAAATTTTACACGGCAAGTTCGACGCTGCACTGACTACATTGCAGAGCGAAAAAATGTCCGTTGCGTGTTAATGCGTTTAAACTGATGACAGTTTTCGTGTTGTCAAGGCCAATTTTCAAAGGGCGTCATGATCCAAAGAGCTTATCGTCTTTATGATCTCGGTCAAAGAAAGAAGCCAATTGTTGACCTGAAACCACTTCCCAGTTTGATACTTGAGTCAGATGACCTGTTTTGGATGACAATGGTTATTGTGATATCATCCGGATCTTTATGTACCGTCATATTTTTCCCTTCCTTTCTATTGGACGGACGGTTATTTCTACCCTTGCTGTTGTTGTTGAATAAAGCCATAAGAAGCATAACCTTTGATGTTTTGGTGATGAGTCATGGGTGCGTCCAATGTGTGAAGCGCCTCCTTCAGCTTCCTGGACATGACCACCCGCCCCGCTTGTGCACATGCTCTCCATCTGGTTCAAACTGGTTAGAGGCAACATGTCACTTTAAAGCCAGTGTGAGCGCTGTGCAAATGCTTCTTGTTCCTGTCACTTTTCCTGGCAGGAGGGGGATTACAGGGCCTAATTCTTTTCTGGAAAATAGAGCAAAGCGCCGCCGTGGGAGCGGCAAAAGCCAAGAGGAATTTTATCTTCCACCACCCCCAATGTACCCCCCCAGAGGGGCTTGGTTGGCTTTCCTTCATCAGGTTGAGTTCCTATGCAACCCAACGATATGTGACCTCATGAAGGTTGTGGCGACGTTGGGAATTCTTTTTCAACCGTGCCGCAACTTGAATTATGAAATCATTTCACTTGAAACAATTTGCTAATGCCAATTATTTCATTACTCGTTCTCAGGATGGGGACTCCCACTCGAGGGATTGACGCCTAGAGTGTGTATGCGTGTTGAAAAGGAGAGTTCAGTCATCTGCTGTTACATTGTGGATTTTGGGGGCTAAATGTGATTACAGTGGAACCCCCGCCTTTTGTGGGAAATAGTACGTGAATACTTGGGCCTACTAGAAACTGTATTTTTATGTTGGTTATTTTGGGGGTACTTCAGGATGTTGGTGATTTTGGTGGTACTTGGGGGACAAGTTTTTCTTCAGGTGGTACTTAAGGTAAAAAGAGACAGTTATAGCATCACAACATAGGTTAGGTGGTAAAGAAGGAGCTGAGCCAAAGGGCGAAGCTCTCAATTTACCGGTAGATCTACGTCCCAACCCTCATCTATGGTCACGAGCTATGGGTCGTGACCGAAAGAACGAGATCCCGGATACAAGCGGCCGAAATGAGTTTTCTCCACAGAGTGTCCGGGCTCTCCCTTAGAGATAAGGTGAGAAGCTTGGTCATCCGGGAGGGGCTCAGAGTAGAGTCGCTTCTCCTCCACATCGAGAGGAGCCAGATGAGGTGGCTTGGGCATCTGATCCGGATGCCTCCTGAGCGCCTCCCTAGTGAGGTGTTCCGGGCATGTCCCACCGGGAGGAGACCCCGGGGACGACCCAGGACACGTTGGGGAGACTATGTCACCCAGCTGGCCTGGGAACACCTCAGGATCCCCCGGGGAGAGCTAGAAGAAGTAGCTAGGGAGAGGGAAGTCTGGGCTTCCCTGCTTAAGCTGCTGCCCCCGCGACCCGGCCCCGGATAAGCGGTAGAAGATAGATGGATGGATGGAACATAGGTTAGCGTTAGCATTAAGCTAGCAGACAATGGTTGTCTTAAATACGGGAGGTGTAACTCTTTGTTTGAGGTTTACTTGACAGTAAACACAAGCGGGAGTGGCAATAAAGAGCTTGAAACTTCTTTTTGAAGATGAGTTCATGCCTACATGCTACTTCTTGTGACCCGTGTCCCATTGAACGAAAAGTGGCTCCGTGTCGTAATCGACAAAGCAAATAGCGGTTACCGTAAATTCCGGACTATAAGCCGCTACTTTTTTCCCAAACTTTCAACCCTGCGGCTTATACAGTGATGCGGCCAATATGTGTAATTTTTCTAACGGCCGCCAGGGGTGCTTGCGTAGAAAATGTAAGATTAAGACCGGTCTTTATGACACTGTTTAATTCCGACACTGAGGACGGTGACTTCGATGGCTTCAGTTCACAGGAGGAAGATGAAGATGGCTCACCGTGATTTTCTTTCTTTGTAAATATGTTTACATGTTTTAATGTGGGCACATGCGGCTTATATACAGGTGCGGCTTGTGTATGTACAAAATTGGTTTTCCTCTAAAAATGTAGTGGGTGCGGCTTATAATCAGGTGCGCTCTATAATGCGGAAATTACGGTAGTCTGACGTCTCATAACTCTTCGACTTCAACCAAAATACTTTTTTTCCTCCTCAAAATCATATGTAATAGTATACGTTGATATGACATACAAAGTATATTGTTCCACTTGGATCTGCGGCAAGCTCACAGCACGGGCCGACTAAAATCTAGAGCACAAACGTCAGCGGTCTCCTGAAGATTGTTACATGAGATTGGCCTTCACCTCTATGAGAGCAACACAGGAGCCGCTGCAGCCTGCTGTTCTCTCCCATTGGGGGGGGGGGCGCAGGGAGAGCCCAACTGCTACAGGCACTGGAAGAGAAACACAGATCACACGCTCCAGTAGGGAAATGCAGAAAAATAAATCAGTGAGACTCGTACGTGCATTACAAAAGGCAACTTGAGGTGGTTTCGTAGGAGCCGACGGGAGGGCTCGAAAGAGCCGCCCTCCTGGGCCCCCTAAAGGTTCCAGCGCATCATGGTAAGATGAGCAGAGGATTGATCGTGAGAACCAAAGTGTCTTTTGGGGGGTCAAACCCAAAGTTCCTTTGAAAAGACGGCAGGGTGGATGCTGTCGGCCAAAATTTCTGAATTCAAAGTCACCTGAAAAGTGAGACACTGAACGTTATCGCAACACTTGATCAACGTCGCGGCACTTAACCAGATTTACAAACAACTCGAACTCGAAAACGGTTGTTCCTTCTCTTCATTTCATTTGTGCTCGTCTTGATTTTTTTTTTCCCAAAGTCAGATTTCAGCCTCAGTGTTTGCGTGTTCATCTAATCTGCCGAGGGGATTCACAATCACTACATTTCAGTTTATTTGCCAAGCGTCCATTTCTTCAATAAATCAGATTTCAAATTTATCCTCACAGGGCCAAAGTGCTGGTCCTCCACGATTGGGTGGCCAGAGCAAAACCTGTTAGTCAACTCATGACTGATTTTTTTTTTTTAATCGAGTTTGGGTTTTTTTTCTACATTGCTAGATCATTATTTACTGCTCGAAATGATTTGCCTTTACATGGCACAGTTGCCGCCTGCTTTCTTGCATTTCTTTTGACGGTGACATTTGTGACAACACTGGAAAAGTGCCAAATGACAATGTTAGGTGAATGTCTTTCAAAATCCACTCAGATTAAATCAGATTCCACCACTATGAAGCTCAAAAGAAAGCAAACCTTCACGATGCGCAAAACAATGTTGGGTTACAAAACCATGTTTGCTGAGAAGTGGTGCCATAAGAAAAAGCTGAATGCTTCCCACAAACGAAAACCCAAAGTTTTCATCTCAAGAGATTTTAATCATACATAGAAATTTAGTTAGACAGTACCATTCATTTCGAATGTTTGAGCAGTATGTATATTTAGTGTAAGGAGCACAATGTGTATTTTTATTGATCTTTTTGCCATTATCCGATGACGATAAAGCATTTGAGAAATACACCAGAGAGAGAGAGAGAGAGAGAAGAGCCAAGAGTACATGACTAAGTCACACCTTAGACTATATTGTTACTGAACAACTTGAAGGCGACATTTATCGGTGGTTGATGTACCAGCGCGCATCCTCAGGGAGGACCCGCACGTCCGCAGCTTTCCCTCCCCAAAATTTACTTGAACGAAACTTCTGCAGGAACAAAAATAGCGGCGATGCGAGCTACGTGTTGAACACGCCACGACGAAGACCGCCCGGTGGTCTTCTATGACACATCTCGGCCGAACTTGCTAATAAACGTGAGCGAACCGCGTAATTGTCGAACGGATGAAGAGGGCTGGTGGTGGTGGTGGTGGGGGTGTAATAGACATGACTGCAAACCCAGTGCCACATTGTAAGGCGTAAAAACAATCGATCACATCCAGAGACAGCCATACATCCATCTGCTGACCGAAACATCCATCGATCGCAAAACAAAACAGCAAAAAAAAAAAAAAAAAAAAAGCCGTGAAGCTCTGTTCTGTTTGAGCTATCTGAAAAGCGTCACAACAATTCCAACCGGCTCGAGATCCGACCAAAGCAAAGAAAAACAAAAAACAAACCCAAAACACACACGACGGGCGGGTGGAACGGATAATTGGCCTACGGAGTCCCAGAAGCGATTATTTTTCAGTACATCCATTCCATTTAAGAGCAATTGGGAAAATGCTGACGCGTGCATTTCGGTCGGCCGGCGTCGCGGGCCACGTCGCTTCTCTCCCCTTTAAAAATTTTCTAAGCTGCTTCTGAGCGCTTCTTCCAGAGCTTGCTAATGATGGAAGCTGCTGCGGTGTTTAGACATCGCGGCATCCGGCGGGCGCCGTCGTGCGCCCCAAGACGGAGACGGGTGTGGGTGTGTGCGTGCGTGCGAGCTAGCTAGCAAGCGTGTGGTGTTAAGGCTGGGAGGGAGGCGCCTGCACCCCGGCGGCTTGCTGAGACATGGCCGCCGGGGAGGACATGGACTGGACCATGGGCTGGGCCGGCGGGGGCAGCGGAGGCTGAGGCTGCAGGGCTCCTGAGTGTGTGTTGGGGGAGGGCGGGGGGGTTGGACGTTTGAATTTGTCGGGGCTGGTGCTTCTCCTTGGCGAGGGCCTCTGCGAGAGAGAGAGAGAGAGAGAGAGAGAGAGAGAAAAAAGGAAAAAAAAACATCAATAAGACGAAAAAAAAACAAGTGCCTTCAAAATGTCAACGACAAAGAAAACGCAGCTGCCCAGACGTGTGCGGGCGCCCGTGGCTCACCGCTACAGAGTGGGAGGAGCTTCCGTGGACGTGCAGGGCGGGGTTGTTGTAGTGCGAGATGGCAGCTCTGGACAGAGTGGCTGGTGGGGTGAAGCCGACCGTGTGGCTGCCATACGAAAGACCTGCGCGGACGGGAAGTGAAAGTTGCTCACTCGGACGCACGCTGGTGGTGACGCATTTGCATGTCAGCCATTTGGAGGCGTGGCTCAAAATAATTCATGCTGTTTTCCACCCATCATATCCTTCAAATACATTTTAAATGACTGAAGCAGTTATCAAATACAATCAAAATTTGAACGCATACTGTACACTTCGGGGCATGTTTATGCATACAATATAGAAGTAGTGTTTTGGCGCCAAGAAACTATATTGAAATGAGTTGAGGGGCTGAATGTTTGTTTCTTTGCGGGATGGGCGGCAGTAGGGAGCTGAAAGCCACATGAAATAAATGATCCATTTTTCATGGCGTGAGCAAGGAAATCGCCATGTGGCGAGGGAGCATTCGGTTTTTCAAGAAGCTCAATGGACCTGTTTGTGCGCGGAATCGATGCTGGGAAACCCCCGACACCCCGATTGCGGAGAAATAAAATATTTTCGTTTCTTGCTTCCGGTGCAAAGATTAGATCCAACATCAAACCGCAGGTCAACATGATGCTGATGTGAAGAAATGACAATAATCATAAAAAGGGGCTGTTACGTAAGGTCGTTTTATGATATTTACTTTTATGTGCTCTTGCCAAGAGTCTTATGACACCTTATAATAAAGTGCCTTCATGCCAGGGCTCTCCCTCGTTCTCTCTCTTGACAACATGTCACTTGTTCGCTTGGCCGGTAGCCATCTTACCGGGGGATATGGGGCGGCTGGAGCTGGGGGAGGGCGTGTACGGGATGGGGCTGGACACCGTCCTCGCTCGGAGGCCCTGCGCCGACATCTCGTTGAAGTACCTGAGGAAGCAAGACACATTTTAAAAATGAGTTTAAAAAAAATTAAAAGTGGAACGCCATGTCTCAACTCAGGGATGTCCACATTTTTTTAGTTCGAGGGCCGCCTTCATGAAAATGGAAGGATGTGAGGGACACTTAACATTCTTCAACTTGAATTCATTAAAACGCACTAAAATCAGTCAATCGAGCAAGCAGTGCTCTATTGTGAACATTTCGGAGTCACTACAGAGCAGCTTTCTGTTCAAGATGATAAGGCAAATTGTTCAAGATTTTGTCCCTCTCGACTAGATCCACCCCTGCCACGCACGGAACCGGAGCCGAATCCCATCTCCACATTCAGAACCAAAACAAGAGCAAAGTGTCGTAAGATGAGCATTTTTCAAACAGATCACGTGAGAATGAGCCACGTGACCAGTTCATGAACCGGACCTTGACGCAGCAGAATGTGGAAGAAACTATTTACGCCTCTAAAAAGTGAATTACCTTTATTCATCAGCGTTATTGTTTGAGTTGCAAATACAGTAGTACATTGGTACCTTTGCCCATCGAGAAAAGCCGTTCAGAATGCCAATCAATACATCAGCGGTAGCGGCACCTATTTTTTTTTTCCAACACCCTACTTTCTCACTCTGACCAACTCCACCCTCTTTTTTAAAATGTTTTAAACAAGCCTTGTGGGCCGTGTCAAATGTCATTATGCCGCGGGCCACTAGAAAATGGATGGCGGGCCGCAAATGGCCCCAGGGCTGTATGTTGGGCATCCATGTTTTGACTGCTGGGACAGATAATCCTTATGATTATCTGTTCCCGGTGATTAGGTCACAGCGTAGCGTTTTATTGGGGCATTATGTTACGCAACGCAACAGTTTGGCTACAAAACGCAACCACACAACGGCTGGATTAACGAGCTGAAGTGTGTTGGAATAAATGTAATTCTGTTATCCCATATTTACTCTCTGTGTAACTTTTAAACCTGTTTCAGAGTGATACCTCGCAAATACCTCATATACAATGACGTAGGTTGATAATGGTAGACTTGTCGGACCGGGAGAGCTCAGGCTGCTCCTGTTCTAGCTTTTAAGACAATATCTTGTTAAGTTACCGGCTTCGGGTCAAATTAACGGTTGCTTGTGAGAAGATAACATCAACCCAGGACACCATGAGAGGAACATCGCAAGTTGTGTTCGTGGACCATCGACATCCAGTAGGGGCCGTTTGACGACATCTCAGGAATGAACTGTGTGTTCTTATTGAAACTCTCCTTTACTGAAACTGTTGTGGAATGTGAAAATACTCCCCACCCCCGTTAGAAGATTGTGTAGCAGGGAAATCCTTCCAATAAATGCAAGGAGACAAACGCGCTCCCTTCAGAGTTGCCCCGGAACCTGTAACGGTTTACATTGCACAGCCAGCTGGAGAGCTGCTCTGAGATTGTGAACCGAGAAAATGTTTTAGCGCGCTCTCTCTTGCAAGAAAGACAACCATGCCGGCCTCCTGAGTCTTCCTGTCCCGATGTGTTCTTAGCATCAGATTACCAGCATTAACCTAACAAGTGACGCAATTCAGATACGCAATATTGATGCAGAAACTGCGTGCGAATGCTGAAAAGCTAAAGCGGAACTGAAATGCGGTGGATTGAAGGGCACTTCTGAAATGAAGAACGGGAGTCTTGAAGCTGGAATGGTTTGAAACTAAAGAAATGTGGGGCACATAAATAGCTAACATCTAGTTGGGGATTTTACGGTGAAAATATGGACATTTTTGAGACTGCTCAAATAGCTCTGGCGGTGTCCTCCATGCGCTGAGCAGTTTGACGCTGCACAAAGAAAAAAACAGATCGGAGTCACTGGCAAGCGGAGATGCTTGTCAGGTTTCTTCCCGCTTTTCAAATTTGGAGGCAGCTAGCTACGCCTCATTTGGGGCCATGCCATGAAAACAATTGGAGCCAGGAAAAACCCTGCCTTGTGTCCAATTTGCATCCACGCGAGTCGTTTCGAGTGCTCGGTCATGTAATGCAACTGAAATTAGTCAACTCTCACGTAGGCATTGAATAGGACCGAGGTATTGGAAGTGCAGCGTAAAGTCAGCCTCACTTCTTATTTTTGTTCCCGCTAAGCCACCTAAAGAGTCGAAGGCTCCATTCTAAAGAACTTGCGTTTCGTGTAGAGTCATCGCCGTGCACATCCGACAACTTTGCTTTGTACCACCGACCGCCACATCCGTGCGTCTCGTACCGCTCGTCGTCCATCTCCAGGCTGGACTCGCTCTCCGACAACTGTCTGCAGAGGGCCTCCCGACGCTCCATCTCCCTCTGGAGTTTTCTCTGCAGCCTGACGTTCTCCTCCCTCATGTGTCGCTCCTCCTCGATGTACTGCGCGCGCTTCTCCGTGTCTGCGCAGGAGACAAACAATGCTGCTGATGGCGGCATACGCTCACGGCCATGAAACAAAACGGCGGGTCAATGCCCGTTTCCCCGCCATCCATCATAGAGCAAACAACATGGACTTCCCCCTGCTTAGGGTTGAGCTAAGCACTCCCCCTAGTGGCCAACATGAAAAAGAACAATGACAGGAGAGGAACTCTGGGTCAGGCTATTTAACCTCCACTTACAAGACAACCCCCCCCACAAAAAAAATTGAAATAATTCAAGGAATTAGGACGGTACTCTGGGACTGTAAACCTTGTGCCTCAAAGTAATAATTCATTTGGAAATGTTTTGTGCTCCAGAATGTACTGCGGTGATTTACAGCATGACTGGGGGGGGCTTGCTGGGGTGGAATTTCAAATAGAAACAAAATGAAAAAACGTTTTTCAAACCTATGCGGCGGGCTCAACAGCTTCATTTAGGTTGAAGGCGCACCTGTTTTCAAACATGCCCAGCACCACGGTCTAAATAGCCCAGGTCACATTTGACGACACCTGTCAAATGGGAGCGCGTCAGTCGGAAAAGCGCACTTACGCTGCAGCTCGGTGGTGCGCAGGCTTTTCTTAAGCCTCTCCACCTCGTTCTTCAGGAAGCGGATATGCCGCATCATGTTCTCCGGCGAGTCGATCTCCATGGACACGTCTCGCGGGGACGGAGGGGCCGACACGGGCTGGTCCAACTTCTCCTGCAGAATCCTGGTGAGTGAAATTCAATGAGACCACAGAGACGGAAAGGAATGAAGAAAAGGATTGCCGCAATGCCACTGGAGACATTTCTCATTTTGATCGGACAGTGAGTACCTTTTCTCTGCTTCCAGCTTGTCCATCCGCTTCCACAGTCGGTTGACAAGGGCTTCTTGTTCCTGCTCTAATGTGTTCTCGAGGTCGATCTTTTCCCGCCTCAACTGGAAGCGTGATGGGGGAGGGGGGGGGGTGTCGAAAAGAAAAACATTCAGAGAATGTTTACGGCATATTCAAGGTCTTGGCACAGATAAGTCTTGCTTGTGTCACTTGAGGACACAGTCAAAAAAAAAAAATAGGACACTGAGCGAGGACAGAAAACTTTTGCCAACTAGTTGACTCACCCATTCGGTTTGGGTGGAGGGGGGGTTTTGCAGGAAATTGTGAACATTTTACTCACTTCCTCAATGTGTCAATTCTCACCAGAACATTGAAGCGCACCCGGAATGGGAGCACATACACAAAGAATGACACACGCCTAGCGAGGCCAAATTTGAAAATCGTGCCTTCGATTGCGACTCACAAAATCAGGAGTCGAGGTCAGCGGCACCGCGCTGCCACTCGTCCGCATCGAGAGGCGCTCGATGAGGTGGCTCGGGCATCTGATGGAGATGCCTCCCTGGTGAGGTGATCGGTGCGCCTCCTACTGGTAGGAGGCCCCAGGGATGACCCAGAACATGCTTCCGAAATGTTTAAAAAAAGAAAATCTCTATTTTTTTTAACTTATGATATAAAAATATGAACATTATTCTCCGTATCTTCCTCTGTCAAAATATTTGGTGGTCTAGCCTTTAAAAAAAAAAAAAAAAAACACTACTCAATTAACCAATAGGGCATGAGGCAAAAATCTTGATTGAAATAATCAAAAAAGTTGGTAACATGAGTGTTGTATTTTTCGAGTGACATGAACTTTCATTTATGGGAAATATGCAAGCTTATTACACAAGCATCACCCAGACCTAAGAGTCATAAGCGGGCGGTGGGGATTTGGAGATGATTCAAAGACTTCCTGCCCAGGAAGCATCTTTGGTGGAAAAAACAAAATCCGACCTGCTCCAAAGTCAGCTGCTTGGAGATGGTCTCGTTCTCCATCTTCTTGATCTTCTTCATGAGCTTGTTGACCTGGAACTCCTGTTCCTGCTCCAGGTGCTGCTCCAGTTCGGCCTTCTCGTGCTGGAGCTAAAATGGGGGAGAAGCCAGAAGCGCAAAAGGGCGACAGTCGATGAGTTCACTCGTCAACTATTTGAAGACAGAAGCGTGTAAAAGATCCCCATGTTAGCACGGAGCAGTTTGCAAAGACAAGATGCGAGAAATGACCCAACGCGGCAACCACGGTAACCACATTTGGCAGATCAACCAGACAAACAGGAATTATGAGAGCAACGGTTACTCATCCCTAGGAAAACTGCAAAAATAATAAAAAAATTTAAATGGAAAACGACTGCTGAGGACGACCAGAACCGACTGGCACACGGAAGCGAGCGAATAAGCGACGCATGGGAGGAGAGTCACCGGAGAGTTGTTTCAAAGCCACGGTGATGTCATCGGGAGCCCTTTGAGCACATTCAAATGACAGCTGATGAGCGTACGCTGGCTGTTGTGAGCTTGTCGCAAAAACACCAGGACGACCCAGACGGACGGATGATGTCAAACGCGGGCCACAGTGGCCGGCTTTACACAAGAGACACAATTTGGATGGTATGCGTCACTGCAGCCGAAATAGAAAATGCAGGGAATTGGAGATCTTCAGATGGCAATCAGGGCCCTTCCAAACGGGGCAAAAAAAGAATTTGAGCCAATACACGTCATCAATTTAACAACACACCCATCTGCTCTCACAACATTTTAATATTCGTATTATGTATTGCGTGTTGTTTCGTGCGTTGCGTCTGTGTCGTTCAATCATTAGGCATGAAGTCAGAATTAGACGTTGCCAGCGCATGAAAATCCGGGATCCTGAGGCGCTCAGCTCCAGCCCGCAATGGCTCAAGGTGAGTCCGAGGATGGCACGGCAGAGCCAATTGAGCGCAAGATGGCCGCCGCAAGGTTCTGGCAAATAGCCCAACCTCAATGTCAGCAGGGTGATATGATGTCAATGCGTTTGAGTCTTTTCTTTGATCTTGTTTTTTTTTTTAAAAACAATTGTCGTATTTTCAATCATTAAAAGACACCCGCCCCCCCAAAATGTTTTTTTAAAGGGCTGAAACAGGTTAACAGTATTTCACTTCATTTCAATGGGAAAAAGTTTGACATTGGAGAAAACTGCGTTGCAAGCGAATCACATTGGGAATTCCTGCTTGCACCTACTCCACTTGTATTAAATAATAAACCAAAACAAAAATAAAGCATTTATGCAAGTGTCAAGGATGATCATGCCAGTGGGGAAAACTCTTCGCCTTGGGACTGGTTTGCAGTTACGGGGAAATCGGAACTTGGATGCCGCCAATGCCAAACTTCATCAGCCACGCAAGTTCATCTGACTTTCCCCTTATTGCCCCATTCCGTTTGGACCATAACGTCAACAAAAGCGAGCAAAACAGTTACTGTTGTAGACCGACTCACTTGCATGAGCTTCCTGGAGAGCTCGTTGGTGAGAAACTCCTCCTCCTTCTCATAGTTGACGGCCAGGGTCTCCTTTTCCTTCTGGAGGGCTTGGATCTTCTTGAACAAGGTGTTGCTGATGAACTCCTCTTCCTGCTCCGCTCGCGCTTGCTGCGGGACACAAATGATAGTGAGTTTCACAAAGGCTGGATTTACGCCGCAAGCCGTTGTGCCCAATTTAGATCTCACGCCATCCACCCCACTCCCCCTTTTTTCATTCATGTATATTTTCACGGGACAGATAACGCGACATTCTGTGTTTACATTGACGCAACGTGACTCAACCTGAACGCACCAAACGGCATTGAAGTAACTCCAATTGCGTCAACATGAATCAGTCATAACAAAATTAAACAATAGAGTACCAATTACAAAAGTTCAATATTTAGTTAGCCTGGCTGGACCCCCCCAACCACGCCCCCAAAATCGATTTAAACGAGGCTATACTATGGCGGTTTGACATGGGTGAACCATCCGCATCAAAAAGAAAAGTTTTTGGTCAAAGCTTTTGTGTCATAGTGTAGAGTCAACTGTGGCTGAGGTGTTAATCCTCCCTGCAAATTTATCAGAAGAACAAAACTAAAACTTTGAGCTGAAAAAAACGCACCTCATCATGCCTATCCAAATATTTTTGTGATTTTTCTGTCTCGCCCAAAGATGCCATCAGCAACTTTTTACAGCTTCTGGCAAACATCCTAGGTGTCAAAAGATGAAAAAAAATGCTCCAGGATATGCTCAAAAAAAGGAAAACATGATGTCGCAGTGTGAGAACTTCACATGCTAAGGATTATGAGTTGAAAATGATATCAAAAATGTTTGTGATCATTGTTTGAGTTTGATGTTAAATCCTGCTATTTGTGGCTGGATTTGGTGATTGCATACCTGGACAGTTTAGTCTCCAGCAAACCAAACATTCATGGTTTAGGAATTTGGAAAGGAGTTGAAATATAACCAATGCAAGCACTGGGAGAGTTACAAACGCCACACAAATGACTGAAACAGAGACTTGAACCATGCTCAGACCTGTGAGTCAGATGTGTTAGCCACTAGGGCACCACCGCGCTTGCACTGTGCCAAACCTGCTCATGATGGTTGCTTTTACAGGGTGGAGTTATGTAGCCAAAAGTTGGCCAAAAAGCTGGAATGGTAAGATGATGATTCACTATTGTTTTGGGTTGGCATCCCAAACGGAAACTGAATTTTCCCTAATGGCTCTTAAGTTATTACAGTAATGGAAGCCTCAAAAAAGGAGGGGGTGAAACAGGAGGCAGCACACGCACAAATTAATCATCTAGGCAATGCCTTTACGCGAGCTGGAATGACTCAGTGAGGGGCGTCAAAGCGGAGGAAACACCCGGGATGAACCTCACCTCGACCCCGGGAGAGTGCAGCGGGTGTTGCGCAGACATATGAGCCTCGCTCTCGGCTTAGCTCGGCCTACATACTTCCCGTCTCGACACGGCATCAGTTACACGCTTTGGCAGGGCTAATGCCCAATATATTTTATGTTACAGCTCAGTGTCGATGCTTTTATCGACACGTTTTGAGCGTGTCGACCATTTCGGTATTAAGACCACACACAACGTCTCACGCCGACTTAATTAATGGCTTCGTGCGATGTCAACGCGACTTTGGGTACCGGAGATGAGCTGAAATAAAGAAACAAAACAAAGCCAAACTAGCTGTCTGGCTAACCGCTGGCCGGCCAACCCCAACGGAGACGATAGCACGCACGCTATGTTAGCATAGCAACATGGCCAACTCGCTAATACATCACGACAGGGGCGTGTTGGCAATTCAAACACACGCGAGACACGCATTACGTGATGAAACTGTTGATTTAAGATGCGATTAAAAGACGCCGTGTATGGCTAGCTACGTGACAAAAAAAGGCTGCGTATCGATCAAGTGGTCATGTGTGTTAGCCTGCGAGCTAATTAGCTACTCACAATAGTGACGCTAGCTTTGCGCAGGTCCCGATTCTCCTCCTGCAACGCTTTGCACTTGAGTTTGAACGTCTCCAGCTCGATTTTCAGAACTTTGTTCTCCTGCTGCAGCGAGGCCAGTCGGTTGGTGAGCTCCTCCAGGCGAAACTGCGAGATCACGATGCTCGGCTTGCCCGAGTTGGAGGCGCAGGTCGTCATCGGGGTGGCCGAGCTGCTGCCCGCGCCGTCGGTGTCGCTCTCGCTCGCACTGTCCGCCATGGCGAATGTGAGGAGGAGGAGGAGGAGGAGGAGAGCGAAGAGCGTCGACGCAGAAGAAGACGAGCGGAGCTTCCACGCAGTTCTGCCCCAGCGTCGCGTCACCCTTGCCGGGGCGCCGCGGTGACAGCGCCCCAGTGTGGAAGTTTCCATAAGCGCGGCGACTCGGTGGACTTGCTCCACTTTAGTACGTCATATAAAGACAAAGCGAGGGAACCAAATGTAGGTCTGCAAGACTACCACCCAATTATATTCCCACATGATCATCGCAGACTCTCGTAAATAATCACGGTCTGTTTGAATATCAGTCGTCCCAATACGTTGCGATCTGCAAATGTGGAATTGAGGCAACTAGACATTTCAGGGTGACTGAAGACGTTTCATCTTTAATTCAAAATTAGAACAGCTTGCTCAGAAGTTATTTTGCAGTTCTCCAGGAGGACTCCTGGAATTTTCTAGGACTTTCTCCTCTGCGGCGGTATGATTTAAGTTATCACAACATACACTAATAAACTCCACTCCCAAGCTTTTGGCGAAGTGTTGTTTTCTACAATTAATTATTTCGCTTTACCACATTGTTTTAATGTTACAAAGTTCCATTCCAGTTGGCTAAAAACAACAACAAAAACATTTCTCAGAGCTATGATTAGATTCTCATCGTTCACCCCAAATAGCCGATCAAAAGAGCGACTCACAAACGTCCTTACACTTGGATGCTGACATCCAAATTACTTTCATTGTTAATTAAATCAATGGGATCTGCTGATGGGTCAGAGAGAGGTGAAGCACATGCTAGCACCATAGCACCGCCTCAGCCAGGTTGAGCCCATGGGCGTGTCACTAGCTAAAACTGCATGAAAAGTCAGCTCTGTTCTGTCCACATGCACAGTATTTTATTACAGCTGAATTCCTCATGAAGTTTTCTCATTTGCATATATTTTGTTTCTGCTGCCGGACAGCAGAGCAAGTATAAAATACTGGGTCAGGCGGGGGCCCAGTGAGCGCGCAGCTCTCTCACTCAAGAGTAGACAGAGGTGGGAGAAAAACCTCACTCTCGATATATTTAAAGCACTACAGCAACACTTTTGAACTGAAAGTTGCCAATTTTAGCCCTATGGAAAAATAGATTTTGTTCATTTTCAAGGTTTTCCAGGACTCGTGGGAACCATGTTCATGCTTCTGATGGAGAATAGAATCCCGAGAAGCAAACTCAGGAATGCAGAGCAGTGTAGTGATGTGAGGAGTGCAGCGAACTTGACATTGGAGGGCCCAAGCAGCATTTACACAAGCACACGGTAGAACATCCATGAGCAGCTTCCTCTGGTCCAGTCAGAAATTCATTTGCCTCTCCAAAAAGGAGGGATGTTCATTTGCGGGCAACACCATTCATATTTTGGAAAAGGAGGCCTACTGGTGTGAAAGAGGCGTAGAATAAAACAATTTTGTCAAATCTGGTTAATAACCAGGATTAGGGTTTTACAAAATATCAATTTGGCCAAGTTAAATATATACGGACAAAATATTTTTCGATAGCTACAATGTAAATATTAAAATGCATTTAAATGTAATTTATTGTTTCTCTTTCGAAACCACTCAAATCTTGTCTGCCCCTTCTCCCCATCTTTTAAATTTCTACACACCCTATGAAAACAATAAGTAGTTATTATTCCAAAGAGTGGTCAGGTCTATTTTTTCCCCAAGTCCCAGTCAATAGGATCTAATTTAACACTCTTTCAGTGCCAGACATTTTCTGACCCCTATTTACCCTCCCATGTGAAAACATTTTAAAAATACATCAAAACATACCTGGGGTTAAATGCTTAGATTCATTTTTTTAAAACAAATTTTAAAAAAGTCTGTGGAATTGAATGAGTTAATATTTGAAACATCCTAGAAGAAACTTCCTCTCTGCGATACCATTCCTTTTATAACAGCACTTTGTCAATATTGCATCATACACACACACACACACACAGCACAAGAGAAAGTGTATTGGAAAACCAATGCATTTTTATTTTTTTGTCCTTTTTAGGTCAATTTTGCATGTGTTTTTTTTCCCCATTCTTTCGAAAGACATCTGAAACACTTGCGGTGTCCTCGCTGCTGCTAATCGCCTCTAAAAGACCTCGAATAACTAAAGTGCTAGAATTATTATTACATTGCAATGGCTTCACTCGGTTAGTAAATTGTACATCAAAAAGTTCGCCTGGGTGAAATCACATACGAAACAAATTTGATAGTTCAACCATATCAAAGGATCATCGAGCCCCTGATCGATTTTGAGAGGAGCAAGGGAATGTGTACCACCCCCACGCCCACCAGAAAAAAAAAAGTCACACAGTAGTTTTAACGTCCACAGCGTTGGCATCAGCATACTGATAGTGAACACACTTGATCGATGGAATGAAAACCAACACACAAGTGACGTAAATGATTCTAATGGACACTGCATATACAGGCTCTCTTGCCTAAATAAATACCACACGGCGTCAAGACTCTAATACAATTTATTCAATGCTTAAACGGCGTCTGTCGATGATCCAGTGTTGTTTTTTAAGATGCGATGAAGAGTTACAGTCCAAATTAATCTCTGCTTGTGAGTAGATTTTGAATAAGTATAGAGACAAAGTCACGCGAAAAAAGAATAATGGAAAAATAAATGCCCTTTTTTTTTGGTGTCATTTGAGACCACACAGCATTTGTGAGACGACACTCTAAAACAGCGCGCGGAGGCTCTTACGTCTTACAGCCAAGAATGCACGATACACGGTTACAGTGTTGGACAGCGAACCAGCCTACTAGCGCTTACATTCGCCATTATTACGCTCTCAAGCTGCCCCTCCAGTTTTTTACACACACACACACACACACACACACACACACACACACACACACACACACACACACACACACACACACACACACACATTATCCCCCCAAAAAACTGCAAAGTGCCAATGCTATGCTAGTCCGTGTTAAAATATAAAACCAGTGACAAAAATTCGGGCTAAACGTGAGTACACACAGATAAAAGGGCCTTTTTCTCTTTATACAGAGCTTTTGGAAACTTGTAAAAATTGTACTCCAAATAATGTGAACGGCATGCTTGAAAATACTCTTGAAAGGCTGCGGGATTTGGATCCCACTTTGAAAATGACCCAACGGTAATGTTTTTTTTCTCCTAATGTTGAAATCAAACCAGTCCGTGTACAAATATTATACCTGCTCTAGTAGCCTTTCTATTTTTTTCTTTCTTTTTTTTTTTTTTTAGAAGAACCTGCGTTACGCGCACAACTTTGAAAAGTGGAATTGCTTCAGTGGATTCCCAAAGCACTTGAAAAGATCCCACGCCCTAATGTGCCCAAACTCCGCCCTACCAGTAGCGTATTACATATGAAGAATCCGTACAGATTCTGACTCTATATACAAAAACGGAAAAAAGTGTTGTTTTTTTTTAGTTAAAAAAAAAAAGGAACAGTTACCATCCTGACAACAGCGGGTTCAAGAAGAAAAACTTTTAAGGCCAGTGTTGAACGTGTTGAAGTTGTCTGACGTGTTCCATGAGATCGCCGCCGTGTTGTATTGTGTCTTCTTCATATTTCCTCCGTCGCCAATTGTGCCGTCTTTGGTCAACGGTTGCGCCTACAATTGTGGATGTGAGCAAAGGAAGACCCCGCCCCCACCTCCCTCCTACCCCGATCCCCTGAGTGGCCTTCCCCTGAAAGCCCTAACAGGAAGCGGAATCCTCGATGGCGGGTCCCGCGGACCGAGCGTTCACCCCTCTCAGGCCCTTTGATTGACAGGGTGTATGCGGAGGAGTTTGTTCATGCTCATGCGTTGGCGGGTCAGGAGGGGCGCTGGACTCCGCTCATCACGTGAAGCCAACCCATTTGGTGGATGCAGACGCTAAAGTCCTGAAACTGGAACACCTCAGCCCTCAAGTAACCCCTGTTCCCTGGAACGTGGAATATGATCCTGGATGACTGCGGGACACAAAACAGTACATTCTGTTACATACAGTCTGCCGAAAGACGAAGTATCATTAGCCTAACTGCATAATTGCCCAAGTCGTGTTTCAACCTTCATGAAAGGGTGCAGCCATTTTTACATCCTACCGCCCTCTGTTGTCGACTGGAAATGACATGAAAGTTCCCTCGGGCTCGCGTCACAAACATCATGTGACCAAACCCAGAAAACGGGGGGAGCCGTGATGTTCGCAATACGAGCCGTGATTTAGCTGCGTTGCTACATGCAGTTTTTGAAAAACCTTTGCTAGTAAGTTGATCAATATCTCAATCCAGATTTTTCATGATGTTTAACTCATCATGTTAAGTTTTTTTTGACGGTACTTGGCCCTGAATTTAAGTCCAGACAATGACTTTAGGCTTCCGCGGCAGTTTCGCCCCCTGGTGGCTGGCTTACTACTGTTTTATATTTCAATTTTAATTGTGGTGCCAAAATTGTGAACACAATTAAAATTGCATTGATTAAACAGAATGTGCTGTGGCTGTGTATTTTTACCTAATGATTTCATCGACCATTTATTAAGACATCTGGGAACTTTTAAATTATAAAAAAATATCATAAAATACATCTACTTGAAGCTTTTCATGTGGAGTCCCGGGTTTCCTATTTTCAGACATGAATTACAGGCCCTGACCTTTTTGACAGAATCATGCGAGCACCCGATGCTCGATGGGTGTGCTGCTTGACTTGACGGCACTGCCAATAAATGTTCAGAGGGAGCCGCACCTCGACGGTGTAGCATACGGCCGAACAGCAGTGGGGTTGAACAGTGAGCCCGCTGGGATAACGCTCTCTATTTTGGAACGGACACACTGCTCCGAGTCAGGGATTTGGTCCGCAGAAAAGACAGAAGCGCAGGTGTTACAGTTAAATATTGCACATCAGCGTTTCGTCATCCATGTCCATTGACACCCGCGCGCAAAAACAACAAAACAAAACAAAACACCCCCGTGAAAAAAATGTTGCTGTAGAATGAGCAGGCTCAGACATCACTGAGCCTTTTTTCACCTACAAGAGCAAATAATTACCCAGGGTGTCATCCACTCGAATGAAAACCAGGACTCAGATAATCACTTTGTGCATCGTTTACTTGAACAAACACATGACCTCAAATTAATTAACTGACTCAATGAAGCACCAAGGCGCATCATCCACTTGAATAAGTGCCTCTCTTTAATAAATTATGAGAGATGGGCGTGTGACAGTAGTAGTTTTCGGTATTGGGCCGATACCAGACTTATTTTAAGGTATTATGGAGTCTGTCGATACCAACCACCGATACTTAAGAGAGAGAAAAAAAAAATCAGACATCGAGTAAGCCCTCCACAGCAGTAGTTGGCGCCATACTGCGGTAACAAATTAGACAGTTGGGTCAACATAATTTAAAATGAATGCATGTTTTTATATTTTGATGAAATGTAATATATTTGGGGGAAAAAATAATAGCAAATGAGTTAGGTAAATACATCGGTTCATCTAAAGTTCGTCCAAAGCATCTAAAAAGACTCAACTTCCTAAAAGTGACGAACATGGAATGCAACTGTACCTGGTCGAGAGAACAATCAATCCATCCCTACGAGTGAAACTTTTTGTCTCCGGGCTTCCTCTCGTCCACTCGCCTGCTATTTCTCGACGCGCCATCTTTCTGCAAAATGCAAGAAAAACGCCAAAAGAAAGTTGAGACAAGGGATTGTGTTTCATTAAACCACATCACAGGCAACGCCAAGCCAAACAATGTTAAATACGAAACCAGCAAGTGGTAGTCATCGACAGTTATACACAACCCCACGCCTGGATGATGAAAAAAGTGCAGTTATGGAAGAGAGGAGAGGGAAAGAGCGAATTGTTAAAACAGAGTCACGGCACTTGTTAGTCACATGTATGAAAAAGCAATCAAGGTGGTTGCACCACCAAAACCACTCAGTCACATTAGCTGGGCCTGAAAATGTCACGGGATTCAATACATTGGAATCAGTCAAATTTAGATTCATTTACTACGATTGGTGTGGTTTTAGCCTTCGTGTTTTCTCAATCTTTGTGTGTCCTGAGATTGGCTGATGACCAGTCCCGGGTGTACCCCATCTCTTGCCCAATGTCAATTGAGCTACAACGCTGAACCAAATAAGCCCTGTAGAAAATGGAGCGAGACTGTGGTTGTAGTTCACAGTGTTGCACAACTTGACTGCATCATACGGAGAATCGAAACTTTGACCCAAAAGATCTGCATGCCACCAAGATGTTGCACCCCAGAAGGGTCTCTCTGCCAACCTCAGATCCGTCCTCCTGCAGGGTGGGACTTTTCTGAAGGTCCCTGTGGCACCCGTGGTTGTCTGTCGAGGAGCTAGTGAGCCGGCGGATGACCGTCCTGATGACCTACTCGGCACGTCAACCGAGAGAGAAATAAAAACTGATGGTTTCACACGCAACTTCTCTCCCTGTAGCTGAATGGATCAGGGACATGGAATAATAAGTTACTTTTCTACTGACGAGGTTACCGTCTTGGTCCAAGTAGTGTTCCTCGGTCACAGACTCGCCGGATATGTTTTTGCTTCCTCGCCCTGCGAATGTTTGGTCATTAGCGCCGTAAAATAGGACGCAGTTCATGCCTACGTAAGGCAACAAACCATCACCACACCAAACGGAGAGCGAGAGTGAGTACGGCACCAGCGTGACAGCCTAGAAAGTTCTGACGGCAAACTCACAGCAATTCCCAGATGCTCACCTGCCCTCAATTTCTTGTTTGATCAAGTAGGATCGGTTGTGAAATGACAACACTATCAAGTGCTGCTGAAGCAACGGTGCAAATGCTTGACACTCTCGCATCGTCCATGCAAAGAGGAAAAACTCGGACAGGCTCAGGAATGCAGCCACATCCAAAGAGGTAATCATTCGGGGCACACCCACACATAAAAAACAAAAAACACACTCCAGACTCAATCCAACCCGAGCCACTTTCCCCAGGCTCGCAGGGTACCTTCAAAATGAGCCGGCGTCGGAAGATTCTGGTGGTTACGGTCTGTTCTTCCTCCGAACCGGAATCTACACTAACCCGCTGCTGGAGAAGGCATAATCCAAATATCATGACACAAACTCCAAAGAGAGAAGCCAGGAGGATAAAACGTGGTCAATTAGCCATGTGTCGGTGTGACTTTGTAAAATTTGGCTCCATTGGCGGCTCTGCTCAAAGACCTGGTTAATATTCTCGAGCACAATGATGGAACAGATCTTGGATTCACAGAATCTAAGGGAAAGACTTGGATTTACACTGCCTGGTTCAAGTGTCGCGATTCCAATTTGTGTCACGGCATATTTTCAGATTGGAATCAAGACCCTTCCAAATGTGGAGAAAATGGTTATCTGGATCAGATACGTTCCAAGGTGAGTTCAGTGTAAACATACACAGGCATTGTCTGCAGAGGCTAGATTAGAGGTACGTTGATCCTGAAATAGCTGCAGAGAGCCATTTCGGTGTCCCTCGAAATGTACAGTGCGTGGAAATGAACTTTCGGATCCAGGCATTGAATCGTAATTGGGCACTTGGGACTTGCAGTGTAAATTCAGGCCAAAACTCACATCCGAGAAACTGTTCTTTAGATAGATTAGTCAGAACTACCTGAACTTTCTTCTCGGACACCAGCCTTCCCTCTTCCTTTCTGCCATTCATGGACTCTGACGAGCCACCCTGAGGTGAGTTTTTTGACTTGTCGCCATTCTTCCGGGACCTCCCTGATTCGCCTCTGGACGAGGAAGTGACGGAATCGCTCGAGTTCTCGTGGCTGCTGAGACAGTCGGAATTCGGACCGGTATCTTTTGGAGTGTTTCATGGATTTCAAGGAGCGGATAAATCGTACCTTTCCCGCATGTCCAGCAGATCCGAGCTGCGGCCTGGCGTCGGTGGCTCCGCGTTGACGCTGGATGAGTCGTTCTGCCAACCTGAAAGCGAGCACATGTCTTTTTCTGGCGGTTCAACGCGATTGACAATCTCCAGTTCTCTGTCCGTCTCAGTGGTCATCTCCTTGTCCTTCTCCTCCTCTGAGCCTTCTTCAGTCTCTGCCTTCTCTTGGCTCTCTTTATTTCCTCCTCCATCTTCCTCCTCATTAGATCCACACTCAGTAGACTGACGTTCCCAAAGGGCCTCAGCCCATTCTTGAACGGTCAAGTCACTTGGCTGGCAAGTGCTTCGACCATCATCAGCAACTTTGCTTCTGTCCCCACGGTGGACAACTTCTTCACTGTTCCCTTCTACTTGTGGTGTTTCATCAATACTCCCTTTGTCAGTCTCAGCCTCTATTTCATCTCCAGCAGACCCAGCTCTCAGCATTTTAATCGGCACTCCTGCCGCTCCCTTTTGTCCGGCGAAAATGTTTTTGTCCGCTTCCAGCTGACTCTTGACATCTTTTGTCACAATCTCACATTTTCTCTCTAGGTTTTTAATCCAGTCCTCCTCTACCCACTTTTCCACAAAAAAGTTCCCTCTACTGGAACCATCTGATCAACCTTACCCTTTTCTTTTGACTCTTTCTTCTCACGCCTTTCAATGTCCACTTGTAGCACAGCTCCATCTCCTATTTGTACTCTGTCAGGTGTTAAAGGGGTTATCGATGATCCAGATGAAACTGAACAGGATGATGAGGAGTAGGCCATGCAGATATCGAACTCGCACAGTGCGGGGACAGACTTGTGCGTGCGGCTCGGTTCCATTTCTCGGTAATATCTGTCCTCCTCCTCGCTTAAAAGCAGCTGGTCGTTCAGGGCGATGTGGGGCTTCTGCACCTTGGATGGAACAGGATCAGGGAGGTCAAAAGCCAAAAGGGACAGGGGAAGCTGACAGGGCCTAAGGGGACTCTCGGCTGGGCTTCCAGACATGATCTCAGGGCTCCAGAGCAGGGGCTGCGGCCGGGAGTCGGGTTGTGGGTAATGGTGATGCTGGTGGTGGACAGGGGAAGGGTCGGGTGTGACAGGAAGTTCGGGCACCAGGAAATGTGGGTTGGAGTGCAGTGCGGCGGGGGAATGCAACTCAGCTAGAATGTTCTGGTAATCTGTGGGTGACATGATGATAAATGTACATGCTAAGAACTGAAAATACAGAATAACACACACAAACATCCTACAGCAAGGACAATGGCACTGAGACTTAAGTGGGAAGTGGGAAGTAGGTAGCTTCACAGCAGACATATGCAATACAATGTATGACATCAATTGTACTGGATATGTTTTAAGTCGGTAGGTTGAATATGATCTCACAAGGATTTTTTTTCCAAGGAGCAATATGGAAGATGTTACAAGCATAGACAGATGAGAGGTGAAATATCGAGCAGGGGTTCTCAAAGGTTTTGGTTTCAGGGACTCCTTACAGTGCAGAATTGTTCCAATAACCCCCTCAGTATCCTAACGTCAATATTAAAATAACTAGATAAATGTCAGACTACCAGATAAATATCGTTCTGTGTCTTGGACCAGTCGAGATGTCACAATACAAGTCCGTCAGCGACCAGACCCTGACAATCGTCACATGCTTCCGTCAAGATTCAGTCCACCGTTTGCTAACTAGCTACTAGCTTTGCAGTTCGTAAACGTAGCCCGAGTTGAACAAAAACTTCTGGCATGCCCGACTCTTTTTTCGTCGTGGTCGTGAAGCATCCCAGATATGTCACGCTACACGGGTTGCGTTGCGCAAAACACAACTCGAAATCAGCGACGAGACACTAAGTTTGTTTGCGACACATCTTTCAGCTCAAAATCGGGCTACAATCGAGTAGTCTAACGTCGGCATGACTTACAGATGTAAATGCTACAGGAATCTTTTTAAAGAAGAAAAAGCAGCAATATCTATCAGAATAATTTGTTTTAAAGGTACCCCAGTTGGAGTACCACTAATATACACCTACATGAATATTTCCAATGAGGTAGGGTCAATGCGGGTGCGAGCGGAAGGTGGACAAGCGCAAGGGCACGTGTGGCAAGGAGACAGTGAGCGCAGAGGCGGGGATGGGGGATTTGGACTTGCACAGCGGGACTCACAGGGGGTCACAGCGGATAAGGCGAGAGGGGAGACAGGGCGGGAAGAAGCGGTCAAATCACTTGGCAAGGGTGCGACAGAGGGTGAAGAAATGGGACTTGTAGCATGTTCCGGTAGGTTGTGGGTAGCAGGGTGACGTGCAAGGGTGAGGACGGCGGGTGTGGTTGGGGGTCCGGTGAGGGTAGGTGGATCACAGGTGAGTTCAGAGGTGCTTTGGGATATTTCTACGACTGCTGGTTCTGTTGGAGCGGAGGAGGTTGGGGGAGGGGACGGCACCAATGAAGGTGATGGCGAAGTGATGAGTGGGATCGGGGAGGATGGGTGCGGTGAGAAAGGAAAGGAAGGGGACTGACGCGCGTCAGCAGGGTGGCACTGAGGGTTGAGGTAGTGAAGAGGCGGGGGAACAAAGGTGAAGTGTTTTTCCGGTTGCAAAGGGGGTGCCAAGTCTTTGAGCGAAATGGAGAATTCGTAACTAGGAGAGCGGCGTGGGGTCAGGGCTCTCGGTGTCAGGGGCGGGGATGGGATGGATTGCTTTGTATGCAGGATGAAGGCGGGACTGCTCGGAATCAGCGGAATAATCACACACACTAAGGGGCAGGCATGGATTGACAAAAAAAAAACAACCAAAAAAACAGGAGAAAATGGAAAATGAACGTCAGTGTTGAATTTCAAAAGGAAAATTAATAAATAGTGTGACTTTGGCAGAGGGATGGCTATCAGCAATACGTGGCTCTTAAACAGTTAAGAGCTGTTATGTGCTGTTATCAGCAGTGGGTGCTGCTGAGCGGGAGGTGATGCCAGGCAGGAGGAACAGGAAGGCGTACTCTCATCTATCCGAGGAAGGCTCAGAGGAACTGGAGGAGCACTAGGAGAACTAAACTGTACAACAGTAAAATAGACCACACAGTCACGTGATCCACATTTAACTCAGGTTAGGTGAAAAATATTATTGTCCTTTGTATCTTCATGCATGCAATCCTGAAAGGATTCGTGACAACTGGCACACTGTAGCCATGTAATCTTAATTCAGGCAAGAAATAGTCCCGTGAGATATCAAGTGTTATTAAAACATTTTTGGAGAAGGGTAGGAGCCAGTTGTCCAGACACAACTCTAAACCGCTACCAAAACAACATCTCGACAGCAAGACACAATTAGGAATCGGCACTAGACATGATCCATGCAATGTGGTGCATGCAAAAAAACAAACATAACAACAACATGGCAACAGGAAGAGGTAATAGGTCAGCTAATCAGAGCTAAACTTTACCATCAGCCTGATCCCGGAAAACCGCATGATCATCGGCAAAACATCTCGTGCCGGAAATGTTACCATAGTCAAAAATTGGGCCCTCCAGTAAAGTCACAATATCCATCCGACTGACTTTGGTCAGCACTGCAGTCAAGGCATCCGCTGTGGAAAATAATACAGCATCAGCTACAGTTGGAAGTCTACAAGATGCCAACAAACGATAGCGTTACGTGGAGGGTTGTGAAAAGTCATTGAAACAGAGACACAAGTTAAGACTTCACTTACTTGTGGCATTTTTCCCTTCCCGGCTGACCCACTTCTTTAATAGCATGAAGCTTTGTGCTGTCAGAGAGTTCGGGTTTTCCAATCTAATGTGGTTAATCTCATCTACCGTGAAGTTCATCTCCCGAGCCAGCTCTGTGACGAGACACATCAACGTAGTCTCGAAGAAGCAGTACATAACCGCCGCAGTGCGTACACAAAATCGGCCACGATATTTAATCGCCGTCGCTCCAGCGTTTCCTTACCTGTCCAGCTGAGTCCCAGGTGATCTGCTACAATGGCCATACGCAAATCTGTGCGCTCACAAGGACTTTGGGGACCTGGCGAGACAGAGGACAATCGCTAGTTAACATTTTGATCATTCTTCTTCTCTCCAGTATTAAGAGAAAAAAAAACTACATAGACGTTTCCTTTTCTGGCCACTTCTCCAGTTTACAATTCAAGACAGCTGGCTTGCAACTCCAATTGTTCTTCACTGGAATCCAGTAATTCTTGGAAATTTGTTGAATTGTTCCTTTTCATGATGGCAAGAAAAGGCATTTCACACTACATGTGGCGGTCTATGGCTATTTGTGCTGTGTAACCTTTTTGGCAGGCATTAAGTGTCATGAGAACCACACAAAACAAAGCATACCACAACTCTATGAAGCAGACTCGGTTCGAAAAATCTAGGGTGGATTGGACTCGGTTAGAATCGCAGTGGTCAACATGCGCTACTTGGTGTTCTTTGCAAAAAACAAAAACAAAAAAACAAAAGTACTGCGACAGTCGGGGAAATGAAAAGTTCCGACGACACTACAAGTATAACCATGACAACTTCGCCCTGAACAGAGACAAACAAATCAGGGATTGTGCAAGTGTAGCAGTCACTGCGACTGGCTTGCTACTCTACTACACAGGGCACACAAGGTTTGAGAAAGTGCGGTGGCCACAGAAGGAAAGGAAACTTGAAACAGAGACAATGCAGGACAAAGTACATCAATGATGATGGGTCAATGACAGCTACTGTTCTTAAGGGAATACATACACATATATGTATAGATATATTTATAAATATATAAACACGCCACAGGCATACAAGTCAATCAGTTCAATGACCACAAGTCATGCAACTATAAGTGAAATAGGTCTATATATATAAATAAATGTATTTGATAGTGTGAAAGTTTTACAAACTAGGCTTGATCTCTGCGATGGGAGGTGTTCGAGACCCTGCGAGTCCCTGACTGCCCTCCTTCCCACCAGTCCGCCTACTCCTTCTGCTCCTCTGACTGCCAGAGGCCCTGTCCGTCGTCGCCACCTTTGCCCCTACGGATGGGGCCCCGGCCCCGGCCTCAGCCCTCGAACCTCGACCAGACCTGGACGAGCGGGAGGGCTGGGAAGGTTGGGACGGCTGTGAGGTGTCTGACAGGGAGGTGCTCCGGGAGGTGCTGTCTTCCTCCGACTGCTCTGTTTGCTTCTTTTTCTCCTCGTCTGACAGGCGGTCCACCAACTTTATCGTCTCTCCGCTAATCTCTTTAAAGTATTCAATGGTGCGCTTACAAACATCGCTCGGGTTCTCGTGTCTCTCCTGCCTCAACGTTCCCTCACCTGATGCCTTACTGACCTGATTTCTGTCCTTGAGTGGTAACCTGGAGGGCAACTTTATGGCTGCTCTTTCACTAGCTAATGGCCTCGTTGGCCGTGAGTTAACCCTAACCGAATGTGATGAGCTAGCTGCGGTTGTGGAGTTTCCCTTCTTAATATCTTTGACTGGTATTCTAGACCTTGGTTCTACTTTGGCAATGGCTGGCTCTCCTCTTTTTCTGGTCTCAATTTTCACTGTTTGCTTGGGCTTCTGCTTGCCTATGGCTGTTCCCTGGGTGTGATTTGACCGCCCTGATGCTTTTACTGGAAGCCTGGACCTGGGCAGCTTCACTTCACCGTCTTTAACTGGTACGATTTGCTGCTGCTGCTGCTGCTGCACCTGACTGCTTTGACCTCTTTCTACTTTTTCTTCTAAATCCCTACAACACAATGTTTCTATCCTGCTGGCTTTCTGAAGTGTGGGCTCAGAGGAGGACTGCAGATTGAACACCACACTGCCACACTGAATGTAGTTGGCCTGAATACTGGAGGATTCAAGGTTATTATTGTTGTTGCAGTTTTCGGATGGGTAATCTCTTCTCTCTGACTTGGCCTCTGTGTCTTTGCTCGAATGGCCTTCTGCACTCTGACCCTCTATGCTGATATATTCGGGCACCATTTGGCCCTCTGACATCTCAGCTTTACAATCAGTGAGATCCCCTGAGTCTTTTTTCACAGTTATAGAGGCAGCTATGCCCATCTTAATAGGGGTGCGCAATTTGGGATCAACCTTGGAGGCCGTGATTGTGCATGAGGAGGCGGTCTCAGCTACGGCTTCACGGTTGGGTAGCTCAGTACCAGCATAGCCGGTGTCACTGCCAGGGTGCACGGGGCTGCATTTCGCTCCTGCTGCTGGTGCTGTGCTGCCGCCTGTGGTTGTATCTATAACTTTCACTTTGCCCTCGACCGTGGCCCTCTCCCCTGTTTTTGATTGAGAGGAAATTACACCCAGGATCTTGCCCCCTCTCCCCCTTTCCCCTGTTAGAGGGTCAGAGGAATGCTCACCAATCTGAAAAAACTGAAGCCTCTCTTCAACAAAGTCCCGCTTGCTCATGTCAATAGCACCACTGCGGGTCATCTCAAACATCTTCCCTTCGTGGAAAGGGAAGGGGTTAGGCTCACTAGTTGGTGTACTCTCATCAGTTGGTGTTCGAGCAGGGGTAGTGTCAGGTGTTGTAGCCTGTGATTTGTCCTCCACGGATAAACCAAAGGGCTTGGGATCTTCGTCTTTGGTTTTGGAGTCATAAACTCCTTCATGATCACTCCCTTTGGTGGACCAGGGGTCAAAGTCGAGGCCTTTTGTGGCTACGGTTTTAAAGGTTGAGTTTAGCTCCTCTTCGAGTTGGTAGCGGAAGTAATGGTCTGTGAACCTTTCTGGATGTCTTCCTTCTAGGGTGTAATCTATTTCTTCCCCACTGCTTTTCGTAGAAGAGGGATTGGTTTTCCCATCCTCGCACTTCTCTTCCTCAATCACTTCAAGCTTAGACTGACCAAAGGGGCGATCAGCTGTTTTCCCATCATTGGATAGACTGGATGTTTTTGGGTCTTCGCTCAGTCCATCGTCCTCGTCCTGAAAATCGTAACCATCCAGTGAGTCAATCTCAGTGGCATCTGTGTCATGGGAAAATTCAGCAGTGGTTGCTATGGAGCAGTCAGTGATGGACTGGTCATTCCCATTTTGATCCAAGTCAGCTTCCTCCCCCTTCACGACACCATTGATCCCAGACTCTTTATTTCCATTCTTCTCCGTTTTTCTGTGTTTTGAGCGTTTCTCCCCCTCCTCTTTCATTTTGAAGGTATACTTTTTGACAGGGATGGGATGGAACACAGACTCGTCGTCACTGGAGTCACTGTTATCAGCTCCGGGAGGAACGGGTGACGGAGGCTGGACCCTGATGACTGGCTCGGCTAAGAAGTGCTTGTCATGCTCCTCTTGGAGGTTTACTTCCATCATTTCCGTCTCCGTCTCAGAGGATGCGCAAGATTTTCTTTTCTCATGGTCTGACTGCTCTGTGTCCAAAGGAGGTGGCGGTGGAAACTCTATATAAGGAACTTTCTTCTCCCCTTTCGGCTTCTGTTTCTCTGCTTCCTGTTTCTTGCTGTGATTCTCTGAAGCTGCTTGCTTGGGTTTTTCCTTTGTAGGCTCCTTGTAGATGAAGGTCTTACCATCTTCCTCTTCTGACTCCTCTGGGATTGGACTAGGCATGCCAGCCATGGAGCCAATCACAGAATCAGGCATTCTCGAGGTCAGGCTAACGTCCTCTGGGCTTGGCGTCTCGGGAGTAACAGGACTCTTCCCAAAGCTGTCTATGAATGTTACTTGTTCTAGAGTGTCGTCCTCTGGACTACCTTGAGGAGATGGCGACTCCTTTTGTTTGACAGTGTAAAATGTTCCCCTGGTCTCATGTACTGTCCTGCTCTCATGGCTTACTATTTTTTTGTAAGTTCCAAGCTGCCCGGTTGCTGTTTCTTTCTCATACTGCTTGCCTACTTGAATGCTAACATACACAGGTAATGGTTTGATATCTTTGAAACCTTCTGTGATAAGTGCAGGAGTTCCATGATCCAAATACTCTATTTGGTCACTGTCAACACCGTTACAAGTGATATTTGACTGGCTACAGTCGGAGTCTGTGGATTTCCCTGACGATCCGCAAGTAGATTTGTTGGATTCAAAGCTACTATGTACGGGGTTTAGAACTAGGATGGGCGTGTGAGAGCCTTCCTTCTCATGTGCTTCAACAGAGGTGTCTAATTTTAAAGATGGGGATTTGCGATTATCTGAAAAATTAGACGACTTTCTTACAGGAATTTGAGATTCCGAGTTTTTTTTTAGACCGTCATTGCAATTTGGACTCTCTCGTACAATGAATTCAGTGTAAATAACTTTCTTGGTAGATTCTTGTCTTTGTGAATCGCTATTGCTGTCATCTTTTGGAGAATCATGGACTAATGTGTGAGATAATTTGGGGGATTGGGGTTTGTAGTTGCCATACCCTTGGTTTTCCCATGTTTTGAAGAACTTCTTATCGTCCTGATTTTTCCCATAGGACTGATGCAAGGGCGAAAACTTGGATTCGCTTTCTTGCCCTCTTCTCTGGCTGAATGGACTGTCTGGTGCTTTTGGAACAATAGGACCAGCAAATACCTGGTACACAGGGAGCTTACTTTCATGGAGTTTCCTTATGGGAGGATTGGAACTTTGACCACCCTGAGAACCCCTGTCTTGTTTTTGAGCCTCTTGTTCAAACTTAAGTCTCACTGCGCTTACTTTGGAAGAAGACATCTGAAAAGGCTTTGGGCCTTCAACTTTCCCGTCTCCCTGCCTTCTAGAGTCTGAATCATTATGCTGCAGAAGTACTCGCCTCTCCGGACTACTGGGTAAACTGGCACATTTCCGATCATTAGAGCTGAACTTGTCTCTTAGTCTTTCTCTGCTCCACTCTTCCCCACTTGAACCGTTTCTATAAACCGATCGCTCTGGACTGCTTTGTGTGGAACTAGGTCCGGATCGTGATTCCCTAAAGTCTGGCCTGCGAGCTTTTCTCTCTGGAGAGGAGAGCTCATCATTGAGCTGCTCTGTTTTATCTCTAAAGAACTGAGATACTTCGCAGAGTTTTTCCTCTGCCTCTTTTACGGTTCTGTCCACTCTTTCCTCATACATTAGTTGCTCTCTTTCCTTTCTCTCCGTTTCATCTGATGAGACACGCATCCAAACGGATTGCTTTGGACTACCGGGCTCAGAGGAGTGCTGCACAAGTGTCATTGTGTCATAGTTATCATCGGTACCTGCCATTCTCCCTGATGTATCCAATACATTTCGTGATGACCGAAAGATGTATTCTGTTCTTGGTCCTACTGACCTACTCTCATTTCGACCTCTGTCTGGTGAGCGGAAGTGAGACTTTTCTCGACCACGTTCCTCAGCGTCAGGATGGGATTGGTCAAAATTCTCTGACAATAACATTTTCTCAGCAAAATTATAAGATTCTCCCCTTAACTCTGACAATTCATCCTCATGGTACTCCACAGACTGCTGGCTAAGCAATTTCAACGTCTTATAAGACTCGTCTGCCATTAATTGGGCTGAACTAGGGCGACTTTCCTCGGGTGCCATGGTGGCGTTAAATTTGGAGGAGTCAAAATATGCAGGAAGTTCCTCAGTTTCCCTGTCATCTTGTCTGTTTCCCGAGTAGTAATACATGTCATTGTCTGAATGGTTTTTAGTCTCTCTAATGATGACTTCGGTTGGTTCTGCTTTACTGCCCTTTTCAATGTGCACTTCAATTATTCTTTCAACCTTTGGTTTGACGTCGTCAGAGAGTCTCTGTGGTACTTCCTCAGATTTGTGTTCAAAGAGTCCAGCAAGCTCCCTCGATGGGTCCTTTCCTGATTGAAAGGCCTTCATGATGTCATGAACAGACATGGTTTCTTCACACCTCTCTGATACAGCTTCATTGCCAGATGGTTTGTGGTACACCATCCTGGTGGTAGTAGTGATGTGAGTTTCCTCCTTCAACCGTATGCCTTTACCCATCGGATCCTCATCAGGGGCCACTTTAATCGATGGAGCTTGATTAGCATGTCCTTTCGACTCAGTGCCAATGTATCGGATGGGATTTCCCTCCAGCATTGCAGGTTGTTTGTTATCCTCAGGGGGCTCATAGCTCCTGATGACGTGAACAACTTCAGTCCTCGTCTCAGTGATCACGGGGGGAACGGGGATGTCCTGGAAAGGCGCCTTTGGGCCCGTGCCTTCAGCACTCTGGGGGGCAGAAGGGGTCCTTTCACTTCTGGTCTCAAAGCCACTGTCTGAAAGGGGACTCTTATCCTGTTCATGATATACATCATCAGGGGATTCCAGCACAGTGTCGGCTCCAAAAAGAGCATCGGCCACTTTACCTAGCTCTCGGTCTGAAGGGGATGATCGCATGCTCGTTGGAGGCATTTTGAGTTTTTGCTCTTGAACTGCAATGGTGGGTTTCAGAACGCGTTTTTGCTTTTCCCTCCCATCCGCTTCTCTCTTGCCCTCATTTGTTGTATGTTTAGTGTCTTGCGTTTTGGAGAAAGAACTGCTACCAACATCATTAGCTAAATAGTCGGCAACTTTGGAAAGATTGAAATCTCGATCTTGAATTGTTTTTGCTTTCGCTTGAGGAACCACCGTCTCGTATCTTGGGGGATAGCTCCAGTTACTGGGTGGCTGTTCAACAGGTACTTTTGAGAAGCGTATGTCATCCAAGGTCCCCCTTGCCAGCGGCTCTTTGCCCGCGTCTTTAGTCAGGATTTCACTCACTTTTACCAGATCTTGTTTTACTTTCTCCACAATCCGGTACGGCTCTTCGTCTTCAACCTTGGCAGCGGAACTAGACTGAAACCTTTTACTTGTATTAGAATTTGGATCCGTCTGCAAAATGGCTGACATTCGTATTAAGTCCTCTTTCATATCAGCGACGTCTTTCAGAATTTCTTGGCTGGATGACAACGCGGATGTCGCGTTTGACTTTAAACCGGATGAGAGAAGTGGAGGCTGGGTAGGGGAAAGATTTCTCGCAAAGGACGACTGCAATTGAGGATTCATCTCAGGGGGCGCGGTGTTACGTGGGGACAGAATAGCAGCAGTTGACTTGGACACATCAGGTAACTTTTTAAACTGGGGCTCTGGCAGTACATTGATAACAGAATACACAGGGACCGTCACGGTGCTGGACGTTCCAGCAGTGGTGGCATTAGGAGGGGACCTTAGTGAGTTGTAAAGGGAACTAGATGCTGAGGACCGAATGGACTGATATGACGAGGACGCAGAGGAGGACAATGACTTTAAAGTACCGTAGCCAGCCGAGCAAGAATTGAATGTTTTTTCAACCTCATCAAACGCCGCATTGACGCTTGTCGTCGCAGCGTTGGTGGTTGCTTGTATTCTTTCTTGGAGACTGCTGGCAAGGAGGGAGGTTGGAGAGGAGGAGCGGTACTGTGCTGGCGACACTGTTCCATTGATCAGCGCCGCAGCACTTTGTGGGGTGTTGGATTTGAGGGGTGAGGACAGTGAGGAGAAGAGGTTCCTTGCGGGGCCTGACACATCTGAGGAAAAGGAACGGACAGAGGAGAGGCCGGGGACAGTTTTGATAGGGGAGGAAGACGATCCCGTAACAGCGGACCCACCCACAACGGTCTTGTATGACAGAGGGGAACTGAACATACTAAGGGACGATTTGGGAGATGTTGGAAGCGTCGTGGCTTTTGATGCCCTCTCAAGGAGAGGACTTCCTCCTGTCGGAGTAGTTATAGTCCTGGCTGACAACGCCGCAAGTCCTTTCACAGATGCATTGTCTGAAGCACTTTTTACAGGCGATGCCAGAGGACTGTGTGCAACCTGGCCTGGGTACTGACCATGCTGGACTACTGTTTTGATAGGAGAGGAGATGGTTCTGTACGATCGGATGGGAGAGACCATGTCGCTAACCGACTTAACGGAAGAGGCAGGGGATCCGGGAATATTTGTCTTTATGGGGGAGCCAGAGTTGATGGACCAGACAGACTTTAGTGGAGAGGCAGAAGGTGTGTTGGACGATGAGCTGGAGAGGGAGCCAAACCCAGACTTGGCTTGGCCAGGGACGGCGACAGGAACAGGCGGCCACGCCTGATAAGATCTCGTTGAAAAGACAGATTTGTGAGGGTAGCCAGAAGGCTGTGCTCTTTGCGGACTTCGATCGGGTGTTTCTTCGACAGTAATTCAAACAAAAAGAAGACAAAAAAGAAAAGGAGGCAACAGAAAGTAGAAGGTAAAATAATTGAAAAAGAAAACATAAAAGAAAGAGAAATTCAGTCAGAAACAGCATCACTTACAAGCGGCAAGACAAAAATGTACACTTGTCGATTGCAGAAGGTCCCTTTTACACACTCAGGATGACATGAGAAGTATACGGATCAAAACAAAGGTACATGACAAAAGACAGCGGATGTGTGCATGTTTGTGTGTGGTGGGAACAAAAATGCATGACATGTGGTCAAAGTAAGAAAACATGATAAGTGAAAAGTACAATTCCGTTGCCTTTTGATGCGCTTTGTGTGCTTGTTTGACTTGTTGAGAGACGAGAGTGCCTTTTACTGCCCGTTCTTGACATACGTTTGGTTCTTTTTCAATGCCAGAGATGACCCCACAAGTTAAGAGCATTTGGAAAAGCGTATTACATTTTTTTAATGTATTTGGCCGGAACTTAGGATAAAGAATGAGGTTGCACTTTACAAAAAAATACAAATAAAAATCAAATGTTCAATGAGCACCAAGATTTTGTTAATGTGCCGTTTTGTCACACCGGGTATTGACTTTTAAAATTTTGGAATGTTACAGATGAGCAAAATAACAATAATAACATTGCACCTATGAGATTAGCAAAATCTGTCCCTCAATAATATCAACACCAAGCTGTAAAGTGCAACCTGTTTTTCTACTCAGCCACACAGAGTCACAAAGCCAAGAAGAGAACAATGGCCACAGAATGAAATTGAACAAAATGAAATCAACATTTTCATACAATGCAAAAACCCCAAAACATTTGGTCCAAATAAATCAACGAATGACATGAATGATGTTGACCTGCTGATATGGTCAAAAGTGTAACACGCGAGTTGAAACAATGGCACGTAATGCAGTAGGCCTAGCCAAGCTTGACACACAGTAAAAATCATGCAAGGACGGATGACAATGGTTGCTGGGCTGGGAGAAGAAATGAGTCATGAGCACTTGCGATTGGAAACAAACAAAATAAAAACTCCTTCTGGACGATGTAAGCAACAGCAGTACTGCAGTATATAAAGGGACCTTCAGACAGTTCAACTGATTGTGTTATTTATGTAGAAAATGTCATATATATTTTTTTCCATGCGTGTTATGAAAAAAAAAAAGGAAACTCACTCGCCGCAGGGTCGGTCAAATAGCTGTAGCGCTTACGCAAAGCTAAGGAGGCAAAGGTATGGCGTCGTTCGGGCCTTTCATTCTGAAACAAAAACAAAAAAACAAAAAAGATGCTTGAACATAAAAAATATGGTCAGATAGTTATGTTTACCTAATTTTTTTAAAAATAAAAATGTTCATTTGGTAATTTGGGAAGAAAGTGCCCCGTCCCCAAGGAAAGTGAGTCGCAACCACAGATGAAAAGAACTTTTTTGGCTCTTTAACAGCAAGTGCTCGCGACAGTATTTATCAAATCCATTTTTTCGATTGGAATTAATTTCAATGCCAGGAAACGGTAAAATCAACACTTTTTTGGTTAAATAAAAATAATAAAATAATACATAATAATAATAAAAATAAATGCCTTTTTTTTTAGGTCTCTCACACGCACAGACAGTAACGTACATTTGCGTGTTGGCGTGTGTCTCGAAGCGGCTTCGTGAATGACATCAGTCGCTGCTTACTAGAGTTACTTCAATATCTAAGCTATGATTCCATCCTCCTTGAAAACGCGTTCATTTGGTATTTTAGAGTGTGACTGCCTCAAGTTGAGGGGGCGGCAAACGTGAAGCTCGCGTGGAACTGACATTTTGGCTCGCTTACACGAAGCAAAAATATCGACAAATCGATATATAAATGATAATTCGTCTCACCAAATCTCGGAGGTTGGTGTACGAGTCAGTCGAGATACCACCGTTTTTAAAAAAAGGGTGACATGGTCCCATTATTCAAATTATTCAGTCCTACATGTGTTTTAAGAGCGCATCGCATGCAGTTGTCGTGTTCAACAGAAAACAAATGTGGCAACAGTTCCGATTATCCGACTTTACAAATAATTTGCAATACAATACATCTTTGTGTATTTTGCGCTTTCCTAGAACTATGGGACCAAAAAAAAATAGGATCTTCTTATAGTTGAAGATTAGCACTTGAACACGTACTGTACATGCAAAAGGGGACAAGTGGGGAGAGGTGTGACGCGTTTCACGTCACTTTAAAGATGAAGATAAAAAGAATTGGATAGAAACACGCACGGGACCGTTAACAGTCATGCACAAAGCCTTTTGACTCAGTACAAGCCAACAGAGGGACGACGAGGAAAAAAAATAAACACAGAAGCAGCTGTTAGTGTGATGATGAAGAGACTATTTACCTCATCGTCAGGGTCAGACTCCATATCCTGTGGGATTCCCAAGATGCATTGCAGCAGGAGGAGGGAGGAAGATGACACAATGCAGAGCGGGGACAGTGTGTCGTGAGATGGGGGGGATGAAAAATGGAGCAGCAACACAAAAAATAAGAAAACATCAAGGTGATGGGGGGGGGACTAGTGGCATCATCATCATCATCATCATCATCATCATCATCATCATCATCATCATCATCGTCATTCGAGCAAAACATAAGAAGCAAAAGCAGCATTTTCTCGCAACAGATGCATGTCGGCCGCTCTTAAATCAAAGCCAGGCAGCAGCGGAGCAAATCACAAAAAGTGGACATCGATACGTTGTGGGGTCTTATGGCTGGCTGGCTTCAAATGTGCGAGAATAACACCCAAATAGGCAGTCCTCTCCGAAAGCCAATGAGTGTCTCCTCGTCGTGATTTGAATACCATGTAGGTGATATGACATGAGGCAAAAAAGAACGCAGGACGCCTACCTTCTTGTGTGTGGGCAGTGTGATGTTCAGATTGCATATGGCGGTCTGCGGAAGACCTTTCGTGGTTTTTGCTTCCTTCAGGAATGACAGGCGGCCGCAGGGCTCTTGGCCCATATCTCTGATCTGTTCCCCCAAAAAAGACAAGGAAACACATCAGTGAAGTCAAAGATTTTGCACCATTTCCTACCCTGGCATACGTAGCGTTCTTGTCAGAAGGGAAGGCGACAACAAGCGATTAGTTGCGCAATTGGCGGACTAACGGTGTCGGGAAGCAACGGAAGCAAAATGGAGGCATTTTAAATGCGCAACACAGACAATACACACGTGGCATGTTCACTTCCACGCGGACCAGACAACCCTCAAAGAAGGTTAATCGGAAATTGATCACCCCCCCCCTCCCCCCAAAAAATCCTGTACCTTCACGGTGAAAGGAAGTCTGTTTTCTTTGAAGGAGTAGAAATTAAATACAAGCTGCTGTCCACTTTTGGTCAGCGGAGACAAGTTGCCATAGCAGTCCACATGGATGGGCTTGCCCTCCAGAACCTGAACGAGGCCGTTGACAAAAAAATAAAAATAATAATAATAATAAGATTGTGACAATGATGACCAAATATTTGAGGCAACGCTTAATCAATGAAACAATGAATCAAGTTTTGGGCCATAATTCCACACAAGTTGGGCAAAGTTTGTGGGAATTCCGCGTCCAACACGAGCTCACCTCGATGTCTTTACTCCGGGCCACCTCCTCGAAGTTCTCCTGCTGCTCGAGGGTCTTGTCCACTTTGTCGTCCGTCATGCAGAAGCAGCGGAGGCGCGCCTCCACCGGGTCGTTCATCTTGGCGAACACCACAAACTTGGCCAGGTACGGCACGCAGATCAGCTCCCGGTATAACTGAGACGCCAGACCCACCGTCTCAGGAATCTGGTGACAGTCTGCGAGCCAGAACCTGCCCGGGGAACGCGCGGGAGCAGAAAGATTTTGTTCAGGAATATTCAGGATCATTTTTGGCGTCACCAAAAAAAAAAAAAAAAAAATGCACGTGCTTTGTGGATGGTTGTCTCTAAATCGCAGATTTTCTGTAACTTAACTCACGCAATCATCTGAGGATCTCTTAAAATGCAGTACAGTGCTCTCCCCATTACGAAGCACTACTTTCGGTTTAAATGGAGCTCCTCAACTCACTTTAACATAGTTTCTTGGCACCAATATGCCGCAAGATGGCACACAAATACCCCCGCAAAAATCTGTCAAAATGTGATTTCACGACTGCCGAACTGTGACTACGCAGGCGCTCACTCCATTCAAATGAACGGCGGGCGTACCTGGCCGAAACATTTGTGGTAAAGGAGACGCAATCGGTCACAAACGAAAGCGGCGTGGTGCCCGTGATGTCTTCCCACTGGGCCGGCGATGTTCCTCCTGTGCGGGGCAAAGGACAAACGATGAGCGTCGCCATTCCGTCTGGCGTGCCCGCATCATTTCAGGAGGTGCGGTGCCCGCGCGCCTGTGATGCTGCAGAGCAAACGCAGGCAAGGCGCCGCGTCGCCCCGGTGGCCGATGGGGTGGCCTTCCGCCTGGCGGGGCGGGACGGGGATGGTCATCGTGATCGGCTTATGGAATTTCCTCCTCCTGGGCTCCACGGTGACGATGGGGCTGAAGGTGGCTCTGTTCCCCAGGACCGCCCTCACCAAGTCATCAGGAACAGGTTGAGCCTAAAAGGGGCGGGGTGAGGGGATTGTCGAGATGTTAAAAGGAACTGCAAGCAGAGCTCCACAGGGGGGCCGATATAAAGTTCCGCCCCAATCTTAAGCGTCGATGTTATATGAACCTGCAGGCCGACGCGAATCTTCTTGGTCAGCGCCCCCTGCGGGAAGGAGGCTTGGACCATGGTCACGGTGCTACTGGACAGGACGCCCCCATCGGGACCCATGTGGTTGGATTCCTGCTTGATCCTCGACACCACAGCGAAATACTGCGGGAAGTCTCTGCTCACGATGCGGCAAATGCGCTTCTTCTCCAACTCGGCGGGGCTGTCCAACTCTGCAACGGGACCGTCGGAAGAGGAGATGAGGGAACGACGACCACGGGGTGGGGGGTGGGGGGTCTTTGGTTTATTTCAGCCCGACAGATACTTTTTGAGTTCACAAATGAAGAAGTGGTGAGTGGACTGTTTACTTTGTCGCAAATCTGAACGTGCTGCAGTCTGGGACGGTGGGGGCACTTTTTCTCACTTTATTTCTGTACCGGATGAACAGTCATTCATTTTACACAGCTGCTCCTTTACCTTCATCCATCTCGGTCAGCAGCTCCGTGAGTTCCTCTGGAGTGGACTCGAACTGGTGCTCGCGCCACGTGTCGCCGTTGTCGCTCCTCAACACGATCAGCTCCCTCTCCTTCCCCCGCATGGAGCCGAAATGAGGGATCTCCACAATCACGGGACTGAAAGAGAGCACGGTGGGGGTCAGTCAACAGAGCCCGGACTTCTTTCTTCAATTGCTTCGAGGGAACACCGGTGCTAACTACATCACGTATAATGTTGTAATAACAACCAAACGCACCCAAGAAACTGCGCCCCAGCCGGGCCGACCTCCACGAGTCTGCTGACCAGCCCCTCCCCTTCCACCATGGGCGGCGGGTAGGCGAGCTTGTGCCTCTTGGCCAGGCGGCAGGTGATACGCGTGGGCGCCGTGCACTTCCTGGGCGGGATGATGATGCGCATGCCGTTATGGCGGCTGCCCCTCATGGACCCGCCGCGGGCGTCCACCATGAAGCTGACCAGGAACCTGCGTGAGAACAGAAAAGAGCCGTGAGAGGCTGAGGAAGAAGACGCCCGGGCCGAGATGGACGGAAGGCACGGACAAAAAAATAAATAAAAAGTGAGCGGGACGATCCCCATGCTGTGATCACTGGACACTCAAACACGGAACGGAAACGAGAAAAGGAAATCATAGCCAAAGCGGAAGAAGACACCACAAAGAAAGTTGCTTTGAGTTCTGAGAGCTGGCGGACAAGAAATGCCTCAAATTGAGGGGGAACTAAACAGTGGTGGCGTTTAGTTCGGTTTGGAGGCAAAAAGTGAGGTGACTGCCAGCGTTTCAGATCCTCGAAAGCAGCCGTACAGTGATCAAATATTACACACCTGCACAGATGTTTCACCGACAAGGTTAATGTGATTCAAAGGTGACACACGACTCACCAAAAAAAAGTTTGGGATATTTGTCTTCATGGTGAACAGGATGAACCGAAACTGCATTATAATCTTTATGTGAGATCTTAATTTGACTTTTTCTATTTCATTTTTGAATGCACCGTTCCCGCTTCTTGTTCAGTGCAAAAGTACTGAAGCGATGACGAAATGCACATTTGCATTCAAACGACGAGGGAAGGTCCCAACCCCAGAAAATAATATTCATGAATACTAATATTATTGAGGTACTATGTCTGTCTTCCATAATCATTCCAAATCTGCAACAAACAAAAAAATAAATTGGCTGACTCATGTTGTAGTCAGGAGCAGTATAAGATCCAGTGTCTGCCATCTAGTGGCGATTGGTGATTTTACAACTTGAAACAAGAGTCAACCGCTGCATATTTGCGGTTGAGCATTGTTAGACTCAACCAGATATTTCACCTGAGAGCCCGACATCCCAAATTTTTGTGAGTACTCTGTCCTGTCGGCAAAATGACTGCCACGTGAAAAAGTGAGGACAGTCATCCCCCACTTTATCACAATTCACTTTTTGCTGCGCCGCAGATTTATCTTCTTGTGTTCACAAACAAAATACACGAACCGATCAAATAAATACATTTTCCATTATTATTACATTCATAATGTATTTTCTGCACATTTCATGCCTGGCATTTTTTTGGGGGCGCGTTCAAATAGGTGACTTGAATAAATCACGGATTTAGCGTGATTCCCGAATGGGTCTGGAACGGGGGATCATTGCGTATATTCTTCTTGTGAGTGTTGTGCTTTTCCTCTGTAAATGCAGTATGAGGTTATTCGTGTATTCTGGAAGAGAAAATCAATAACACCAAGATGACACGCTTGGACTATCTCTAGGCAATGCAAATGAAACACCACTGATGAGTGGGAGGAAAAAGCGGTGAATGAGTGAGTGACATCACTGAGGGGACGAGGGGGGGTGGGGGGGTGGAGTCACGGGTTACAGAGCAGCGAGCTCAGTCTTCACCTGGAGTCATACTGAGGGAGCGGGGAGGAGAAGCTGTAAAATAAACACATGGAGACAATGCAGGGAGAGGCAAAAAAGCCCCAAAATCTTGTTTTAGTATCAAAGTTGACACCCGCTGTCGGGCTCTATGGCGACCAAAGACAAACATCACACACTCCACCGGGACGGAAAGCAGAACGCGCCGACGACAAGTCTTCACCAAATGATGGGAGGATCACATTCAGAGAAATGATGTGGCGGTTGTTTTGCAGGCCGAAATATGTTTTTTCTCGTTTGTTGTGGCTTTGTCAGCATCAGTACGGTGAGCACAGAAGTGAACTCTGGATTGCATCGGTCGATTTATGACATGAGAATGTTAAGTGGAGTAGCACAACACGCAAAACCCGCCTCAGCATGGAAGGCCCTGCTGACGAGCGACTTGGCGGCCATGCTTGCTGTGTGCGCGCAGCTGCACAAACAAACACGGGACCATGTTTGCGCACACTCCTAAATATGCAGGCGCTCACCGGAACTCTTACCCAGAGTGGATGGGGCTGGATGCAACGTTGTGGCCGTGGTCCACGGTGTCCGGGGTCCAGCTGTAGCGCCGCATACATTCCGGGTTGTAGTCGCGGGTCACGGCCAAGTGCTGCAAGCAGAAAGTGGGCGCGTGAGCAGAGGTGACGACGGGGGCATACAGTAGGTCGGAAGGTGAAGGATGTGAGGAAGAAGAAGAATATCGCTGGAAAGTTCTTTTCGGGAGTTCGATTCAAAAAGTGAAGGGGGTGTGTCATAAAGATACATTAAACCAAGAGGCGAGGGGAGCCTATGGTAAATTACATAATAATGTGGATTGTTTTTTATGGAATACTGTAATGTGTTCTACTTTCTTGATATGGTGTCAATTAGCATTTTTTTTTTAAATCATCAAATATTTCACTTTGTGTACAGTGAATCCATACAATATGGGCTTCACTTTTTTTAATTGAACTCCTGACAACTATTTGCAACCATTTTCAAATTCACTCAGAGGCATAAGCACATAACGGGTGTGAGCCACAAACAAAAGTTGATTTATGGAGAATGTACATGAGAGATGATGGTGACCTGAAATAATGTTAACCTTTTTAAAAAAAAATATATATATACCTTATTTAGTGGGTCGACCAGGTAGGAAATGTCTTTACAGACGCTCTGAAGCTTCAGAAAGAGGAAAGAGTCAAGAGTTGCACTTCATCCCAAGTCACGATGTTTGGTTTGCAGTGAAAATGAGACGTAGTTTGAATTCTACCACACAAAATGCACCCGATGTGACTGGACAAAAGTTGAACTCATGAAAGAGAGTCCCTTTGACTGTCTGGCTTCACTTGTAAAGGTGGTAAATCATGTGGAGTTTGTATTTTGGCTGTTTGGGGTCTTGGGCGATGTCGTCACTCAGCTGTCGGGCCACATTGCAACTGCTGTTTATAATATGAGAGGTGACTGTTTCTGGTTTAGCTCCTGACCACCAAAATAAGAGTAGGACAGGCGGGGGGGAGCCCTGCAGTATGCCCTGAGATTTTTTTCCAAGACAAAACAAGAGACAGGAGAAGGGGCTGTGCTCCTGCAAGGTTTGAGTCAACTGCAAATTCCAGGTGCTATGTACAGTACATTCTGCAAGGTGACCAATGAACAAAAACAAACATAATATTGACACTTTTCAGGTGTGTGGGTGGGAAAGAAGGACTTTAGGACAGCGTTGTGCTTTACCGTGTCCTTGGTGGGGGCCAAGATCTCCTCGATCATCATGCTGTCCCGGGCGAAGGAGCTCCGGTTGAGGGTGTTGGACCTATCCGAACTGAAGGAGCGGAGGCTAAGTGTTACCACGCAAGCCAGCGCCGCGCGGCAACAACAAGCGACAGGCGGCAGGGAAACACAACACAGGACAAAAAGCAAGGAATTACGTTATTTCATGCAACCTCCAGGGAACATTTTCTTGTTTTATTTTTCTAAGTGGACAGAGAGTGTCCAGAGCGGAAAACTAGGCGGAAAGGAGGATGAGAGTCTGGAGAGACAGCTTATTAAGGAATGGAAATACTACTACTACTACTACTACTACTACTACTACTAGCACAGCACAATATTGGAAAAACACTGTAAGTCCCTCTCTGCCCCACTGTCATAGGATGTTCCACAGGGTTCAATTTTGGGGCCCGTGTTGTTTTCATTGCATTTGATGTCTTTGGGTTCCCTTTTAAGGATGGATGGTATTTCCTCTCACTGCGATACAGATGACAGTCAGATGGATGTCCCACGAAGCAAAAAGGATGCTTTTTCCTCAGGCCACTTTTGTCCTGTCTGGGCCCACTAGCATTTTATCTAAAGCCAATACTCCTGAATTTGGGTTTTCAATTGGATGGTGAAGTGAAAGTCAATAAATAGCACAGTCTTTTTTTTTTTCAAAACAAAAAAAGTACAAACTGTTTTTGTTGAGGTTAATTACAGTGTTAACTGTAGCATTTGCATGTTGGATACATATTGAACATTTGTGAAGGTGTGAAATCGGGTCATAAAATCTAGATCCATTTGAGTATGTTGTTGGAATTTTAATAAACAAATTAACATTTTTCAACAGGAAGTCTATTTATTTTTCCTTCTTTTTTTGTCAGATTTACATATTTTAAAAGATGTTAATTTTTGGAGGCATCTGTGGATGTCAGATTTGGTTCCTTTACACCAATTGATTCCATAGAGTCCGCTGCAATTTTGTGAAGTATCTCAAGCTAAAACCGAAACATCTTTTCGGTTCAGTCAAATTTTGAGCTTTTTGGCTCATAAATAAAAGGGATCACAAAGACTACAGAGTTCCATGTGCCCTAAAAACAAACCACTAAGCTGGCCATTTGTAACGGGGGTGCAGGGGGGAGGAAAATACAGAGCTCAGCATGTTGAGCGAGGGGCGCAGTTGGGCACAAAGACAAGCGCTTTTATTCACTGCCGTGTTACTCGGCAACTCTGAGCTGCCTAAATGGACTCAGTGGCAATTCCCAGTTGGAAGTGTCCCAAGCTAACATCCGTTCAAATGGTCGTCTTTCCTTTCTAGCGGCTTCCCCTTGGTGTTGGTTACGCAACGTTTCAATCTGTATCCAGAGCGTCACATCACCTGCCTCTCTCGCTCTCTCCTCCATCTCTTTCCATCTTGAGAATGACGGCGCTTTCATTCAACCGCCTTTCCCAACACTTTTCCCGTCCTCTCTTCTCTCCTTCTGTCCTTTTTACACACTGCTCCATTCATCTTTTCCCAGATCAATCTGTCTGCCGTCCTATCTTGAAGCTGCACTGAACATTTTCCCGATTACTTGATCCCCCCCCACCCGCAATCTGGCAAAAACAAGTGATTCTTTATGAAGCTACTTGTGTACGACAATGGCAATAGTATGAGTTAGGTGAACATCGTTGCCGGATATTGAGCAATCATCCGCGGCATCTCCACACCGATTTACGACCCGTGCAACTTACGACTTTGTTTACAGCTTGGCTGTCTTTCACAAGGTCCCCGCTGTTTCTCTCACAGACACTATTTCACCGGCCGCTACACTACATTAGATTATGTCAAGCAGAGCACTGCCAGTGTCGAAAAAAGAAAGGGCAAAGAAACGCCGTCAATTTCCACACTATGACAATTGTAATCCGGCTCTCAGGGGGCGAAAGGGAAAGTTAATGGGATTGGAAAAGGGCTACAGCTAGCTTGCAACACTGCCGCTAAGGCGCTAAGAGACGGACGGTAGCTACGCTCAAACAGCGTCTAAAAACAACTTACATCTGACTGCTCCTACCCGACCAGCAAAAAAAGAGACATACGTGACAAGTTGAACATGAGTCAGTAGTCTCAAACTTGGCAGTTCAGATTAGAGGAGAGTCTCGGAGTCTTTACAAAGTGGACCAACTTGGGGCATTTTCTGTGAGATGTGGACAGCGTAGGGTCAGTGAATTCCTATTTTTTTTGTCTTTGAAGGAAGATTTTACTTCTTGTCACATATATATGGAGCTAAACCAGGGCCAGATATGTCAATGCCCAAAACACAGTACTTTTTGATTAGGCGTAGAAAAAAAAAGTAGTGTGTTTCAGTAACCCGACCGACCGAGAATTTCTACCTCGAAAAAAACTTTACAGTCAGCATTTTTTCCAAACCTTCTACATTTTTGTGTAATAATAATAATAATAATAATAATAATAGTACATTTCATTTATAAGCGCCTTTCAAAACACTCAAGGACGCTTTACAATCAAAACAAGAACAATAAAACCACAGACAAAATTATAAATAATAAAAGGAAAGATGAATTTAGAGCGTTTACATTGGTGCAAACCCTCGCGATATTCACGTTGCGTCGTTTGCTCTGTCGTGTCGTCTGTCAACAACATTGAATCATGGCGGCGGCCACGATCTCCGACAACAGTTTAAAGCGCGTTTTGTGTGTTGCAGTCACATGCTCGCACCATAATATTAAGAAAATAGCATCCAATGCTTTATCGAAAAGATTCAACGAACTATTTGACGAACACCATGGGCCGTCTAGGACGCGGGACGCAGAGGTAACGAGATGGCTGTAACACCCAGCCGCCGGGTACCCAACTCTCTCGCCGCCTTTGGCGGCGAGCGGGGGTTTCAATCAGTGGCGATTGCTCTCGGACTGCAAGGGAAGCTCGGCTTCCCCTAAAATGTCAAAGAATAAGTGATCAAATATATGAATGTAAATGTCATTGTGTGTACATGTCATTGACTATGGTAAATATGCGCTACAACGTGCTCAACTTTTGTTCTGAATCAGCTTCTTCTTACTGGTTACGACGCAACTCCCTTCTCATTCATCCTGCAGCTTCGCTGTGCTTTAAACGGTAGTGAGTTCAGGGTAGGTTGTCCCAATGCGTTGAACGGAGACGAGTCATTGGATACAAACTGGTTTTTGTCCCGCCCACAGACGCTCATCATCTCTGGTACTGGATGGCAGTGGGAGGGTACCGGACGCCAGGCTTTTTTGCATCAGATTGGAAGATCTGTCTGAGCCTGTGTGCCAGTTCGATTGACATTGAAATGAGCCAATCACCAAGCTTTTAGTGTAGGCATCCGTGCAAGCATTTTTTTCAACTCGCATTCTGTTCCGAGTTGAGCTGGAGACTTCTCCTAATCATTTTAGCGACACTCTTTGTTGTAAACAAACAACTAGCGACAAATTAATCTTTTATTTCTGGTGGGTTTTATTGTAGTTCCTATAGTTGTAGGACACTAATTAAGTACCGGGAAAAGACGCCTTGTTGGTATGACAGGGTCACAGATCATTTTCTTGAAAAGGAATTTGCGTATAAATAAACGGACACATTTTATGATGTCGACCAAAATTGAGCTTCCCCTCTTTGACAGACGAGCATCCGGCACTGGTTTCAATGTCTCCTTGTTTTATGTTTATTTTGTTTACGTTTTTGATGGGGGAGGGAGGGAGAAAAAAAGATTTCAAAAAAAAACTTTGTCCGACCTACCGACCCTATGCTGAAATTTCATGTTACCGGAAACACACTACTTATTTTTCTATGCCTTAGCTGATTGTCCTTGTCCTTTGTACTTGACAAACAGTATTCTTTTTTAAGTCGAGTTTCAGATAGGAGTTTTTTTAGTTTTGGCCATCGTTATGTAACAACTGGGTCTCGAGAGGCCCATCGAGTATAAAAATAAACAACTCAGTCATATTTTTACCTGCCAGTTTATGAAAACATGTCTGTCGGCGAGCAATTCTGCACTTCTGTCCCACCGTTAGGTAACAATGGCCCTAATTCACATCATAACAAAGGAAGACTAGCTTTTGTATATTGTTAGAGCTAATGAGGATCCAAAAAAAAAAACTCCCACGTCAACTTTTTCTGCCCATCACACGACCAACTGGGGTGAAGATCCAGAGTCAATTTCAAGCCATAGCCTGAGTCCGGACGCTTGATTGCAATACCCCGCTATTGTGTCAAAACCAAACAATAAGCAAAGCTGCAGTGAAATTTGTCGGACGCACAGAAGTTTCTTTTTTGCCACTTTTGCCATGGTATAAAGTCTGCACAAAATGCTCACGCCCCCAATCACCATCATGGTAACAGAAGCTGGACGAGCCACTGGCCCAGCACTATTTGAGACGGGGTATGCAGCCAATGACACTCAAGTACAGGGACGACCCCTTTAAATGGCCTCATTTCAACAAGACAACAGCTAGGGTGTAAAGTGTACTGTAAATTCTTTATTCTTGAATTTGTATTTTATTTTTATAGTATTAAAACATCTGAAGATTAAAAAAATAAATAAAAGCATGATGCGGCTGTTAAGTGAGAAACTAACGATTCCTGTCCTGAACGTGCGCATTTAATACCTGGAAGTTGCCGCTTAAAGGAAAGCCACGTCAACGTTACGAGATTAGTGCACAAAACTCAAAAGTGGAGACTGCTCGGCTAAACAGTTATTGCAGCCGAGACTGCACTGCAAACTTTTTTCCCAGCACGTATGATGACTTAGGTAAAAAAGGTGAGCGGAAAGAAGGTGATCACAACACTGCAACATGGGGACAAAACTACCACGAACAAACACCAGGTGGCACAGGATGCAGAGGGACGCTCTCGGTGGGTGTGAAGGGATTTTGCGGGAGAGAGTTTTGGGGGGAGGGTTGACACGGGGCGCCATTCACGACTAAAGACTCCTACAACACTGCTCTTGTCTTACCTGATTCTAGGGCTATAGGGAGAGTTCAGGTGCAGGGAAAAGAAAAGATAGGAAAGCGTCAAGCAAAGTCGGTGTTAGAATAGAAAATACAATGTTGTCATGTTTTAAAGTTTCATCTTGTTACATGCTTGATTGACCTCGGAATGCTTGTGTTCAGAACATCTCGCACACAATGGAAGCATAGAGTCAGAGAGATCAAGAGACCGGAGCAGATGGTACCTGACCACATCATTAGTAGACACACTGGTGCCTGTTATCTTATAACTTGGAAAGGAAGATTTATCCTTGGACGGAAGGGAGTACTTGAGCACTCCATCATGAGAAAAGAGTTACGAGCCAAATTATAAGGAGGTACCCCTTGGAATGTACACATGTCCGGATGTTGGTGCGAGTACCAAGAGAGTGCTTTGTCTGAGGGGCGACCCAATGGGGCCGTTCAGAGGTGTGTCATGTTAATGAAGATGGGAGTGTTTTTCTGATATGATTCTCGTAATTTGCATATACAATCAATAAAAGGGTCGGCAGAGGTTGCAGGGGTTGGGTGTCAGTGAGAAGCGCACACGAAGTGGCTTCGTAGAAAACTGCGCCTCCTGCCGGCAGAAAAGACAATCTCTTCCTGAGTCTGTTTGTTCAACTGTCTGAGTGAACAACTCTGACAGTCGGACTTTTTGAAGTCTCCAGAAACTCAAATTTGTGTGTTTGCAGGGCAGAAGGCAAACACACAAAGGCACAGAGAGGAAAAGAAGTTTTTAGAATTTAAGTCAATCGATTCAAGCACAGATCATATCAGGAAGTTTTCATTTTAATCAAATGAAATGGAGGTATGCCTGCACAATCTGACAAAATCTCACTGGTATCCAAAATTGTGGTTACCTTCAAGCAGAGTACAAACATAGCGATAATTAGGGCGCATTTGAGAATTATTTTTATTTCTTCTGATCATTCAGGAAAGACACGATTATCGGATGTCTCGAAAAAATTATCCAGAGCGATTACCTTGCTCAGAAAACATTTGGGGCAGATAATCCTAAGTGTTAAACCGTTGCAACATTTCCGATCACAAATCCTAATGTGTGCGGAAATACAATGCTAGTCATTTAAGCGGCGAACACACACACTGACAATCGGGCCATATTTAACTATTTACCCACCGACCAAAGTCAGCAAAAGTCCGATTATCGGATGCCTCTGACTGACTATGCCGAGTGGTCCTGCAAAGAGTGACTTTTCTTTGCAGAAACTCCTTTGAAAAATGTTGCTATTGTCGATGTTAAACCTGTCCGATATTTAATTTATGATTGTCAATATCAAGTTTGGCCGACGACAAAAATCACAATCGTGAACATAGAGCCAAGGCGCTGGATCTCATTAGACTGTGCAGGTGTACCTAATGTTGTGGCCTGTCCCAGAACGATTTCCACTTGTACAGCCAGAGACTGAAACCATGTTTCCACGAGAAAAAAAAAGTGTTTTCCAAACTCCAAAACATGATCCAATTCCTGTTTCTATTTTAGTTTTTCTCACTCTGACCATCCAGTGTGTCAATGTATTGACAGCCGCTGGTGTTTTTCCCTTCCTCTGGATTTCAGTCCACTGGGCATACAGCAGCTCAAGTGTGCGGCTCATTAATTGCTCTAATTGGGGCAACTTTATAAACCTGCTTTTGAACGAGGCCAAGCAAAAAAAATGCTGAATCATTTTATCAGCTCCAGTCCTTCAATGGCAACTTTCCAACAATGTAGCAGTGGACATTGTTCCACCTGCTGTCATACATCTGTGTGTATACCAAACAGTGATGCAATGTTTTTTTGTTCTTTTTTTCTGCATCTTCATCTTCACGAATGACAGACGATGCCTACCTGGCCGAGCGGGCTCCGATGCTGAAGCCCAGGTAGCCCTCCTGTGGGAGAGAGTCATCCCCCAGCTCTTTGAGGTCCTGGGGCCGCAGGTACTTGTCCGTGTCGCAGGTCATAGCATCCTCACCTGACGCAGGGATAGAATTGTTAAATGTTTAAAGTAGAAAAGTCATCCCTTATAGGACTTGAATCATGCTGGAGGCCTCGGGAGATTCATCTGCTCCATTTAGCACTGAATGCATCAGCAGAGACCACTGCAACTTTTTTTTTCTTGTGTGACATGAAAGCACCTACGACCATGCGATAGACCGTAAACACGACAAGATAAAAACATATATTTTAGATATAAATGCAACCATATACAGCTTTAGTCACTCCCTGACAGCAGAGCCCCCAAAAGCGCGAAGGCACATATGACAGAATGGGCAGAAAAGTACAGCAACACCACACCGCACCTCGATCGGCGGACCGGTGGACGATGACGCGCCGCTCCACGAAGCGGGCGGAGCGGCCACCGTGCTTGGTTTTCTCCCTCATGGCTGGAAGGTGGTTGCGGACCGCGCAGCCCCGCAAACACTGCGCTGGTTCACCGCAGCCCCTCCCGTCGCGCCTTAGCCGGTGCCGCACTACAATCGCACTCAAGTTCGACAAAAGCGGCAGCAGTTGCGTTTCCGGTTTGACGTTTCACAACAAAACCGAGCAAGAGGACTTATTGAACCGTTTGCTCAGACCCTCAATTCGCCGTAGTTTTAGAACGGAAAGCAAATGAAGTTAATTTAAGTGACTGTTGGGTTATTTTTCGCCGTTTGAGTCGACATACATGTAGTTGTTCGGACCTTATAGAATATAGATGATACAGTAAACCGAACACTTAAGACACCATTTTCCTCACATGAGAAATACATGTCCGCAAGACGAACATTTTGTGTGTGTGTGTGTGTGTGTGTGTGTGTGTGTGTGTGTGTGTGTGTGTGTGTGTGTGTGTGTGTGTGTGTGTGTGTGTGCAGTGTTCGTATTGTACGGCATTCCGACACGAACGTCATTGTTTTATTTTCGGGGCTTTCACTTCCTGTTGTTACTGGCCGCCACAGAAACGACTTTTCCGCCATCATCAGTCAGTTTCTTCTTTTAATATGCGACAATAATGCGTCAAATTTACACGCCGCATTCAACTAACGGTGGAATAGTCTTACGGGACGTTTCCATTGAATTCGTCATTCAATTTCGAGGTGACTTACCGTTCTCTGACCCAGCCATAACTTCTTTTTTTAAATTAGTTAAATGTTCCCAGTCATTTGTAATCTCAAGGGAAGCCGCCTTTACGCGTTGAAGTCTTCCTAAAATAGTTGGTCTCACGGTGCGCTACCAGAAAGGAGAAAGCGTAAAGTCCGGTGACATCTGACGTGTGCAAAGTCCAGAGTTAATTCCCTTAAGAAAGCTCATCTCGTTGGCTTTAGGGAGTCGACACTGCTCTCCGCAAACATCTTTTCTGACGCACCAAGAAGGAGAAAGTGTCCGCCATCAACAAGCACGAACTGTCATCTCTTCTTCTTCGATGCGGAGGGAGGTCTGGCCAGTGGCCACACGCAAAGTTATGGTCGAAGAGGAGGAAACCAACTTCAAGCGACGTGAGGAAGTGAACTTGTCGCAAACTTTATACAAGAGTCCAATTTTACAACGCGTGGTGAACATCAAGTATTTAGACGCATTTATAGAGCGTGAGGTGTCAAATTTATAAAGCGGATTAAGAGTGTTTTGAATTGTGAGCACGGTCACAGAATGGATTAAACACGTAAATCAAGACACCACTGTACAATGAACACGTGTATATTTGCTGTTTGTCATTGGCAAATTCATCTTTTTTTTTTTTTTTTACCTATTCTCCGTTACTTGCTGAAAAAGCCAAAGCTTTGGCGCCAACTGGCGGAAGTCTGGTGCCAATGAACTACATGATGCAAATTGCGGTGCTTCATTTAAACGATTCTTACTTTGATGCCATCTTGTGGCAGCTTGGTGCAGAGGAACTATGTTGATGTGAATGGGAAAGCATGATTTTGGCGACTCTGGTGTTTGATGACATCATGTGGCATCTGGGTGGCAAGAGACTAGGCTAATGTGACTTGAGGACTTTGTTGCACTCCTGTGGCATTTATCAGCAATTATAAACCTTTCCCGAGCTTTATCCAGATAGCTTATAGTGCGCTGTAGTAGTTGTAATGGTGCATTTACTTGTGCGTGATTCCCCCGAGCACCCACGGTGACCACCCTGCAACATAACAAGCTTGGCCACCTTGATAGGATTAAAGGGACTCTTTACATCCACTCTCTCCTGCTTTTCACAAGCACACCAACCACGATTTGTGACTGCAACCCCCCTACGAGGGAACTTACGTCCATCCAGTGCTGGACCAGACCTGTTGAGTCCCCTATCAGTTGCATGCAACTGTCATCACTTCCACGCACACAACTGTTGTCTGGGCAACACGTCAATGACGACGCAGCTCATCAATTTTACAAGCGGGTTGTGGTTGTAAACAAAGCTCACAAGACCTAAGCAGCTCGTTGTTGTTGTTGTTACTTGGGAAGGGCTTTGCAGCACTTTCAAACATGTCAAATGCAACAGATGCGCAGCATGTGTAGGCCTCTGAAAAAAAATCTCATCCCAAAGTGGACCATGGCGTGACGGAGTTAAAAACAACAAATGAGATTTTTGTGGAAAATACCATTAGTGCTGTTAGTCTGCAAGGAAGGCAACGGAATAAACCAGCCAGGACAGCTTTGTGGGAACAGTTTGGGCAGCACCATTTGACCGTGCTTAAAAGCAAGAAAAATCAAATCATCATTATGAAGGGTAAAGACTGATAGCATTCTCAAATTATGCAAATAATGTTGAAAGCAAAAACTCAATCTCTTCCTTACTTCATTCAAAACTTCACTATAATTTGGGAGTCTACGAGGTGCAAGTAAGTTTATTGTACTGCAAAAGGAGATGTGTTTCTGTTCATGGAGTGGAATATTGGAATGACACAAATACAAATGTAAACACTTGCCACTCACTTTTCAATATTAAAGTATGCGTTCGCAAAGCTGTTTTTGGCTTGGGTGTGAGTACCGCCAAGAGAAAAAGTTTCAAAACAAGAAGAAGTCGAGCCGCACACAACAAAGCAAACCCACAACCGTAGCGGCTTCGACGGCGAGCTAATGAGCCGATACCTTCATCGTCATCTGACATAGACTCCGCCTCCAGACTTTCAGGCACATTGGCCCAAACTGTGTGATTTGAATGCATACGCGGTGACACGTGCTGACACGTTAGGGCATCACAAAAAAAATGGGAGGGGGCAGTGCAAAGTAGGGTGATGTGAGCTTACCTTCGTCATCTGACATGTCCAGGAACTCATTCATGGTTTCTGGGACGTTGATTTTGTGTTTTTCCATTGCACTCTGTCAACATGAGGGGAAGTTACGACAGTGAGTAATCCGAACAGTCAACGAAATGTTGCAAAATGACATGATTATTTGTTTGGTTTTGTGAAACCTCAACCTATAAAATGACAACATCAAAAGACTGTAAAAGGGATTTTGAAGGCCAAAAAGAATTAATTTGCAAATAGCTACGATGCTGACTCGATGCATGGCTCGAGTCATTCCCCCAACCCCATAACTGACGTGACAAGCTGAGATTCATTATTGCCTGATCTTTATCTTCTACTCAAAAGCGGTGTTGATCTCAAATCCAAAGCAACGCAGCGCCGCCATCTGCAGGGGTGTGATGAAAATATTCATTGGATTCCAATTACCAAATATAAATAAATGCGCTTAAGGGTTAAAAAAACCCCAAACAACAATAAATGCCTGTGCGTAGTGAATAGCTAATCCCAGTGTGAGGCAACCAAACAACCTTGATCGTTAAATTACATCTCCCAGCAGATGGACACACACACACACACACACACACACACACACACACACACACACACACACACACACACACACACACACACACACACACACACACACACACACACACACACACACACAGTTATTCTTCTCTACGCTTACACAAGTTTGTCTTGTCTTAATGACCTTACTACCAGCTCCAGTCTTCCCCATCTCACGTGTGTGTGTGTGTGTGTGTGTGTGTGTGTGTGTGTGTGTGTGTGATCAGTGTTCAAACAGCAGGCTACTTGAGGCGAAAACATAAGCGGCCATCTAAGCCCTCCTGATGGTACACGTGAGGCGGCGTGAGCGACCAGCACGCTACTCACACGACAGTAAATCCTCTTTTCCATTTATATGTTCACCGTTCTGCAATTTGGCAGATTTTTTTTTTTGTGTGTTACAGTCTATTTTGTTCTGCTTCCCTGTATATTTTTGGGTGTAATTCCACTCTCAACCACTAGATGTTTTGGGAATATGGGAGGAAACATGCAAACTCCATAAAGGAAGCCGGAATGGAACCCAGGACCCAGAAAGACTATGTAGGATTTAAGTGACCCAAATGTGATTCCAACCACATTTATTCCACTCTGTGTCAAGAGAACAGAATTGACGTTTGTGCGTCGTCTCACCACAGTGTTCAGGTTTTCGTCCGTCGCGGGCCTCAGCGTGTCCACCACCGAGATGTAACCAAGGCGACGGGCGATGGCGAGCGCCGTGTTCCCGTTCTGAGAGTGAGTGAGACACACAGGAAGTCGGTCACACAATGGCGCAGCGAAAAGAAAAGAACGCCCGGCGCTTCCACCGACCGCGGTGAGCTCGTTGGCCGCGGCGCCGTACTGCAGGAGGAGGTTGATGACGTGCGTGTGGCCCTGCTGAGCCGCCTGGTGCAGAGGCGTGTAACCATTCTGGATGCCCGCAGGTGGGAGAAGAGACAAGAGATGAATACGCGGACAACACGCAACTTTGTGATCTTTATTTGTTGATTTATCTGCCCCCCCTCACCTTGGTTTTGCCATTGACTTTGGCCTGATTCTGCAGCAGGAAGTTGGCCATCTTTGCGTTGCCGTAGTGACAGGCCACATGCAGCGGCGTGTAGTCCATCTGGGAGAAAGTGAGAGCGACTGTTGACTCAGTTACGTCAGACGTCTCGGCGCGTCCGTCAGTAGCCTTCATTTTGTCAAGCTTGCTTTTGAAATGGAACAAAGTTGCTGTTACGTTGCGAGTGGAGGGTGCGCGCATCAGTGGGTCAAGAACGGTTTCACTGGAATCAACTGTCCTGTCAGCACTAACACACACACACGCACACACAACTTGTGTGCATGCAAGCTGCCCTGCTCTATACTTGGTGCTCTGTATACTGGATGTGTGAACTAGGTTGAAGTGAATATAGGAGCTTCACTGATTGTATAACTGAAGATTTGTGTGCATCTGTGTGTGTGCGTGTGTATATTTTTATAAACTACACTAGTCAACAGGAAATTTTAATCATAGATGACTATGTATTCCTAAATGTATTTTTGACAGATTAAAAAAAAAGTCTTTTTTTCAGTTATTTTCATTTTTGGTTTTCAAGTTTTACTTAAAAAAATTCACAATACAGATTTTTTTATTTCTTTATTGAGATGACGTATCAGAAAAAAAATCCACTTGTTGCTGAACAACAAATGCTACAAAGTCTTTTCATTCAGAAAATACTACAAATTATATGACTATATTGGATATATTATTGTTAGATTATTATTGTTATTACTATTCTAATGAAAACCCGATATGCTAGAGGAAAAAGACGACCTATTTGGAATCAGTGCTAGAAATTCATCTGGAAAAGTTGACTTGCATCTGTGTTTAAAAAAAAAAAAAAATGTATATGAATATTTGTCGACTAGTATAATTGAAAATGGCTTGCTGCCTTTGATGACGCAACATTAATGACTTTTGTTTGTTTTCCTAAAAAGTGACGTCTCTGGCGATGCGAGGATCCCGCCCGACGCCAGCGACACGCTTCTCGTCTCCAAGCAACTGCCGCGTGCGCGCTGACAGGAAGTCCCTACCTTTGTTTGCGCGTTGACGTCAGCGCCGTGGTTGAGAAGAACTTCGGCAACGTTGACCTTATCCTCCTGAGCCGCTAGGTGGAGTGGCGTAAGTCCGCTCTGAGCAGGACACAAAGACGCACATGCAAAAACATTCGATACACTCATTGCAAACGTAAAATTGAGGGGAAAACTCTATATTGTCATACATGTGTACAAGCGTCTGCCTTTAAGAGACGGGGCCTGAAAGGGGCGACGTCGGCAACTACGCGTGCATGTGTCTGGGTGTCAGCTGAGGATGACGGCGAGCATTTTTGTTGTAGCCTGGAAGTTTCGTCCCAACGCAGGCAATGTTACCTTGTTGCAAATGTTCACGGCGGCGCACTTGGCCAGCAGCAGCGAGACCAGGTCCACGCTGCCCTCCTGCGCCGCCAGGTGGATGGGGCCGATGCCCTGCCGCGTCACCGCGTTGGTGTCGGCGCCGTACTCCAGCAGCGTGGTGCCGATGTCCATTTGGTTCTTCTTGGCGGCTATGTGCAGCGGCGTGTAGCCGTTCTGAGACGGGGAGAAGCCGAGCGTTTGCGTGATGAGCTCTCAGATGTGGGATCACTTCATACTGACTGTGTGGAAGTTGTTGTGGTGCACCGAAAATCGTTGGGTCATAAATAGCTCAGCTTGGGTCAAAAAGGGATTGATCCGCTACTTGGGTTAATTTTACCCAATTTTCTGGGTTATTTTGTAGCAAACAACATCATTTTTTAAAAATGGGCTAAATTGACCCAAGGAGTAGCTCGGTCACTTTTTGACCCAAATTATGTTTAAAAAAAAAAATTTACCAAACTATTTTTAGAATTTAAAGTGGTAATTTAACTTACAAATTTAAATTCTTCGGTGGCCAAGCTCGTGACTCAATTTACACACTTAAAAACGTCCGGGTCCAGATTAGCTAACCCAAGCTATTAGCTAACCCAGTGCTGGATCCAAAAGGTGACCCAGCCAATGCTGGGTTATTTATACATCATGTATTGGGTTGAGGATTTGACCCAGCACATTCAGTTAAGATTTTACCCAACAATGTGGTAAAAACTACCCACAGCGATAAGTTACAGCTTCCAAGAATTGGGTTAGCAGATATCACAACATCAGCGATTTGAGTTGCGAGCACGGTCAGGAAACAAAATAAACTTGCAAGTGGAGGCGCCACCGGATTTAAACTTTCCTAGCGGTCCAAATCACTTCGCCCATTGATGCATTATTTTTTTCAAGTCTTTCTAAAACCTGTTTTACATCTCAAAACCGATTTTATACCCAAAACATTTTCCATCGAGTGAATGTGTGGACTTGAACGAGCAAAAGCGAGAGATGGAAAAGAAAGAGAGCCGTGAGGGAAAACGACTCCACGACACATCACCGAAGAGCACAGAGGTGAGGGAATGGACATCCGGAGTGGAACAAAAGGGAGCTCTGATGTCATTTGCACCCACACCAGCAGGCTCCCGCCCGTCCCACTTGCGTGTTGCGTGTACCTTAGCGGCGGCGTGCGGGGAAGCTCCCTGATCCAGCAACAGCAGGGCTACTCTCTGATTATCGTAGTGAGCGGCGACATGCAGTGGAGTTAGCCCGCTCTGAAACACCCCACACGGACAAACACACACACACACACACACACACACACACACACACACACGCATGCAACACAACCAGCAGCAGGTTAGAAGGTCAGCGGCGCTCAGCTGAGCCATGACAACAGCAAAAGAAAGTTGAAACGCACCAGAGAGAGTCGTGTGTGTGTTCATGCAAACATTTAGAAGAAATAAGAGGGATGTGTGAGGTTAAAAAGGTCTTCATGTTTTGATCATGTTGCCCTAACGATGGGGCCGCAGTTCAATGACGCCAAATTCCACGCAGTCATCGACTCACCCTAATGTGTGCATACTGCAATGAGACGAGTGGAAAAATATTTGGTGGTATTTGTGACTCGAGTTGAAATGTGGGAGTCGATTCTCATCAACCTGAAAAGTTGCGCAGTCTGGAAAACGGTCTGATTGAAGCGGCGGGATCAGACTTGACTGATATTTAAGGGTAGCTCAATGCTATCGGGCGGGATGGTGCTTACCCATCGCCAAATAAAAGCGTCAGCATCACGTCGACTTGATAAATTTGCAACATTTTTGGAGTCCCGCGAAGAAACCGAGTGAACTGGACGGTTAAAAAAAATTAAGAATTTCAGGTCAAAGCGGTTGGGTTCAAGAGTTGAGCTCATTCTTTGCGTGGGCGCATCATCATCAGCGTGACACGTTTCACTCCCTTTTTAGACGCAGAATCCCATAAAACAACATTTTGTAGCGCTTATCTTGGAAAGCCGCATGCTTGACCTGAGAAGTGCGATTTGTACTCAGAAAATAAAAATCTTCACCACAGGGTTGTTTTATTTTTTATTTTATTTTTTATGTGTTGTTACTGCTGCTTTTTATTTTGCAGATCAAATTGACTGGTAACAAATTAATTTGCAATAAAAATTTCAGCTTGCCTTATTTTTGTATTTTGTATTTTTCCGTATTGTCGGCAAATTAGCATGCTTGCCTGAATCATACTTTTGGAAAATAAAAGTTGATTTGTATTCAAAAAAATAAATAAAATAAAAATCATGTACTAGCATAAAAAAGGGTCTGAAAATGGCTGGCGCTTAATGAGTTTAAAAAAAGATTAATTTCATATTTGCTATCCAGTTTCAAGGTGCTCCCATGGGAACATATCAGGCATGAAGTCGACTCCCTGAAGAGACCCTTCACTCATTTTTTTTTCTTAATGGACTGCTCACCTTTCCAGCAGCGTCAGGCGCGGCCCTCTTCTGCAGGAGCAGACTGGCCACCTCCATCTTGCCGTACTTCGCAGCCACGTGGAGCGGGCTGAAGCCTTTCTGTTGGAACGTCCAACCCAAGAAAATTGAGCTTTAAGGGTGGAAAGTGACTTTTGACATGTTGGGGGCGAGCGCTCGAGAATCCTGCTTGAAAATATCATTTTAGCCCCCCTTATGCTTAAACACACTAAAACACATCGCAAATGTGTTTACTCGGTGAATGCATGTCTGGGTGGATTTAATTTGTTCTAGTAGGCTTTTCCTGACACATTTTGTGCCGTTGAAAACCTAAAAAAAAAAAAAAGACACACAAATAGAGCACCTTAACAGAATTTTTTTTCTGACAAGCTACCAGTGCTGTCCTTTGTCACGCTCACCAAACGTACACCTGATCACGGTGCCGTACGCTGAGCCCAACGGTTCTTGTGTGCAAGTGGAAGACATGATGTCACATTTCCCAGAGGAACGTGGGACTCCAGTATGTTCTGAAGCACTTGCCCTATTTTTAATTTTTTTATTTCCACTTGTACTGTAATTAAAAATGATACATTTTATTCAGCTGGATATGAATCCTGTATCCAGTTTTGCAAAGGATCACTCACTCTTCATGAATAATACAAACGGGGGAATTTGATGGCGGCATCATTTCCTTGGGCAGTTGACTCGGGCGACGTCCCAAAAGATGCTGTGTGTGCATGTGTGTCAGTGTAATTGAGGGCGTGCACACCAAGGGGTTTACCCTCCATTAATCTGTTCCACTGACAGAGGTCACCTTCACGAACCCCCCCTCCCCCCAAAGGCAACATAGCGCACATGCTTACACCACTTCCATTATAAATGTCCTTCACAGCTTATGGCTGCCCTCGATAAAATGAGTCATTTGGGAAGGTATGTGACCACCCATCATCAACTGCGCTGATGGAAAGACCCCAAACTGAGTCAAAATGACCAACTTACAATTTTCTCGTAACCTGATTTTTTGTGCGTGTGTGTGTGTGTATGTGTTTTGGTACCTTAGTGGAGGAGGACAGCGAGGCTCCGTTCTCCAGGAGCATGGTGGCGACATCCTGGTGGCCTTCGCGGGCGGCCAGGTGGAGGGGCGTGTAGCCCGAGGTGGTGGCCGCGTTGGCCGAGGCGCCGCACTGAAGCAGCTGCTGCACGATGTCCACCTTCCCCAGACGACTGGAGATGTGCAGCGCCGTCTGGTCATCCTGTCAGGTCATATGATTTCAATGCTCTAGTTTACTGCCGGCTACACATTTCCCTTCTTTAAAAAGTAAATAAATAAATAAATAAATAAATAAATAAATAAATAAATAAATAAATAAATAAAGGGATAAACAAATAAATAAATACATAAGTAAATAAAATAAATATATAGTATAAATTAAAAAAAATAATAATTTCATATGTTGGAGTAGCCTTTTTGTGACATTTTTTGTGCCGTCGAACAGTTGAACAGACCTCAGTTCCAACTAAGGAAAAAAAAAAAACTGCACCAACGTGTTGGCTGGCGCCACCTGGCTTCTCTTGACCAAATAATATGTTTTGTTTCAATCACATTTTTTTCCAGATCGGTACCATTAGGAGTATTCACTTTTTTAGTACTCACCGATACCAAGTACCGATATCACTATAAATTGTGATACATTCATTTTCATTTTACAAAATGACCACAAAAAAAATTGGAACCAAGCCCTTTTTTTCTGACACAGATGATGATGTGCTGATGTGTCAAATTGCTGGAGTATGTGATTTTATCAGACCATAACAAAATCTCCCAAACAAAATATGTGCCAACTCCCATTTACAACACAGGTTTGAAGGTTTGAAGTTATAGAGTGTGTGTGCACACTTCTGCAACCACAGTACTTTTTTTTTTTTTTAAGTTGTTCGGGTTGTAGGTCACATTATTGGTTAAAAAAAAAGTTTTAAAATGATTTATACTGGTCTCATGTTTTGATTTAACAATCCAACAGCATTTGAAAACGGCGCGTCGACTTTTTTCAGGCATTCTATCTTCACAATGGCGCTCAGACTGCACACCTTGGACTTGGTCTCCACTTTGGCTCCGTTCTTGAGCAGGTACCGAACCACGTCGGCCTGGCCCGCCCTGGCTGCCATGTGGAGGGCCGTCTCGCCCCGCTGCAGGGGACACGCGGCCACGCGGGCGACAGTGAGCTTTGTTGCTTTCCGCCAAGAAAGTCGGCCATTTTCAACATGCAACAATGCGGCGATGATCCCCTCTCACCACGTTGGCGGTGTTGGGTGAAGCTCCGTGATGGGTGAGTGCGTGGACGATGTTCTCGTGGCCCATGAAAGCCGCCACATGGATTGGCGTCAGGCCAGACTGCGGAGAAACGCAAACTTTAACCACTTTTGACTTTGATGTCTGATGGAAGCGAATCAAGATTGTGTCAGGAGCACCTCGGTGACAGCCTGGATGGACGCTCCGTGCTTCAGCAGCAGCTCCATCACTTTCACTCGGTTCTTCTTGCAGGCGATGTGAAGCGGGGTGAACCCATTCTGCCGAGGAATCAAAAGTCTGAGCGGACATGCAACCAGGGGACTTTCTGCAATTGGAAAACATCTGTGACTGCAGACCAGAGTGGAATGAGAAATTTTTCCCATCAGCTTGCACGCCTCTGATTCATGTTTCAGTTCTTTTTATTATTTCCTGCCCATATAGTTCCCTCCCTGAAATTAGGTAGACCTCCCAAATCGAACGAGACCGAGTACAACAGCCGTCTGAAGAATTCTACCTTTGCAAAGTTGTAGAGCACAGAAGTCAAAGTCGAGGCCCTGGGGCCAGATCTGGCCCGCCCCATCATTTTATGTGGCCCGCAAAGCAAATCAAGAATGTCAAGTTCCAGGATGCTTGAACCAAAATGTCAAATTGTCATATGTAATCCACAATAAGAGTCATTATTCTTGACTTCTGATTTTAAAACTAGTTATTCATCAATTTGTTGTGTGCTGTGTATGTAATATGTGGAGGGGATTAAACATTTATATGGTTTCCCAAAAATTCATAACGGCCCTCCAAGGGAAACCGTAACTACAATATGGCCTGCGACAAAAATTAGTTTGTTGTAGAGATTCCTATTTTATGTATTTGAAGTACATAAAATATGAAATTCAATATCCCCCCCCTCTTACCAGGGCCTTGGCGTTGGGGTTGGCCTTCTTGTCCACGATGAGCTTGGCCACCTTGTAGTGTCCGCAGTGAGCGGCCACGTGCAGCGCCGTCAGGTAGTCGTTGGTGACGTCGTCCACCGGCACGTCGTGCTGCAGCAACAGCTGCACGCAGTTCAGGTGGTCCCCTGAGTGGCCATGTGCAGCGGCGACAGGCCGTTCTGGGGTGGGATGGAGAGGAAGCAAGTGGGGGGGGGAAGAGAGAAAGAGAGAGAAACACGCAGACGGACACAGACGGATGGACAGACAGACGGATAACAAGTCAGTCAGGTGGAGATCAGGCGCCAGATGTGAATGAAGTTTATGGGAGGGTGGGGGGGAGCTGTGGGAGCATTGTTATAATGAGGGCATTACAACAATGTCTACGTGGTTACATTGGTGGTCCCGCCAGGTCAAAGCGGCCGGGTTCTGTTCGGCTCGCACGGACGTTGCGGCGACAGTGCCGCACCACGTCACCACGGCAACAATAAAAGCGCTGCCATGTGACTGGAAAAGTATGGGGAAGAGCTAATTCATTCATTTGTGCTGATACTTATTCAGAACCTCACTGACAATGAGAGAACTCTAAAAAAAAAATAAATAAAATCATCTACGCCGCTACCTTGAATTACGAGTTTATTTCGTTTCAAGATCACGCAAACAACAAAATGTTGGCATTTTTGGAAATCATTATGGATTCCAGGTCCGTGGTCATGCTCTTTCACAGATTTGCTTTCTATGGTTAATAACCGTTGTGGTCAAACCGTTGTTTATATTGGGTGTAATTCCACGGTCAACCACTTGATGGCAGCGCACTATTTAATTTGAGGGGTCAGTCCAGTCCAGTGTCACAACATTTTTGCATTAGCCACTGCTGTTGCTCTCTCTCTCGAGAGAGAGCGAGAGAGAGACTTTAACACATATTGAGAGAGAGATCTCAATATGTGTTAAAGTGTGCTATTTTTAAAAGTGTTTAAAAAGCTTTTAAAAATGAAATGCCGTAAAGTCTGTAAAAACATGGCTAGTGTGTATCATCTCTATTTAAATATATCTATCTATCTGTAATTTTACCGATGTGAAAACTAATGATGGCCTCGTGTTGTGAAATTCACTGCCGCCATCGAGTAGTCGAATTTTGTGAGGCGGCTCAGTAAGTGAAATTTCTGTTTGCAACCCTAACCAACAAATCAACCGAGATACTGGAAAAACTCATAAGTCAAGGTAACACTGGGCTCAAGTATGTCACTGCCCACGAGTTGAAAAACAAACTTTACTTTTATGCATATTTAGGACCTTTCCTGAACCACTGCTGCCCAGGAACTACCTTGGTCTTGGAGAGGATGGGAGCGCCTCTGTCCAGCAGAATTTCCACCACCTGTGCATGACCGCTCCTCGCCCCGCAGTGAAGGGGAGTCAGACCATCCTGCCGGGAGAACAAAGAAGGTTATTAGTAGGGCCCAACTCACAGGATTTTTTCTCGGCCAATGCAGATTCTGTTATTTGGCAGAATAAAATCAATAAAAATATAAATTACAGGCAGAACGTTTGACTGTTTTACACTACTCTGTTCTTGAGTATTTTTTAAACTTTTTAACAGAGAGGAAAATTGGCCCAAAAAATCTGCCAAATTTGGGAGATTTTTCTCTCCCTGTCATTTCATCGGTTGTCTTGTGTGCAAAACACTAAATATAAGAAATTATTCAACACAATATGAAGTATTAAACTGTTTGCGCATCATGATGTGCATGAGCTAGCCACCAGGTGGCAGTATAATCCAATCATCATCATACAGACAATAATTTAATGTAAGTCTTCCGCATTAACATAGTTGTTTTTCGGTTGAGATAAACAATACACGCATGTGAGGACTGTTATGTCTGTCTACATGTGTTGCTGCACTGTTGAAGTTCAGTTGCTTAGAGCATTATGACCCCGCCATATCGATGCAGTGCATTAGCCCATCTATGGCATTTCCATTACAACAAGAATCATGTTGTCACCTTGGTCTTGGCATCTATTTTGGAGCCTCGATCCAGTAGCAGCTTGACCATGTTACTGTTGCCCCTTTTGGAGGCCACGTGGAGCGGCGTGATGTCATTCTGAAGGCGGGGAAAGACACAATGGCAAATTACTACAAGCAGTGGTTCGTTATTAGCGAGTCACCAAAACAAACATCGTATGGCGCTTAATTACTATGATAGCGGCGTGCGTGTGGCTATTCCCGTTCACAGGCCTCCTACTTGTACTGCGCCAACATGTGATTAAAGGCAGAAAGCGGCTCAAACGCTCCTCCAGACATTAGCTGATGCAATTATGGACTTGTGCTGACTCTGGTTCACTTAAGTCAAATGTGGAAACAAATTTAAAGCCCGCGAGCAAATACCATTGGAACAAAACCTTGTTCTGGCTTTTGACTTTTTAAATTGTTGAATCAAATGATGTTTTCTATGATATTCTGTGCCCGTATATCATACATAGAACATACTGTGTGTATTATAACTCATCATTATGTCATTATGTCTTAACATATCACCTACTTATATGAAACAACTACCTAGCTAGCTAGCCAGCAAAAGTAGCTTGCTAACTACCTACCTAGCTATCTCAATATTCTACCAAGTATCACTCACAACCAAATTGATTTTGTATATTTTGAAACTTAAGTGTAACTCACTCAGGACTCCAGACTAACTTTTTTACGAGGAGCACAGTGGCCCTTGAAAATTTCAGGTGCGCAAGTAGAACATTTAGGGGCACATACTGTAAGTCAACTTGAAAAGTAATTAATCACTGTATGACTGATAAATGGGCTGAAGTGCGGAGCTTAAGTTTGTCGGCAACAAAATGTAGGCAAGAATCTTACATTTTTTTTAATCTGCAAATTTACTGGTCACTAATCGTTCGTTTTATTATTTATTATTTTATAATCTCGTTTTCAGTGTTCGTCATAGACATTTGAAGCTGGAAACAATTTGATTCAGCTGTGATCATGTGACACAGCACAGCATCCTGATTGGCGGAGGCTGCACTCAACTCACCCTGGCCATGAAGTCCACAGCGGCCCCTCGGTTCAGAAGCAGCGTGGCCACGTTAATGTTGCCGTAGTGGGCTGCAATGTGAAGTGGGGTGAAGCCACTCTGATTGGAACACACAGACACAAGGGCAAGCACATTGTATTAAAATCATTAAAAAAAAAATGCACACACTCAAATCCATGCCAACGCTTAAGTCCATTCACACAAGGATGCACTCAACTTTTTTTCCCCATTGTCCCCTCCCAACACACACACATCTGGTAATGGACGTGCTTTATTCAGCAGTGGGCGCGAGTCTAAACACCATCAGAAGCACTGTTCTACGTTTATAACGTAGCAGCATATTTTCTTCATTTCAGAGCATTATGCTAGGCTGCACTGCTTCCGGTCTGCGGATGTGGATGTTGGGTTTTTCTTTTTTCCTGTCCAATCAGATTTCAGAATGTCCATGTTGCCATGTCAATGTCATCTGCCCAGGGCCCTCAGAATCAAAAGTGCTGTCGGATAAACAATATAAGCAACGAAACAGTTTCTTTAACGAATTAGCTTTCAAATTAGTCCTCGCCGAGCCACAGCACTGGCCTTTGATGATGTCAGCGATTGGTTGGTTAAAAGTGAAATTTTGACTTGCGAAACGCATCTGTAGCGATCCGGTGGCGGAAATGGCCCTGCAAATGAACACGACATCCCGAATCAGAGTCATTTCCTGGCTTAGTGAGCGACAGCTGTCCAAATGACACAACCGTTCCACATTAAGCTGTGTAATCATTCCACATTACTGATAATCCGGGGCAAAAGAGGTGTTTGCTGACAGATATCTAATGTCTCAAACAACCAAGGCAACGAAAGATACGAAATATCAAAACATGATGATTATTCTTATTATCTTATTTTCGTTTTTTGGGAGGAGGATACATTTACTCCTAAAGACATCGCAGCAGCAAAGCTACTCTTGTACAATGCAAAATGCTTTCGGCAACTACAGTTTACAATTCCCTTGGAAATTGCATGTGAAGGCTGAGAGTTAGCAAAGCCAAAAATGCCCGAGACGCAAATGAATTCACAGCATGTCAAAGGGATTGTCAGTGCCCATGCAAACAAGAACCTCTTGTTGGATTCCAGTAATTAGCAACAGATCAGTGTGCGGGTTGGGGATCTTTTGCTCTGAACAAGCTAAGCATTCTCTTCAATGACAGCATTGACATTGGGGGGGTTGCGGGTGTGCTGGAGCCTATCCCAGCTGTCTTCGGGCAATAGGCGGAGTACCCGGAGAAAACCCGCACAGGCACGGGGAGAACCTTGCAAACGCCACACAGGAAGGCCGCAGCCCGGAATCGAACCCGGACCTCCGCGCTGCGAGGCGGACGTGCCAACCAGTCGCCCACTGGGCAGCCTCATGATAAATATTTTCAATTTTGTGGGTGCTAGTGAGTGACTTTTGAGGGGATGTGTTTGTGTGAATAAAATACAAAATGTTACCAATTAGCAAACATTGCTCAGTTTGCAGTCACACGGCGTCCCCTCAAAAGGCGATTAATTAATTAAACTATGAACCAACACGGTCATTTCAAGAGGGACCTGAATGGCATTTAGTGTAAATGCTCTTCTCTCAGCATTCAAATAAAAAACGGAGCCCGGCAAACTAGCTAGCATCACCTAGCATCAAGTTGCCATGCGGGTTTAAGGGCAAGCCACTGCTGATAACCGCTCGACATGCTCCATCCACACACTGGTTATCATATTAATCAGTTTCATGGATCACACAATTACGACATTCAAGTCACTTTTGAGACTTAAATCGGTTGCCAAAAATAACAGCCGAAGCTTACATTTTAGGCACCATGAAACCATTAAAATCAAGAAGAGCTTGGATCCCCCCCCCGGAGTCCAGCCAAGAAGGCAGCCAAACATGCGCCATTAATCGGTTATCGTCTCTTTCCAAGTTACACGAGTGAAGACATGGACAAGGAGAAGGATGGCGTTAAATGGAAACAAGGGGTAAATGTGGCACAAAGGGGCTTCAAAACTGCAGTAGTTCAAGGGAACCATTTTGGTGGGGGAGGGTTTTTTTTTCCCCAGACTGTTTATGAGCTGAGATGGAGAGACTAAGTCATGTACAGAGTTGAGGTGTACCTCTGTTGTTCTATTCATCATCTACAAAGTCAGCCAAGAGAGGAGAGAATGTGGAGTTAGTGAGGAAAACGACAAGCAAAACTGTCTCCATTGTGAGCGGAGGAGCTGAGGAGATCCTCAAAAGTGGCGGCAAGAAATGGAAAAAAAAAAACTATCCTGCCCGAGCACGGCCGGGCTGCCTCACCTTGGACTCCACGTCTGCGTTGTGGTCGTTCTGGAGGAGCAGAGCGGCGGCCTTGGTGTCGTCCTTGCGGGCGGCGATGTGCAGGGCCGGCAGACGCACTTTGCCCTTGGTGTCGTTCTCCAGAAGCAAGGAGACCACTTGGTCGTGGCCCTGCTGGAGGGCCACCGCCAGAGGGGTGAAGCCATCCTGCGCACAGGGCCAAGATGTGACGCTTAGACGAAGAGCGAGCTGCCAAACTTGATGCAGAGGAAGATCTGACTCGCTATTGACAGTAGCGCAAGCTAGCATCTAACTAGTTGCTAACAGCTAGCTGCGCAACGGAATGTAAGAGTATATTTGAATAAAATTAGAGTATATAACACCGTATTGTTTAAGTATGAAGTTGCTGTATCTAATTGATGAGCGAGGAAAACATACACCACTTTACAAATTATTATGCAAATTATATTTTTCTTGGATTTTCCTAAATAGTTTAAACGATTAGCAGGTAGAATGAATGACGGACTAGCTTTAGCATGTTTGGGATTATATTCATTAATTCATTTTTTGGTATGCTGGCCTCAAGCGGGCTTTTTGAGAAGTACGTGCAGTACCTCAGTGGCCATACTCTGGCTGGCGCTGTTCTCCAAAAGGAAGCGGACCACCTCCAGGTGATTCTCCTGGGCTGCCATGTACAGAGGCGTGAAGCCATTCTGCAGCACAAACAAAGCACGCGCATGAAAAGCAAAAGTGTTTTGGAATATGCTCTCGTTGAAACTGATTCAGTCACTCGGTTCGGTCATTGTTTGAGTCATTGTAAAAGCGAATATTTTGAAAATGTCTCAAGGAATATCTGCATCGCTTTGATGATGGCAGAACATATATAATAATAATTCATTCATCTTCCGAACCGCTTGATCCTCACTAGGGTCGCGGGGGGTGCTGGAGCCTATCCCAGCCGTCTCCGGGGGACACCCTGAATCGGTTGCCAGCCAATCGCAGGGCACACAGAGACGAACAACCATCCACGCTCACACTCACGCCTAGGGACAATTTAGAGTGCTCAATCAGCCTGCCATGCATGTCTTTGGAATGTGGGAGGAAACCGGAGCACCGGGAGAAAACCCACGCAAGCCCGGGAGAACATGCAAACTCCACACAGGGAGGCCGGAGCTGGAATCGAACCCGGTACCTCCGCACTGTGAAGCCGACGTGCTAACCACTGGACTAGCGGGCCACCCTATAATAATAACAACTACAAAAAAAAAAAGTATGACAACCTTGACTTCACCTTGACGTGACAGAGCAGGCAGTAAAATATGACGCCGGAGGCTCTGTGAAAGGTTGAAGCCAAGTGGGCACGAAGCCAGACTGAGCGAGCAGCCTACCAGCTGAGTGATTCCCGGCACGTGATGATCAAATATCATCAAGTGAAAGGGAAGCCACGTCGGGGCTTTTTGCTCGTCTGTCTCTTTATTTTATTTGTATTTTTTGCTTCCGTGACTTGTGTGCGGTGTACAACTCACCTGAGATTGTGAGTTGACATTGGCTCTGTTGGTGACCAGCTCTTTGACGACTTCCGTTTGGCCCGCCAGCGAGGCGATGTGCAGGGCAGTGTTTCCTTTCTGGATTACACGGAACCACCACGGGAATGCTGTTAAAGCTCTCACACACCTGTTCTGTGCGCGTGCGTGTGTCTGTGTGAGTGCGCAGCCAATTCTGTTTATATCCATGTCGGTATCCAAGTATCCCGGCGACACGCCAGTCACACTGAAGTGCCCAAGGCGTTCAAAGCTCTCCCGGCCTGCTCGTACTGCCAACAATGTGTGACTTCCGATGCCACGCGTCCCGCACAGAAATGAGCCCTTGTCGAGCCTCGGCCGTAAATATGCTCGCGCAAGGTTTTTATGAACCTGCGCCGTCCCCGTGATGGCAAAATCGACCCGTGTGGATTGCCCCCGCCAGCCACGTGATGAAGTGCAACGTCGCACGAAGGTGACACGTGGGCCTTGTTCTTTCCCGAGGAAATGAGATCATGACTACAAAGGAATGGTTTGTCCTTCACGTCTAACTTGCGTACACACAAACATCCATCCATTTTATAGACCAGTTGAATTATGAGCATCTATTCTCGAGCAAAGGCCCAAAACGTATATGGCACAAAATACAGTCAAACCTTGATTCAAAGTACGCCGCTTACAACATTTAACGTTCACATTTCAATATCTCGATTTCACGTCATACATGTTCCATTTGCCGATTTTGCTTACAACAAACACCTTTATAACGTCCACTTCATGATAACCACTAGATTTTTCTCACAAAATAGGGAAACGGCCTTCGTTACGACGAACCGTGGGAAGCTAACCCTCGCTGCTCCCTATGAATGAACTGTACAGCGCAGGATTCCCCTCTGTTGCTTAGCAACACTCCTGATTGACTCGGTTCATTGTGGGACTTCCTGCCGTAACTCACGAAGGCACGGCCACGGTCTGAAAACGTGTCTGGTAAACGGAAGCAAATCCCGCTGTCAGCTTGCTGACCTTGAAAAAAATACTTAAATCGCAATCGCAATACTGAGGAAGTGGGATCAAAATCTCTGAGTTGAGTGGCCACTTCCTTTGGAGAAGATCGTCCTTCAAAGCCTGACGATGGCTTGATATCAATTACGGATTGGCGAGTGCCGATACCCGATAACGGTATCGGGCCGATACCCGACATTGGTATTGAGCAGATACCGATATCACCCGATATCGGTCTCGGGCCGATACCCAAACTGGAAAGTGAGCGTCTGGCATCGTTGGTGTCGCAGACGTTGCGCTTGAACATCAACATGAACACAGAAGCGTATAAAAATATTAGGCAACGAGAAACAACTCTATATCTTCAACCTCCTCCTCAAAGACTGCCTAAAGTAAGAAAAAAAAACGTGTTGACAGCACACACAATGAATCCCCAAGACCTTCCACTAATCCATCGGACCGCTCGGGGGGTAGGGTCACAATTGCGAGGCTTTAATTGGGTAGACGCTCACCTTCTTCTTGAATATTTCATCACATGGTGTGTTTGTCAGCAGAAGGCTTGTAGCCTGTGGCAGAGAGGCGGAGCGACGCAAGCGGCTGCCAGACATTAATGGGGGATAATATTTCCCCTCAAAAATGTTTATTAGCGTCAGATGAAAGCGGCTTCAGAAGAGCAGACCCCTCCCATAATGCATACCATTAGGATTTGCTGTTGCAGTCATTAAAAAAAAAAAGCACAGTGTCCTCGTTTATTCTTAAAGCGTATTTAACGCCATTTCTTCAGCAGCGCTGAGGCCGTTCAATGACTTCTAATTCAAAATAAACTCCCTTCATCACCGCCTATGAAGTAGCAGAGGCTGCACACTTGCAGCAGCTCGGCACTCCTTCATGCGCTGAACCAAATGTTGCGTTCTAAATCATCAGAAGCCGCATGAGGTGATTGGAGCAGAGCGCGGCTTACCTTGGTCGCCGCATCCACGGCGGCGCCGAGTTTCAGCAGCTCAGCCACAACCTCCACATGGCCCTCTTTCGAGGCCAGATGGAGAGCATTCAGGCCATTCTGAGAAAGGAAATGAGAAACTTGTTAGACCCTTTTTCCACCCCCCCCAAACAAATTGGTGCTCGTTCGCCGCCAGAGCCAGTGCTATGCTTAGTTTGTGCTTAACAAGTTCTTACGAAGAACCTGTTTGGTTTTCAAAGAGCCAAGTAGGAGGAGCTACTTACGTCAATGTTTACCCAAGAGCGCCTATGTTATGCATAAAAAAAAATAAAATAAAAAAAAATAAATGATAATAATAATAATAATAATAATAATAATAATAATAATAATAGTAATCCCCGTAAGGCAACTGCTAAGCAAATTAGCATAGCATCGAGTATACTTGTATGCAGTATCTTTCTTAATCGTCGTAGAGCAAAACACTGTAGTGAATAACTAATTCACTTTTAGGGGCAAAAACAGTTTCTTGCACTTTGACATCAACTAGACCAGAGGTGTCAAACTCATTTTTGGCGCAGGCCACTTTGGGTTATGTCTCCCATCGGAGGTCCTGTTGCGACAGTGGAGCTAAATAAATGTTTCGAAATGATTACTTGTACACAACAAATGGATGGATTTACCAGTTTTGAAATCAGTCAAATCAACTGGAATCGTTTGTACAATTTTCAGTGAGTGTTAACATGTAACAAAATGATTGCGAAATCTCAACGTTATTTATTGCACGTGACAATTCGACATTTCGGTGCAGATTTTAGCAAGGATCAGGGAAATTGACACACACGATTTGCTTTTGCGGGCCACAGAAAATGATGTTGTGGGCCGGATCTGGCCCCCGGGCCTTGACTTTGACACCTGTGAACTAGACAATACAAACAATATATAGTCACTTTCTTGACCGACTTTAGCGTGTTTCAAAAAGTTGAACGATTTTCAAGTCGCCCTTTCATCCTTCCATTTTTCTGTATGCGGCGCTCAAACCAAAAAGTTTGGACACCCCTGGTTCAGAGGCTTCGATGAACGTAAGAAATTGGATTTTAGAATGTAAGAGGAAGTTGAATAAGCGTGGAAAAGCCACCAGCTTGGCCCCTCGGTGTCTTCAAATGATCATCACAAAGTGTGCTCAACTCACCTGATTGCAAATGTTAATCTCGACCCCAGACTTGAGGTAGTCAAGGACCTTTTCCAGGTTTCCAGCCCGGGCAGCTCTCAAGTAACTGGCATTACTGTCAGACTGCGGAGAGGCAAGCGAGCAAGAAAGAGAGAAGCAAATCGTGAATCGAAAATAGAGAACAGTGGACACAAAAATATGCATTTGCATGTACCGGGTCGAACTCGGTCATCATTGCTCAATGAAAATCAGAAGAAGAGCAACGCTAGCGTCCGCGCATTTGCCGTCTGCGCTCCCTTTTCCGCCTTGGCCAGATGAAGAGTTAAAAAGCAAAACATCCTGTAGACCGAAGCCATATGGAAGCCAGCAGAGCTCCGGCATGCCGCTTCATCCCAAGCACGCGCGTCCGCCGCCACGTCCCAAAGGACACTCGGCTTCCTTCAAATCCAAAGCGGTGTTTTGATTCCCGGAGGCGCGCACGCGCCTGACACCGAGAGTTCTCGGCTGCAGCCTCCCCCGAATGTGCTGGGCTGCCTCCTAAAACGAGGCTCAAATAAAATGATGAGGCAAGCGTATTTTTGCCCCCGTCAGAAAATGTGAGCGCGGGAAAGAGAGAGGGGAAAGGGAAGATCGGCCAAAAGGAACAGCCGAAAAACCGAATACGGCGCTCTGCGCTCCCGCCACGCTTGCATTTGCCGCGTCGTCAAAGTCGTGCACCTTTTTGTGCACGGCGGGAGAGCGAGAGAGGTGCGGCTTCATCAGAGAGGACCGCAAAGCAAATAGGGCTGAATTTCCAGAATCTTATTCAGCTCCAGAACCTGCTCGACAACCGACGGCAAGAGCCGATCCACAAACAGAATGAGTCAACAAAAGAAACAGAGCATCACGCTAGTTTGTGAATGGAAAATATTTGTTCCCGAGTCATTTCCTGATTACTGAGACCTTTAAACTGAAGCTCATATCTCAGCCACTAACGAGAAAAATTGCCCCCGCCCCCCAAAATCCCATCCCAGAGGACATCTCGGATCTCATGGCCTTTGCAACGCCAGACGACCAGCTGCGGAATCTGCTTGTTCAAAGCTAATACTGCTTTGTTTTGATTGACACGGAGAGCTGAGAATGTCGCTCTGGTCGAAAGCCAACAGCAAGCAGCAAGTCAAGGCGGCTGCAATTAAGGTCTGGGAAAGCATCTGCTCTTTTTAAATCTTGAAAAAAAATGGACAGAAAGATCGTTCAAAGGCCAAAGTCATTCACCTGAGCTTAGCGGGTCCTCAACCAGCGGTGCGCGGACCGGTACCGTGCCTCGGCCCATTTGGGCCGCAGAGAGACAGAGGTGACAAAAATGTGCGCGACTCCTCCTCCTAAAATTTGATTTGCAAGTCGCGATAAACGATACATGAAAGAAGCAGTAAACAGAAAGTAAGAGTTAACAAATCGACTAAAAAGCGAAACGCGCAGCGCGTGGGCAGCCATGACTTCCGAAGATGAAACGATTTAGACAAGAAAAGTTCCTCCGCTAGCGACGGGGGAGGGGAGGACGCTGTCGTGCGTGCTGATGTCATCAAAAACAAGGCGATGCAAAAAACCCCGTCGAGTCATTTGAACAACATTTGCAGTTTCGGCGCTAAGAACTCCTCGGCAGCCGCCAGATGAAAGCGGCAATCCGTCTTTTGATCGGTCACATTCGCAAATAGCAAAGATGCTAACACCAAGTGAAGGTGACCTGGCAAAGCATCAACTACTTTTCATCCGCTGGACTTCGATACTGTCAGATGTACTCACAGGAAAAAGAAAATATTCTTTTACGGCCAGCTCAGTCACTCCATCTCAACCCAATGGAGCATTTCAGAATTTTGGACCTCCTTACATGGAGTTCCTCTGCCTAAAATAGCTGTAATTGCTTCATGGTAGTTCCTTTCGATTTGTCAAACATTGAAGCTAAAATGTTTGATTTTGATTTTCACACCGACTGTGGCAAAAGCGTCCAAGTTATTGTCCAAATACTGAACTGTAGCCTTAACTATTGCCTCTCTGGTGACCTCGCGCCATTCCGTCCTCATTCATTGCTTATTAAAGCCAAAGTTTCCCATGCAGGATAACATCTGCGCAGCGCGAGCGTGTGTGTGCGTGTGTGTGTGTGTGTGTGTGTGTGTGTGTGTGTGTGTGTCTGCTGGTACAAATCCAAACAGTTGTCCTCCTTCTTACATAAGCAGTCCTGATGCCTGAAAGAAGGCGCTATGCTGTAGCTTGCCTGCATGATCAACAACATGCTCCCGAAGTAGAAAGTATGCAAGCAGGTGAGAATGCGGGGGTCCGCCATTGGCGCCGCCCACTACGATGATGTCGGCCAAACACGTCGAAAGCCGCGTAGCCGCTTATACAGTTAGCTCACTTAGCTGACGGGGGTGGAGAACGTCATGCGACAGATCTCCGACAACATGATATTCTATTCTCTTCTTCTTTATGTGACCGGCTTAAGTGGCAGATTAAATAGTTTTAAGTCGCGGATCGGGCGGCGTTATCCCTTAATGCTGAGTGACCAACATGTCGGACGCGCGCGCCGCCCTCGGGAAATGTGCCCATCCAAGATGGAGGTGATTCACGCGGGACATGGGGCGGCAGATTTATAAGCGAAATATCGCTAAGCCCCCCTCGCAGGATCGGATATTGAAAGAAAATGGCGGCGCGAGAGAGTATAGGTTAAGCCTCAGACGGCGGCGGCGGGAGAAATATGACACACGAGGGGAGGACGTGAAGAGATGAGCGGCGTCGATTTATTTTTAATAGAGCTTGGTGAGTTTGGAGGGAAAAAAAAGTCACTCATATGTGGGGAAATAAATGACCTTACCATCCCACGTCTGATTAAACAGCGGCCGTGTCATCTTCATAAGATTACTGCAACTTCTTTGTCTCAAATAAGATTTAATTTTTTTTAATGGAAGCACGAGCAAAGTGTGGACATTCTCCATTGACATGTCAACTATTGCTCGCGCACGACAGCTCCAAACACTCAGTGGATGATGAGTGTCATGACAAAGGATATTCCGGGATGTTCTAACGGTGATGTCATTTGTGATAGGCTTGAGCATAAACATGATTGAGTGCCATGCAGGAAACCGACAGCGAGTCCGAAAAGGCCCGACTGGCGGATGCCGCTAAAGGGTTAACGTGACCGATCATCCCGAGATGCGGGTTGTGTTAAGAGTGATTTTATTTCCCGGATCTACTTGGAAAACAACCGAGGACAACCATTGCAAACGGACCGATTGCAAGTTTGAAGGTTTCAATAACCGCTAACGCACAAGTCCGTCACCGGTAATGAGCTGAGGGGACTTCGAAGCAGGCCTAGAGTGTGATTGGCAGCTAACAGAGTTGAGTAAAGGCGGCACCTCGTTGAAGTTAATTAGTGCCAGTCGCTCTTTTTTTTAACTCTCCTTCTCAGTGAGCAGAGAGGGGAGGGGCGAGCAGTTACATCTGGAGGAGGAAGAGGGAGGGAGCAAGATGAAAGAGACACTATAAACAGATGCAATATGTATTTACTCTGTTGATTAATGTGCATTGTACTAAAAAAGAAGAAAAAATGACGCTAGCGGGTACTTGCTAGCCCTTGGGACAACACGAGTAGCTCGTGGGCCTGTTCGCAAAATAGCTTAGCAGTGATGGGACACTGTGACTTACTATGCTCCAGTGTGTCAATCTCAGTGCTTAACTGCTGTCTTGTGGCATCGATGCACAATTCTACACTTTTTTGATTTTTTTTTTTTTGTACAAGTCATAACTATTTTGTTCTGCCTTCTATTATTCCAGATGCAATTGCACTGCCGACCACTAGATGGCGGCACATTGTTTAGGAGTGACGCTGTGTAAATTTGCCTGAAGAATAATACTGAAAACAGGAAGTACAAGCTGTCACTTTAGTTTGTGCTAAAGAATCATTGAACGGCAATCCCCTTCAATCCTGCTTTTTACGCCGACAGAAAGCGACGGCTGTAAATCGTTGGGGATGATCATTGATGTATACTGTGAGATGAAAAAAAAATGGTCTTTTGCTTACTGTAAACACAGAGCGCTCCGTACAATGTTTGAACAATATTTGTGTGTTATCCATTGTTCTTGCGCCCTCTCTTGATCTCTTCTTGTTTTGTGGCATGACAAAGGCGTGAAACCGCCAAACAGACACGGAGGGTCGATGTCATGTGCTGACCATTCTGGTTGAGCGGAGAGTCTTTCGAACAAGCGGCGGACTGGCCGCAGCGCTTGTATTGTTTCACTTGATCCCTCGCCGTCCTGACTAAACAGAAACCACAGAGCAGAGCTCCAAAAAAGCCCGGGGCGCCCAGCGGCAGGCCCCAAAAGGTGTCTGGTGCCAAACGCCTTTGCAAAGCTCACACTGTTATTTCTTCTCATATCACAACTTGCGATGAAAGAACTCAGCAAAAGTTTGGGTTTTAAAGTTCACCGCTCGGTTCACAGGAAGTGAACAAAATACAAAGCAAACTTCAAAGGAAGCGGCGTCGGCTTAGCTGTTTCTTTTTAGGAAAGGACAACAACGTCAACATTTTCCAAACTAACTCTTTGGGCGGCTGTGGATTTTGAGCAGATTGGGTTTCTTTTACCCACGATCTTGGCTTTCTTATTTTGACCAGGCAGATTTGGTGAAAGATTGGTCACTGAAGCTGCTCACCATTTTAGACCGTCCCGTTGTGTCATGAAATGGACGAAAATGTAACAAACGGGTACAGTTTCAGGTTCTCACAATTTGGACAATGGGATTGGGGTTGAAATCCCGGCAAGGATCAACATTTGGGTCCCTGGGCAAGAACGTTTACGCAAGGAGCTGATTGCATGCGACTGCCGGTCCTTGTTGGATAAAAATCGGTGAGTTGTGTTGAACCTATCGTGCGTGAATGTTGCTTTTTTCCTCTTGGTGGAAAATGTTGAGAATTGAATGAGTTTGATTTTGGAGCACAGCTGTACTGGTAACCTGGTAACCCAATCCTGGGTAGGTTGAACTCATCAGCACGGGTAGCTTTGACCCCTTTTGGATCAAAATCTTGACCCGTTGACAATCCTCAGACCAATGCGCTTGGTATTAAATAAACAAAACAAAACAAAACAAAACAAAACCAGCATTGGCTCCGTCTCTTTTTGACCCAACGCTGGGCTAGCTATTTCACCCAATCGGGGTCACTTGTAACCCAGCAGTTTTAAAAACGGAACAAAATATCACAACCAAGCACACTCAAGGACCACAATATTAGGTACACCCGCCAGCTGGACTGCAACCGACTCCGAGAGCCGCACACTGAATGCCGTGTTGCATTTTCAAGGTCGTCGCAAGTTTGGGAAAGACAAACGAGCGGCGTTTACTCACACGCGTTGCAAAGCCAGCACCTTCCTCTACAGCCATCTTCTCTCACTGTTTACACTCTGTCGCTTTCTCTCCTCTCTGAAGAGGAGTGAAACCTGAACTACACCCCCCCACCCCTCCCTCCGCCACCCAAGAGCAGACAAGCCGGCCCACCAGCCCGTCACCGGTCGGACACTCATCCCAAACCTCGCGGGCATCCATCCCACTCGAGCGGCCACGAGTGCCGTCAGATTGGAAAAGAACACAAAGAAAAGCTGCTTTTTGCATCGCGGCCGAGTGAGGCATGGAGAGAGCGGAGGAGGTACGGTACGCACGAGGAGGATGCTGAGAGGGTCTCACTGGTGAGTAAACAAAGCACCAAAGCAGTGTCTGTTCTGCAAAAAAATTACAAATCCCCTTCCATCCCCCAATCAGGTTAAACCCCGCACCTTTCAAGCGTGGAGGGGAACACCCTCCCTCCCCCCATGACTTACCATGACAGCGACGGATTCTCCCTCCTTTTCCGCCTCCTTGCCTTTCTTCCTCACCTTCATTGACTCTGCAGCAGGAGGAGGAAGAAGAGGAAGACGAAGGGTCTTTGTGGTCCCGGATAACCGAGGCTTGCGAGACGAGCGTGCTGGAAATAGACCCCGGTGCAAAAAATCTGTAAGGCAAAATGACTACGGCGGGATGTGTCACTCCACCCACCCACCCACGTCCATCCCTCCCAGCCGTGATTTAATGATCCCACCCACTCTCCCTCGTTCCCTCCCACTCTCGCTGCCTCCCTCAGCATGCGCCTCTTTGTCATCCCGCTGATCAGCCTTTTTCTCCCCAACAAAGACCACGCGTGCATCTGTGTGTCCGGCACACTAGCGCTACCTGGACTCAGCAGCAAGTGGGAGCCAGCTGAATGTTTTTTTGGGAGGGGTGGCGGTGGGGTTGTAGGGGGTGATGTTGTCTCACAGAGAAAAACGACAATAACAGTAGACACTTTCATGTGGGGTGTCTACCCTCCCCCTACCCCACCCGAAAAACAGTCAATGGGGACACTTTAACAGGAGGATTAGAAGGGCTCGCTCTCTGGTATTGGGGACACCCCCCCCCCACACCCCCTTACTGTCCTCCCACCTCTCATCCCCACAGAGACGCCGACAATCGGCTCACCCCGTAGCAGAAGGCCCTCAGATTCACGTAGCTTGCAAAAAAATGTAACAGCTTCTTAAAACTGTCACTATCCAACATTTTTAGGAGTGATTATTGTATCGACGACACTGGACAGCAGCAGATTTTAATCACAGGTGGCTTTAAGTTTGCCCGGACATATTTTTTGAGGCCGATTTCAAAGAAAAAGTCCCATTAGTTTTTCTTCGTGGTTGATCAAGACCTGTGGGTGTTGTTGCATGATCTGTCTGCAGGTGTTGCTGCACTATTTGTGTTCAAATATGAAACGCTCAACGGGTTATAACAACTCGACACGAATGCGATTCATGAGCCAGTGTTAGCATTATGCTAGCGCTGATTTTAAAGCTTTAAAGCTACGCAACATGCGGCGGTGAAGAGCTTGAAGCCTCTTTTTCCAAGATGTGGTCACGCCCTGCTGCTTATTGTTGAGTTCGCTACCACCAAATGACTCTTGTATTGACAAAAACAGACTGAAGAATGGCTTGGAGCTAAAAAAAAAAAAAAAGTAATCATGTGACCCGTATCTCAAGGCTCCCCTGTAATGATGTCACTTGCTTTACCTTAAGTAAAAGTACAAAATGTCGAGCAGTTTTCAGCCCACACAAATTCAATCATCAACCCAACATCTGCCAACTTGAAAGAATGAACCCAACCTTGGGTCAAAGTAACCCAATCTGCTTCAAATCGTCACGAAATGCACCATCGCTCAATGGTTCTTGACCTTTTCGCTTGTACATTATCTGTTGAGCCCATCACTCAGACACTCCCGTGTTCCAGTGGAAAGGCGCCGCTTGCATCACGGGTACATTTCAGCGCTCTTAGTCAGCGTGAGTGTGAGACATTTGGAAGGAGACTGCGAGCTGACCGGGGGAGCCGCAGATGCTCCGGACTCCCGAGGAGGCGTCTTGGGTGCGTGATTGGTGGTTGGCAGCCCCCCGCCTCCCCCCGCACTCCCCAACACGCTTCATGCTAGCGCCGCAGTGAGCAGCCTTGCTTGTATTTGGAAAAAAAATAATAAAAAAGGAAAAAGAATGCCGGGTTGCCATGGCGACGGGGGAAGGCCACAGCAGAAAAAGACGACTTCTGAGGAAAACAATGTGTTTGACTCCGTGCTCGTAGACTCCTGCTTATACCTCTGATTCCTTCCGAGGGCATATAGTGAGATTTATGCTGGTGGTTCGTTGGGCTGAACAATTTGGGGAAACAATTTCATTGCCGTTTTGTTAAAAATGAATTTTAAATGAGATTAGAATGCATTATTTTAGGAGATTTGAATATTTTTTATGCCGAAACTTTGCCAATGTTTTTTTTTTTTTGCTGTCCTGTATTTGTTTGCTCATTTTTTTGTTGTTGTTGTTAATCTAAATTGAATGACGATTATAAACAGTTGTCCTCAATCTATTGGAGAATGGGCGAGTACATGACCAGGTATCAGCATCAGGCCAGTAGAACTTTGTCTTATTTGAAGGTATCGGGTAATTGTGGAAGCTGCCGATACCAATACTTCAGGCGATCAAAATCTGACGTCAACTCAGTCCTCCTCGGCTGTAGTTGGCACTTTTTTTTAAGATGCGTTTTGCGCTTTATGTTGGGGTCATTTACTGGCAAAATGTGTTCTTTCCATAAAATAAAAAAAATTCAAAAAAGTGTTGCTCAAGTCAATAAAATTGAATCAAAATAGATATATGCATTTTGTATTTTTGGTGGTCAAAATCTGGCATGAAAATGTACATACCCTCAAAAAATGTCTTTACACAGTACTGTATATCATTAGATCAAAAATGTGATCCACGCGCACCGAATTCCACCACGGCAATGCAATCAGATCGCGCACAAATATTTCTTGGAAGGAGCGTTTTGCTGCAGGACTCTTTGCAGCCTGTCACAACCTGCCTCTAAATCTAACGGCTGTGTCCGCCTGCGCTAATCCACTCGCTCTCACCACACAAAAGACAAACTCGACCATCTCGGGTAGGGGGGGGGGTGGCGGTAAAGCATCTCGTCCTGCTCAATCTGCATGCGGGCTATCAGAACACGCACACACAGACACACACACAGACACACACACACACACACACACACACACACACACACACACACACACACACACACACGATTTACTGCTTCTGCTACACGGCGCTCGCTCAAGGACATGGCTTCCCTCCCGTCACCCGGGACTCGAAACCATCGGGGAGGGACAAGAGGAGGACGAGGCGCGGAAGCCGCTGAGGGAAGGCGAGCAGACACGTGCCGGCATGTACATACTGGTTGACCTCAGATTTGTTGACATGTAAAAATAATTTGGAGCAATTTTTATGGGAGACAAATCATTTATTTTATCCAATAAAATGCTGGAGGGGCTCAACTGCGGGCTATAGCCCCAACTAGCCCCAGCCTAGCGCCATCCCTGTTGAAGGTGGACAATGTTCAGTTTTCTGGATTGCATTTCATCCATGCAGCAATTTTCCAATCCCAATTATCTTGTTTAAGGTTGAAGTTGAGCTGGGCAACATCTGACAGGTGGGATGAAGGAGGGAAACATGGAAAACATGCAGGGAGGGGGGCCAAAAACTTTGGGGGCTTCCGCCAGATGTTTTTGAAATGCAGAAGGCAGCCAGAGTACCTGGCGAACTCCAAATGCAAGCACATCACACTGAATTCGGCGGCTAATCCGACTCCAGTTGCAAACGTCGCCCACTAGGCCACGCCCCTTAAAGGCAGCCATTCGACACAACCGTCCTGCAGCACGCAGAGGAATTACACTTGGAAGAAAAATAAATGAAGCAAGACAAGACGGTGAGAAAGTAGCAGTGAAATAAATGAGCTCAGAGAAAATGGTGAGTTGGGAGAGATGAGGGTTTTTTTTTTTGAAGGGGTGATGAGGTTTATCTGGCATCAAGTAAACGTGATGAGTCCTCTGACTTAGAGCGTTCGACGGTCAAACACTGGACTCTGGTGGTCACTTTGGACATCACAGGCCGCTGACCGGCAAAGGCCATGCTCAGCCAGCCACCTTGGCTTTTTTTTTTTCATTCACTCAACTTCACTTAATCGAGGACAGACCCAGAAATGCAGCAACCAAATCAACTGATCTACGTAGAACACGCATCGCAGGGATTTACACCAAGCCAAATCTTTGCGAGAGGTGCGAATGAGCTTCTCATGTGCTTTACGCCCCACCATATTGATTCGTGAAGCATTTACCAGACAAGAGCAAGCGGCGTTGGCGCACTTCACAACCGAAACACATCATAAACAAAGATGAAAAATGGATCCTCACTATGAAAGCACATTTGTCGTTCAAAAAGTCATTCACTAACACAGTTAAATCTGATGAGTGACAAGAAGTGACAAAATAAAGGCTTGCGCACACACGTTTCCAAGCTCTCTGCTGCTGACGACCCCTCAATCCGATATTTTTGAGGCCGATGCTCAATCCGATATTTGGCAGAATAAAATTCCAATAACCGATCAATCAGCTGATTATTTAAAAACAAATATAAATTGAATAAAATAATTTCTTTTTGGTCCTTTCATGCTTACAACAATCAAGACTTTTGATCTTTTTACAATATTTTTGTCCATTTCATTTGACAACAGAGAAAACAAATCTGCCAAAAATCGACTTGGGAGGTGGAGGGAGGCGATGTTTTTTGGGGGGTGGGGCAATGTTTAAATGTCATTATCTTTGTCCTATGGTGCAATATGTTAGTTAAACAAAACTGATCGATTGTTGCCGATTTTAAAGGAGCAAATATCGTTGATCAAATCAAGTGTGAAATTATGGAGAGTGTATGCGGTCATCATATTAGCCAGCGGCGGCTTCAGGCAAGGCCGTTCATCTGCAGTCTGGATGCTGCGCATGCATATATTCTTTATCCTCTGTTTGGAACGATACATGTGCAACTAAAAGGAAAGCACCGAAAATCTAAACATTGAGGCATAATTGGAGACTCTCTCCACAAAAGGAGACATTTACTCCTCGACATCCAGACCTTCCAATGAGTGCCATTCGAACGTCCTTTAAATGAATACCGTCCTTTTTGCCCGTAATTTTATTAGCGTTCAGACAGGGGTGGAGGGTGGGGGTTAAAACCGCTCAATGATCTTCTAATGTCATCATTTGCAACGTAATCATGTTTGGTGGCTTCACGGAAGGGTAACCCCACGTGATTTCTGCAGGTATTTATAGTTGTGCGTGTGTGTGTGTGCAAGTGTGTGTGATGCCTCTCCAGACAGGGGAGCCTCCTCTCGAGACACAAAAAGAGAAGAAAAGCCAAGTGGGCAGATGTCATTTTCATATTGTGGGGGAAACCGACGCAAGTGATACATTTTTCCTCATACTTTTTTACACCAAGTATCTATTATAGATTATTAGATCATAGTAACTACTCAAGAGTTCTTCAAGGTTAACAAATGAAATGACAACTGTCTTTATCGTGAAACGTTCAACACAACTGAACGGTACTTGTAATTCCATCTCTGACCACCAGTGGGAGCCCACAGCCCACTAACGCCACTATTAACACGATATATTCAAGATGTGATTCCGATTTTTGGAGTGAGCAAAAAAAAAAAAATCTGAATTGGGCATCATGCCCTGCAGTGTGAACGTCACCTTTGAGAATCACTGAAACAGATGGCACCCATGGCCACGCACTTCCTGCGGTAACATTGCAGTGTCTCGCAAAATCTTCTCGAAACACCAAAAAAATTGCTTTGGACCGAAGCGAGCTGAGGGAAGAGGTGCGCTGACCACATTCAATGGACCTTTGGCAGGTATGGAGCACCAGACTGGGGCCATCTGTCACTCCCCCCCCCCACCCCCCGACATCCCACCACACACAAACATTCACACATAAAAAACAAACACACGCGCGCACACTCACCAGTGCGCAAAGCAAACATACGCGTGGCGGGTCAACATGCTCAATTTCGGGAACGTGTTCTCATCCATCTGACGCCAGGCCAAGGACAGAATGACGACATTGGGGAGAAGTGAAGGCGCTCGGGCACACGACATGATCAATAACGGCAATATCTTGGCGGAAATGCAACAGCAAATCGTTTTCAATAAATACCTCAAATGAGCATCGCCGTCAGCGCCGACCACACATTGCGTTTCATCGTTCGCGCTTCCCGCAGCCATTATATTGCAGATTTTTTACGGATTCTTTTTGAATAGGTTTTGACAATATACAGGCAAATCCGAATTTAGAATTGCGCGCTGAGAAAGAGGCAGAGAAGGTCCCCAACAGTATTGATCATTGTTCCCACCGCTGCGAGTAACGTCGTTTTCTCTGTATGTGTTGCTGCTCCACGTGCATTAAAGTAGGAGAAGTTTAAATCTTTTTGCTAGCCCGTATAAGAGACTTGTTTATTATTTCTTAGCATTAAGCTAGTTACATTTTGTTGGACAAAAGTAAATGGTTTGGTTGAAAAAAAATGTTCTTTTTACAATGTCATTGCAATTGCCTTCTGTTGCAATGACAGAATTTTGCTCTACACAACAGATTTTCACCAGGTGTGCCCGCATCGCATTCCTGCCGGTTCGTTGTTTCATCTTTGCACAGGCATATTTTTCAATACAGCTCTCGTTTTGGCTCGCCTTCAGTGCGCCAAATGTTGTGCCTGTGTGTGAGTGTTAACGTGATCCTCTTTTTCGTTTTTGGGTGTTGAAAGTCAAGCTAATAGCGTGTGGCAGGTGGACGTCGCGTTCGTGCACGACAGACAATTTATATTGCGGGCGGCAGCACTTTTACTTTAAAAGAGTGATGGCACTTAAAATCTATGAGTGACACGATTGTGAGGCCACCCCGCCGCTGCCCGACCTGCGTGAGGACGTGTTGGCTGACCCTCTCCGACACCACGTGTCCAACCATCCATCACACGAACTCTTCTGGCCCATATTTTCAAATGATACAGAAGATTAATAAAAATACAATATAAAATGAGAGCAAAGAGAGCGATAACTGTTGTGGGGATAAACGCAGTGAAAACCGTTGGGACAATCGACAGAACAACAGATAGAAGAACAAACTAAGAGCGCTAATGGTAGCTATCGGATGATAGCTACGGATGATACCTAGCTAGAAACAAAGGAGGGATTGACCGATACGACATACAACCAACCATACGACAGTACTGTCGAATCATGAAGCCGACAATCGATGTGAAACAATACAATCGACAATGGAATAGCGGACAGATTGACCGAACAACAGAAACAACGAAAGAAGGACAGAACAAAGAAGAGGGTTTTTAAATAACATTCAAATAATAATGAGCGTCAAATTAAATTGGTCAATGACAAAAGTGCCTCTTCATTTTGTACGCCTGTGTTTGTTTTCCCTCGTAGCGCATTTAAGCTTTTGCTCGCAAGGTCCCACCAAAAGTCCGCTATGAGTGTCAACGCAGCTGACGCACAGCTGACAGCATGCCTGTCAGCAACACACACAAACACACACACACACACACACACACACACACACACACACACACACACACACACACACACACACACACACACACACACTATTATACAAACACAGACCCCATGACAGCCACCTTGTCAGCAGCAACGCCACCACCAACTCGTCAAACTCAAAATTGTTTTGTCTCCGTGCGTCACATTCAAACGATATGCTGACCGCTAACAAAAGTGACACGCTTAGGACACAACTTTGAAACAACTCTCAATCTGTGCTGGACAATTAGCGAAAATCAAATGATATTCGGGCTCTCAAAGGCTAAGCTAAAACCCAAGCTAACACGTGCTATAGAAGTTAGCATTTCTTCAGATAGGATTCCCATGCAAAGTTTGTGAACTCCTGGCGAGGCCAGCAAGCTCTGCGCTAAGCTGCTATAGCGTCAAACGTGGGCTAGCCCCTCCCTGAATTAATGTTCTAGCCTTGAGGGGTAAACATTAACGACGTGTTCAAGCAGAGCACATAGCATAGCGTTATTAAACCACAACTAGGCCTACTCTCCAACGGTTAGCTAGTCCAGTCCAGGAATACCTTTTGGTCATTGCAGATTTATCTCACGTTGCAAATGTGTTGCAAACAATTTCAAATCTGGCGGGAATAGTTTTTCGAATTTCGCGTTTAACGTTATTTCGTTCTGCGACTATGGCGGCTAATTGTCAATACGACAGCGGCGATGATCTCCTCGAACTGGCAGCTATCGGTCTACTAGCCGAGCTAGAGGAGCCAAACCCAAACGGTCGTTTTGGGTACGACCGTGGATCGAGACGGAAAGAACTCGGCGCCATAACGCTCTAATGCAGGAGTTGGCGGCCGAGGACCCCGATAATTTCAGAAATTTCATTCGAATGGATCGCACCAATTTTGAACTTTTGTTGTGCTCATTATTTTGGCAAAATAGTCGCGAATAAATTACATTCGGTAATCTTTCTCACTCCAACCACCCTACAATATTCGACAATAAGTAATTATGATATTATTGTCGACATAATAATCGAAGACGCTGCCTCGATCGCCATCCACACCTGTCATGCAGTCGCCCATCAACTCCGATATGCTCGTGTAGGCAACTTGTCGGTGTTCCCTCCTTGAGTAGAACTGGCTCCCGACGTTCCACAAGCAATCATGCGAATGGTAATAATTAATAAACCTTTCGTGTCGCCCCGGGAGAGCTCGATTTTTTTTTATTTCTGTTTCGACGCCATTATACTTCCCGCGTTCCGTGTTACGACGCGATGTTTTTGTCACGTGATAGCCCAACGCGTTCTGATTGGTCGGGTTCATGCCATACGTTGCAAGAAAATAGAGCAAGTCCTATTTCATCCAACACGCATACGACACTCATTTTTATGCTAGCATAAACTTGACATCTGGAAGGAAAATGTCACGTGACGTACCGATAACACCCTACTCTTCCGTCCTGAAGTATGTTATGTTCCCTGACAACACGTTTGGCAATCGAAGCGCTTTGTGAATAATTCAACTGACGGCACGGCATTTATTCAGCGCACCCGCAAAAAAAATATAGCCAAACGATCTGCGCAAGGGCCTGTTTTCATCCCTCGTGATCACATCGCTGGTGCAAAATCAAAAATACCAATCCCACCTCACAGCTACGATCAACCTTTTCCCCGTCAGATGCCATTTTGCTGGATTAGTTCCTGTTGCACGAGGCCCGTGCGTGCTTTTAAGGACGCGCAACTCCAATACAGACAAATGACAAATCTGATTATTTCACCGCGCTTTGAACTTCTTGCGATGGTGCACATAAAACCCCACGGCCACGCTGTGAAGGTGAAAATACTTTTGTATTAGAAATATGAAAGGTAGCTTTTTATGGTAAATGACCCTTTTTAGGGTGCAATGGATTTTTGGGGTTGTTTGTTGCCTTTAACATAAGAAGCACATATACACCCAATGTGTTATGAGAAAGCTGCACATTAGGGCTATAGTGCTTCACATTTTGATAATATTTGTTTTAATACAGAAAAAAAAAGGTCATGCGGGGTTCATGCAAGGTACTTTCCATTTGGTCTGGGGAGTGTCTGTGCTTGGAATTTCATTTGAGAGCAAGGCGCAGGATGCTGAATATTTTCTCCCTCTCAACCCCCCCCGCCCCCCTGCACCCACGCCGACTTTCTCAATCCTCCCCCAAGCCGACAACAACGCCACGGCCACGCGCGAGCACCGACTGTGAAGAGGTGTGAGTACCATCGATCTGTCCTAACGCAGAATATTTTCCTCTGCACCACCGTCTACTCAAGGGGGGCCACAACTAGTCCCTTCCCCAAGGGGCTGAAGTGCTGCTAAAATCAGACTACATTTATAAAAAAAAAAAAATTGTTGGTGAAATGACAACATGAATGTGACCGCTGGCTGGCTTGAATGAATTTGCAGTTCACTTACAGAGTGGCGGGCTGCATTATGGTTATTATCTGTGCCTGCGACATCACAGTGGCAGGTGGTTAAGTGGGGCGAGGTGCCGGGACACGGCAGCATGGTGGCGGGGCAGCAAAAAAAAAGAGAAAGAAAATTGTAATTATCAAGCCCAGCAGGCGCCAGTCCCAAGGGTGCAGACCCAGGGGGTGCGCGAGGGCGTGTGCGTGGAATGAGCTTGATCTCGGCGCATCACCGCCCATTCATGCGTGCGCAAACATGCAACGCTGGCAGACTTCAAAAATGGAGAAAAGATCATATTCGTGTATCGTATCTGAAATGTGAAAATAGATATAGGAAGCAATTGTGGGGGTTTGAAAGAGCCCGTTGGAGCGAATGACCTTCCCCACAGGAACAGATTTGCCTCCATGTGCACGTGCAGCGAAATAAATGAGAAGACGGCCATGTGGAAAATCTCCTTTGCCGTATTTCAGTTGTTCAGTTCGAAAAGCCAAACTTAAAAGGGATCCATTTTCGTGCACTCTAACCGTGCGCGGTGGTGGATTTTTTTGCTTTTGGTGTTTTCGTAGACGGTTGCAGTCCTAAAGAGGCGTCTGCACCGTTGTGGGAGTGAACACTCCACTGAAAACAGCTCCACTCAATCGCTTTAAATTCAGCGCATGCTGGGAGTCCATCCAGAGGATCGAAGCGTACATTTATAAAAAGAGAGCCCGCAGATTCATCACACAATCTGTGACACACGTTATAATTTTACTTTTCACACTTTTGACGGTTGTAGCTTACAGCTAACAAATCCCCAATTCCCCCACCTCAAGAATTTAGAATATGACAATCGAAGCAAGCAAAATTATTTTAAATATGGAACCCATATCGCAATTGGCCGTTTTCCCCGTTTTCATCGAATCCATATAGCCTGAGTTTCACTTTTGAACGAAATGAAAATGTCCGCCATATTCTTAATCGATTGAGCTGCACCTGTAAAGTCAACGGAGCGACTGAGCTTCCGCTTCCTACCCGACTGGCATCTCTTGCGTGCCTCATTGGGTCTTGCCTGATATGCTCCTCTTTTCGCTCCATCTTGGGCCTCCCCCCTCCCTTGCCACATCTCGTCGCCGTAATGACATCGTTACAAAGTACAGCCGTCCTCATTAGCATGTGTTAATCATGTCAAGGTGAAATCTACGTAGCAACAAAAAGGAAGGAATGTCGTGAAAATTTTGTTTCCACACCTTCAGTACAAATTTGGGTTACATCGCCCCGTCTGGCTCTCTGCAATTCCTTGGCGTGTGAAAGCACGAAAAAGAAGCTAGACAAGATATTTAACGTTCAAATTGAAAAACGTTATTGGTTTTCGCAAATAATCATAAGCTTTGAATTATTATTTTTTTTGGGCTGCAACACGTTCGTTCCCCAAAATATGGGTCAGTGTGTTACATCACCTTTTCTTTTAACATCCGCCGGTTCCGAAATCAGGGCAAGCACGTCATCGCAGCGAGCACGAGGACTGAGCACTCACGTGGCGCCAAAGAGGAGGACACGCAAGAAAAGACACCTCTCACCTTCAAATGACCTTTAGGCTTACCATCTCTCTCTCTCTTTCTCTCTCTCTCTCTCTGTATTCGTGCTTATCTACTCTCTTCTTCTCTGATCCTTTTCCTTGTGACTGACTCTTCAATGCACTCACGCCACTGCAACTGGAAGACTCGCACAGATGCCAAGGGACCCCGAAAGACAGGGATCAATAAGTAGAACGATCCTTTCAACAAGATGTGGTTGCCCCCTCCTCCTCCCTAGAGAACATGTCGCATGTGAACAATAGTAGACTGCAGTGGAGTTTAAAAAAAAACAATGAATATACACATGTATACACACACACACACACACACACACACAAGTTTACAAAATTACAGCAATTGTTACGATGGAACCAATTGCATTTGGATGCCATGATTGAAGAAGAAAAAAAAAATCAAAGTAAACCCCCCACACCCCTAAAAAAGAAACTCCGGGGTGAAAATGTCCTGTTGAAGTGCCCGAACGATCCAGCAGTACCACAGAAAATAGCAACCAATAAACTGATTGGAATAGATTTCTCGTCCTTTCATGCTAGTGCTCAAATTTAGCAATTTCAATTGCCTTCTTTCTGGATTTCACTTAACATTGATGGTCTACTTGTTTTTAAAGCTAAAAAAAAAGTACTTGCATAGGCTTTGTAGAAATCGCTTGACACAAATATTTTTTTACATTCATCTTTTTTTGACCTGACATATTTCATTGTCTGCGCTTGGCTGGCAACCGGTTCAGGGTGTCCCCCGCCTACTGTCCGAAGACAGCTGGGATACGCTCCACCAGCACCCCCCGCGACCCTAGTGAGGATGAAGCGGTTTGGAAAATAAATGAATGAATGAATATTTCATTGTGAATGCCCTCATGGTAAACCGTAAAAATTTACATTGCTTATGAATAGAAGTACAAAATTCAGGGACCGCCCACATAAGTCGCAGCTCTGCTTCACACAAACTGTCGGAACTTGGTCAGCTAAAATGTACCCGACTGCGATTCCAAATGTGTCTCCTAATTGGACATGTCATTATTTTTTTGGAAGCTAGAGAACACTTTGTCGACAGTATGGGGTGTATTTTTTTTTTTTTTTTTGTACCAGCTTGTTCACATGATTCATCAACCTCCATCTTTTACGTGCTGCCTGGGCGAAGGAAGTCGGCGCGACAAAAGCGACAAATAGGCGACAACCGTATTCGATGGCTGCAGTCTTTGCCCACCGAGTCTGACATCTGTTTATGTTTCCCTCCTCGGGGTAAGCAAGAGCGCTCTTCTGCTTGCCACTGTTGCCAACGGGATCGAGGGCTGACGTCCAATTTAAACTCTGCCGTTCTCCGACTCGGAGTCATTCCAAAGTCGAGCAATCACACAAGGTCCGATAAATATCTGGGGAAAACGTTGACACAGGAGACGCACACTGCAATAAAGTGAAAGATGCCCTATCTCAAGAAGTGGAAGAGCTTCAGACTTGCTTTTGGGACCAAAATGTCCACAATGGCCATATTTGGTTTAGGCTGTGAGACATTTATATGTCCCAAACCAAAATTCAAACTTACAGCTCCTAAAGCCCCCCCCCCCCTCTCCTGAGTCCATGAAAGTACCCACGTGCAGGATCTCAGTCGCTTGGTATCAAAATATCCACAATACCAAACAGGAATATTCCATTGTGGTGCATTGATAGGGCGTGGATCCAATACAGTTTGGAGTTCGAAAGGAAAAAGCAATTTGGACATTGTGGCTGCCATCTTGGAATTTTGTGCGGCCGGTGATATTTTTGAAAAGAGGTATTTGAAGAGGAGATCACATTTTAACCTTAAGCAGTGGAAGGATTCTTGTATTTGCCATCATCTGCTTGACTGGAAGGGAAAAGAGGGACAGTAAGGTCCCGTAAATCAAACGGAAAGAAAGGATTAAGGAAAAAGAAAATAAGAAGGGACTCACCAATGGAAAGGAAACTTGGACAGCCCGACCTCAATTCTGCTTTTACGAAGGCCTTTGATTGGGATCAAATCAAAATTAAAAGTTTGAACTCAATCTTAAACCTATTTTCAGACCAAATCAATTAAGCGCTAACAAATTAACTAACTCGGCCCTCGAAATGTAATTTTCCCATTGGCTCTTGTTGTTTCTGTGCAAAAGTTGGGCACGACAGGGGGGAGAAGTAAGCTTAGCATTTATCCTTCCGCTTCGGGCGCTCTCCGGGACTCCTGGCTCGAGTAAATGTCATTACAAGGGAAGAAAAAAAAAAAAAGGCTGCTTGGAGAGTTTGTGTAATGGCGCAAGAGGGCTTTCCCATTCTCATGAGCATTTTCGCAAGCTGGCCATCAAAAAAAAAAATTGCAAGCTAAGTGGAGGCAACATGCAAAAAAATTGTGTTTAAGTTGGATATTCCATACCCCATACAAACAACACACACACACACACACACACACACACACACACACACACACACACACACACACACACACACACACACACACACACACACACACACACACACACACACACACACACACACACCAAAGTGCTCAATATTTGGCCTCTGCCATCCAGGTCTCCATTAGTCTCACATGGGCTTTTTCCACCGCGCTTGCGCTCGCGCGTTTCCTCAGCCTTCACTCAGGACACGGAGTCGGAAGCAGAAAATTATGTATATTGCTCAACCCGTATTGTTTTGTGTTTTTTGTTATTGTAAAGTGTCCTTGGGTGTCTTGAAAGGTGCTTATAAATAAAATGTATTATTATAAAATAAAAACTTTTTTTTTCTTTTTCCCCAACAACAACTGACAAATTCACTCACTCACTCACTCACTCACTCTGCTCCTCAGCCGACGGACAACTTTGCTCTGGAGCAGCATCAGCCGTGGAACATTCAGAGCTAATAATAAGTAGGACCTGACTGACATGTTTTTTTTTCTTTTTTGGGGGGTGGGGGGGTCGTCAATTCCAATGTTTCAAATCAGCTGGGGGGGGTGACGAGGAGGGAATGATAATAAAATCATATGTCAACTAAAAATGAGCCGATTTTGCAGATTTTAAAGTCGTCAAAGGCCCTAATTTAGAGGACGGGCAGTAATGAATAGGGGAGGATGTGTATCTGTCATTTGACTACAAATAAAAGGTCGAATGTACACGTGCACATCACAGTGGCATGGAAAAAAGGAAATCCACACTGGTCTTGACTTGGATAGCAAAACTTCCAGAAACCTTCCAGTAAATTTTTATTCCGGGGGAATTGTGTCAATGTGATTTTTACTTGTTCTCAAAACACTTTTCTCCAAATCATCTTTTCCCATTGGAATGAATGGAAATGCCATTAATCCATTTCAGCCTTTCCCCAAAACGCAAAGGCGAAAGCATATCTAACCGTTACAATGCGTCTACAAACTGTCTACATGTGTTGCGACATCGCTTGTATTCAATGCACCGCTTAAGGGTTACAGCATCGCAACATAGCCACCATTTAGCGTTACCTTGAAGCTAGGACTTGCTTTTGGGACCAAAATGTCCACAATGGCCATATTTGGTTTAGGCTGTGAGACATTTATATGTCCCAAACCAAAATTCAAACTTACAGCTCCTAAAGCCCCCCACCCCCTCTCCTGAGTCCATGAAAGTACCCACGTGCAGGATCTCAGTCGCAGTATCAAAATATCCACAATACCAAACAGGAATATTCCATTGTGGTGCATTGATAGGCGTGGATCAATACAGTTTGGAGTTCGAAAGGAAAAAGCAATTTGGACATTGTGGCTGCCATCTTGGAATTTTGTGCGGCGGTGATATTTTGAAAGAGGTATTTGAAGAGGAGATCACATTTTAACCTTAAGCAGTGGAAGGATTCTTGTATTTGCCATCATCTGCTTGACTGGAAGGAAAAGAGGGACAGTAAGGTCCCGTAAATCAAACGGAAAGAAAGGATTAAGGAAAAGAAAATAAGAAGGACTCACCAATGGAAAGGAAACTTGGACAGCCCGACCTCAATTCTGCTTTTACGAAGGCCTTTGATTGGGATCAAATCAAAATTAAAAGTTTGAACTCAATCTTAAACCTATTTTCAGACCAAATCAATTAAGCGCTAACAAATTAACTAACTCGGCCCTCGAAATGTAATTTTCCCATTGGCTCTTGTTGTTTCTGTGCAAAAGTTGGGCACGACAGGGAGAAGTAAGCTTAGCATTTATCCTTCCGCTTCGCGCTCTCGGGACTCCTGGCTCGAGTAAATGTCATTACAAGGGAAGAAAAAAAAAAAAGGCTGCTTGGAGAGTTTGTGTAATGGCGCAAGAGGGCTTTCCCATTCTCATGAGCATTTTCGCAAGCTGGCCATCAAAAAAAAAAATTGCAAGCTAAGTGGAGGCAACATGCAAAAAAATTGTGTTTGGTAGGATTTTGGACCAATTGTATTTCAAGTTGGATATTCCATACCCCATACAAACAACACACACACACACACACACACACACACACACACACACACACACACACACACACACACACACACACACACACACACACACACACACACACACACACACACACACACACACACACACCAAAGTGCTCAATATTTGGCCTCTGCCATCCAGGTCTCCATTAGTCTCACATGGGCTTTTTCCACCGCGCTTGCGCTCGCGCGTTTCCTCAACCTTCACTCAGGACACAAGAGTCGGAAGCAGAAAATTATGTATATTGCTCAACCCGTATTGTTTTGTGTTTTTTGTTATTGTAAAGTGTCCTTGGGTGTCTTGAAAGGCGCTTATAAATAAAATGTATTATTATAAAATAAAAACTTTTTTCTTTTCCCCAACAACAACTGACAAATTCACTCACTCACTCACTCACTCTGCTCCTCAGCCGACGGACAACTTTGCTCTGGAGCAGCATCAGCCGTGGAACATTCAGAGCTAATAATAAGTAGGACCTGACTGACATGTTTTTTTTCTTTTTGGGGGTGGGGGGTCGTCAATTCCAATGTTTCAAATCAGCTGGGGGGTGACGAGGAGGGAATGATAATAAAATCATATGTCAACTAAAAATGAGCCGATTTTGCAGATTTTAAAGTCGTCAAAGGCCCTAATTTAGAGGACGGGCAGTAATGAATAGGGGAGGATGTGTATCTGTCATTTGACTACAAATAAAAGGTCGAATGTACACGTGCACATCACAGTGGCATGGAAAAAAAAGGAAATCCACACTGGTCTTGACTTGGATAGCAAAACTTCCAGAAACCTTCCAGTAAATTTTTATTCCGGGGGAATTGTGTCAATGTGATTTTTACTTGTTCTCAAAACACTTTTCTCCAAATCATCTTTTCCCATTGGAATGAATGGAAATGCCATTAATCCATTTCAGCCTTTCCCCAAAACGCAAAGGCGAAAGCATATCTAACCGTTACAATGCGTCTACAAACTGTCTACATGTGTTGCGACATCGCTTGTATTCAATGCACCGCTTAAAGGGTTACAGCATCGCAACATAGCCACCATTTAGCGTTACCTTGAAGCTAGCGGACTGAAAGGGTGAGGTAGGACTTGTTTTTAGGACACCGATGTCTTTTTATTTATTTATTTATTTTTTGTCGATTCAGTTTGACCTCTGTCTCGTGCTCAGCTGGGATAAGCGACCCAGCCACAACATCGGCATCAATATAATAAGCTGTGCCGTATTAAGATAACAATGCTCACTTCTTAATACGAGGGCAATGTCAGGGTGCCGCTGTCCCTAATGTAGTGGCCGGTGACAATGATGAGGGCCCTGATGACTTGTTCCCTTGTTGTCTATGCTGAGGTCAAATAACGTTGCCAGCAGCATAATTTAAAACCGAGGCACCCCCTCCACCCCCACTCCCCGGGCACAGAAGAGTACAGTACAGTAAATGTCACCAACAGGATCCCTCGCGGTCAGCGGCTGATTCCATGCGACTCGGTAGTAGTGACAACTGCGTCCAGCGATGGTGACGGGTAAGCATCGGTCATGCCTTGTCAACAAAATCGTTGTGTGTTTGGAAAGCTGTGTGAAGATTTTTTTTGTTTTGAAAAATGAGAAATAAACGCTCCGACGGATTGAATATCAAAGATATTGGATACATGCGCAATTGGACTTGATGAGAATGGCGATAATAATAAAAATTCTTGACACCCATCTTAGGGGCTTTGTTGTTGAATTTACACAATTTTATTTTTGTACACACATCATTTTATTTTTCCAATGTATGTACATTCTTTGGCGTACTTATAAGCTACCAGTGAGGCAATAGTGAGTGCATGTAGTTGGACCTTGAGCTGGTTATCTCTTTGTCTGAACGAGTAAAGAAGATTTAGTCTACTAGTACATCAACCGTCAAACTGGTTTCACTACTAATGCCACTTTTGGCCTGCAATTAAATCCTACCGAACAAGTAATCCTGCTAGTCCCATCTAGTAGGGAACGTGTGTCACACACTAGGAGACTCGCGGACCCTAAGCAGCACTCGTAGTCTTGCGTCACGAGTAATATTTGGTTGTCCCTTTCGCAAAACTCCTCTTCTACTGAGCAAATATGTCATACAGTCACGGAAGGCGGTAGTGGCAAAAACATGATTTGTATGACAGTCGTTCTACTCGTTTGCTGAAATGTCCGACTAGCGAGGACAAAGAGCGCGGACTAGTGCCTGGACCGTCAGCTGTCATTAAAGGACGTCAAAGAGGCGCTGGAGCGGCTGTCCATATTGTGTACGAGAGGAGGCCCCCACGTGCTTCCTCTCCATCCTACGAAAAGTGCGCTCATCAATAAATCAGCCGCGGATGCATTATACATGGCTGTCTGTGCATCACAAGCGCGCTCGCGCACACATATCGACACAGAACGAACCTGCAAAAACAAATCCACTCAGCACTCTCGCTCACAAAATCAAGTGCAGCGGGAGAGGATTTTGCTGCTATTATTATCCCATTCAGATACATCTGTGCCGGTTTTTAGCCCCGGGTGATTGAAGTGCGTTCTAGCCAGGAAGTCATGTCTCAGTCTCTGAGAGGACACCCACAGCAACAGTACAACAATGCTTTCGAATGACAATTGTACAAATATTTGTGGACGCTCCATGTCTATCAAAGGACAGCGTGCCAGCCTGATAAGAAGTTTTCAACTTATTATAAATGTGCTTGGTGCGCTTTGACTTGGACTTGAGCAAATCAGGTTCTTCTTATCAACGCATGCTAATTTGAAAGGATTTGTGAGGGGCTGCTTCATCCATCCATCCATCCATTATCCGAACCGCTTGATCCTCACTAGGGTCGCGAATGAATGAATGGGGCTGCTTCAATTCGCAGCAAATCAACTTGGCTCTGTGCACACCCACAACGGCGCAAAATGCCCATTTTAAACCACGCTAACTTGCATGCGTCCGCAAAAAACACCAAAATGCTAGTTTGGAAAAGAGAGACCTCGAATTTGATTGCGACCACGGACAAAACTTAAAATAATCAATTGCGCCATGGGGCTGTCTCACTCATTTTTGAGGGCGCGCGACCTATTTTGGCAAAAGTTTGGGAAACCCTACTTTGATGAACACGAGAACAGTAACAATCAGAAGACCGCGCACACACTCAAGGTCAGCATTGAATTGAAACGGGCAGCGTGGCATTCAAGCAGAGGGTCCACATTATATAATTGGCAAAGACGTGTTGAGATGAACACGTGTGTGCTGAGGTGACCTCCAAGCGCACCCGATATCAAGACTCAACACACACACAGAGCAGAGCGAGAGAGTCACGCTCCGGTGATGCCACCGGCGCCGCCTCCGAGCAGCCAGCCGGCAGCGGGCCGGCTCCTGCCGCTTTACCTTTCTCTTCTGCTCCCGGGACGTGGCTCTCCTGCTCTTCCTCCGCTTCTCCTTCTCGTCCTCCAACGCATTCACATCCACTTCCCCCCGATTCTTCTTCAGCTGGGAGGCCGCGTGAGCCATGATGGCTGACGGCGCTTGCAACACGCGCGCCTCACCTGAGGTCCCGGAGAAGTTAGACGACGGTGGCCGTGGTAGGGGACAAACCCGGGACCCCAGAGGGAAAAATCGGGGTAGAAAAGGAAAGGGGGGGAAAGGGAAGAAAAATGCCCTCCTTTGAAAAGGACAACGGAGAAGCGCAGGTTCTCGCTTTTGGCTGGTTGCTGCGAGTACCCGGTCTGTCCTTGTGCTTGCTGCCCTGCTAAGGTCCGCTCAAGCTCATCTTCTTGACTTCAAAGTGATGGAGAGGAGTCTTCTCCTCTTCCTCCTCCTCCTCGCGGGGTGGCAGCGTGAGTGGAGAGGTGAGGACAAACTGGGTTGGAGGGAAGAGCGGCGTGAGCATCGCCAGCACAGAGGTGGACGGAACGAAGGAGGGAGGGAGGGAGAAAGATAATGCAGGGCGGGTGCGAGGGGAGTGGTTGCCAAGGCAACCACCTTCGGTTTCACTCCATCCTCCTAAACACGGTCCTCACGGCTCCACCTTCCACACGTGTTTCCAGTAAAGTGTGTGTGTGCACACACACACACACACACGTCATGCTCTGTGGGGACCACATTTATAAATGTCACCCGTGAGAACCACCAATTATATGTACAGGGTGTCCACAATATCTAAAAAAATTAAATTAAATTTTATATATATATATATATATATATATATATATATAAAATTTAATTTAATTTTATATATATATTTTAAATATATATATATATATTATATATATATATATATATACACAAGTTGAGCATGTTGTAAGCATATAGCGCTATATATATATATATATATATATATATATATATATATATATAGAGCTGTCAAACAATTAAAATTTTTAATCTAATTAAAAACTCAACTGTCATAATTAACTCAAATTAACTAAAAATTAATCATGATTGCTCACTCATTTTTTATCGTTTCTGAATTTCCTTTTATATTTTTTTGTCCTATTTTCCCCCATTTTAATGCTCTCATCAACATGGAATCATGAATCAGTTTTCTATGTGCAAAATGCAAATATTTACTGAAATAACAATTTTGATTTTCAATTTTACATGAACATTTTTCACTTGGAGCAGTTATTCACACATTATCTCTCACACAATATTACTGTCCATCAACAACAGTGAAAACAATATTTTGTCACACAACAGCTGCTTGAACAGCTCTTTTAGGGAATCAAAACAGCGCAATATAACATTATAAAGTGCACATCTAAGGTAAACTAGTACTCAGCCTATAATGGATTTAAGCCATGGTTGCATACTTCGTTTTTCTCAAATTTGCTTTGAACACAGCAGTCAGGCTATGCTGATTCTGTTGGTCCTTCTTGCTCGAAAGTCTCTCTACGGTTTTGTGTCGACATCATTTCGGATTCTTGTAATGGAGGCTCGCTGGCAATCAGTAATGGTTGTTCAGTTAGGGATTGTCGGTCAGCATGGAAGGATCTCTCGTTCTGTACTTTTGGATCATTTATTGGAGCACTTTGCAGCAGAAGTAGGAGTAGTAGTAGTTGTAACAGAAGTATCAGAAGCAGGTAATAACCTAAACTACACATAAATGCAGTAAACAATTAATATATCTATCTTTCTGCATCGCAATGTAAATATGTATATAATTGACATTAATGAATACCTTTATCTAACAATACGTTTAATAAATAATGTAATCAACCCTGATTTCACTATGTATCATTATCGTCATCATTATTCATTGTTTTAAACGTAAGAAACCATTCAACACAAACATAAAGTCGAATCGAACAAAAGAACTACAAGTCCCAATACTCAATCCGGAAGTGGAGCGCGGCATATTTACCCAGCTGCAACGCAATTTACTTCGTTTAAACGTCAGATTGCAGACGGACAAACATGACAACTATGCAAAAATGAGCTAAATAAAGACACCCCTGTTCTAGCAACATTTTAGCCCACGCTGTTTAAATTGCCGATTGCGAGCGGTAACTGACTGTGATTGCATAGCGATCGGCAACCAAAGCAACCGATCATGACCGAATCTAAAAGCTAACTTTACACATCTGACTTGATAAGAAGCACTCGCGTGGCTTAACATTGAGCCATGCCGACGGCGAAGCGAGTGTATTCACTCACGAAACAAAACGCTATTTATACATCGCGCGAACGTCACCTGTCAGTGGCAGCCCGCCCCTCTTAAAGCGCCAGGTCAATCCAACAGGAGTCGTTCAGCAAATTTGTTCTTCGTCGTGTCATCCATTTTCTTCGTTTTGAAATTATCCATAGCTGTCTGTCTGAGACAAGGGGCGGAGTAGAACGTCAGCTGTGCGCTTGGCCATTAAGTGCTATTTCAGACTCTACGTGCTATGATGATAGCTCGGTTTACGACTGCAAAACATACAGGTAACTTTGGTCTTGTCAGTGGAACAGTCTGGCAACTTTTAAAAGTAAACTTTCCATTCATGAGCTATTTAAGTATCCGTTTTCAGTGTCTCGCGCTGCCGTGGCTGGCAAAACAAACGTGCGTGGACCGCGCAGCGCGCTTGATGTTTTGTTTCTGGTTTATTTATAGAGCAACGTACCATCGCTGTGACGTCTCGCGTTAATCTCGCGAGAAGAATTTTGATCGATAAAATTCATTTAAATTAATCCCGATATAAACGCGCTAAACTGACAGCTCTAATATATATATATATATATATATATATATATATATATATATATATATATATATATATATATATATATATATATATATATATATATATAAATATATCAAAGGCTATTTTGCTTGTTTAGTGACAATTGTTTTTGTTGTATAACTGATGTTATTATTTATTAATCTTTCCTACGGAGTACATGGAAAAATATGCGAGTAATTGTATCCCACCCAAAAAGATTTCTACTTGCCTATAGATGTCACAAGGTGGTGGTGGGCCAGACTAAATTAAGCTCCTCCCTCCACATCAATGTCATTCTTGGCCCCAGGATGAATGTTTTGCATACTGTATATTTGGCTTTGGCCTGAGCACAAAAACAGTGAGTTTGGGTGACATTTCAGCAAATAACAGAGGCTACGGCCCAATCAAAAATAAAAAAATAATCTGCAAATAGGCAAATTCCTGATTGCTCTATATATTTACAGATAATGTAAGGCTTACTGGTTTTCATGTTCTATGGGTACGTCAATACAAAATTTTGGATTGTGAACAAATGTTTTCCAATGTTGTCCAAGAGGACTAGGGCAGCATTTGTTTCACTTGAGAATAAAGTCAAAGAAAGAAAGAAAAAAAAAAGACGTCCTATGGGGCCGCCGTGCTCACGTCAGACAGAGCAGATTGGTTGAGCGCGTGGCAGCCATCTTTGAGTCTGTGCATGCACGCCCGACATCACAGGGAGCCTCGTCGAGCCCTGACGCCACAGTGAGCCTGCCTCATCACAATGAATGCACGTGTCTCGAACCTGCAGATGGAGTGTTAGGGACCATATGAGCAAATTGCTGGTGGAAGGGGAGAAAAGGGGGGTGGGGGCGTGGTTTAAGGAAAAGCCTCCAGGGACACAGAGCCCAGTGGAGTCCCGTTAAATTCGCCTCTCTCCCCCTTCGCTTGCTTTCTTTCATTTCCAAAGCAGCCACCAGCGTTGGAAAGTGGCGATATCACTGAGGGGGATGCTTACTCGCAGCCCCCATCCTACATCGGGGGTGTCACATTATGCCAAATGATGGTGCCGTTGCTAGGCGAGGACCAATGGGGCGGCTGCTGGGGGGTGGTGGCAGGATAGATGGATAAGGAGAGCGGAGAGGTGAAAAAAGGATTGGGATGGGGGGTAAGGAAGGGGGGTTGGGTACGTGTGCACATGGATGGCGGTGGTGGTCTCAAAAAATCTGTCATCAATGGGTGATGACATTTCGAAAGATGCCAGTTGGAAATGCTTTCATTGATAAAAGTCCATTCAGAGCCTAACAGCTGGCAGGTGGAGAGTAAAAAACACTGCCAAGGTGGACGTCACTTCATTTACGCAGAGACAAAAAAATTTTTTTAAATCTCAGCTCCAGAGTTGGCAGGTGGCCGTGAAGGAGTTGGCACCTTTTGTACCTTTTCCACCTGTTTCCCGGCGCATTGCCAGGCAGACATAAGGCCACCCGCTTATGATCCCAGATGCCAAAATATCACCGCCACGGGACACAAAATGACAAATGTTCTGGCATAATATCCTCCCAAAAATGTCCTCTCTAATCCAAACGCGGCAGTGACGCCGCCTTGCTAAGAATCACTGTTTATTGTGTCACCGTTATGTTTACTGGCAGCACAAAATAACAGAACAAAAAATGTCATTCATCTAATTATCTGTCCTCATTAGGCGTAGAAAAATAAGTAGTGTGTTTCCGGTAACATGAAATTTCAGCATAGGGTCGGTCGGTCGGACAAAGTTTTTTTCAACTATTTTTTTCTCCCTCCCTCCCCCATCAAAAACATAAACAAAATAACCATAAAACATAAAACAAGGAGACATTGAAACCAGTGCTGGATGCTCGTCTGTCAAAGAGGGGAAGCTCAATTTTGGTCGACATCATAAAATGTGTCCGTTTATTTATACGCAAATTCCTTTTCAAGAAAATGATCTGGGACCCTGTCATACCAACAAACCGTCTTTTCCCGGTACTTAATTAGTGTCCTACAACTATAGGAACCACAATAAAACCCACCAGAAATAAAGTATTAATTTGTCGCTAGTTGTTTGTTTACAACAAAGAGTGTCGCTAAAATGATTAGGAGAAGTCTCCAGCTCAACTCGGCTGCGAACAGAATGCGAGGAGCCAACAGTACCACATCATCTGCAAAAGCAGAATTGCAATACTGAGGCCACCAAAACGGACCCCTCAACGCTTCGGCTGCGCCTAGAAATTCTGTCCATAAAAGTTATGAACAGAATCGGTGACAAAGGGCAGCCTTGGCGTAGTCCCACCCTCACCGGAAACGATTTCGACTTACTGCCGAAAAATTGCTCGCGACGGATGTCTACACTAAAAGCTCGGTCATCGGCTCATTTCAATGTCAATCGCCTGGCACACAGGCTCAGACAGATCATCCAATCGGATGCGGAAAAGCCTGGCGTCCGGTACCCTCCCACTGCCATCCAGTCCCAGAGACGATGAGCCCTCCGTGGCGGGAACACACCCTCCGGTCCCCCTTTTTAAAGAGGGACCACCACCCCGGTCTGCCAATCCAGAGGCACTGTCCCCGATGACCACGCGATGTTGCAGAGGCGTGTCAGCCAGGACACAAAAACCAGCTTGTATCCAATGACTCGTCTCCGTTCATACCTACCCTGAACTCACTACCATTTAAAGCACAGCGAAGCTGCGGGATGAATGAGAAGGGAGTCGCGTCGTAACCAGTAAGAAGAAGCTGATTCGGAACAAAAGTTGAGCACGTTGTAGCGCATATTTAGTCAATGACATGTGCACACAATGAAATTTACATTCATATATTTGATCACTTATTCTTTGACATTTTATGGGAAGCCGAGCTTCCCTTGCAGTCGAGAGCAATCGCCGCTGATTGAAACCCCGCTCGGGCGAGAGAGTTGAGTACCGGCGGCTGGGTGTTACAGCCATCTCGTTACCTCTGCGTCCCGCGTCCTAGACGGCCCGTGGTGTTCGTCAAATAGTTTGCTGAATCTTTTCGATACAGCAGTGGATGCTATTTTCTTAATATTATGGTGCGAGCATGCGACTGCAACACACAAAACGCGCTTTAAACTGTTGTCGGAGATCGTGGCCGCCGCCATGATTCAATGTTGTTGACAGACGACAGGGCAAACGACGCAACGTGAATATCGCGAGAGTTTGCACCAATGTAAACGCTCTAAATTCATCTTTCCTTTTATTATTTACAATTTTGTCTGTGGTTTTATTGTTCTTGTTTTGATTGTAAAGCGTCCTTGAGTGTTTTGAAAGGCGCGTATAAATGAAATGTACGATTATTATTATTACTACACAAAAATGTAGACGGTTTGAAAAAAAATGCAGACCGTTAAGTTTTTCTTCAAGGTAGAAATTCTCGGTCGGTTGGGTTACCGGAAACACACTACTTTTTTTTCTACGCCTTAGGAATTAAAACCCAGAACATCTCGACTGTGAGGCAGACACGCTCATCACTAGACCAATGCGCTTCCTAAATTCAAGCAGTGAAACTTATTGTATTTCTGCAACAATTGGGGCACACTTCACAACCTTGTTTATTTTTAATGCCAGTGAGTTCCTTTCCTTTTTCACTCGGGAAATTCCCCAGAGAGCAATAATCTCATTGACCCTTTGACCTTTCCAGCCCCAAGAGTGCATCCCGGTTGGGGAAACAACGGATTGGGGGAGATAGCGTGTGTGTGTGGGTGTGTGTGGGTGGGTGTGTGGGGGTGTTTGGGGGGTTGAGTTTGACAGGTCATGCAGAGGGCGCACAATGAGTAATTATGCTAATAGCTTTAATGATATTATAGCTTGGCTTCACGATGCTTTTGAAGCAGCATTGGTTCCCCGAAGCACATTATTACACTTAAGGCTTAAATTATTCATACCCCCTTCATATTTTGTGGTAGTTTGGAGGGGTCTGCTTCTGAAAATGGGGGGATGGATAAACTGTATTTCAAGCATTTAGGTGAGTTTAAATTTAGCATTAAAAAGTTTGGATATTACATTTTGTGACAACATAAAAGGAAAATAGTAACGAATAATAAGATCAGTAATAATATACTTTTTTTAAGATAGCACTTTTCCAGAAAATAAACCAACTAAAAGGACATCTAGTCAGCGTCGTCTTTGTAGTGAGTGCACTTGGCTAATTTTGTACTCTGCTGCCCTCTAGTGTTGAACTTGACAATGCCGAAAATGTCCTCGAGATGAACATGCTTCACCGAAACAAAGATGAAAGGAAAGGAAAGGAAAGGAAAGGATACACCAATTTCGAAATCACCGGGACTGAGATATCACTTAATTTGACCTCACTGAGATTCCACAGAGCGAAAAGCTCATTTTGACGAGGCGTGAACATTCCCAGGAGATGACTGGTGGAGCTCAGACTGGGCTAGCAAAAAGCCTCCAGCAAAATCAGATAGAAGACAGGACGAAACTGAAAGAAGGAAGGGCAAACGGCAATATTGACTAAAGGAGGATCATAATAGATCCACCAGTACAACGCTTACATATACCCTAAGGGGAGGGGGGCTGCTATGAAAATAACTGGACGTATAGCAAAGACGGATTCCCTTTGATAAAAAGTGCAATCGAGTTTGAAAGCAAAACAGCCATTTTCAGCCTCACAGTTGTGTACAGTATTTCTCTCTTCTACTTTATATTCTTCCCACTCTCGCAAACACGAGAAGGTCCCCTAGTTAGGCTGCCCCGGTCGACGTACACACTTCCTCACATGAGCCCTTCATCTGTGCCGCCATCATTTCATTCATTACGTCTTACCTCCGGATAGCGCAAACGTACAATGAGACGTAACCCACTTTTCCTTCCCGGAAACTGGCAAAATGTGTCACCGGCCAAAAACAAGAGCAAAGTGTCCTTGCGCACTTTGCCCACGGTGGGGCAGCCACACATTTACAGAGGAGGCGGAAGAGGAGGAGGAGAGAGAGCACCGGCTCTGTTGAAGCCTCTCTAAGGCGCCGAATGACTTGTCGGCGGGGAGCACTCTTCTTTTCTTTTTGTCATTCTGTGTGAGGATAAATCGTAAACTGAGTGATTGGTCTTTGTCATTTTCTCCGACAACACCACCTGACGTGGGAATCACAATGTGGGTCACAAAACCACATGTGAAGGGGGCTTACAATTACCTTCCTTGGGTGACCTGTTTTTCAAAATAAAAGCCGTGAATGCACAACACGTGTGCCGCTGCTGTCACAACACATAACGAGTGATGCCAAGCATGTCTGAGCTGGAGCTCTTCCCCCAAAAAAGTAAGCGAGGAGGTGAAGACAGCAGGTGACATCAGGATTGGTAAACGGAAGGAAGCCGACATTTACACGCCGCTTTTCTTTAAATAGTATTGTCACCGTAGCTCCTTTTTACAACATTTCAAAGGGAAAGGGAAAGATTTTCTCTGGCATGGTGATAGATGAGCACAATTTCTACCTCCCGGCTATAGCGATGGCATCTGCGCAATAACCAAAACAACGAGAACAAAACCGCTGCCCGTGAATGAAGAATTCTATCAGGGCGGGAGGCCATTTCTCAGTTAAAAGAAACGCTTCGAGGTGGGGAAAAAGGCTGAAGGAGAATCAACAATTTCACGGTCTGTTGGCGAGCGCCAAAAAACGAGGTGGCCTTGCGCAATCACGGCTGATGTCGGCCTGTCATCACGAGCTGCTCGGATGTGCCGCCATAAGTCATCCCCGCAAAGTGCAAGGCAGCTAAACGGGCTGTCACTTAATATCGCGCGTTTCTACCTCGGGTACTCAAAGCGCTTGACACTGTTACCTCATTCACCGAATGATGACGCAACATCAGGAGCAACTGTGGGTTCAATATATTGGACACTTCAACATGGTCGCAATGTCTGGATTGGGGAAACGACCACCCAAGCACCCACCCGCCCCTGAAAAGCAGCCGCTCCTATTACACTGATGAAAAAGGCTCCATCGTTTTTTCAAAAGAAAAAAACCAAGAGAAACCCCTTTTCAATGAAACGCATCCATCAAAGCACAAGACATGTTGCAGAGGAGTCGCCGGAAGTCCAATCACATTAGGAGTTTCCCAGAAATGTGTTGCGGACAAAATGATGGACGACCTGCGGTGGGAGGGAAGATCAATTTGGGCATTAATAAAACATCGTTTTCCGATTCCAGCCATTTCCAGGAGGCCTGAGTGGTTTTTAATTGCAAATAGATAGTGAACGCTGCATACATTTGACTTCCGTTGCTAAAATGGAAGAGAAGAACGCCAGAATGACACTACGGGTTGATTCCAAAGACGGACGGGCCTTCACAGTCATTCACGGTAATTAACAACTAGATTAGGACGCGGGTCCCAGGATGTCATTCTGTGGTGATGTCATGCTCACATCGCTGCGGAAATGTCGCCTACAGATGAACAGGAAGTGGCTCCGCACCGGCGTGGGCGAGTCCACTGCTAATTCCGACTCGGAAGAAACCCTCCGTGGGCGATGTGTTGAGTTATTTTGAGAACCATTTTTCAATCATTGTTCTCTTTGGAGAAGAATTAATGTCACACGACAGTCAGGTCGATATCTGGAGCAGAGACGGGCAACTTCAGCGCAGCAGGGGGGGGCCACAACTTTTCATCGGTGCTACACAGGATGAGCCACTTCCTCACCAGACGTACACTTGAAATATGGACGAAATTAGTGCATGTGTGCAAAAGTCGTGCTCTCATTTTTGCTCATACATTTTTCAATGCATGAATAAAACATCTACTACCTAAAAACAAAGACTCTGAAGCAAACGACAAAATAATCACAGTCTTTTTTTTCCCAGTGCAAAGGGCTTACTTTTTTTTACTTACTGCTGAACAACAAACCAACATTAAGTGCAAAAAAATATAATGTGAGTAGGCTTAATTATATTATATATAAGCACACACACACACACACACACACACACACGTTTGTCGGCCATGTTGGAGGGTGAGATGAAGAGGCTTGAAAAGAAAAAGAAACCTCTTAGACCGACTTGCATTTGCGTTTTCTGAATTACAACGATCTGCATGTGATATCAGCTATGTGATAATTACTCGGTCACCTTTTATTTGCCAAGATGATGGCTCAGACATTGACAGAAAAGAAAAACTTAAAATGCGGTGACAAAAGCATGACACAAATAAAAAATGGCCGCCCAAAGCAACAACAATCTCACCGCCTCACCGTGTGCAAAGACGAGCAGAAGTCAAACCGAGGCCGTTTCATTTCACAACCTTTACTGACATTTCTGCCCTTTTCCAAACACTTTCTTTCTGGTTTATTCCTCCCGGATTCAGCACAAGTATTCGCTTTTGTCACGTCAATGGCGTGAATCTCAAGCACAAGCAGACAAATGGCCGCTCACGCTCACACACTGACGCCGAGGGACAATTTGAGAGTTCTGCATTCATCTCAAAAGCATGTTGATGGCCCACAGCGTGGCCAAATCCATATTGAAATTCAACCCAAAATGTCGGTCAACAGACGTCGGAAGCGGAGAAAGCGCCGCGCCAAATGACAAAATGATGCAAGTGAAAAAAGGTGGAGATTGTTGCTGTATTATTATTTTTTTGTTTCCATCTTTTCCAAATGGGGCTGCGGTCCGTGCGAGCTGTGCGATTTGGAGTCTGATCATAGGCGCCGAGCGCGGTGCTTTCCTCCCATGAGAGGACACCAGCGGCAGCATATGCGTGCGCGTGCCTGTCCGTGGGTTGCGCGCACGCATATGCGCCCAGTATGCCGGCCTCATGCTTTCTCTCGGCCAGACATCGCCATGTCCGCAGGAGTCTTCATTCGTGCCGTCCAAGCCGCGTTTGAGGGCATCCGCGGCAAGCTGGGCTGAGAACAGTTTGGGAGTTTTTGTTAGTTTTAATTCATTTTTTATTTTGTTAAAATTTGCTGTATTTTTTTTTGCGCGCAATATTTTTTTTTTCACAAAACATCATGGTAAGTGTGAAGTGAAAACGCACAACTACAAAAATATTTGAACGGCCAGGTAGAATCTGACAGTCCCGTTTGACTTGAATCAGGCTTGGGTGGCCTTACTTTACGTTTGCCAAGTTGTCAACTTTTAAAGCGGATGTGTGGCGTCGATTCATGTTGAGAATTATTCGACACGGCACACTCTTCAGGCCACTTGCTTTTATATTTGCGAGTTAACGTCAAATTGGGTGATTAAAAAGAGTACAGTACAGATTAGATGCTAGCTAGCTAGCAGTCTAGCTAGCTAGCAGTCTAGCTAGCTAGCAGTCTAGCTAGCTAGCAGTCTAGCTAGCTAGCAGTCTAGCTAGCTAGCAGTCTAGCTAGCTAGCAGTCTAGCTAGCTAGCAGTCTAGCTAGCTAGCAGTCTAGCTAGCTAGTGTCTTTTGTTTTTCTCAACTCAACTCAAATGTATTTATAGAATTACAACGATTTTTACTTCATTCAGGAAAATTTGAGCTTTCGTTATTTCGTGACTTTGGTGGCAACTCATTCAGTGAGGCACTTGAGTCGCCAATTTCATCAATAAAACTTATGAACGACACAAATTGACTTAGACTTGAAGTGTTAAAAGACTTCATTTTCTTGAACCTGATGCCTACGTACGCAAAAAGCCACGTGAACTCGCGCCGGGGAGCGTGTCGCAGCTGCGAGCTTGTGGAACATCCTCTTCCAGTGTCGCCGTGATGGATGGCTGAGACGTGCCAAGAATGGCTACGCCTGAGGAGCCCTGGCATTGGGCCACCGCACTCGCCCGCCATCAGTGTACATCACACACTTCTGCCTCTATTCCAGAGCAAAGATCAGGCTGCCGCCCAGCATTTATAGTTTGTATATTATTCTATATGCATGGATCCATTTACACCAAACTATAATTCACAGCCGTCAGTGCAAAGTATTCAATATTTGTGACTGTAAAAATAAAGAAATAAATCAAGGTGCTGCCAACGCGCTTGCGGCCTTTTGGCTCGCGCGTTGGCACTCTTGATTTCGCAACACGCTATCGTCAGCCAGCAAATTTGTTGCTACAAGGTGTAACCCGCACGTTGAGGGTTAGATTATGAAAATGATTTTTCAAAGGTAAATATTTTGTCGCGGTTGTCTTCACCAAGGCGAACTGTTTGTACGCAACATCAACTTGTGACGCTCAAGCGCGCTTTTTTCCCACATTGCTCGACCAAAGTACTTAGCGACAAAAGCAATGTGATTTTTAAGTACACATTTCACACAGCAATGTACAGCGGAGCGACGGAATGACTGCTTGACACCATCACTTGTTGCTAGGCAGAATTCATGAAACTCAGTCTTCTAATTTGCTACACCTTTTGGCGCAGAAGGCTGCACTGCCCCACTCAGCAGAGAAAGGAGAGGCAGGAATAGCCAAAATTTGACCCCACCCCGAAAAAAAAAAATCAACACTTTGCACCCTGTGAAGCGAGATCTTTTGTCATATATGTTAGGTCACGTCCAAAATGCCCGTAACTTCCACTGACAACCCAGGCGAAACAACTCCTCCCTGTCATAGAAAGGTTGGAGTTCCTTGGTTAAGATGTACAATTTAGGACAATCCTAACAAGAATATATTTTTCATCCTTATTGCTATTCTCGTTGTATATGTATCCTTTATCGGATGATAAGAATGACACATATTAATGCCGTAATGAGAAGCCGAGAGAAGAGCTGAGTTTCCAGTAAAATCTATCCAAAATATGATGTCTCTCCTATACGACACGAAAACCCCCCCCACACACATTAGAACATTTTGGGGGGAATATATTACTGGCATTTCAATTCATTTTAATGTGGAAGTGAGATTTAAACACAAATTGAACTTCTTTGTCAAGGCACCACCAGGTACCTACTGCAAAACAGAGCAGACTGTCACAAAAACAACATGCACCACAGCACTTATGGTCCAGGAACTACAACACTACTCCCTCCTGCCCAGAACACTGTTCGAGGCGGTTTGACAGCTACGCGGCTCACGTCACCTTCGGCCAGCTCGGAAATCAACACCGACGTCAGTCAACAGCGATAAGGCCGCTTCTTGCCTATGAGGCAATCATGCGCTCCATCACTGAGACACACAGAAGGAAAGCGGCGACTTATCAAAACCCCAAACGTCGATAAGCAGACGCTACAGGCCCCCGCCCCACTCGTTTTCCCCACAGCCACCGTTAACAGCTGAGTCTCACAACCGTGTGCATTTGCAGATATGTCACTCCGCTTGACGGTGCCACCGATCGGATGGCGTCGGGGAGCGTCGCGGCCGCGGCCACAGATGCGCCCGTCATCCTCCCCCTGCCTGAGCGCCGGTCCCCAATTTTCGGCACCCGTGGGCACATTTGGCCGGTCGTGCGTGCATCTCTCTTCAGCGTTAAAAGTGTGTCCCCACCTTCCCGCCCCCGGAGCTCACGCTGTCATGGCCACTCAGGCGGGAGGCGCATTGAAAAGGGGACGCGGTCAAGGGGTGAAAAGCGAACCTCCGGGGGCCTTGGGGGCCTCGGTCGTGATTTACATCAGGTTTAAATTAGCAGCAGCCCAATGAGCCGTTTTAACGCAGAAGAGAAATTCTGTTGATTGCGGCTTGTGAGAAGAAAAATAACATTTCGGGTGTTTCCATGGCAACAGAGGACCACCTTGTTGAGTGAAATGGAATTACATCACCGCAATATTGGCTCTCTCGTAGAATCAGTCTGCCTATGACAATTACTTGTCACCTTTGACCTTCACTTGAGAGTGCCCCAAATTGTGCGGTTTTCAAGTGACAGGCTGCCTGGTCGATTTTTTGGGGGGTATTTTTAGTTACAAATAAGCTGCCAGTCAAGTGAGTTATGTCGCCCATGGACTTTCAGCCATTTCTCACTTTTAGAAATGTACAGCTGGAAAAAAACAACAAAGGAACATCTCGATGATATTCCAATTCATTCTAGTTCGCTAACTCGGGAAGATAACGCCACTTTCTTGCATCACATGTCCACGTGGCGAGGCTTTCATATCTCACCTCTTCAACTCTTTGCATCTTCACATCTCCGCCGCCATCCGTGACCACTCGGGACTCCGAGAGAGCGGGAGCGCATCGACGACGACACAAATCCCGTCGACAATGACAACGCCAAGACTTTGCAATGAAGCCGCCGCCGCCGCCGCCGCCACAGCGCTTTCCTTTTTCCAGGCCGCCCGGAATGACAGTGGCGCATGCGGGCGGTTAATCAGACAAGTGCTAATCTGGTTAGGAGATCAACAAACGAGCCTCTCAAGAGCTGAAAGGGAGGCCATAACCTCATAGACAACAGAGCGGGGCCCGGCGTCATTATTCGTCAGAACAACAGGAGCGGGTGGGAAAACGGCCATGATGGGTTTTAATTCGGATTAAAAGCACGGATCCGGTTTACAGCCGCACGCCGAGACACACGGAGAAGACAAACGGCGCCTGGTGGACATAAAGAAGCAGGAATATGGATGCCTTGTGACCTCTTGGCATTCACTCCAAAATAAAGTCAAAACTAATTTGACACCAAACTGCTCCCGGAGAAGAGCACAAGACACTTCCAAAGGGAGAGAAAATGGTATCGCTGTCTAGTATCAGACCACTGTGATGAGTATGAAGATTGGCGGTATGGGCATAAATACGCTCCGATAATTCAACTGTGTTTCCACATTTTCGGATGACATTTTTCTCCGGTGGCATGCCGTGACATTTTTGTAATGTTCCCCCCCACCCCGTCCGTCTCAGGCAAAGTAGTGAAACATAAGAGTCGACAGCATTACATCATTGCCACCCTTCCGCTACGGTCGGCAGCTACAAAGTGCACGTCTGCGCTCACGTCTGCTACATCTACCTTGAAAATGGTTCCCCCCTCCTTCCGTTTTTTCCTTCCCCACAGCCAAGCGAGCGAGCGAGCGGGGCTGATGCAGCAAGACGACTGACAAAAAAAAGGAGGTCAGATGGCGGATATATATCATTTTTTAATTATTATTCACACGCGGATCCAAAAGTGAGGATGGCAGCACGGTTGCCTGAGCTAAATAAAACATGGCCAGATTTGCTCGGTGTTGGTGCGGGCTTGACTTAAAGGCCGAAGGGGTTGGGTGGGGGGGGACAGCTGGAGCTCCGCCCCGGAACATTTGATGGCGGGCCGCGCGGAGATAAAAAAGATTTTTCAAATGTTTTTATTTGAGCATAAAGGATATTTCAGCGCCCCAGAAGTCTCTTTTAGAGAAGACGAATTTGACAAGCGAAGAGACACAAACTTGCACCGTCACCGTTCACACGCTGATCACTTTTCATCCAAGTTCATGTCGATCATTTTGTTGTTTGTGCGCTTGACAGTGGTTAAATTTTCCCTTTTTTTTTATTATACTTTTATGACCGCTGTACAATACTCAACTATTGTCTGTACAGTTCATAAATGAACATATGAAATATCCTGGACGAGATCGTGTCCACGTTTTGACGTTTCATAAAATTGTGACCACTCTTTTTTTTTTTTTAACCTGCATTTTCTAGTGTGTTGTACTTGTGCTCCCTCTAGTGGTACATGAAAGAATCACTGAATTAAATGTTCAGACTGCGCGTAATAATACAGTGGCTTACTTCCCAATGTACACAGCCAACAACTCTATCTAGAGGCCCATAGTGGAATTACACCTAAAATAGGCGAGAGATGGCCCAAAATTATTAAAATTCAATAAAATAAAATTCTGCAAAGTAGTGAGACTGCGAACTCGGAACTGACACTCAAGCGGAGAGTATCAACTCGGAACGGGTATTTCAATGGATAATTTTCCTTCTGACCAAATTTGCTTGAATGCATTTTTCGTCAATCCAAGCACTCTTCAGTCATCCCTCCGACAATCGCGCTTCTGACTGAGGTGGTAACGGCGCTTGTTTTTTTTTTTTTCAAACGTTCCAGCCGTGCAGATTAGCAGCATCTCGACAGCTCCAATTAGCCGCCCTTGACGATGGAATAATAAGATGAGCAAGGATCATCCGTGCTCTCCGATCTCATTCCCTCCAAATCTCCCATTCCACACTTCTTCGGATGAAAGATGTTTAATCTCTCATTCGATAAGATTTGCCTCCCCCCCCCCCCTCTTTTTTTTTTCCTTTTTTGCCAGTCAGGTGTTAATTCGACCGCCGGATCACAAGTCACGTCGGCTTGAGCGGCCCGCGCGTGCACTCGCCCGGGCTGTAGCGTGGAGTCCCGCAGGATTACGCGGCCCACCCGGCGGCTCGGAGGGGTCAATGCTAATACGCTTTTCATCCGCTTGCGACTGTGACCGTGCTGGCTAAACAGACAATTAGCTGCCACTTTCACTTAGCGGACGACGACGTCTCGCAAATGCTCTTTGGCTGGCGGGAGAGCCTCATGCGGGTGCTTTTATGAGGACGCTTCGGGTAACTTTTTGCATGTTGACGCAGTTTGAATTCGTTCACGATGATTAAAAAAAAAAAAAAAGGGTGGGGTGCTCATGTGATTTGTTTTCCGCGAGTCCTTACACTGAAACGTTTTTACAGTTGAGTTATCACGGCCTGCCTGAGCCACAGATCGCATTTATTCTGTTTGCAAGAAACTCAAGAGGTCTCAGGTTTAGTCCGGCGTGACCGGTTGACATTATTTTTCGCCTCTAAATCCAGCATGCCGTTAATTACAAGCTTCTGTATGTCGAAGAACTGCAAGTGAGTGAGCGGGAGACACCCGGGCCGACGATAAATCAAAGCCGAGGATGACAATGTCTCCACTGTTTCATGACGCCCGGGGAGGAAGTGGTTTTCCCGTTGTCATCTGGCAACTCCATTTTCCGTCTCCCCCCCGGGGGGCACCGACACGACGCCATCATTTCAACCGGCCCGTCAACGTTTTCCCTCATCTTCATCCACCCTCTCGCTTCTTACATAACACCTTCCTGCTCACGAGTACGCTTTGAAGGACTCACATACATATGCAACACGCTTCATACAATGCATTTGCTATCACTCGGGTCCTCTGCTGATATTTTTTCTTCGACAGTGGCGCCCTGACCCAACCTGTGAATTCTCCAAGGTAAGAGCAGAAATGTGTGACAAGTGAGCTCTCATCTAACCATGGGTGCGAAGATCGCGAGTGCTGAGACGAGTCTTTTAGGGTGACGGAACGGATCAATGGCATTTCCACTGATTTCACAGGGGAAAGATGATTTGAGATACAAGTGACTTGAGGTGGTCACGGAAAGAAGTAAGCGTCTAAGTTAAGGCAGCGCTGTAATTATGTTTTGAGTCCTCTCCCTGGGACGCGCGGCAACCAAGACGACATTCCGCTTGAGATCCCGGCCGTGATTTATTCATGAGTCCAGTGAGGGAAGAGTCCGCTTTGGCTGCGGGAAGCCACTTCCTTAACATCTCGCCTCTGCATCCCACATCCTTCCTTCCTTCCTCCGCCTTGGTCATATTCACCCTTTTCACCAGCTCATCATTCCGCCGTACTTAACGGCAGCTCAGTTCAAGGCTCGCAACGTTTTTCTCCGTGAACTATACACGGACGAGCACATCCAGGGGCACGTCTCATTAGCAGCCTCACACCCTCACAGCTGGAGGTGGTCACATTGTGAACACTGTGAACTAATCGCGCCCGCTGCACGCACGCAGGCTAGTCGACAGAACAAACACACACACGTACAGACATTGTTATGTGCGACACGCCCGGGAGCCGGGAGCCATGCTACTTTCGCACGCTAGCCAGTTGATGACAGTTCAGACACACGAGCACAAAGTGGCAAGTTTTTGGGATACTTGCCAAAGTCACAACAGCAAAGCATTAAAAAAACTGAAAGGATCATCATAAAGTATCCTGGTATGTTGTCATCATGCATAAATAATGTTTGGCAGTACCTTCACTCATGTAGATTGCGGTTGCATACATTTACGGGCTAAATCGAGAGCTAAATTCATCAGTTCTTGCATTTTTGTTTGTTTTGGGACTTGGAAAGTTCTCCACCCAGGCTAAACCGTGCTCCTCTCTGACATATGATGTTTATCTAAAAGTATCACTTCAACAAACTTCTTTGGCACTGGACTGGACTGGTCATGAGTCAATCATAAGACACAGAGAAAAAAACAACAAAAAACAACGACAACAAATAGAAGCAGAGCGAGTACGCCACCAAATCATTTTTAGGGGCTCCTCCAGTCACAACGGGGTCGACAGACAAAACGTCGGCCATAAAGCGCTTTCCTTTTGTCGCTGTATATAAAAAGCTTTTTCGTCCCGCTTGCTTGCGTTTTTAGCAGTTGCCATGGCAACATCGAGCCAGAGGAAGCCCAAAGAGGATCCCAAATGCTTGAACATTTTTTTGGGGGGTTGGAGCAAATCCAACAGTGCAACTCTCGTTCTTGTCCCTCGCCTCCCTTCTTTCTGCCTCGCACTTTTGAGTCTTTAAGATGGGGGGAGGGGGGGGAATAGGAGTGGAATCAACACAACAAGAGGAGAAGAGTGAGAAGCGGAAGAGGCTGCCGTAATGAGGCAGTAGCAGATGCTTGCACAGAAAATAACCAGTCGAGTGCATCCAGGAAAATGCTTGACAATGTTCCACTCGTTGCCACTATACAAAATATTGAATGGCTTGGGAAAAAAAAATCATTTTTCCCTCAATATTGCAATTTAATATGCAATTATTTTTTCAAAGTCTTCTTCCCTCATATATTTTATATCGAACACAAGCAATGAGTTTCATTAGTATCACAAAAAAAAAAAACTATAGAATTATTCATACGTAAGTGTCGTGATCTTTGAGGTAAGGCTTAGGATGAAATAAAGGCAAAGGACTTTGAGGTCAAAAGGAAGCCGTCCAAACCGTTGAGACGAAGTAGAAAAGGACGCGAGTATTGAGAACGGATTTTAGAAAGTGGCCACTTGACGACACGTGGATCGAAGCATCTAGCAGCGAACGCCATCTCATCGGCGGCGAGAGAAAGACATTTAAAACATGCTGAGCGCTTTTCCTTATCGATTCATTCTTTCCAAGAGGACATTTACAATTAAAAAAAAAATAAAAAGGGTGCTCGATTAGCTGGACACTCTTCACCCTTGTGTGCACGCGCACTTCACCTTAAGGGCCGCCTCGGACAGTCTTAGTAAATAAATCAGCGACATCAGTTCAAGTGCCACAAGAAGGGGTTCATTTTGGGCCCTCCGATGTTCCGTGCGCTCGGAAAACATGTTTCAAAAGTGGATGAGTCTCCTAATTAGCTCAAATGGGAGGACTGTAGCGAGCCAGACTTCTCCCAAAAGCACAATCAACCACCCCAGACACTTAACGTCAACACTGAAAACAGATGAGCGACAGTAGAATAAAACATTGCGTTAGACTTAAAAAATAGATTATTTTCAAAGATGTTTTGGGTATTGTCTCTTGCATAAGCAGAGCGCCGATGCTGATGTGGAACTGGGAGTCGCGGCTCGGAATTGAAGCGGATTTACACGGGACAGGAGATGTGAGCCAATCTCTTTTTTCGTCAATGGACGCTACAGCTTCGTGTTTGCTTTCAACACTTAGCTTGTAGCAGACGTGTGCACATTTTCAGCACGACGTCCCTGATCCACCGGTGAAAGGACATTTTGATTCTCTCCTCTTTCAACTCTAACTGCTTCAAACAACAAAGAGGATGCAGAAAAGTGCTTAAGATTGGATGACTGTCTGTGTCTTATGTCTCGTGTTGTATTATTTTGTTATTATGTTACATGGGTGGCCCGGTAGTCCAGTGGTTAGCACGTCGACTACACAGTGCAGAGGTACCGGTTCGATTCCAGCTCCGGCCTCCCTGTGTGGAGTTTGCATGTTCTCCCCGGGCTTGCGTGGGTTTTCTGCGGGTGCTCCAGTTTCCTCCCACATTCCAAAAACATGCATGGCAGGCTGATTGAATGCTCTAAATTGTCCCTAGGTGTGAATGTGAGCGTGCATGGTTGTTCGTCTCTGTGTGCCCTGCGATTGGCTGGCAACCGATTCAGGGTGTCCCCCGCCTAGTGCCCGAAGACGGCTGGGATGGGCTCCAGCACCCCCCCGCGACCCTAGTGAGGATCAAGCGGTTCGGAAAATGGATGGATGGATTATGTTACATGTTATTATGACATCTAGATGGCGCCACGAGAGTGGCTGCCTTTACAGCAGCTCCTATATTTCGTTCTCCTACTTTCTTCCGTTCAGAACTTTGCTGCTGTAAATTGGGAATATCTCCATTGTGAGACGATTAAAGGTTTTCTGATTCTGATTCTCTCGATACAGCACGAAGCATCAATGTTCGCCTCACTCTCGTCAAGTAGCCATACAACACACTTCAGCCCGATGTCGAAAATCCCACCCCTCTCACCAATCAAGTCTACTCTCACACCTATTATCCATGTTCTTGCTTCACCAGGCTGACCCTGGCGTGGTCTCCCCAGGCCTGCCTAGATCTGCCTCCAGCATGCGCGAGGCAAGGGCGGGAATAACCCGCCTAACGCATGCCCGCATTCATTTTAATGGCGCCGCCGGGATGAGGGGGAAGCCCGCACGTGCACTCGCCACCTGTATCGAGCACATGTGCAGCTTGATGGGAAGGGGGGAAAAAAAAGAAAAATATTTAGAAAATCATGCAAATGTTCAGTTTGGCCGTCGTCTCCCTTTTCAACATCTGTGTGATGGAGCCACAGCATAAATTTAACGACACGTTTAGCGTATTTGACTACCGGGCAAATATAATCTGGCCATAAAGTCTCTTTGCAATTGCCTATAATGCCGCTCTTAAGGAGGTGATCTAAGTCCATTAAGCCTAATGCGAATATGAAAAAGCAGCGCAGGCAGACGCGCATCAGCACATCCTCCATCCCGGCGGCCGTCTGGGCTCTGCGGCTTGTGTCAATCCCGCTTTGAAGGCCTCTTTCCGGAAGCCGCGCATCTCAGGATGCGGGAGGGGCCAGGCCGTCTCGTGAGGCGCAACACAAGACCAGTGGCAGAAAGAGGAAGACATCTCAGGGTAAAAAGATACCGCACGCACTGGATTTCGTGACGAACAAAAGAGCAGCAAGTTATGCTCCAAGTGACCGTTAGGGGGCGTGCGTCTCTCTGATAAAGGACGACTGGATATGAATCTCGATACGCTTCAAGGATGATGCATTTTCGAGGGCCGCGATTTGATATGGATTCCGATTCGATAAGGTTCAAGAGCTTCTGATGCTAATCGAAAATCATTTTATACTGGGAAAGAACTTGTCTTTACGGCAAAGGTGGAATTTCTTTCAACGAGACCGCTGCAAGCTCGATTGAGATCAATTCATTAGTTTGTGCACCAATTTGCTCACGTTTTGTAAATCCAAAATAATTTTCCAATTGTAAGACTTTTCATGATCCCCTCAGAGCGCTAATTTTGTGTCCGGCGCAAAGTGGAGTCAAATTTTGAGCCTGGGCGTCATTTTCTCTCTTTTGTCATTTTTGTGAATGGGCGCAGCTATAAAAAGGGGAGTCTGCGCCAAGGTGGGAGTGAACACAGCCAATTCAATTGCTGGCCAGACAAAGTGACTCCACTCATTCCCTTTCAATTCAGTAGGGGAGAGGCGCGCACAGTCTTCGACATTGCAGGAACAGAAAATGCAGAGGATCGAAGCACACAAAGTACGTTTCTAAGGGGCTGCAAGCAGACTTCCGCGGGTGGATGAGGTAAATTTGGCCAGATGGTTCATATCTGTGTGTGACAGGAGTCGCTGTGCTAGTATTATTTTTTTAATTACTAATACAAAGATGATGATGATGATGATGATGATAATAATGCGCTGAATGAATTGATTTCAACAATGATTCAGATTGCTCGATGCATGCTATTGTCATATCCATGAAATGACACATTTCAGCAGAGCGCAGAATCTGTCGGCCTACGCCTCGATCAAACCCGCCAAAGCACGTGGCACCACCCGCGCCACAACTTAGACCTGTTTCCACCCGGTCTAAATGTGTCTGCCCCTTTTTCTATTCCACGGCCTTCCCCGGCACATCGGACAAACAGACAGACATCTCATCGGACATGCGAGCTATCGGGTCCATCCGAGCGGCTGCTTGATGAAAAATGGAATATTTCTCTCCTGGCCAACAAGTTCAAGCTTGCCACTCTCCCCTTCCTCATCTTCTTCCTCTCTTTAATTTCCACTCCCTCCTCCATTCGTTCACCCTCGACATCTTTCGCTCCAAAGAGAGCCTAGTTGCCATGGTTACAATCGTGAACACATCTGGCGTAGTTATGATGTGGCATACGCACATGTGCACACACTGACCCGACAACAAACAACCGAGAAATAGAAGCAAACCGCGGAGGAAGAAAAAAAAAAAGAAGAAGAAGAAGAAAATCATCAATATGCATGATTTCCAGAGCTGTCGGCTGCCTGCGTGGGGGAGATAACGGAACGCGGGCCTGCCAAGGAAGAAGAAGATTCGTCGGTGGGGAACTTTGGGCCGTGGCGATGATAATCCTCTTGGTTCATTTCAACCGACCTGCGCTGCAACTACCCACTGGGAGATGATGCCCAGGCTGGAAAATGGTTGAAATGGAAGAGATTCCATGCGGACGGTGAATTTCATTTTGCATAGCGTCACAATGGTAGGAAAGAAACAAAGGAGCAAACCAGTTGCCAACAAGTTCAGCAGCGTTTGTCCAGATATGGAACATGAACTCATTTCACTGCCGTTGACAGACTGCACAGGCCCAAAGTATCAAACTGGGAAGGGGGAGGCAGCGGATGAATGAAAAGTTGGATGAACCTTTCCCATTGGACGATTCCAATTTGGGCTAAACATTTTGGAAAAAGAATTCCCTTGTGTTTTGTATCCTCAAACCGGTTATGACTATTTAAGATGAGATTATTTCTTTCAAAGTTCTCTTTCCATTCAATGTGTGTGTGTGTGTGTGTGTCTGTATATATATATATATATATATTTTATTTTTATTTTTTTTTAACAAACACAAGCACTTGCCTCATTAAACTGATTTTCCCGTTCAAATTATTGTTTGCTACACTCCTACTGATATGAAGTTTTTGTTTTTGGGGGGGTTTTGGGGGGGGTTTGCAGCCTTTGCCATTTGAAAATGGCCCCCTCCTCCATTGTGACGATTTGATTTTGATGAATTGTTCAGCCCCATTTTGACTTGTGCAAATGATCCTCCACCCTCGTGTTTTGGGTGGAATTTGCGGCCACCGGCGTTGACAATCATGAGATTTTTGCAGCACGTGAAGCGGGTGACACATACCAGGGCGCTCATATATGGAATTGGAAGCCAAAGAAAAAAAAAAAAGAATGCGCCGCTTGTCAGCAACACACCCCTCGTTAAAATGTATGGCGGCAATCTCGTGTAACAGCGCGCTCCCGTCTGCTCTTTCCCTCCTGTCTAATAAATCCGACATCTCCAGGGCCAACCCCAAATACAGCTCGAAGCCCCGGGAAAAAAAATAAAATCAAATAGTCCTGCTGTGTATTTCACAGCCAGGCGAGCATAAAGAGTGAGGAGATAAAGCACAGTTTTTTTGCGTTTGTTTATACTGACACGCCGGGTTTGCGTTCAGTTAAAAAGAAAAATGTGAGCGCAGGCTGACACGCACGTCGACATTCCAAGTCATGAGTCAAAACATGTTTGCGCGGCTCGCTTTGAAAGGGACCGATAACAAGTCGCCAGACAAACAGGCTGGCAGCGTTCTGACAGAAGCGCAGACACACAACTATGTGGAGGAGTTTGACACGACAACTGATGCCTGTTCACCCCCCAAAGCCCCCCCCCCCCACCTCTACTTTTACATAGCTCCGCTCCTGTCTATCACCCGGGGCGAGAAAACAACCAGCCTGACCGGTGGCGCGTTCGCGGTGAACGCGGGTGGCAGCGACGAAAAAAAAAAATCAGCTGTCGCGCGCTTGCAAATGTCGCCATTCATCCTTTCCGCTTCCCACTCAAAGCAAAACAAACTCACCTTTTTGCCTTTCTTCTTGCGATGAGACGCTTTTCCTCCTCCGGCTGCCGCCGCCGTTTTCTCCTTTGCCTCCTCACTCATGTCGAGAGTCGTCACTTCTTCTTCTTCTTCTTGTCCCTTCTTCTTGTTGTTGTTGCGCCTTGTTTAATCCGGCGTGCGGGAGCGCGTCGTCAGTGGAGCTCCTCCATGGCCCGCCGTGATTGAGAGCCGATGATGCTCTCCTCCTCGTTCCCCGCTGAGGTCCACACCCACTCGGCTGCCTTCGCAATTAGCGGCGCGCTCTGGCAAGGGGGAGGAGGGGGGGGGGCGCTCGAGAGCGGCGCAGGCAGAAAAAAAAGACAGTGAGAGAGAGAGAGAGAGAGAGAGAGAGAGAGAGAGAGAGAGAGAGAGAGAGAGAGAGAGAGAGAGAGAGAGAGATGTGTTGAAGGAAGGCAGTCTACCTGAGTCCAAAAGCTCAGGAAAAGAGGAGAGGGATCCAAAAGGGAAAGGTGGAGAAAGTGGCGGAGAGGGAGGGAGGGGGGGAGAAAAAAAACAGATCCACTCCCTCCCACCCTTTTCCCGGTGCGCGTCTCTCGCAGGCGTGACATGAAGTGAGGCTTTCCACATCTCTGACAGGCGAGCGCGTGTTCGAGGCAGGGAGGGGTGGAGAAGCGGCGGGGGTCCTTCCAGAAAAGGAACTCCTCTCCATTCTCTGCCAACACGCAGGATCCGCTTCATGGGGAGGGGGGGGGGGTGTGGATGAAGGGGCTTTGAGACATTGTCACGAATGCGAGGTGGTGGTGGTGGACCCCAAAAAGCAGGCAGGAGAGAGGAGCAGGGTGTACTTGAAGAATTGTATTCAAACAGAGAGAAAACTAAATCCTAAACAAAGTCCAAAGAACAAAACGAATCCAAAGTAGCAAAACAAAACCATGACTGTGGCAAAAGCGAACAAGAACAGAACCATGACAGTAACAAACATGACAGTTGCAAGCAGCAACAACAATGACCCGACGCTGAGTGGTCGGTCGGGAGGGAGGGAGTCCTTTTATACGACAAATTGCATAACGACCAACAGGTGTGCAGCTGCAGGGAGAGCCCTGCAGTGCCACCTGTTGGTCCCAAAAAGAATCATGACAGACGTGGGCAAGGGGGCAAAGGTCAGGGTGCGAAAAGATGGCACCGACTCATGAGGCGGGCAGGGCAGAGGGAGCTGGAGACCACGCACGCCTTGCCCACTCATCCCACACTTAAGTCAGTACTGCGGCTAACGAGGCAAACGCTCAGAATGAGGAGAAAGCGGACAGGGAATGGGAAGGAAAAAAGCCACACATCCGAGGAGGGGGGGTGGTACACATTTTTTGCGAGGTGGTAGTTGGAAGGACCCCCAAAAAAACCAGGGGGGGGCAGGGAGGAGCAGGGTGGACTGACCAAAATGTTTTTTTTTAATACCTTTGTATTGCCACTTTGAAACAATGACGTTACGTATCACAGCTGCGGAATCGCCTTTCACCCAACGGAAGAAAGCATTTTGAAGGGTGAGCGATTGCGCAATCAACACCGGACAACCTTGACAGCGCTCAACCTCGGCGGCCAGATTGAGTGACGCGCGTCGCATGGCAGCCCGCTCAACGCCGTCATCTTCCTCCATCATTCCCCCCCCAACCCTCAATCGACGGCGACACCTCCGAGCCGACACTTCATTGCGTGCGCGGGCAGACGTGAGAGTTCAGGGGCGCACTCCCAATGGACGCGGAGGGTGGGGCTGTTGTCGCTCGGTGCCAGTTGTTATTGATCGGGGACCTGGTGGCCGCCAGCTCTTTTACGATGGAACACACACACACACACACACACACACACACACACACACACACAGGCAAAAGACACAACAACTGTAGCGTCGTATCCGTGACTTTAAGGGCCGTGGCCTTGTTAGTCTTCACGTGGTTCAAATCTCTGGCCTCGATGTGTGCACTTTGCATGTTCTCCCCGGGCCTGCATAGGTTTTCTCCGGGTACTCCGGTTGAGTTCACGACATGGTGCCGAGAGCCGTTTTCCAAATACTCAAGACGCATTCATGGGGTCAAATCGAATTGGTCGATGATTTCGGTAGCGCCCTTGCATCAAGGACGGGACAAAGTCACGAGAACAGACGATGATCTCTTCCCCGCTTCCGTGTTCACCATGAATGTGACTTTGATCATGCGAAACGCAGACACGCGGCGTCACGCTCGGAAACCTAATTTGGCTTTCTCAAAGAGATGAAAGCGCCGGCGAGAGAGGAGGAGCACGTATGGAAACGGATACTCGCTGGCCTTGAGAAGACCCCAAGGTCAATCAACAAAATCTGATCTTTAGCTTTATCTTTTGGTCACAAAAACATTAAAGGAGAAATAGGGAATGCGTCCATCACATGCGCAATTCGGCCACCGAACGCCATGGCAGTCATTTTTGAAGAGGTGCTGAACTTAAAAGAGAAAAGGTTTCTTTTTCAAATGAGGACTGGTCGAGGGTTCAGACTCGCGAAGCACGCCCTGCAGAACTCCCCGAGGGAGACGGACGGTCGAATGCCTTCTCCAAGTCTACAAAGCACATGTAGACTGGTTTGGGCGGACTCCCACGCACCCTCAAGGACCCTGCTAAGGATGTCGAGCTGGTCCACTCTTATTTCTTGCAATTGACCCAACGAATTACCCTCACTGATCATGTCGACTATGTCTGGATTTGCGCCACATCTATTTCGGTCTCACGGCCGGCGTTGGGTCTCCCTTTCAAGCGGTTGACCTCACGGAGCAACTGAAACGTCTTACATTGAAGAAGGACTCTCCGACCACAGAATACTGTACAGTGGTACCTCTACTTACGAAATGAATTGGTTCTGGAAGAGAAAACTTTGTAAGTCGAGGCGCGTTTTCCATGTAAATGCCCTAATCCGTTCCAAGCCCCCCCAAAATTCAGACAGAAATGTTTTATGAAACATGAAAATGCATCGAAATATGTAACAAATACATGTAAGCTTGGGGAGAGGTGAGAAATTTGAGACTTTGCTCCAAAATCACATTGCAAACCTATAAAGTCAATTTCTTAAACCTTTGGAAAATCAACAACTCCTGAAAGGATTCGGTCAAACTGAAACCCAAAGGTCCAGATTTTTATTATTTCTTTTATAGCTCTGAAAGTAAATACGTGGGTCCCTTTATTTTACAGCTGTAAAGAAAGGTCCTTTTCGAGCAGGCGGTGACAGAAGCCACCAGCCTGCGAATGTCTTCTCACATCCATCAGCGAGTGGATCGAAGCCGCGCAATCGATGCGGTGTGCCAAGGCCTGATCTAGCCCCGACGTAAAGCTCAGCCAGCGCTGGGTGGCGTCTCCCTCGACTTCTGGGCTGAGAGCGATCACGTGCACAGCCCTTCACTGGAAATCAATCATCACATCCACCGCACCGTCCCCTGAATCATACCCGACCGAGCAAGGCGCAAAATAACAGCAGATGCGGTCTCTCCATGTGTTTCATCGGGAATCAATACCAAGGGGAAGTTCTGACGACCGCAATAAGATTTGGAATTTGCATTCTGGCGTGATATTTAGAAACGGTGCAAAATCTCGTCAACACAATCTATGAACCAAAGCTCAAAATGTTCGGCTGGTCATTTCTCATATCGGGAGGCAGTTTTCTTGACGGGGCCTTGGCTTACCATGGGGCAAAACGGGCCTGAGATTTTCAGCCAAGGCTTAAAATCGGGGCGCTGCTCTCCAAAAGTTGCCGAGGTGCCCTCCAGCAAGGCGCCAAAACCTCTCAAAAGGCCTGCGAGCCGTGTAACCGCTCCCGTAGTGATCCCAGTCTTTGAAGTCATATGTCACGTCGTGGGATGTGCCTGTGCACGCGTTCGGGGTGTGGGAACTGAATTCTCTGTTATTTTGTCAAGCATGTGGAAAGAAGCACGTCAACGGAATTCCCACGTTCGCAGGATGAAGACACTCCAGACGATGCGCATACACACATTTGTCATCCTCTGTTCCTTTATGTAGTGTAACATTTCGTTCTTAATTCATTCCATTTTTTTAAAATTGCATTGCAATTTCTAACCTACAAGTCAATTTATTTCACACACGAGATAACTCAATGTGCTTCACAGAGTTACAAAACAACATTTAATCCGCATTGGCAATTCCCTCGTTGCGTCTGCAACCAAGGCGTCAAAGCAATAATTCTTGAGAGACACTGGGGCGAAAATGACACTAAAAAATTAAGAATCTGATGATTAGAAATATGACGTGCATGCACGTCGCGTATAGGCGAGAATCTTTCATTTGAAGGGTGTGACATTGAGAAGAATCCTTCCAGGTGCTCCAATTGAGCCCTACTTTGTGCTGTAACCAGGTCAAGTCCAGACAGGTGCGCCCTGACTGATAAAGAGCTGGGGGGACAAAGGGGCTCCATTTTTACCTCCGTCCCAACATTCCAGTGACCCATTTACACACATACTCACCCTATTTTCACCAGGAGAACCATAATGAGGTTTTTACGGAGAGTTCTAAATCTCCCTCATCTTGGAGGTGTAAATATGCATCATGACTTTTCATTTCCCCAAATTGCTACTTTACGGTGAAGGGACAACTCCCTAAACAAAGTAATGACAGCGGGAAAGCTCGCAGAAACACCCAAGCTGGCATTTGGACTCGACAAGTTCGAGCGTGTGCAGAATCAAAAGGAAATCACGACTGGGCTTGCTTACAAATTAGACCGTAAAGTGTAATTAAAAAAAAAAAAAAAATCATCATTTCTTTTCAACATGCTAAAATGTGAAGCTGAAAAGCAGACACCCGACTACGAGGAGGGATGTGATTGATGAAAAAAAAAAATAGTATTTTCACTCATGGATGCAAACACCCATCAAAAACACAATGCAGCTCTGCTTACCTTGGGCCCTTAACATGATAGCGAGGTAGTTGCGCCTGTAGGAGATGGAGATGTTTCGGCAAGAGACGGCTTGAGAAAGCGTCGTCAAGCCGTTGCTTGAAAGTCGCTCTGGATCTCGGTCTGGCGTAGCTGGTCTTGTCATGGTTCGGAGAAACGCTGGGCAGTTACAATGGAGCAGAAATGCAGAGGGGCGTCGTCACTCACAGACATTTGCATCAAGAGGCAGTTCACAAAAGAAAAACTGTCGTTTGATTGACGCGGCTCGGTAAAAATGTATTTTTTTCTGCCGGCCCAGTTAAAATTGATTTTCGACGTCTATAGCCGTCAGTGGCAGTGAGTGAGTGAGTGAAGCAGGAAACTCCTTGTATAAACGCCAAGAAATAAAATGCACATTTCCATCAGATCCTCCTTTCAAGTCACCAAGGTGAAGGTCCCAAGGGATGCTCCTGAGTGAGCTTTGGGGTAGTCATGTGAAGCAAGCCGAAATGCCACAAAATTGCACACCGGGACAGAAACATGTGCTTAAAATAAGATTAAGAACATTCAAAGTGTTCAACATGTAAGTCAGAAGCTGAAACTGTCCATGAATGACAAAGACAGCGTTGCATATCATTCCTGTCCGATTTCTCTTTTGGATTTGACAACGCAATGATCTCAAGCCAGGAATAATCTGGTCAAGCGTTGCCACGGACAACCGAATGAGCGCTCTGTCTTTCTCTCTCTCTCTCTTTCGCGAGCTCCCTCCTTGTTACGTAGCGTGCACACACGCACATGCAGACACGCGGATGACACGCGGGAGCGCTTTTCTCCCAGCAACATCATCACTGGCTTTTCCCACCCTTGTCTCCATGGAGACGAGCAACCAGAGCCGGCAGGTTCCTGACCGTTGTGAATCAGCACCCACCAAAAAGGAGGGGCGGCCGATGTCTTTGTGTTTTGCAACATGAGGCCCGGAAGATTTTTCCAGATGACGTGCGTCTGGTGAATTGCATGGCAAAAGACATTTAGCTCCTCATTTGACGTCTTTTTTTTTCCATCAAAGGGATGCTGACGGGCAGCTGTGGATGCCCCCCGCAGGTGAATGCCCAAGGGGCCACTGCATGACAGTAAGAACCGCTTCTGAGCTGTCACTTGGGCCATTTAAAATAAAAAGTTTACTTACGCTTGGTGTCGGGAGCCAAACTTTGAGTTGGAGCTCGAATGAAGTGGGGGGGGAGGGGGGGATTCGCTTGTGGATGCACTTTCATGTGGGAAAAACAAACACACAATTCAAAATGAGAACACAAGGAGCTAACGTATTCACATGACGACTAACGAGGCCACGGCCCTGAAAGTCACTGAAACGACGCGACAGTTTTTGTGTCTTTTGCCTAAATCCCATTAAAAAAAGTTCCTAAAAATATAATAATAAATACAGTTCAGACACAAATGATGGATGCCGACATAGTGGCGGGATTAACCCTGTTCGTAGTCCTTGAAGCATTCCAGTAAAACATATATTTTTTTGGGGGGTGCTTTTAAATAGCAAACCAAATCAATCACAGGTGCTGTCCTTTGCACACAAACACGCCGCAGACTCTTGAAGCGTGCTTCGATGGCCAGACTGGAGCCAGAACCGGGACCCCCTCCTACCCCACCACCTGCCATGAAAGCTCTTGCTTGGTGCCTCGATGCGCTACCCAGGGCCACCCTCTCAAGAATCTCCCAGGGATCTCTGACCTTTTGCTGAGGTTCATTTCCGCTCTAACTTCACACACACCATAGCAAGCTTGTGTGTGTGGGCGTGTTTATTTTTGTGCACACGTTCTTGTGCGTATTAATGTGATGACCTGAGGTAACACACACACACGTCAGTTCAAGTGAAAGTGATAAGATGAGTTTTCACTCTTGAATGTACACAAGTGGATATATTACAACTTATTAAAGTCTTTCCAAAGCCAGTCAAGCATTGATTCCACATCATCCAGCAGGCCCATTAACTGGTCCTGTTCTCGTGCTGCACTCTTTGTCCTCATTAGCAAGGACAATTCACACTCACGAAACCAACAACGAGGGCACACTAGTCGAGTGATGGTGTTTTACTCATCATGTTCTTTTTCTACCACGGTACTGCACTCCCCTGCTTTCCATAAAGCAGCAGCTTAAGGTTTCGGTTTCTCGCAGCAGGTCCGGGGCACGGACCTCCTATCAGAGGGGAGAAAAAAACTAAAAACAATTAGAGCACCAGCAAACTTTTATGAAGAACTAAAAAAAAAAAAAAAACAAGTTGAGCGTAAAATTAAAGCCACAATTCCTCAAGTGAATCCAGCGGAGTCCTAATTACAACGAACCACAAGCATGCACAGCACCTGAAGGCATGCGGCTAGTTAAAACGGGACGGCAACATTCCTATATGTTCTTCGGGACGTGTGGCCACTAGTTACGAGCATTAGCATAATGGAGGGAGGCATTTTGCATTCCCCTCTTATGTAACTATGGCTTCATGCAAGGCGGCAGAACAGATGTGACATTGTTCGCCATTCCGCTCATAGTTGTGACAATTCAAGCCTCGCCGCAAGTCGTACAAAACGATCGCACAAACAGGACGAGAGTGAGTACGGACGGCTCTCGCATACGGCGTTGCCATGGCACACGCTCACCATGGCAACAGAGCCGGCAACGAGGGACGAGAGCGGCGGCGTTGTCATCGTCTGGGCCACTGTGGCTGCTCAGATTGAGACATACATACAGTCGGGTGCGTGTATGGAATGTCGGAGGGGCGTTTTTTTTTACAGGTCCAAGGTGTTAAGTTGAGTGGAAAAAAAACATCAAAGCTGTGATTCACATACTTCCTTCTTAAATGACGACATAATATTTGAAACACTGGTCAGTCTTCTAAGACTTCTATCCATGTTTCATGTTGCTCTGGTTAACATCAAAATCTGAAATTAAACACGGTATTTCATTTCACAGAAGAGGTGGGCCTTCATGTTTGCTTTCATTGTGATTTAATTAAAAACCCTTTGAACACAAAAGACGCAAATTATCATCACTGTTTTTTTTTTTATTAAAATGAAAAGTGACACTAATTTGAAAGCCTTTGGAATCTTGTGTTTTCAAAAGTAGCTCACACACATGTACACGCAGGCTTCTCTGGGCCCGAGCTCATCCAAGATGGACTGATGCAAAATGGAATCGTGTTCTGTGGTCTGAGGAGTCCACATTTCAAAATGTTTTGGGAAATTGTGGACGTCGTGTCCTCGGGGCAAAAGAACCATCCGGACTGTTATAGACGCAAAGCTCGAAATCCAGCATCTGTGATGGGATGAGGCTGTGTTTGTTACTGCTTCATTGGATTTTGGTTTGTACATGGACCACATATTTATTTACAATCGAACAAACTTCAATATTGGTCTTGGAGAAATTAGTCAGAAGTGCTAAACATGAACTGTGGCCTGCCCATAAGTTGAATGGAGGCTCAGAAACGTATCCGTCCCATGTCAAAATGGCTGCCGTGAAAACGGTCAAAAAGCCGGCGGCGCACACTTACCAACAATGGCGCTTTCCCTCTCCACTAAATGTGACACAGTTGAACCTCCGTGGAGGACGGAGGCGGATGGAAATGTCTGCTCAGTGTCATCGATGGAGTCGATGGGAGTGGCACACAGTAACCCGGCAACAATAGCTGACTCGATAGCGACATCTATTGGCTTTTTTGTAAATTTCGGAAAGCCACTTTTTATTTACGTATTTCCTTTGCTTTTAAATCTCTTTTAAGCTTTTGGTTGTATATGTGCTTAAATAGTGTGAATGTCTCGTAATTTTAACAAGCTAATTTTGTCGTCTTCGCTTTGTGAATGTATTCATGTTTTGATTTCATTGTGCTTTTGGTTGTGTGAAGCACTTTATGAGTTGTCTTGTGTTCAAAATGTGCTCAATAAATCGAATTGCCTTCACAATGGGTTTATTATTATCGTGTGCCTATTATAACCTTTGATCAAGAGACCAGGAACCAGAGCTGGCTCAAATGTAACCTCCTTTTGAAAAATAGAACAAGCTAAGCTCAATTTGTATGTACGCTTATGGGGTGAATGGGATATTTTGTGAGCAAAGAGCGCCATCTGGCGCCCAAATAAAGAAGACATTGCACTGTTGTGAACGCGTTAAGTTTGTTTTGATGTACCACGGGGGGCTAAGAAAGAATTATATTTTCACGTAGTCCCGGATAAAGTTGAATGTAGGAATTAGGCAAGTTAAGAACATATTTTAAAGGCGTGGACCTGGGAAGTATTTTCATAGTACTCTGCAAACCAATGAGTACCGCTAATTCAGCCGGCAACAAAAAAAATGCAAAGGTATGACGTTTTACTTCGGCATTAAAGACAATCATGCGTGTGCTTTTTTGCCTAGAGCAGAAATGTCTGTAACTTGGTGAAAGTCACGCCAAGAGTAGTTCAATCAGCAAGTTGATTTATTTCATAAATAAAAATTAGATGTGTTACATTGTCAATGCACGCAACTATTCCACATAATTTTTCGGCACTCTGACAGCAAATCATCGGCGCCGCTCAGTGTGATCACATACCGTAGAAGCAATAGATTTATTTTTTTGTCCGAACCGCTTTATCATCATTAGGGTCATGGGGTGCTGGAGCCATCCCAGCTGTCTTCAGGCAGTAGGCGGGGGACACCCTGAACCGTTTGCCAGCCAATCGCAGGGCACACGGAGATCCACGCCCACACTCATACCTAGAGTGTTCATAGATTTTTATTTATTTTTTGCAGAAAAGTACAGAACTGGTACCCTTGACTGAATACAGCACCTAGCGGACGCCACTTTTTTGAACATTTACAGGATGCACACATTGCAGTATGTGCGTATAGCCTCTGTCGTATTTACCGCATAATAAATAAACATTTTGGATTTCTTCTGTTTCAAAGTGGGCTTTGGAACATATGCAAATAAATACACCAAGTTCGTCAAGACCAACTGGCCACAACATGAGGGACACTTGCAATTAAATGTGATACAAGAGCTGCCTTTACAGAAGAAAAGATTGATGACAAAAAAATGGTAGGGGAAAATTTTTTTTGTTGAATAATGCGGTTGTTTGTGGTGGTTTTTGAATTGCACTGCATCATAGTAATAGGTTTTTAAAAATATATATGTTCTTACTATGATGCAGTACAGTTATACAAAACGTGATAAAATAAACAACCACAAAAGAGATTTTTTTTTCATCACGAAGACAGAATCTTTTGTGCAAGTGTAGCTAAAATTGTGTCCAGTGGGGTGGGGGCAGAGGCGGGGGGGTCTCACCTGAGATGACCCACCTAACCTGTAAGACGGAATGAACATGCGTCCTTGCAAAGCTCTGCTGCCTTCTGTTGCACTCGCTGACTTGTTCAAAGACAAAACAAAAACAAAACAATCATTTTATAGACACATCAAATGAGCAAGTGCATATTAAAACAAAGCTTTTCTTAAGTCGGCGTGAGATGAAAACTGTATAAAAATAGACAGTGCATCGCATCTGCCTGGAGGATGTGATATTTTGCATACGGGCAGCCGAGTCATGAAGGTCACTGGTTACATCGGAGTGCACGGGGGGCTGAGGGGGGTCATCGGTTTGGGACTGAGCTTCACTCCTACAGTAACGATGCAACGGGCCGATCCTTGACGAAGCTCCACTAAAGCAGTAGTTATGTGAGGAATACAAGATTTGGATGAAAAATACTCTTGGCCATCAAAACAACATGATGAAATGATAAACAGAATTGCAGCGGTCACCAAGCGCCCCTTCTTGTTGCTACACCTACAATGAAAAGTTGTTCGCGAAAAACGTAGGGTTCAAGATTTTCGGCGTATTTTCGTGCTGTTATGCCTCGAAAAACAAATTTGGTTTCTTTTGTGCTCATGGCCAAAGGCCTGCCTAACAAATGATTCATGATTTGTGGTATCTTGGTGCCAAGGAACTATGTTGAAATGACTTGAGCGTCAAAGTGCTTTGACTTCCGCAGGCGATTCTGGAAGGCGACAAAAACTTTTGATTTTTGCTTTTCGCGGCAGGGCTCGGTCCCTATCCCCCTCAAACATTGACGTGACGCCGCAAAGATTTGTTCCCTGCGCGCTGTGCGTCAGCTCCTAAGCTTGTGTCGGGACTGTCGTGAACTAAGGACCCCTGTAAAAATGATGGACATTTTAGGCTAGTTTGAACACATTGTCCAGTGATTTTTTTTTCTCGTAACATGAGGCTTGTCGTTTGTACATTTGTCCCCATGATGTCCGACTTTATGCTTCAAACCTCCCCAGTCAGTTGCAACTGTTCCTTTCGAGGCGCGATCAGCCGTACACAGCCTTCACATTACCTGCAAAAGCACAATACACAATACGTCTTCCTCCACCATCTTTTTTTTTTTCCCCCCAAAACTCGTCTCTGCCTTTTTGTTTCCGGCTGCGCCGCTTCGGTTTGGTTCTCGTCCCGCTCTCGGGGCTCTCAGTGCTGCAGGAGGAAGTTGGTGGCCATGTTGATGTCATTGTTGGACACTCGGAGGGCCTCGAGGGCGTCCAGCCGGGAGAAGCCCATTTCCACTAACCGAGCGACCTGCCGGATACAACACACCCGGCGGATGCAATGAGAGAAACATTATGGCGGCATAGATGTTCGAATTTGTCACGTCCTAATTTGAATATATACATATAGCACATCATGCTTTATGATCCAAGTTCTTTAGCCCCACCTTGTGACTATATAGGGCGAGACAAGACCTGTGTCCTTTGCCATATTTCCTTTTGAATGTCGGGCTGGACGATATGTCCACTGTACACGCCTCATACGCAAATCCGCACAAATGCTTGGTGATGAAGTGCTGCCACCATGGGGGAAAATACCTATCGATGCTTTTAACTTGCACTTTTAGACCAAAAGAAACAACAGCCGCAAGCACCACATAATGAAGTGCTGCCACCACATATGAAAATACAACTGGTGCTTTAATGGGGTGTCATCATCGGGTGGCTTCGCCCTGAGTCGGTGTCGTCACGAAAGCCGTACTCTGCATTGGCCAAAAAGCAGGACCGGGAGAGACCGGTGGCTCATTTGCATGAGATAGGAACGCCCCCGTCATATTCCGCTCATTTCAGCAAAACGAGAAAAGAGGGTGGAAAGTGTCATTTCCTTCCTGACCCTTGGATATGTTGCCCAGAGCATGTCGCAGACGAAAAAACCAAATTACTTTGCCTGGTGAGAGTTTTTGGTGTGAAGGACGGGCAAACGCGTCTGCACCTGCTCCTCGGCGATCGAGTTGTCGGATGGCAGCGGGGGAGCCGAGGGCTGCGTCTGAGACTGAGGCTGCGGCGGCGCCGGTCTCCTGCGTCTCAGGGAGGGGAACAACCTGCTCCACTGCACCAAGAGACAAGAAGGAAAACATTTAGATATCGTTTTAAACTTTTAATAAATGAGGACAAGCTCCCAAAAACATGCAACTTTGGTTCATTGAAGACTCTCACGTGAGAGGACAACAAACACACATGCACATAATGCCTCCGTTGACTTTGACAGCCGTTAGTCCCGCCTCCCCGACAGGCTGACGCGAAGATATGAACTCATTTCAAGTTCCCTGTTAAGCGCCAACCTTCCTCTGGTATATTCCAATTTCCTCCAACTTTGACAGTTCCTGGAATTTTGCAACCGGGACTGGCCGCGGCTCACCCTCGACCTTAGTAAGGCTACAGACGAAGTGGCCGTACTTGTGCTCGATGTCTGGAGTTTGCGCGGGCCTCGTTGAACTGGGCCAGCAGCAGCTGTTGATCCAGTTGGTCCATCCGCTGTTGCCTCTGAATGTCCAGCGTGGCGCCCATCCCCAGAGGCGCCTCGCCGCTCGGTTTAGAACCTTTGAGGGTCACATAAAAAAAAAAAAAAAACCGCGTCCGTGTTCATACAGCGCTGCGGCGTCAACCGTGAGGGCGCTGGATCGGACTCACTGGAGAAGAGGGGCTCCAGGAGGTAGCGTGCGACGGCACACAGCCGGGCGGGCACAAAGAGAAAGTTCTGCAGCCAGAGGACGTTGGAGTGATACAAACCACCCGAGACCTAAAATATCAAGACTGTCGTGTCATACGATGGTGTGTTGACATTTTCTTGCAAGGATTCATTTTCAACCAGTGGACCCTCAGGATCGAGAAAAAGGCTGACTAAAGTGTTCTGTAATTCTTTGGAGTATTTTTGTGAAAACCCGCAGACACATTGAGAGACTTTTGCTGAAATTTGTAATGTCTAACGGTTAAAAGTGTAACGACTCCGGACTCTTGGACCAGATTTTCAGCCGTTCAATGGCTGCCCCGCTTGATTTCTGAGGGTCCACTGTCTTTCCCCGTGACATAACTCACCAGCCCGCTGAGCGCCAGGAGCCACATGAAGGGACTGGACGTCAACAGCTACGTGGACACAGCGGGAAAGAGTGCGCCAGAGTCATCATTCGACGTACCAAAAAGGCGTGGGAGCCGAACAGAACCGTACCTGCAGTCCAACGATGTAGACCAAGGTTTTGTTGGTGATACTGATGAGGCCCAGCACCTTGGTGACGGGCACCCTGGGAATGGACGAATAGAAAGGCACAAAGAGGGCAAAGACCGGGGCCAGCCTGTGGAAGTCAACAATCAAATTTGAGAAAACTTTTTCTCTTTAAACAGGATCGCCATTGTCAACGCTACTCACAGCCCTGCGGGCAATTCCTCCACCTTGTCGTCAAAGAGGAAAGAGACAGACTGAGCCAACAGCAAGTCCAGCAGTGCAGAGACACACCAGGTACCCAACAGGAAGGACTGAACAACAAGACACGCAAAACACAGCGTCAGGAGCTCCATTTGGCTTGCCGGGTTAGTTGGCTTTTGAGCGTCTCGGCATGAGTTGTGGCCAACAGTCGCTTGCCGTTTGGCATTTAACGTTTTGGACATCCCAACCACGAGAGTGAAGGAGTGTTTTGTTTTGGGTTTATTACTTAAATGACAATATGGAATTTTGATTGATCCAAATTTGACAGGAGAAGTGAACCAATTTGTCTTTTTTTTTGGTCAATGCATGCCATATCTTCTTGACTTGAAAAGTTAACTTGTAGCAGACAAGTAGAAGTAAGTCATGTACGTTTTGAGCATGGCGTCTCTGACCCACTGGGAACCACGTAATATCACCCCCATCATCGTTCAAAACCCAAACAGCCATGTCAATATTGTCATTTTCAACAGCAACTATGCCCAAAGTTGAAGTCATCCATTTTGGCCCTGTAGCAGCCATTTTGGGCAAAATTTGTCAAACTCCAAACAGGGAAATTGGCCCAAATGAGCTCCAACCGGTAACCGGCCTCCAAAGCTATTTAATGTGAACGCAAAAGTCTGATCATCATTGGTACTCACGGCAAACTTCCTGGAGCCGAACCTCCTCTCAAAGATTCGGAAGTTGTAGATGAGCATGCCGCTGCAGAAGGAGTCTTTCACGTCCAGACACACCAGCCTGCCGCACAGCAACCGCCACACCTACCGCACCACATCCATATTTTTACGCATAGTTTTCCAAGGTTCATATTGTCCCCCCACACCCTCCTGAATAATCTTTCAAGTTGGATATAGTAAGATATCGGAAAAATACTTTCGATACTGAATTACCGCATGCGTCGTGTCAGATACTTTTCACACTTGGACTCAAGTAATACCTGCAGTTGGTGGCTGACCGCTTGCAGGTTGTACTCAAACATGTGCTGGTACTGCGGCAGCAAGCTGAGCATCACCGTCAAGCCGCTTAGCACCAGCAGAAGGCCTTTGGACAGAGGAGCCTTGTCTGGAAAATACAAACCAAACCATGTGGTCAAACGGGGCCGTCGATGTCGACCTGTATGTTCAAGTGTTTATGCGTGGTATGGGAGTTGAGATTATTTGGGGATTACATATGTGGACATTATGCTGATATTATAAAGGAGATGCTTCTTATGAAATCTGAGGTTGTTCTGAAGCCTTTAAACAAAATTAGCATTAAAATAAAGGGGGCGTCTGCTGTGATTTTACTGATCTGGCCCGCTTCACGTGCTAATTAGGCTGTTCGTGAACCCTGTAGTTGACACCTCTGGTGTAAGGAAAGCCTTCTTTTTTTAGGACAAAAGACGTAACTTTGACTTAACATTTATATGATTAATTGAGCGATTTTGCAGGTCCATCCTTGGCTGTCTCGTCCCAGCTCGCTTGAAATAAGAAAGTAGATTCAAGTGGTTGCGATGCCTGAAAAAACGAATGACAACTACTGTACATGCGAATCTACTTCGCTAAGCTAGCCGAGTCGCTCTCAACTGCCAAAGAGGGGGAATACTCACACAGGCCGCGGGAACCGGTGGTGGTGAACATGACGTCGAGGAGCTTGAGAACACACCGGGGGACACACGGCGAGGTTTCAAAACTAACTAAGACTGAAACAACAAGGTGGGTTTGAAGCAGCAGTCCATGCTGGCTGGGATGAGGGGTGTAGCGGCGCAGAACGGGAAGCGGAAGTAAATCGCCGTCGACACTACGGAAGCTCGACTAGACCGAAAACGATATGATTGGTTTTCTTTTTCGGGGGGGATTATTTTTAAAGCACGTCATTCCTCCCGTTTGGTCACTAGAGGACAGTGTTTCATTGGATTTGAAACTGAAAAAGGCAAGACAAGACCTCTAATTTTATATGGCGCATTTCATAGGTAACTGTGCCTCAAATAGTTAAAATAAAATAAGGCAACATTTAAAGGCAAAAACAGAGGAATTTAGGAACATAATTTTGTAAAAACAAAATAATAATAATAATGATAAGATCTTAATCGTAAATCTGAAAAAAAACTGCTTACCCCGGATTTACAAATAAAAGCAACAAAACGAAAAGGGTGACCAACCACTTGAAGATGACGTTAGGATATATTATCTCATGGAAAAAAGAAATCATTTTGTCAGTAGTATTTTTATTATTGTAATGGTTATTATTATTATTATTATTATTATTATTATTATTATTATTACGAGTAGTAGTAATAGTAGTAGTACTATCAGCAGTAGCATGAATAATTTTACATACTATTATTTCTATTAAATTAAAGTTTGCAAAATTCTTAACATTTACATTGAAAACAATTGCAAATATCAAGTTTCCATTTTTTTCCAATTAATATTTTAGGATTTTGGATAAAAAATATAAATTAAAAAACAATAACAAATATCAAGACTTTTATTTATGTCTAAATTATCATCCCCTACTGTTTCCATTACCATTGTTGTTAATAAAAATTGTAAGATAGACTAAAATAAAATAAAGTAGTCCTCATAAAGAGTATTGGGAGTTGAAAGCATCCACCTTTTTACATGCAAAACTAAGACAATTAGGGCCCTGTTCCCACTTTTGGTTCACTTATTTCATACATTTAGCTAAATAATGCAGGTTAAATTTAGGATGAAATGAGAAACGAAATTGGGATTCACTATCTCAACATTGTTTGTTAGCCAGGTGAGCTGTCTCCCAATGCCGTCGTGGCTGTGTTTCATGTCACAGTCGAACATCGTTGCACCTTTACATCGGCTGACGAGCAGCCATCTGTTTCATGTCACCTGAAACGCACACGCCGGTGTCATAGTTTGCCACGGTGCAGGCTCCTTCCAAGTCGGCCCTGCTGCTTTGCGTCACTCGGCATCAAACGCGGCAGACGGGGCCTTCATCACGTGCGGCTCCGGGGCCTACGTCTTATGTCCAAGTCCAACAGCTGTCTAATAGTGTTGCGTGCACGGGGACACGGCGGCCCGTTAGTTCCCATTGGTTAGTTCCTGCCCATTAGCTCCATTTGCTTGCCGGTGGTCAGACGTTGAGTGCGAGGAACAGCTTGCTAATTGTGTTTCAGACCTTCTCTGTCACCAGCGTAGGAGTCGGGTCTAAAAAGGTTGCTTTGCCCCTGCTCTCCATCAAATGTAATAAGATTAAACAGCACAAAGATGTGTACGTGTGTGTGTGTTTGCATGTGTGTGTGTGTGTGCCAATAAAGAGAGAGCAGATTTGGAGACAGCCTTGACTCCTGCTGTTTGCTTTGTTCATTAAGAGGAGATGAGCAGATGGTTTGCTGCTCTGCTGTGTTCCACGCCCGCGCGCACACACACATTCAAGCCTGTCACCTTAGCTTCATCCTCCATTTATCTTTTCCATTACACATCTCTCGGCAGGACAATGTTACTTTGTGAGTGTGTGTGTGTGTGTGTGTGTGTGTGTGTGTGTGTGTGTAAGACAAGGGAGTGTGAAATAGTAGAAGTGTGCCCAATGAAGACACGCTAAACCTCTCCTATTCACCGCCCGACTCTGAGGTGGTCATCCAAAAAAGGTGATGAGTCATCCGTTATTGCATTTGTGAGTCACACTGCGTATTGAAGGAGGACAAAAAGTCCAGTAACACACAGTGGGTCAAATCGTCCAGTAAATGACATTTAACAAAGAAACAACAAAACCCCCATACCACATTAGATCTGGTATTGAGAAGTACAAATACTTAAGTGGAGGTGAAGTCAATTTTTTTTCCTCTGCAATATGTTCTGGGGTCTAGTCGAGTAAAAAAAAAGTGTTCTAATTAGTACTGAAATCGTAGAATCTGATTTAATCAGAAAAATCCATCTGTTTTAATCCACATCAAGGGGCGGCCATTTTGCCACCTGGTGTCAACTGATATCGACATCCCACACGGGCTCACCAAGCAAACGTCACAGACATTTGAACAAGAATCATGGCAGTCAACGCACAAGATTTGCTTCTGCGGGGCACACAAAATTAAGTGGAGGGCCGGATCTGGCCCCTGGGCCTTGAGTTTGACACCTGTGGATTCGAGGATAGAATTTTCCCTTCATTCATCAATTTTTTTTAATCGTCAAAAAAACTCATTGTCATTTCTTCTCATGTGAAAAAAGTCAACCCAATAAATGAACAAAAAAGCTTTGTGGGAAATGTGGTGGGGGGGCGCGAAACGAGCGAGGCAAAGACACATTTTTATATTAAAAAGTATTTGTATTGTCTTGTCAAACTGCCCTACTGCATAACATACACCATACATGTACTGACTATACAACATGCCTTTTCTGGATTATAACAACAAAAAGCAATGACAATATATGTACACAGCTGGGTTACAAGTTGGACTGATCCCTTGTGCCCGGACAAAAAAAAAAGAAAAACAAACAACTCCGCACCTGGGCCACGGGGTCTCCGTTGAAAGAAACACAAACAAACACGTCATCAGAATAAAGGAATTTTCCGTTACTACTGTCCAGGATCGGGTGATAGATGCAATAAATTAAAGGTAGAGAACAGTGGAAAAGTTCAAACGCGTCCGCCTTCATCCTTCAATACATCCCGGCCGTCTGCAGGAATACTCGGCCCTCTGAAAGAGACGCAAACACAAGATGAACGATTTGAGCGCTTTTATGGCGAATCCTCCAAACGATCGTCAAATTTGATGCCGATGCGTCTGCCCTCGTGAGACCACGTCAGCAGAAAATATTCACACTGTAACGGCGCCCATCTGTCGGGGATGTCTGCTTGGGAAAGGGCATAGGTGTCAAACTCCGGTGCATGAGGGACCCCGTCCCGTATGTTTTCCATTTCTCCCTGTTGCAACACACCTGATACAAATGAAGAGGATCGATATCAGGCTTCTGCGGAACTTGCTGATGAGCTGGTCATTGGAATCAGAGGTGTTGCAGCAGGGAGAGATGGAAAATGGCGGTCCTTCGGGGCCGGAGTTTGACACCTATGCGATAGGGGCTCGTTTGGGGAAATTCCCCTGTTGGAGCTTATCAAAGTACGAGCCCTGGAATTTGTCCGAAACTGATGCGCTGCATCAAAATGGCTGACTTCCTGTTCGACTTACTCAATGGGTCCTTGAGGCGTGCTCGTGCATCCTGACGAGCACCCAACTTTGTGTCGATTGCTAAAACTGGTGTCACGGGATTGTTTTTTGGGTCATCTGGGGAAAATGTGACGTGCAGTTACCACATATGATTACACCAAAGGAAAAAAGGGGAGGTAGTTGCTTTAGAGTGCCTCATTGTCTGCCATGAGTGTGAGCGCGACACGATGAGGGGAGGAGGAAGCGCGGGGAAGGAGGAAATGTATTTTTAAAAGTTCGACTTGACAGCCAGACTGCAGACAGGTGGTTGTGGCTCGTATCGTCGCTGTAGAGTGCCTTGTTGTCTGCCATGAAGGTACACATGACACAGGGAGGAAAGCGGAAGAGGAAGCAGGAAATTATTCTCTATATTATCGTTAAATTGGACTTTTTGCCATGCATGGCGATAGCCCGAGTACCTGAGATCTGAGCACACGAGTGAAACCTCCCCCGCCAAAAAAGTGAATTCTTTCTGGAAGAATGTGTTTTATGTAATCACTTCATCAGTATGAGAAATATCGTACATTGCTTTGACCAAAGGCCATTCATAAAAAGCACTTCATAAGAAAGGTTCGGCACAAGGCCTTTTTTTTGTGTTTTTTTTTTTTTAAGGCGTTTGATCCCCTTTTCTGCGTGATTAAACTTCCTGGCACAAAGGAAGCGCATTCTGCCCCCACCGTCTGACAGACAATTCCCCTTTAAATGATTTATTGCTGGGTGTTAATTATGCAAATGATGTCCAAACAAACTCATCACGAGAACAATTAAGACAGCCGTTAATTAGTGGCCAGTTCTCTTCCTGCTTCACTGGCATTCAATTAAAAAAAAGGGTCTTGGAACAAGCTCGCTGTCTGCTGCGGCCGGCCCGGGGTCCGGTCTATTGGGTAGTTGGAGAGGGGTTTGGGGGGCTGGCGGTTAGAGTAGAGGGGGTCTCCTGCCAGGAACGCTGGCTTTCCTTCTCTCTCTGTCTGTCTTAACACATTTTCCTCGTTAATCCAATGGTCGTGGAGATAAATAATAAATATATTAAATGTCGCAGTGCATTAAAACAGAAGTCGCAGTCAAGCGTATCGTGCTCAGCGGTGTTTCTCAGAAGTCCTCTCACTCCCTGCGAGGCGGGAAAAAAAAATCACTGAAAAGTCTTTCCAGTAGACTGATCAGCGAGGCATCAAGTGAGAAAACGTGATCAATTACTACCCCTGGCCAAGGGTGTTGTGCGGGAGCTCTAGTGGCTTGCTTGTAAGCAAGTGTCTCCGTTATTTTTATTTCTTGACTTTGCTTTGAAATAACTTTAGCTCCTTTAACTGTAGATGCTTTTTAATGTAACCCGATAAGATGATAAATTGTCCCTGAAAGGGTTAATTGTGTGAAGCACACTGAGTGAGTTTGTAAGATGAATGCGCTACAAAAAGTTAAATTGGCTTTTTTTTGGAGGTACAGTCATTCGATCAATTTTTTTGCTTTGTGTTGCAAGTTCGTATTTATCTAATTGGTTAGCTTTTAAAATTTACTGTCGAACTTAAACAGTTCGATAACGCATACAGACAGAGCATGTAACATGACTCGCATCGGTATGTATTCCGGGTTGAGTGAACGCTGGCGCGTCTGGCTGCCGCTGCTCTCCCGCAAACTTTTGTGTTTTTCTCTTCCTTGTTTATGATTTTATCTGTGGTTTTATTGTTGCTCTTGGTTGTAAAGTGTCCTTGAGTGTCATGAAAGGCGCTTGCAAATGTAATGTATTATTATTATTATTATTATTATATTTATGTATTATACTGCCCCCTTGTGGCCAATGCATGCATACGACAAGGAGCAGCACGATGCCCATTGAATTGGAGGGGAAAAAAAAGACAAAAAATATTGAATTCTTTAAATTATATTTGATTTGTTTTTACAGTATGTTTTAATAAAGTGCAGTACGGTACAGTCCTATTTTTCCTCACATTTGTTGGGATTTTAATTCCTTTGGTGGTCAAACCTTTTCCTCTGAGTGCCACATACAGAACTACGGGAACGCTAGATATGCTTTGTGTAACATCAATTTGTTCTTATTATTATTATTAGATGGTAGGGAGATGTGGGCTACTACCCCAAAAATAGTGTTGCAAGCCGTGTTAAATTATCTTTTTTTTTTCCGTCTACATTCCTCTACACCACACCCCAGCGGAGTTCAAGCGGACTAACAAGGACACAAGCTGCTGTGAGTCGCGGCTCGACGGCTCTTTTGTTGGGCACCTTGCACTGTTGCCTTAACGTCCAGCCTGTCGTCCTCCAGCTTGACGACGTCCGCGTCCTGGGTCACAGAGTCTGTCAAGAGAGAGGCGGCTGATGATTGATGTGCTGCGCTTTGGTCATTAATGAATAAAGGAAGTCAATTATAAAGCTAATGAACAGTCGAGGCTGCCGCCAGTTAACGCTTGTTGACATTTATGTAAAAAACAAAAAAACAAAACAATGCTTTGTGTTTTCGGCTAACCCGAGAGCGCGCCGGCGGCGTGCTGCAGGAAGCCGTGCTCCGCCTGATCTCGAAGTTTCACCTCCTCTTCCAAGGCTTCCTGAAGTCTCCTCTTATTCCTCTTTTCCTTCTTCAGTCGCTTCTGAATGAGAACTGAAAGAATTAACAGGAGGAGGAAAAAGTGATGATGCCATCTATTCGTTTTGGCTCGTCTGTAGACTGACATCATATCGAGAAAGCTCAGGTGAGATCATCAGGCATTAGGTCAGCGTTGTTCCGCTCACTGTTTGGGACGGGAGGTTAGCTTCGAATGCAAACTCTCTTAAGTTAGCTTTTTTGTATGAAAAGAAACAGGCGGGGCTGCATTCGGTGGTGTTGACATCATGGAGTCTGTGTGCGTGTGTCTGGATGTGAGCTGTGGTCGACAGCAGGAAGCTGTGCTTTTTTTGTCACAAAAAAAGGCTTACCTCGGTTTTTCTGCTCCATGCTGAGCTGCCTCTCCAGCGTCTCTCGCAGCTCTCGCTCACGCACCAGCTCCATCTTCAGCTCGGTCCTCTCCAGGTGGTCCTGCTTCTCCTGCGCCCGGGCGTTCTCGATGGCAACCCTCAGGAGACCCTGCTTGGAGACACACACGGGCGCACATCAACAACAGGTTACACGCCGGAACGCCCAACAGCTGCGGCAAACATTTGACGGCGCCCAGCAAAATGGAATTTGCATATGAACTTAGGGGGGGGAATCGTTACAAAAAATCTATGGTGAGAATTTTGGCACCATTCAATAACTACAAGGAATTTGTGTTGTTCGGATCAAAGGTGTCACAATGCAATCAAATATTAAGAGTATAAGATATTAGTTTTCTCAAAAACAGCCCCACACACAAAAAAATCTTGGAATGGAATTTTTTCAGGAAGGAGGTTTTACTTTTTGGCCATCAATAAATGACTAAGCAAATGTTTGAATTAAAACCAAACATTAGCAGTAAATATTTAAGTAAGCCAGAACTTGAAAACTGCACAACTTAATCAATTCTAACTTAGCATAAAATATTTAAGATGTTTATTTCAAATGTAAATGGATTGAATTTATTCAAAATGTTTTAATATTGTATTTATTTTAGACAATAATTATCATACATTTATTATGTATTTTTTAATCCATATATTATGCCCTGAAAAGGAAGAACTTTTTAAAAATCACGGTGGATTCAATGCATTTTATTTAGATTTTAATATATTTTTCTTTTTTTTCTTCATTGATTAATTTATTGAAAAAACACGCTCAGTCATTTTATTTATTCTTATAATTGGCTCTGTCCTTAATTTATTTATTTATTTATTTATTTATTTATTTATTTATTTTTAAAACGATATTCTGACATCATTCCCATCTTGTGTGGAGCTCAGATCTCAAAAGGGTCAGTTTCGGTGACAAACCAAGTTCTTGTTTGTGTTTTTTTCACAGAGTGAAAACCAAGCTGGCGCTGACAACAAAGACGTGAGAAGCAGGCCACCGCACGCCCATCGCAATTGAATCGGATCCTAAATGTCTGCGCCTCCTCAGCTATTTACCATTGCGTGACTCTCTAAAGAGCGCGTCGCCGTCGCCCTTCTATTCATCTCGGAGTATAATAGCGGCCATGATAAGAATGACAACAAAGCCCCGGCAGAGCCTCACCTGGATGTTGGTGAGCAGCGTCTCTATCGAGGACAAGCCTTCCGGGAAGATGAAGGGAGCGTGGTGGAGACCCGCTGTGAGCTTGTGTCCCGCGGGGTACGGCGCCTTCTCGCAGCAGTCCCTGCTCGCCGGCGGGTGTTGGTACACTTGTCTATCACCGGCCAGCGGGTTGGATTCTGCCAGACATTGAGGAGAACATTTCTCAGGCCCTAATATGGAGACACTTTCACTCCCTTGAAAAAGAACAAATCAACAAAAGACGTGATCCCCGCGCGTGGTGCCAAAACCTGATGTAGTGTGGATTAAGTCTCTTTTGTTCCTTGACTGTTACGGTCTCGCACGCCAGTCACAGTCATGAACGGACAAGTAATGCAAACATGTTGAATCAATCATGATTATTGACAGATTTCGAATGGAAAAAGTTCAGAATGGCGGACGAAAAGTACACAAACAACAGCAATTTGTTTTCATCGCAAGAACCGTTTTCATTTCGTTGAAAATGCACGTATCGCTTATCCCCGGTCTAAATTGCAACCTGTGTATGTCACAAAACGTTGGACCTTGGAGAACAAAGATGGACCCTTACAGCGCTCCTTTTCCTGACAGCGTAAACATTTCCAGTTGTTAAAAATATGAGTGAGCCGATTTATAATGTCCATCCAGCTATCCGTTCTCTACCGCTTATCCGGGGTCGCGCAGATTTACAGTGTCGGAATTATGAATTTGTCGTGGCCCGGTCAGTCTGCTGTCGGAATGTACATAAGTGGGCTGAAATGGTCACAGGCCAGTGCTAATGTCGAACCGCGCCCCCCCCCCCACAATGGTCTTCGCTTCTGCAAAAGTGCTCTATTATGCACTGCTTTCCAATTTATATTTTACCTGCAATTAAATTCAACAAACGCGCTCGAGCCTCGACACGAAAAAAAAAAAAAGATAAAGGCGCTGCAAAAATAAATCACAAAGACATTTTCTCATTCTGCCCGTAAAGCATTTTTATGACGACGTGCCGCATTTTGACAGCTGCTGCTTAAAGTACCTTCTGAATTAAAAGTCTTGTTCTTGTGACCAACGCGAGCAGGCGGCACTTGCAGCACACTCTTGAACAAATCCGGCCAGATGCTATTTTGGTTCTCTGCAACACATTTGAATAATTTACAGCTTTCTAATTTGTTGAGTGAATTTCTTGTAAACACATAAAAACCACATATTAAATGGGTGTTTACACTAATCTTTGTCCCGGTTTAGGATTTCTCTTTTTATGACATGGCAGCACGCCGATTGATAATGCATCACAGCTTGACGTGGCCCATAAAAAGCAGCAAAGAAGAAGAAGCTGCATTATGGATGACCATCTGGTTGTACACGTGAGAAGCACGCGTGTGCACGCCCGCCGCACGGTAGTGGTGCGAAGTAACAAAGAGCGCAGAGACTCAAGGTGCTAATAAATCGCCAAGGATAGAAGACACGCCTTCAAAATCGTGAAAAATCAAGCCGCTCGCAAACATTTTGGCCATGTCCCCTGAACGCGTCAAACCACACGCCGCTGAAAAACATAAATGCTACTTTCTATGCCCCCGATGAGAGGTGCTAGCCACCAGCTAGCTCGCAATTAGAGACGTTTGATACCACTTTTTTCCCCTCACCAATACCTCCAGTACTTTTGCGACACAAAATTTCATTTAACACAACGACGAAAAAAAATGTCAACAAAGACCTTTCTTTCTAATACAGATGCTGACTCGCCGATGTGTCAAACTCTCATCGTTTCACGCCAACTATTGCCAAGGAGAACCTTTTTTTGCATCGTGTCTACAATGGCTAGTATCGGAAGCCTCCGTGAGTATCCGATACCTGGTATCGGTCCTCTCCGAGCCATTCTATGTGGCTCCACTTGACATAGCTAGCTAGCTAATTGTAACGTGTAGTGGTAGAAACGAGTTTAGGAATAATAATTAAGTAATTTTTACACACGCATTAGGCCGGATAACCACTGATGGAAATGAAGGCGCCTCAAGTTTTTATATATATTTGGTGAGGAGTGGCTGATGCATGAATGGGGCCCATTGTAGCGACGCCTAAAAAAACAAACAAAAAAATAAATCTGAAATGGTGAAAAACTATTTGACCTTATCTCCTGTTTTCACAAACTGCATTAGAAACTAAAATATGATTCGACTTTACAGCATCTTAAAGTGCATTTAATTTAGTCAGTCATTTCTTTACTTTGACTTAATGAATCCAATGAGTAATTACACTTTTACGAGTGTCGTTTTCCAGTAAGGGTGCGTACTTATTAAGTTCCGAATGCGAGTACTTTGCCATCTCAAAAGATGAGCCATTTTTAAAATCCATGTTGGACACTTTTTTTTTTTTGCTCAAAAGTGTCCGTGGAGGCCTAGCAAAGCTTAAACATGCAGTTTCATATTCGGACACTTTTTCCCCCTCCTCTGTCTCATCTCTGTGTGACAAATGACAGTGTTTTCTCCACTTAGCTGACCGCAGCATCTTTCAATCCATCCCAAAAAAATAAAAAACGTTGACTTGGCCTCACGTCTTGGCAACTGTCACATTCAAGGTGTTTCACAGATGAGAAACATTGCCCACCCCACCCACTCACCCTCTCCAACCACACACACACACACACACACACACACACACACACACACACACACACACACACACACACACACACACACACACACACACACACACACGCACGCACGCACGCACGCACACCTTCGTCTATTACTTTCAAGCTAAGAGCATTGCTCTGCAGAGAAAGGTAATTAGCAGGTGCTGGCGAGCTCAGCGGAGGGCATCCAACGACACTCCTGTGGCCCACACAGACACATGCGCGCACACACACACACACACACACACACACACACACACACACACACACACACACACGCATGCACATACTGATAGCCCGCTGAAGTGCGCAGTCAGCAGCGTGGGCTCCCCAGGCTCCTTGGATGTGACTGATCCTTTATTGAGTTACTGTTTTACGCCTACTTTACCTCACTCTCTCACACACCCACACACACACACACACACACACACCCACATCTGCGGGCCTGTTTGATCATTTACCCATCTCCCTAACCAAGGTCACTGTCTGTTTTCTCCCCCCCCCTCCTCTTAAACTTCATTGCTCTTTCTCTGCGCTCTTATTCCTCTCCCGGCCGTCCCCGGGGGGCATCGAGCATCACCACGTGAAGACTGCCAGTCAGCGGAAGAGAGAGCGAGAGAGAGAGATGGGAGGATAGAGGGAGGGATGGAGGAGAGGTGAGTAAAGGAGGGGGGACAGAGCCGGAATAAAATTCTGCTGATGTTTGGTTAATGGGAGTGAGGTGTCAGGGATGGCCTCTGATCTTTGTTGCATGGAGACGTTGTTCAAAGAGCTCACGAAACAGCACACACAGCCAAATCTGATTCTCTCTCACACACACACGCACACACACACGCAGATTTAAGCACAATGGATTGACAGAATGACAGCGCTGACGTGCCCTCTGAAAACTTTGCCCCGCCCCCCCCTCCCCCACTCCTGCTCGATCCGCAGAAGAAGCATGTAATCCGGCAAATGTACGCAGGCTTCATTTGCATGCGGGAAAATCAATTCAAAGTCAATTGCATAAATGCGGCGTCCACCCCAAGGAGGCCTTTGCGCGTCACCGTCGCCGCCTTTGTCAATACGTTCACGGCGACCTGACAGCAGCCCCCACCACGAAAAAAATAAAACAACCTTACCTGAGGATGCCTTTGTGATTTGGGAGATTTGATTTAGGGAATAATGCGATTCGGCATTAGAATACATTTGCACGGGGCGCCCCTCGCTTGATTTTTCTGCTGACTGTTTGTCCTTGAGCAGTCCTCATTAAGCTAATGCAAAGCTCACGGGCAGAGAGAAGCAAACAAACTGACGTTGCAGCGCCGCGCCGACGCCGGGGCCCTAACGACAGGGAGGCGGGTCGTTATGCAGATGAGGTCCGGGAGCGCCGCCCGGCTCGTTAAGGCCGCGGCCTGGCAAACGGCTGGCTAATGCCGCGCCGTCCGACGGAATGGCTCGCCTTCGCTCTCGGCGGGGGAGCGCAAGGCCGTCATCGACCTGTTGTTGGGAAATGATGATGACGTTGCCCGCAGCACCTTAAAACAAGTGTGCGTTTCTGCAGTCGTCAATAGTACAGTTTTGGAAATCTCAGTCCAGGTTTACCGATATTTTAGATATTTTAGAAAATGTATCAAGGGAGACAAATGCTTTCTTGGGAAACGTACTTGTTGTCATTTGGTCACCGCGCTTCCAATCGCGAAACGTCAACGTCCGTGGAAGGAATAAAATCAAAATCAAAATGAATGAAAGAGTCGGTTCCTTAAATCGAAGCTGCGTTTGAGAAGCCTGCGAAGGACGTCGCGTTTGCATGGATTATTCAAAGTATCCAAACATCCTATTGGCAGCTCTGTTCCCTGCCTATTGATTTGCCCGTGGAATAATCATTACTGATTAAGAATCTGCAAATGATTAATCGCTGTGACAAAAACATCTCGTTAAAAAAACAAAACAAAACACGATGACCCAAAGCGGATGCCGGAGTCGTTTGTGTCCTAAAACTTCTGAAAGTTGTCTCGTCTTGTGCATTTCAGCAACAGAGACTCTCCACACCTTGCTTTTCAGCCCCGTTATAGAGCAAAGGTGTCTGTGCGACATTGCGACGCGGTGCATCTATAATTCAAATTTTGAATCACAGAAAAAACAGTGACTGTCGCCCACACACAAAAAGTGAGTTGCAGAACCCCGCACACCACTGTACCCGGACCCCAAACCTTAGTAACCAGAACCAGAACCCTTCCCTTTAACCCTGACCCTCTGAACCTGAACCTTGACCCGCTTTTCTTGACAGTTGAATTCCTATTTTTGTGTACGGTACATGTCCGAAATGACACAAGTTTACCTTTGTCAGCGCGCCCCCTTTTGCCCTCCTTGCTGTATTCCATCAAGTCCGACTCTCTGACACCGGGCTGTGCCAACACGCAGTGACTTAAAGTGATGCCATCGGGGAGCTGGTCTGAAGTCAAAACGTGTAACGAGTTAATACCGTCATTTGTCGCTTGTTACGTTCGCTTGATGTTCGGGAGGTACATACGCGTGTTTTCTGTGGCGCGTTCTGTGCGAGAGGGAGAACTCGACACGCTGCTGTGATTGGACGACATCGGAGCTTCCTCCAGCGAGGGGGAAGGGGAGGGGCTGTCGTCGTGCATGCGCTCCTGTTGGCGAACGACAGAACGGTTCTTCACAAATACTGACAATGTCACAAAACAACACAATTTGACCCTGTTCAGAATCAATTCTCATTTGGCAAGACAACCAACAACATGGGGGGAGGGGGGGTACCTAATGAAGAGGCCAGCGAATGCAAGCCACCTATGCCTAAAAGATGGAAAACGCCCAAACGTTTTCCCAGAACAATTGGGATCGTTGCTGTTAGTCTTGGAAACGGGGAGCCCTTCAAAAACAAAATCTTCCTTCTTGCAATCAGGAGGGAACTTTTTTGGGGGGAGTCTTAAAACATGACATCATCCTGTCTAGTCACATGTAGTACTGATAATGTGTTATGACAGAGAGAATGAGCAGGAGATTGGCAACTAAGAGAGATGTTCTCACAACCATTTTCATATCGTATCAAGAAAACTGACATCGTTTGGCTGACTTTGAAAAGTTTGATGAATCTTTAGGGGAGGGCAAGTCCTCCCCAATAAACAGGAGAACAATACGCATTTTGTTCATGGACAAATAGAACCTTTTGGAGTGCGGCATGTAAGTTGCTGCATCTATTTGGAGGTAAAACAAAACATTCCCGTTCAAATTATAATGTGTAGCTTTTAATACACTGAAAACTTTTATACCGCACCGTGAACAACTTTTTGGGGACGGGCGTCCCTCCTAAATGTGGTGTGTAACGGGCCGGAAGCTGTGAAACAACAGGGTCGCAGTGCGACGGGATCCTCGTTTTTCGGTGGGCGTTCACCTTAATGACGGAGGCGGGGGGCCGGGCGGCCGGGTTGGCGTGGTGGAGCTGCGCCATGTTGGCGATGCTGGCCAGCGTGCTCAAGCGGTTCATCTGGCCCATCGCCATGGAAACGGAGGCCGGTGCCAGACTGGCCGGGATCAGGGGATGTGACATCATCATGAAGGGCAGCTGGTCCAGAACTTGAGGTGGAGAAAAGAATAAGAAGAGTGAGGTTGGATTTTTGCCTGACATACCTTATAAGGGGATCCTTCCATAATCTCCAAGGAGGAGGTCCGACATCAGCTGAAATGTTTCGGAAAACTCAAAATGTCAAAGAACGGCACTCCGAGTCATAGAATGCGCTCAAGAAGTTCAGCACGAGTCACGTAAGAAAATCATCACAAGCCAGAAGAACTTGACCGATCATTACAAGTCGCTAAACATAGCCGAGGAAAAACAATCTGGCAACATAATATTCCAAATAAATACATTGAACAAACTGTTTATGTGTCTGGTTTAAGGAATGAGCCACCACAAAAACCACAACGTACTTACGGGAGAGTTGCCACCTGACCAAGCGAAGGGCACCGAGGCGGAACGCAAACAAGAGTCGGCCTCCCAATCAAGTGGACGAAAACGTTATCGTGTGAACACTTTGGGGCCCTCGAGAGCCCCAAGTGGGATATTTCTTCTCCCCCCCCCCCCCATACCTTTCCCGAACGACGTTTCGTGATATTCCGGTTGTGCTCACGACAGCACCGGGACGAAGTTTCCGCTATCCGCCTCACTGGCGACAAACAAACAAACACGTGCACTTTCGCCACTTCTAAGCGCAGCTCATCTCATCTCGGCCAATCTGTTGTTCACACGGCTCTCTTTAAATCAAGAAACGACTCGCTTTAAAGGAAAATCCCTTCCCTCAACGGCACCCCTGTGGCTTGTTGACATCCCTCTCTCTGGTCAGGACGCAAACAATCCCATTTGGGGAGGTGGGGGGGGGGGGGTAGAGGTTTGACATAAATATTTATCATTTAATAAAGGCACAAGCAAAAACAAAAGACACACACGGCGAGGAAGTGGAACAAAAGAAGCTGATGGCAGTGCTGGTGCTGGGCCAGCAACGCATGATGGGTAATTATGCACACAAAGGAGGGGAAGACGAGAAAAAAAACAACAACAACACAATGTTGGTCGCCTTTCTGCACAATTGTCATAAATAAGATGAAAGGGAGTTGGGGGGGTGAAGGAAGGACAGCGAAGGAAAGAGATGAAAGAAGAGAGAGAGGGGAAGAGAGAAAGGAGGAAAGGGATGGAAAGGGGGATAGAAGGAGGGGATGGTGAGGGAAGGAAAGAAAATGAAATAAAATTAAGATACGATTGACGGTAAATATTGGATAGAAACAAAGGAGGGTAGGAAGGAGGGAAGATATGAAGGAAGCAAGGAACGCAGGAAGGAAACAATGAAGGAAGGAAGGCAGGCAGAGAGGAAGTAAATAGAAGATGGAATAGAGGATAAAAAGAAGGAAGGAAGGAAGGAAGGAAGGAAGGAAGGAAGGAAGGAAGGAAGGAAGGAAGGAAGGAAGGAAGGAAGGAAGGAAGGAAGGAAGGAAAGGAAAATATCAGGATGGAGAGAAGAAATGAAAGGGGTCAGTATGAATGAAAACCAAAAGAAGGAAAGCAGACAGGAAAAGGTAAGCGGACAGGCAGGACAGAAGGTAAGAAAGTAACTGGGAAGTAAACCCCTTGTTTCTTGCACGCATGGCCAATAAATCTGATTCAGAAAGTAAGAATGTTTGGAAGGAAATGGAGGCTGGAAGGCGAGAAAGGAAAACGGAAGAAGGAAAGAATGCAGGAAGTGTAGAAGAACGGAAAGACAAACGGCAAAATAAGCAGGATGGAAGTGATTGTGTTCGGGTTCCACTGATATGGATTTTTTTTAGGCCAATTAGGCCGATTTGGCAGAATAAAATTCCGACAAAGGCTTAATCGGCCAATTCATAATAAAATAAAAAACAATAATAATAATAAAATTAAATTTAAAAAAATGGGGGACTATTGTTTGAATGCTATTATGTTGTGATATCTTAATGTGTTATGTAATATTATATATATATATATATATATATATATATATATATATATATATATATATATATATATTAGAGCTGTCAAACGATTAAAATATTTAATCTAATTAAAAACTCAACTGTCATAATTAACTCAAATTAACTAAAAATTAATCGTGATTACTCACGCATTTTTTATCGTTTCTGAATTTGCTTTTATTTTTTTGTCCTATTTTCCCCATTTTAATGCTCTCATCAACATGGAATCATGAATCAGTTTTCTATGTGCAAAATGCAAATATTTACTGAAATAATTTCGATTTTCAATTTTACATGAAAATTTTTCACTTGGAGCAGTTATTCACACATTATCTCTCACACAATATTACTGTCTATCAACAACAGTGAAAAAAATATTTTGTCACACAACAGCTGCTTGAACAGCTCTTTTTATGGAATCAAAACAGCGCAATATAAAGTGCACATCTAAGGTAAAATAGTACTCGTAATGGAGGCTCTCGCTGGCAATCCGTAGTGGAGTTGTTCAGTTAATTCCGTTTTTCACGGCCCCCTGAATAAGGATTGTCGGTCAGCATGGAAGGATCTCTTGTTCTGTACTTTTTTGATCATTTATTGGAGCACTTTGCAGCAGAAGTAGTAGTAGTTGTAACAGAAGTATCAGAAGCAGGTAATAACCTAAATTACACATAAATGCAGTAAAACATTAATATATCTATCTTTCTGCATCACAATGTAAATATGTATATAATTGACATTATTTAATACCTTTATTTAACAATACGTTTAATAAATAATTTAATCAACCCTGATTTCACTATGTATCAATATCGTCATCATTATTTATTGTTTTAAACGTAAGAAACCATACAACACAAACATATCAAGTCGAATCGAACAAAAGAACTACAAGTCCCAAAGGTCCAACCAGGAAGTGGAGCGCCGGCATGATTTACCCCAGCTGCAACGCAATTTACTTCGTTTAAACGTCAGATTGCAGACGGACAAACATGACAACTATGCAAAAATGAGCTAAATAAAGACACCCCTGTTCTAGCAACATTTTAGCCCACGCTGTTTAAATTGCCGATTGCGAACGGTAACTGACTGTGATTGCATTGCGATGCGGCAAACAAAGCAACCGATCATGACCGAATCTAAAAGCTAACTTTACACATCTGACTTGATAAGAAGCACTCACGTAGCTTAACATTGAGCCATGCCGACATATATATATATATATATATATATATATATATATATATATATATATATATATATATATATATATATATATATAGATTAGAGCTGTCAGTTTAAGCGCGTTTATATCGGCATTAATTTAAATGAATATTATCGGGATCAAAAATTTTCTCATGAGATTAACGCGCAGACGTCACAGCGGATGTTACGTTGCTTTATAAATATATATATATATGTATGTGTGTGTGTGTGTATATATATATATATATATATATATATATATATATATATATATATACACACACACACGGTATATATATATATATATATATATGTGGAATAAATATATGGAAATATATGGAAATAGATAAATAAATAAAGCGAGCGATGCATATTTAGCCAGCTTATATAGGCTGAGAAATTGGTCAGGCCCTGGAGCGGACATGTGTTTTCTTGTTTTGGGCCTGCTGGATGCTTCCAAACAAAAGAAAACGCGAGTGGACGTAAACAAACAGCTGCTGCCACAATCAAGCGGCAGCAACTGTGTGCATTTGACTTCTCCTCTGCCACCACCTCCTGCTATCATTTCCTCCCCCCAACCCTCCCTCCTTGTTCTCTTTGGCCCTCCTATCGCTCTCTCTTATGTTTCATTAAAAAACATCAAAGGTCAAAGTGGCTCTCTTCTGTTTATCCAAACAAGCCATTACTGTAAACAAACCGTGGCTGTAAATTTCCCAGAAGATCTTGTTAAACGCACAAATGGCTCACGCTCAGAAAGGTGTTGCACTCAGCATTTGCGTGCATGCGTGCGAGATCCCCTTTGTGGTGCTTCCAGCCCTAGTAGGGGCCCTGCACTTCCCATAAGGCAGTGGGTGGCGCTTAAATTAAAAAAAAAAACCAAAAAAAACAAAGCCTGTGTCGTATGCTTATGTGTGCGCGTGTGTTTCCACTTGACTCCGGCTTTAAGAGTGATTAAGCTTTACAGGTTCCTAATGGCTGGTGGTAACCATGCCACCTAACTCCACACAGATGCTATCGCCGCTGGTAAACAAAGGTTACGAGCGGCCGCGAGGACCACGGCAAACACGTACAATAGAAACTAATAATAGTAATGGTAGCGACATATAAAGAGATGCATAATTTAAACAGTTATGTGTGTGTGTGTGTGTGTGTGCACGCGCGCGCCAGATAGTGTATTCCACACAGGCCTCCGTATAAGCCCTGTCATCTGTCTAAACACACTGATGTCGCTTTAACCTGTCGATAACGGCGGGGGGTGAGGAGTGGGATGGGGGCGGGGGGTTGGAGCATCCAGCTTGTGTGCGTGTGTGCGTGTGTGTGTGTGTGTGTGTGTGTGTGTGTGTGTGTGTGTGTGTGTTGAGCCATCGATCGTCCCCACCGTTTGTCGTTTGCATTCAAGGTAGTGAATTAGAGAGAAGGCTATTGATTGGTCTCCGGCCCCTCATCTTGGTCATCTCTCGATCTGGCGCAGGAGGTGAGCAAAGCACGACACGCGTGGCCACCCGCGGCCCGCTCTGTTCTTTGATGCGGTCCGCATTTACATTAAGTGTCTGATAAGGCTTATTGAAGTTTGAAGATTTTTGTTGTTTGCCCTGCCATTGGCTGGCGACCAATCCAGGGTGTGCCCCCCCACCACCTCTCACCCAAAAACATTCCGGGATAGGCTGCTTCTCACCCACCATCGCAAACCAGGTTACAGCTCGCAACACGTACAACGTCACATCCGGAGTCCAATCAGCTGCATGTAAGCGCAGGTGCATGGTTCGCCTCGACAGTGCATGGATGTAACAATTGTGCGTGAGCATGTGTGTGTGTGTGTGTGTGTGTGTGTGTGTGTGTGTGTGTGTGTGTGTGTGTGTGTGTGTGTGTCAAAAAAGAAATGACACCCACTCAATCCGGGACTGTGGTCGCCGTTCTCTCCGTTGTGGCCGCCATGCTGTTGGTTGCTGTGGTAACCGCCCATCTCCAGTTTGATCTTCTTGGCCAGGGCGGACAGATCTGCGAGAACAGATAAAACGATGATATTGACAGATAAAATGATATTTACGCTTAATCGGCAAAACTCATGACTATAATCATTTTTCTTGTGGGGTGGGGGGGGCCGACTTTTTCCATCCATTTTATAGCAAAAACAATGGAGAGGAAGTTGCATACCACACGTGCAATGAGAGCCACACTGATGTAACTAAACATGACCTCCTTAAGGTGGGGTGAGAGACAGAGCGAAGGGAAAGGCGATCGATAGCAGTTGGATCAATGGCCCCGGTGGAAGATTAAGCTCTACGGAAGGTTGTCACTGGAAGACATTCATTCCAGCCGCTCCGGTGCACCACTCATTTAGTGTGGCAGAGAATCAAGAGAGACATTCATCTCTCCCACATGGAGCACAGCGGTGAACACGCAACATTTTTGCCGTCCAGTATTTGAAAGGAAGAAAGCAACTTCGAATCTATTTTATTTTATTTTGTTTTATTATTAAATTTGTGCTCATTTCTCCTTTCAAGAGTGAGGAGAATAGCGTGGCCCATTTTCATTTCTTCCGTGAACCTCTGCGATGACTCTGATCCGCGAGGGCAACCTTTCAAATTCATACAATTCAATATGTCTTGCGCTAATGCGGACAAACACGGCAAATTATTAAAAGTGGACAACTGTGCAAACACCAGCGAGGAAATACAAACAAGGCCTTAAGTCTTAATTTCCTGATCTTGGCTACATCAAAACATTAGCGCCAAGCTCAACTGCTCTGTTTTTGTTCAGTTTTTTTTTCCTTCTCTCCTCCTTCGCCTTCTGCTCTTTACACAAACGACGGATGGGATTCTGTCTGTCGGAGCAAAAACGTCGACAACCACAACAAATTGTCCCCTTTTTTTCTTCTCATCTTCTCCACTGCCCTTTTTCCTCGCCTCACTTTTACCTTTTCAAAATGTCAGCATCACAGCGGGACGTCTGGCCGCCATGTTGCGTTTGTGTGTGTGGGGGAGACACTGAGGAGGGGATCACATCAAACGATTCCCACCGCCCTTTTTTTTAACACTCAAATGTCCTCACCGGAACGCTCTCTCTCTCTCTCTTACTTTCTCTTCCTCTCTCTCATGTGGGCCTGCCTCCAATCAGGAGTGCTGACATTGCCGCCGCGCCCTCTCCTTGAGGTGGGAAAGAGAATGCCGCCCCCCCCCACCCCCTGAAACGGACGCTCTCGAGCAAAAATCACACAACACACACACACGCAGCGGAGCACCTTTGAACAACAGGAACGGAAGCGGCGGATGATAGAAAATCTTTTGAGGAGCAGAATAAAAAGATCAGTACGCAGAGACGACCACAAAGACAAGGGCAACTTTGAGATCGGTCAGGTGCCAACAATTACTTTTTTCCTCTCGTTTTTCACACACACACACACACACACACACACACACACACACACACACACACACACACACACACACACACACACACACGCACAAGCGTGAAAAAAACCAAAAAGGACTCACAGACAAGCTTAATAACAAGGTGCTATGACCTTTAATAGGCTTTTGAGTAATTAAAAACCAATTTCTAGGGCCCAACCAATATGGATTTTTGAGGTTGATGCAATCCCGATATTTGCCAGACTTAAATTCTAATAACCGATTATCGTAAAACCCCATGTATGATTTGTACCCACGTGAACCCCCCAATCAATCCCCCCAAAAAATGTTCATTATCTAAAAAAAAAGAGCGTGGACCGGTCGCCGACCGATGGCAAGGCACATA